>JAEIGQ010000020.1:2400000-3067889 GCA_018904275.1 Lordiphosa clarofinis
CTTATTCTTGATTAAATAAGACAACAAATATGCATTACAAGAAAGGTGTTATACTGACGGTGTGTCAACTTTTGCTGACTCTAAACAGTTTTATTTTTATTATATTTGTACAATGTAAGATAGACTACCTATCGAATAACCATGGATTGATGGCAAATAATTCACACATGTGAAATATCTAGGCTTACATGGCCTAACCTTAATACTAACAAATCTAGGGCGTTACTCCGTCATGATAGAGTGAATATCTCTTTATTATTGGGGAACCTTACTGGACACTGCCTAATAGGAAGACACGCCGCTAGGCTCGGGGCATCAGACACAATGACTACTGTAGAAGCTGCAACTCAGTGGATGAGGAGGAGAGTGTACAACACCTCTTCTGTCATTGTCCAGCTCTTAGTAGAAGACGACTTACAGTTCTGGGTCGTCCTTTTCTAAACGATCTGTCGGACATCTCTGAAATAGATATAGCCTCGCTACTCAAATTTCTACTATTTTCTAAATGGTTTAACGGGGAAGCGTAGAAAGGGTTATATGGTAAAACAACGGGCCTTCATTGGCCTAAGTGAAGAAATAGGATTCTCCTATTCTAACCATTGCAACCTAACCTAACCTAACCTAACCTAAGATAGACTCTGCCCCCTCCTAATGAACCTTTCTCTACGCACTTAGGATCACAAATATCAGATTTCCAAAACCAGAAATCTCAAATACATAAAATAAATCTAGAAAACTTAAAAGCTTTGTAAATTCTATGAACGGTAAATTGCATTCTCTAACGATATATTCGCTCAAACAATAAGGTGTAAGGATGGCATATCAGCATTAATTGGAAGAAAGATAATAAATAGGAAAATAATAATACAGAACAACTGGGGATCAATTTTCTAAAGCTATCAGGAAGAAACTAAAGAAAGCTTCGTTCCTTATTTGGATCATATGGCACACATTATAAAAGACTTACTAACCATTTGCTATGCCAGCATTTTGAAGCTTTTGTTATGTAATCGTGTTAAGTCCTGCAAATGTATGTAACAGGCTGAAGTAATCATTTCCGACCATATAAAGTATATATATTCTTGATCACCATTAACAAACGAGTCGATATAGACATGTCCGTCTGTCCGTCTGTCCGTCCGTCTGTATGAACACCTAGATCTCAGAGATGGTAAGAGATAGAGGTTTGACATGTATGGGACAAATGCTTCTTTTATCTGCACGCAGATCAAGTTTGTTTCAAATTTTGGCCACGCCCCCTCCCGCCTCCGCAATTTGGAAAAAACGTTATATCTCCTACAGTTTTGAAGTTAAATGACCTTTTAGTGATAGTTAGTAATTAGCAAAATGAATCGATTTGCCGAAGAAATGATAAGGATTGGATGAACGGTTCTCAAGTTATGAGCAAAACAGTGAGCCAAGTCAAAAAAAAGGTTGCATACTTTTCGGATGGTCACCACAAGGAACGCAGGAACACTGTTAAACATGTTTTTTCATGAGTAACGGGTATATCGAAGTCGGTTAGAGCTGACTTTAACTTACGCTTTCGTTTGTTCTGATAATGAGGGGTAATTGGGGTTTTCTAAGTTTTGGGTTCCTAGTTTTTGAGTTCCCAATCTTTAGGTTACTAGATTTAACATTGATCCGCCTGATGTTAACATTTTTGAAAAGCTTGACAAATATAAAGCACACGTACCAAGTTTCAATCAAAAAGCTTTGAAACTGACTGCATGGCGAAGCTTTTTTCAAGGGCATCTTTTAATTTGTTTATAACTTCAAAAATTCATAACTTTTAAACTATAAAAGTCTCCATCTTTTTGAAAACACCAAAATTTAAGTTATGTTCAGAACATTTGATTGTATATCCTCAGAAGCTATAACATGGTGGTTAACAATGAGAAAAAATTATATGTAATTTTTAGCAACATTTACTTAATATTATTTAATAATTTAAAAATCTATAAAATTATAATTTGAGTAGATACAGTAAAATTCTTTCCATCGATATCAACTTGAGACCTATCCGATAAACCAATCCTGAGATATCACGTTTTTAAAAAACCCTTTTTTTTCCATTTTTTCGTTTTTGACGGTTTTTGAAATTGTTTATAAAATTAACAAAAAAAATTTGTGCAAAACCGCAAATTACGTTTTGGTGGGCATGTCGAGATCTAATTTCGGATTTTTTTTTATTAAAATGAAAAATAAAAAAAAATTTTGCTGTTCGGTTTATAAAAGAATGACCCACATAGGGAAAAATCCAAAAATATTGGACTCCAAGCTAAGCACAAACGTTATTAAAATCAGTGCCTGCACGGTTTTTCTCATTTGCTGGACAAATGATTCTCAATAATTCTCTTCAAGAACAATTTTTCTCTAATCAAATAATGCCTTCATTATGTCCCTCATACAATTTGAGAATACTTCGATATTGTTATTAGTTAGAATGTGTTTTTTCCCCTTCGGTATTCGAAGGGGTGAATGAGAAGTGTCCGGAAGTACGCAACATTTAAAAATTTTGCACATTTCATGGGTTTTTTCATTTGCTTTCAAACGCTTAATAACAAATACCAGGACTGCAAACCTGCTAAAAATTTGGAAGGGATTCAGATCTGGGTTCGAACCACTGAATCTTTTTGGTTTAGGGTTTGCGAAGCGGTTTAGACTTGAACCGGGGTTCAAGATTGTTTTGATTTCGCTGAAAAAATTGGCCGTTTTTGTAATGCTGTTTTATTAGACAAATCTCTTATATTCTTATTTTGGGTGCTAGAAAAGATTTTTCTTAAACCCAATATCATATTTTTCGAAGGTCTAAAAAACTTTTTCTGTTAATGGGAACATTCCAGGGAAAATGAAAAAAACCGCGATTTCCTTTAATTCAAGCAATTTTAACTTTTAAGTGTGAATTAAGAAATATTGGAAAATGGCAAACTTAACAATTTAGAAAAAATTTTATAGTTTTTGAACCGAACGCATTTTGTACTGTAAAATTGTTCTGTTCCGGTTCGGTTCGTCTCGGACTTTCCAAAAATCCAGGAGTCTCCGACTTTGGAGTGCTTTGTGTGCTTTAACGACTTTTATGATAATTAAACCATCAATTTTAAGCTGTCTCAAAATTTTGGTAAATTAAAATTCTCCAAGTAAGAAAGTCGGTCAAGCCAGACTGTAATATACTCTGTACATGGAGTAGAGCTAGCTGTACGGTAGCAAACTTTCTTTGTCTTGGGGTTCGTTTGTTCGATCTTTATCATTCCAAAGTAAAATATTGTCAAATAAAAGATTTAAAACAATGAGAGGAAAGCGATATGAGTAACTTTTAAAACTGATCCATAAATGGCGCCACTACTGTAACGAAATTTTGTTGTGAGGCCGTTTATGCTAAAAAAATGTCTAAAATTTTTTAAAAATTACTCCTATTTTTTTATGCGATAAGCGTTTAGCAGATTCGGAATCTGCGATGAATTCTAAGAAAATTTCAAGAAGAAACCTCAAGTCTAAAATAAATTCCTAGCCCCCGCTACGAAGCATGAAAATTTAGGGCTCGGTATATTTTGGTAAATTGGTATATTTTCATGCTTCGCAGCGGGGGCTAGGAATTCATTTTAGACTTGAGGTTTCTTTTTGAAATTTTCTTAGAATTCATCGCAGATTCCGAATCTGCTATACGCTTACCACTTTAGCTCCATACAAAATTGACCCGCCCCAATATACATACAAAATTTATTGGGCTAAATGCCCTTTAAAGTATGCTATTCTTCTGAAAAGCTATAAACGAAGAATAATATTAACTTCATATTTGGCTTAACACAGGATTATGTTCTTACTTATAACTGGTCCCACAAACTAGGATCTGCCATAATTATAAAAGGAAATAAAGTTTGCATACTTTAAAGGGTATTAATCATGAAAACTTAGTCAGACATCTCTCTTAGGACCGTCCTTAACCTTACCTCACTGGCTTTGGATTATTTCTAAAAAGATGTTTCCAAAACTTGACTAAAATCGGTTCGCTTTGAGTTTTGGTCTTGCTAACCCACCTGAGACCACCCGGAAAACGTGCCTCTAAAATGCCTCCACCTCCTTCTCCTCTGGCTTTGGCGGCCGTTGCTGTTGCTGCTGGGCATTTGCATTTAGCCTCGTGTCCAGTTTTTTCTTCTTTTCTTTTTCTTTTTTTCTTTTTTTTTTGTGTGTAGTTTTTGAGTGCACTATTTCATGCCTAACTGTAAAAGCACACGCAGTTGTTTTTGCTAGCCATAAAAACCTAATAGATTACAACAACAAAAGTGGCGTGCGGTTTACAGAAATGGTAGGAAAAAAAAGTAAGCTGCGCGCGCTCAGCTGAGCAAAAAGTAGGCAGAGGAAGACGACGAAAAGGAAGAAGAGGCCACTAAATGCAGGTGAGCCAAGTGAGGCAAGTGAGACAGGTGTGTGTGTGTGTGTGTGTGTGTGTGTGTGCTGGCTGGGACTAGTTTTGCAAAAAGATTATAAATGTTTTCTATTAACCTTAAGCAAATTATGACAAATCAAAGACCTGGCAAAAGCTAGGAAGCTTTATTTCGTTTGCAATTTTCTGCAACATTTGCGAGTTTTTCTTTTTTTTTTTTTTTTATGGCCCAGCCACATGCAACTCGATCAACAGGCAACATTGTTTGTTGCACCAAGAACCTGGTCTTCTTCTTCTTCTTGCGAATGCCTTTGCTAATTTGCAATTAAACAGTTTATGAGCACAAATTACAAACAACAAACCGAAACAGCAATTACAATCAGCTTGCAGTTTTCTTCATCTTCTTCTTCAGTTTTTTGCTTAATGGATGATTCATGATTCATGAGACAACATTTTATGATTCGACTCTGGATGAATGAAATGTGGCTTTAGGCTTTCTTTTTAAGTCAAATTCAGGCGAATCCGATTTTGTGTTGAAAAATGAAGACCGTGTTGTATGTAAAATGTATTTTGATTTTATTTGATTATTTTTCCGAATTTTTTAATAGAACCAAAATAAAGTACGGGTTTCCCAAAGTGACACAAACAAAAATAGGAAAATGTTGGATTTTTAAAAAGATTACAATAAAGTCGCACTACAATCAGTAATCGATGTAAGCAAAAGCATGTGCTGGCGTGACGTTACAAAAAATGGAAAAAATTTCAAAACTCTGCAAATTGAACAAAAATTTTTGTGTACAATTTTTGATGTGTAAAATTTGATTTCAGCGTCACGTGACGCTGACGTCGTTCATATTTTGTGTTGTTGTTTTGCAAACACAAGAGAATGGTCGAAGGGGAAGTTGAAGAGGTAGGAAAGATGCTGAAGAGGGGCAACTGGGTGGGTTCTGGGAAAGATCTGGGTGAGATCTTGGTGGGATCTTAGTGGGATCTGGTGGTATTTGAGAGGGGTTTGGGTGGATTCTTATATGGGCGAGATCTGGGTGGGATCTGGGTAGGATTTGACTGGGATCTAGCTGGGATCTGGGTGGGATCTTGGCGGGATCTAGGTGGGATCTGTAAAGAATCTGGGTGGAGTCTGGAAGGAATCTGGATAGGATTTGGGTGGGATCAGGGTGGGATCCGGGCGGGATCTGGGCGGGATCAGGAAGAGATCTGGATGGGATCTGAAAGGGATCTGGGTGGGATCTGAAAAGGATCTGGGAGGGATATGGGTGGGATCTGGTTGGAATCTGGGTGGAATCTCCTTGCCACCCATTTTACTACTGTCCACTCTGTATGCTTATTCTCTATACAGTGTGACCATTGCATAGCTCGCAAAAGTCGAAAAATATATTTGATTTGGCTGAAAATCTGTACCCGGTGGTTTTCGGGGTCGCTGACTAGGAGTTCGAAGACAAATTTGTAAAAAACAAAATGGCGGATTCAATATGGCAGACAAAATTCGTTTAAAACGTATTTGATTTGGCTAAAAGTCAGTAGTCGGGGGTTCATGGGGTCGCTGTCGTAGTCAAAATTCAGAAAAACAAAACGCCGGATCCAATATGTTGAACAATTTTTTTAAAAACGTATTTGATTTGACCTACAGATGGACAGACAAACACACGGACAGATGTTTACTTTATTCCCCTTCATGATCCCCTTTTACCCCTTTTCAATGGGTACATGGTATACAAAGTTATGCGAATTCCAGTGGAGGCAGCTTCGGAAAACATTAAAAGTCCCATTTATCAATAATATATCGATATTTATTAAACAGATTTGGTTTTTCAGTTGATTTTCGTGCTCAGCTATAAGTTGTTTTGGTGAATTGGGAAAGAGTGCTGTCGAGCAGCGTATAGAAAACAAAAATCATCACCGAGACTGAATCTGCAGCTATCCGCAGCTAACTTTGGGATATTGGTTTGAAGATGTGTCTAAAAAACCATTTCCATTTTGTTTGAGAGCAAGATTTGATAGGAATCTTAACTTATTGCTATTCTTAACACTACTTTTCGAAAAAAGTTCAAAAAAAAAAAAACCCTCTACTTTTATTAATGTCTCACTATTTTAGGCATTGCTACAAATAATTATGAGCAAAGCATTTAAATTGTACTTTTACTAATATTAAACTAGATCGGATAACTAACATAAGAAATAAGATCTAGTATACATTAGCTTTACACTTTAAACCACGTTATTAAACAATGAAATAAAATGCACAATATGTACTTTTGACTATACTTCACAGGATCATTTCTTTAGTCAGTCTTCACTTTCTTTCACACCAACTGAAAGCTTAAAATGTACTTTTGTGTAACCAACATGAACAACTCAATCCGTCCGTCGGCTATAAGCAGTTTGTCACATTTTACACTGAACTAAAACACCAGGCTGCCTGGTTAGTCCCCAGATACCTGATTGTTCCTCCTGCCCATGCTGACTCAAATGCCAATGAGTGTCTCCAGAATAGCCGTCCAATAAGTTAGTGAGCTTCTCAAATAATTGACTAGGTTCTCCCAAAAGTTGTCGCTCCTGTACTTTATGTTGTATGCTGATAACCTTTTCTCTGTTCTCAATTTCAGCATTCTCAATTCTTTATTATTATTATTATCAGCATTCTTTCTTTATACATGCTCTGTTCGATTATAGAAGATTGACGTCAATTTTATTAAATCGAAGCGAACTTTTATGATTCAAGGAATTTTGTACGCTGATAGGGACAGATATTTTTTGGATACTGTGTAATCGAAATATTTATATATCATCGAGGTGCTAGAGTGGGTTCGTTCCCTAAAGGCCTTGTGTTTGAGTGTATTGAGTAGGGTTGGTCGCAAAATGTGTTCCATTGCCTTGCCTTTCCAAAGGCCTATATAGGTCCTCCAGCCCAGAAATCCAAAAAATGTTGCAATCCGATTCCAGAAGTTTGCCTGTTAGGTAATTGGGTAGGCGCTATTCATCGCAGAACTTTTTCTATATAGCCAAGATGCAGATCTAGAGAAAATAGGTGTGAATCGTACGAACGCTCTTGAAAACTTTATTCGTTCTTTAATTTCCAAAAATTTTGCTTTTGGACTCGAGCTTACATTTTCATTTCAATCTGGTTTTTATAAACAAGGGGAGAGAATATGAGAATAGCGTTAGACGCGCGTTAGAGAGAGAGAGAGAGAGCGCTCATGCGTAGTCTGGCTGTTAATTCATTTTATGTTGTACATTTCAAGTGTACAGAAGTAATCGATTAAAGAATTGTATAAAATGTAAAGACAATGTTAGACGTTTTCTAACTCGACCTCCCCGTGGAGCACTTAATATGGATTCGACCTGGCTTGTAGCTTCCCTTCAAACGTTTTGTTGGGTTTCTTAGCTCTCTCGTCAAAAAGTATATTTGGCAATAGTTTGAGTTGAGAGTCTGCTGAAAGTTTGGCGATTTACACAAATAAAGCACATAAGGTATCGCATTTTTAACATAAGAGGGATAATAAATTTCAATTGAGTGTGCAATAAGAAATTTAGAATTACAAGCAAACATTTATGGGTGTATGCTTTCAGACAGATTCAATACAAGTAAGCCTTTGGTTGCCTTGACTGAGATGGGCAACGTAACTCAGTCGTCTAAAATGTCCCCCCTTTCCCCAATTCAATTTTGTTTTTCGTACTTGCATCAAGTACTGAAACTCTTGAATCGGGAAAGTTGGGATACAAAATTTTTTCTTGGTTCAAGAATTTTCACTTTGCCGTACTTTTGAAAACGAATGCTCTTTTAAAGTGTTCAATAAATAACCTTTTTTGGGTATTTGGGACAATTATGTTTTCTTAAATCAAGGCTCGTAAATAACTCTCAACCCTATTTTCAGTTCGCTCAAACAAAACGCTCTCGGTCTTCCCTTAACCAAATGTGTGCTATAATCGCGCGCACTGTTTAGTGGCTGTGGTTGAACAATTCAGTCAATCAGTCTTAAGATGCTTGCCTCTCAAAGACCAAAGTGTAAAAATGTTAGTTGAAAAGGTTGCAGACTCAAGAGAGCGTCAGAGTTTAGTATACTCCGAGAGCCAGTCAGTGTGATAGAGAACGAGAGAGCGCTTATAGTTTGTCGCATATCGTTAGGCGAGCCAAAGCTTACCTTTTAAATGCGTGAATTTGGTCAAAAGGTCCGACACGAACCTGATAGAATAAAAGAAAAAAGATTGGTGTTCTCTTGCTTAGTTAAAGGTTATTTCGGTACCTCTATTGGGGGACCGATTTTTGCGACCTCTTAGTAAAATACTTTAACCTTAAAATACTTCGATATATTTCTGGCTACAAAGCCAATTCTTTGTTTTCATATTAAAATTAAACATGTCTCTAGCTTTTTCACAATTTAGGGCCGTTTTTTTTTCCCAGTTTTTCTGTTACATTTCCCTCCTCCACTTTTACTGGGGTACGAGGAAACGTTAAATCACAATAATTACAAATTATAATGCAGCCGACACGAATACAAAACTACCGTTATGTAATATCACGATTGTGGTGGTTGTTGTTGTTGTTGTTGTTATTATTATTATTTTTTTTGCTGGGCTTTGCACTAAACGCAAACATTATCAAAATGTTGATAAACGTTTAACAACAAACTGGAAAGTATACGAGGCAGAAAGATAGACAACAAAAATAATACAGAGTAAAGGAGAGAGAGAGAGAGAGAGAGAGAGACAAAGAGAGGGCGAGCGCAAGGCCTTTAATTAAAATGCAAAAAGGCCAATTGCAAATTCACTTGCCGTTGTTGTTGTTGTGCAATTAAATGCAGAAGCAGCAAACAGCAAAAAGCAGAAGAAGCCAAGCCAAGCCAAGCCACTAGGCAAAAAGGAAGTCGTCTTTGCACACTTAAGCATGTTTAATACAGTTTAGCCACAAGCACTTAATTACAAATGCGAATGCGAAATTACCACGCAGGGGGACAGAGTGCAGTAGATATGGCGGAAATGCTTGGCTAACTGCGCTTTTGGCTAGCCAAAGTTAAGAAAGACTCTTTCTTCTCTTTTCCAAGCTACAAAGTCAAAGTCACCGCACACAAAAAAGAAAGGAAAGAGATCAAATGAAACTTGAATTAAATGTAAAATATACTCCCAGCTGATCACAAGAAAGAGCAGTTAATGACCATTAAAAACATTTCCCGATTACGATTAAGTCCTATTTGTAATTGTAATTACATTTACAATTACTCTGATAAGTTTAAATTGCTTTAGTCATAAAATTCTGATTAGCCGAGCAGTAAGTTTTTTTGCACATAAAAACGAAATTTGTAAAGCAGGAAAACAGATCAGCAATTAGTGCTTAGAATTTTCTGTATTTCTGAGATTTTAATTCCTTATCTTTTTAGTTACAAATTATGCATAAATCTTAGGGGTCGGCACAAAACACAATCACATTTCACTTATCGAAATTGGTAAACACAGAAATGTAGAAATGTTCAATGATACGTGTATTTGTGTACACTAGGAGAAAAAACCAAGCCAATCGTGCTTGATATCAAGCAGTTTTGAAGTACGGCAAGACGGAATATTCTTGAATCAAAGCCGTAAATCAAAAATCAAGCAAAAATTTTGTAGATTAAAATTTTTGGTTTTATCTATATAAATATAACGAGAGCGCAAGTTAAAGTCATGAAAAAACATGTTTAACAGTGTTCCTGCATTCCTTAGGGTGAACATCTGAAAAGTATGCAACACTTTTTTAACTCGGCTATTTTTCACATAACTTGAGAACCGTTGATCCGATCTTTATCATTTCTTTTTCAAATCGATTCATTTTGCTAATTACTAACTATCTCTAGAAGGTATGAATCATCTATCTTCAAAACTGTAGGAGATATAACGTTTTTTCCAAATTGCGGGGGCGGAAGGGGGCGTGGCAAAAAATGAAAATAAACTTGATCTGCCTGCAGCTATAAGAAATATTTGTCCCATACATGTCAAACCTCTATCTCTTACCATCTCAGAGATCTGTTTGTTCATACGGACGGACAGACAGACTGACAGACGGACGGACGGACAGACGGACAGACGGACATGGCTATATCGACTCGGCTGTTGATGCTCATCAAGAATATATATACTTTATATAGTCGGAAATGATTCCTTCTCCCTGTTACATACTTTTGCACAAACTTATTATACTCTATGTACCTTCGGTACAGAGTATAAAAATGGATCTTAAGTGGATATTTCGAATATCCATTCTACGGGGATCTTTTTTTTCTCTGTGTACCCTTTTTACTCTACAAGTAACGGGTGTAAAAAATCTCGATTTCAGGAATAAATCATTTTCAATTGATTACCAAAGCAGTCGTCGTTTTTGCTGCTTCGTAGTAGCCGACGCTCCCCGCTCCTTTCCTCGCCCACAAGTTCGAAGTCAAGATCAATTGTCTTCTCGTATGCGAGCAGTTTTCGTCTTAAATAATCAAGAAGAAAAAATCTTAACTAAAGCCGATTTCAGTCTCTCCAATTCGTGGTAGATTGCTCTGGGTGTAAATTTTCTTTTTTCAAACCGAAAACCGCAGAAAAAAATGTTTCGCTTTGGTTTAATCATCGACGAGTTTGATGTAGCTTCTACCCTAAGTTAGGTAAATTTTGAAATCTATATTTTGTGTACCTACGGATGGTTTTCTCGGGTTACACAGTATTTACACGGGTTACTATTTACATGGTCAATACGGCTTGTCTCTGTCTCGACTTCGTTCGTCTGTCTCTCTGCTTCAGCGTTCATCGAGTGTGACCATGGTCTCTTTCTTTAAATACCTTGACGCTAAAATTCTTATCAATATATTTACAATTAGCGGCTTAAAAATTTATTTACTGCACAAAAATCTTTAAATTGTTCTAGCGTTGTAAGTCTGCTGTAGGGTTCCAGTCTGGTTCCTGTGCTTCCACAATATTTAAATTTGTCCATTCTGTTCCTTGTTCTAAATATGTCGGATTGTTAAAGTTTTCTGAATAATCTGAAAAATCTAACATAAACATGGAATGTATCTTCTACTAACATTAAAAGCATATGTAAGGATGTTGATATGAAATGTCAGTAATTTTTTTCTTTTCTAAATACGCTGGTATCTGAGAATCCAAGCTAATTTTGAGACTTTAATTTGGAAAATAATAGCTAAAAGTAGAAAAGTACTTATTGGTAACACTTTTAATGCTTGAAGGAATAAATACCCCATTTTTACATACAAGCTTGTACTTGTTATACCTGAACGCTATCTCATTTAGCCTTGGGTTTTTAGCTATCATATAGAATTTTCGAAATTTTAAAATGGTATTGATTTTTTATTGGTTGGGGTTCATTTATAACTTCATTTCAATAAAATATATCCTATGTTAAAATATCTACCTTGAATTTTTATTCGTATACATATTACTAGCTTTGGTTTCTATTACCTTAATTAGAAAAAATTAAAAAACTTCTAAACTAGCAAAACTGTTTTTCAACTAGCAAGTTTTAGCCAACTCGAGGTCATATTATGTTTTGCACATAGCTTTAAATATACCCACAGAGAAGACTGGTCAACTTGGCGTTGTCATTTGCTGTGCTGACTTGGGATTTCCAAACAGTCATGGCCATGATGTCTGCTGATTTGCAGTCGTTGGGCAAATAGTACTGAAGATAGAACCGGGAGGTCCTTTGTGGTGTGTTCATATTTAAAGTCATGTGGAAACATAATATGAGATAAGCTGTCTTCCTGCTCTTGAACTCCCTACTGAAACCAGTACATACTCCATCAGCAGATTAATGAAGTCACACCGCAAGGTAAACGTCTTTTGATATCAAAAGGCTCGGACGTAGCTTTGAGTGCTTTTCAACGTCATCATGCAAAGTCGTACGTTTTACTGCTATACCAAAGATAGACCTTGACCTTATCGGATTGTTCCATTTAACAAACTAGTTTATTAAGGAGATGGTTTCTTCAATCCAATACAAAGAGCCCAAAATTAAGGAAAATGTTGTGCAGAAATGTTCAGAGGCTTTATATGCTATTATATCTTACAATGCTAGAATACATTGGCATTGTTTATACTCCGCATTCACTCTTAAAGATTATAGCTGTAAATCGAGGGGTCGGCATTAAGAGCAGAGAAGTTGCCACTGACGGCTGAGAAATTATTTATAAGCTTTAACTTTATTTTTTGCTTTCTTTCTCAATTTTTAGAAATCACAAAAAAAGTGATTTTTCAGTTAATTTGTTAATGTTCCAATAATTGAAGCAATAAACAATTTATTTTGATTTGTTTTTGTTTGACTTGTGCCAAAGTCAATTAACAAATTAAACTATCAAAAAATTAATCAAAGAAATCTATTGCTCTCGCCCCAGAGAGCGAGGGAGAGAGAGACGAGACTAAGAGACGTCCCGCTGTCAATTTGACCAAAAAATTGTTTTGATTTGAGACACAAGCCAAAAAACAAAGCAACAAAAAGAAACTAAATCAGCCCACACACACACACACACAGACACACACACAGAGCGACTGAGAATTAGGTGTCGATTCTCTTGCCCTCACTTGCTTAGCCCACGCTGGGCGAGGCAGATTATTTTTCTTATTTCAAAAAACGTTGCTTTTAACGGCTTAATCGGAGCCCACAAAAAAAGTTGTTTGGCTTTTTCCCCCCCCCTCGTCCCCATAAACACTCGCCGCGTGTCACTTGAGACGCGTGCGAGCGACAGTTGTGAAGGTTTTCGATCCTGATATCCACGAATCCTCCGATCCTCGGACTCTCGTTTGAAATTGAGCCCGACAAGTGAACTGTTCACTGATCGATCGGGACAAGGCAAACTGATCATGATTGCTTGAATCACATTTCTTTTGCCGCCTCAATGCCTTCAGGTGCCAAAACTAAAAAATAAAACTTTGAATTTTTTAATTGAAATTGATATTTTTGGAGTCGATTTTTGGCATTTCAGGAATGTCAGCGCAAGAGAAATCCACTTTGCTTTGGCTTCCAATTCAAAAGAAGAAAGAAAAAATCGATCAAACAAGTTCGTTACCTAAGTCTTTTGTTTTGACAAATTTGACACTTTTGTGTGCAAGTCCTTTGCGTTTAATTTCAGATGTTTGGCTTTGCATGATGACGTTGACAATGTACAGTTAAAAAAAAATTGCGAAAGACTTTGAAATTATTTTCCCCCCTTCTTCTTCTTCTTCCATTTTAGGCGGCAAAGATGACGATGGCGAGGATAGCTTAAAGAACGGTAGCTCTGCCAATGGTGACTCCTCCTCACATTTGAGCTTAAGCTTAAGTAAAAAACAACGCAAAGCTCGCACCGCCTTTACGGATCATCAGCTGCAAACTCTGGAGAAATCCTTTGAGCGTCAGAAATATTTAAGTGTACAGGATCGTATGGAGTTGGCCAATAAGCTGGAGTTGAGTGATTGCCAGGTGAAGACTTGGTATCAGAATCGTAGGTAAGTTGAGCCTGTCGGCAAAAGTTCTTTGGGTACAAAAACTGGTCGCTAATCAGTGCCTTTTATGGTCAGCGCTCATTTCTTCGCGCACTTTTCCAATAAAAATCATTTTAATGGCCAGCCGCCAATCCCCCCCCCTCCCCACACCCCGCTGACGCTTCCAGTGTTTTTATGCTGATTGCTTAATTTGCGGTATTTTGCGCAAGGAGTCGTTAAGGCCAAGTTGATTATTTGTTTTTTTTTTTGTAAGGTTTGAAAATTTTGCTCAGTGCAAGTTTGTTGCTTAAGTCTTTTGATATCCAAGGCAGCTTGGATGGCTGCTGGCTGCTGCTGTTGCCTTATTACGTTTAATAGCATTTTATTTTCAGTTTTAATTATTGCTCAATGACTTGTCACATTTCTGAAAATAGTTACAACAACAATAACATTAACAATAATAACAACAAGAGCAGCCACAACATTTTGTGAGGCAAACCCCTGACGGAGCAAAACGTAACCGGATATGGAAAGTGTGAGAAGAGAGGGGGCACAGGCAACTGGGAAATGTTTCAAAAAATACAAAAAAAGATAGGCCTAGTAATGAGGGTTGACTTTTTTATATTAAGCCTAGGCTTTGCTGTCAAAACAGGACTTCGTATCAGAGTTCTGTTTACTAAGTATGAATTATATTTAAAAGGAACAAAAATTGAAGGATATTTTGTGCAAATCCGGCGATAAAGTGTCCGAAATTTAACCGCATAATGCCACAATTTGAAAGTAGACATCCTGACAGGCATATGAAATTAGTATGTCATTCCCATTGGACAAAAAGCTGCTGATTTCTCCATATCTGAGGGAAATAACTTGCTACAAGAAGCAAGCACAGCTGCTCGTAAAAAGTAAAAAAGGACCAGCTGACCTGTAGCAGTTCTTAAAATAGTTTATATAGGTTCTTCAAAGGCAAAAGTTATCCGAGTTTTAAGTTTTAAGTCGGAAGTGAAGTGCTACTACGCACTCTTTTTCCCAGATATAATCCAACTACAAGACAAACTAGTCCGAAATATCAGGTCTGCAAACCTCTGGTTTACTCTGAGGCTCGAACTAGTGTTGTCAATATTTTATCGATATATCGATATTTTGGTTGAACGATAAGGTTTATTCCGATATGATATCGTTATTTTTATAAACGATATATCAGAAAAAAATTTCTATAGTAATTGCAGGAGCAAATTGTCATAGAAAGATTGTCGATTTTGCTCTGCCCAAAGCTTGTAGAAAAAACGACATCTTCGGAAAATTTCGTCCAGAAACCATGAGTACAAAATGAATTCCTCCATTCACATTGATCCAAGTATGGATTTCTTCTTCTGTTATATGTTTTTGCTTCGTAGAGGTGCGATTTCTAAGTAGAATAGTCCTGTTGGAAAAGACAAAATCTTCAATTGTCTTTAATATTTGAGGTCGATTTACCCTGGCAAGGAATTTATTTTCGATCCATGGTTTCTTGGTGAGATTTTCTAAGCTTATACCTTTTTTTTTCGTAGAAAAGCGATTTCTAAGTAAAATATATAAACAATTTGTTTTTTTCCAGTCCCGTTCAAAAAGACAAAATCCTTAAATATCTTTAAAATTTGGGATTGGTTTGCACCGACTTGGAATTCATTTTGAACCCATGGGTTTCTGGTGAAATTTTTTTAAAATTCCAAGTTATCCCATCAGAAAGATAAGATATAACGGCGACTACAAATGGTCATTTGGCGGCTAGGACGTTCCTTAAAAACTTTTCAGTTTTCTTAAGCTTTTAAAAATAACGGTTGAGTGATATATCAAATTTCGATATTAAAAATTTTGATTTTTGATATAATCGATATTGATATTTTGAGAAATGTCGACAACCCTAGTTCGAACTTCCTAAAATAATGGGGTTCGGGATCAGAAGGTCGCTGAAGCAAGGTTCAGGTTCGAACCGGGGTTGAGGAAAAATTTTTTGTGTTACCGCTAATTCGCACAACATTAAATTGGAAATTACTTTAAAAATAATAGTCGTATTCCTGAAAGTTGATTTGCTTTTGATTTGCTTTCGTGAAAGCAAAAGCAAAGTAGTTGGTGGAACGACCCTGATTTCATTTTGATTTGCTTTCAATTGGCGCAAAATTTAATCATTGGCGGGTAAGCAAAAAATGACAATTGAAATTGTAAAATTAAATTTTCTAATCTTCTTTTACAATAGTATGTGGGCAGAATCTGTTGTTCTAAGAAGTTTGTAACTTAACTAAGGTGAATTCAATTAATTATGTATTTGTTTTTGGCCACAGAAAGTGACTGCAATTTGACAGATCCAAAGAGGAAGAGGCAGGATAAAATAGTGGAAGAATTTGTAACCTCGAACCTTCTAGGAGAGCTGTGCAAATATGTAAGCCTGAACACCTTTGACCACGTCAAGCACAAGCTCCAAGAACTCGGGCACTTATGACTTTGTTTACTTAAGGCCGCGGGCCTTGTTTTCAGTAGTCTCGTATGCAGTGTAAGATTCAATAAATAGTTATCATTGAATTGCTAAAATATGGAAAGCAAAATAACTTTCAACATTCTTCATATTTAAATCAACAAAATTTAAACAAAAACCATGCGCGCGGAGCCATTTCTTCTATGAAAGCGGTCACACAGCAAATCACTTTCAGGAATACCAATATAATAAATAATTACTTAGAAGGCGCGCACACATGTGGTTAAATGATGAACTGACGGCAGAATTTAAGGCTGACGCGTGCCAAAGCGCACAAAGTGCACTTTATTTAAAATCAGTTGTAGCATTTCGGCTTGCTGCCCTACTCAAGTATATCTTCAGTTGCATTTATTTATTTTCCATATAATATTTGAGTATTTCAGTAAACTTTTGAACAAGAAATGTAAATGTTTTTAGTTCTTTACCATGATAGTTTTTCTACAGCCCTAATACATAAGAAATTTGAGACCATTTTTAAGTTCCGAGAAAAAATCAATGAAGTCATTCACCGGTTTGATATTTGTCACATTTTAATTATTTTCTTGCTACTTTAAGAAAGATTAATTTTTTACACCGGTTCGGGTTCAGACTCGGACCGAAAATTTTGTCTGTTCCGGTACAAGTTCGGTTCGGGCTTCCTAAAAATTACGGAGACTTCGGCTCCGGAGCAGTTCAAATCTGCCCGGGTTTTAATTGGGAAAATTTTCAATAGTGCAGTAGAGGGTGTAGGTAAGCCTAAGGAACTCTGAGAAACTGAAGAAGAAAATCCCATTAATCCTGAATCACAAACTCATAATTCTAACAGAGCTTCACAATGGCCACTGTAAACTGCAGAGCCATGAGTACAAGTTGAGGGCAAAATGCACATACTGTGAAGAGCAGGAGAAGTCCTCTTAACCTATATTAGCACATTTCTATGCTCCCACAACCCAATAATATTAGTACCCCGAACCTACGAAAATCCTGACATTCGTACAGGAAATGAGGCATTTTTAAACTCTGTAGGGAGGACACAATAGATCAGTATTGGTAGCGGTGCGCTGATTCCTCAACAGCAAATAATAATGTAGAGTAGACAAGTGTAAAAATATACATGGTACGACTCGTAAAACATGTAAATAGGTCGACAGAGTGACCGTATATCAAAATGTTCTGAGTAAGCTGGCGGTAAGAAATGTTAAACTATTTAAGTAAAGTGGCAAAACAGACATTAACACGATTAAAATATCTAAGAGCCCTTTAATCATGTTAGAAAATAGACAGAGTGACCGTAGCATAAAATATTTTCAGTAAGTTTGTGCTAAAAAAGACAATTTATATAAAAGAAAGGCAAATCACAACTGGTCATACTTAAAAAGTTTACAATCTTAGAACTGCAAATATCAGGTCTCGTAAAGCATGTAAATAAGTAGACAGAGTGACCGTATATCCAAATGTTTTGACTAAGTTTGTGCTAAGAAAGGTGAAACTTTTTAAGGGAAGCGGTAAAACAGTCCTAGACACGCTTACAATAAGTGGGACTGAAAATATAAAGCACGGAGCCCTTAAATCATGTGAGAAAATAGACAGACCCTACCACAAAACGTTTTCAGTAAGTTTTTGCTAAAAAAAGCCAAACTTTTTAAGAGAAAGTGGCAAATCATAACTGGTTGTACTTGAAAAGAAGACAATCCAAGAAATATAAATGGCGGGTCTAATAAAACATGAAAATAAGTTGACAGAGTGACCGTATATTGAGTCAGCTTGTGCTAAGAAAGGTTAAACTTTTTAAGGAAAGTCTCAAAACAAACCTAGACAAACTCAAAATGTGTTGGACTGGAAACTTTAGAGCAAAATATGTGAGGAAATAGACAGAGTGACCGTACCACAAAATGGTCTGATTAAGTTGGTGCTAAAAAAGGCAAACTTATTAAAAGAAGTGGCAAATCACAACTGGTTATACTTAAAGAGTGGACAATCCAAGAAATATAACAGTCAGTCCTTGCAAAACATGTAAATAAATAAACAGAGTGACCGTATCACAAAATGTTCTGAGTGAGTTTGAGCGAAAACATGACAAACTTTTGAGTACAGGTGACCCATCTCAACTGGTCATACTTAAAGAGTAGACAAGACTGTAAAACATGTAAATAAGGCTGCCTTCACACTGTTCGACATATGACACATGATAGTCTAGTAGTCCAGCTTTTTGTTCTGTTCAAAAATTGAATAGCTTGTCAAACTTAAAGAATTTCATGGGGAAATGCGCGCCTACTAGATATCATGGGTCATGTGTCGAACAGGCAGAAAAAAAGAAGGCAGCCTTAGTAGACAGAGTGACCGTATAACAAAAATGTTTTGAGTCAGTTGAGTCAGTGTTGTAGGAATGTGAGAGCAAAAAACTGTGTAAAACCTAAAAAACTGCCCTCGCCCAACATGTGAGGAAAAGTAGACTAGTGTTTAGTCTGGCGCCTGGCCACAATTATAGGATTTGCCTAAGGCGTTTCGCCCACAATTAGTTGTTTTTCTTTTTTTAATTTTCCGTTTGGCTCTTAAGATAAATGGCAAAACAATTAAGTGCGAAATATAAACAGTCAGTTGAGAGAGAAGGAGCGCGTCCTTTTCGTCTCAGCGGGCGAGCATGACTCGGCACTAGCTGCAAAGTGATTAATCGATTTCCTGTTTTTCCTCTCTTTTTTTTTGCAGAACCAAATGGAAGCGACAAACGGCCGTGGGCCTGGAACTGCTCGCCGAGGCCGGCAACTATGCGGCCTTTCAGCGTCTGTATGGCGGTGCCACGCCCTATTTGAGTGCCTGGCCGTATGCAGCAGCCGCTGCAGCGCAATCTCCGCACGGTGCACCGCCCTCGGCCATTGATATCTATTATCGCCAGGCGGCCGCGGCAGCTGCTCTCCAGAAACCCACATTGCCCGCCTCCGCCTATCGCATGTACCCCACCAGCATGCCACCGGGCATGACCCTGCCGGGTATGCCACCCCCACCGCCGGGAGCCGCACCCCTCATGGGTGGCTATTATGCGGCAGCGGCCGCAGCGGCGGCCACAGCGCCAAATCAAATGTTGGGTCCACCGCGTGAACGTTCACCAGCCACCAGCCAAAGCGCCAATAGCGAGGCAGAGGATAGGGAACGAGCGCCCAGTCCACCCCTTAATCCGGGTAGTCCGCCCGCACGCAGAGAGCGCCGGGGGGAGGAGGAGGACGACGACGAGGAGCGCAGTCCCGCCAAATTATCCGACAATGAAGAGGACGACGAGGAGCTGGCCCTGGAGGTATAAGAAAACAAAAACTGGCTCTAAGCTGGATCTCAGTATGCAACTAGATATTATGTCGTAAATGTCCACAATTTTTTTCATAGACTAATGTAAAAACCAATTTTTGTAAATTTTTGTAAATGATTTTTGTACATAAAACCCCATTTTTTTCCCCGAATCTTTTTTTTTCTTAGTCTTAAGACCTCTATTGTGTGTACTAAGCATAAAAAATAAAATAATAATAAAAAATGAAGCAAAAGAAAAAAAAGAGCAATCGTTGAAAAAAATGACCTTTTGTTCTCAACTGTTACCGAGCTGAGCCTAATGCGAGCTGACACACGAGCTGAGCGGCTCAGCGCTCGAGTGCCGCGCCCGAGAACACTCGAAAAACTGTTGCATTTTTCGCCCTGGGAAGCAGCCACTAAACTGCTCACTTAGAAATTGTTAACATTTTGGGCCCCCTCAAGAGGAGTTCGAGCAATGCTCGTGACTCTTCAGGCACTCCTCTGAAGGGATGTCAAGACGCCGTCGCTCACTTTTCGCAGTCGGCGTCGAGTGGTTGGTTTGTAATTGACTTACAACCCCGCGGGTATGGTATGGAACAGGATTAGGGTAGGCTAGAGATGACAATGAGAGTCACGAAAGACGCAAAAAAAGGCAGAAAAGTACAGAGGCTGGTAACTGCGGTCCGCAGCCCGTTCTGCCACTTTTAGAAGCAAGCAATAAATCTTCTTGGTCCTATCAGAATTTTTTATAATATTTTGATATATTTTTCGTTAATTATGACTATCCACCTTGAATATATTTCTTGTCATTTGATTCGATTCATAACGATTAATTGTTCCTTACTTCGTCTGATTCTAAAATGACTCCCGTGTTTTTTGTCGGATTTTCTTCGAACTTTCAGAATATTTATGGTTTTAGAGCAGTGGTGCCCACATTTAATTTTCCCTATCCCGTGTGATAAGAAGTCATAATTCTGCCAGCGTCGCAGCCGACACAAGCATAGAGAGAGAGAATCGCTTATGTCGCTCCATGAATGACATTTGGTCAAAATAGCGTGCCTTATGTCACTCCATACAAGGCATTGGGTCGAACGAGTGTCGATAAAGTCGCACCATGCATGTCATTGGGTCGAAGGAGCGTCTTTTACGTAGTTTCTCTGCATGCCATTCCATCGACCTAGCGTGCCTGGAGAGTCGTTAACGTATTGAGCGGACATCCTCTTGCAAAGTACGTCAGTCGAGCTCATTGTGAAGGAAATAAGACAGTCACTATATCGTCGACGACACGTTGATATAGCGTCGGTCGGCCGTACTAGAAGGCTACATTTGACTTAACGACGTTTACTTCGTTTTGCTCTGCTACACACACAATCTCAAAGCTTGATAGTGTGTGTTTGGGCACCACTGTTTAAGAGTTTTCAGATAGGTTTTCCCCCAACTCTCAGACAGCTTACGGATTCTGATTTAAATAAATTTCTTGCCAACAGTCTTCCCCATTTTTGGTTACTTCGTCTAAGGCAAAGTGCTGCTCTGCCAGGCCATGAGTCCCCGACCGAAGGAAGTGGTATTCTAAAAGTAAAGGAAATCTATCTCAGCAAATTTGATCTCAATTTGGTTTTTAGAGGCAAGCAAAGAAGGAGAGTAAATCGTTGACTAGACTTGGATCAATAAATTCCGGCTAAAAAGTGCCAACTTGTATCAGGAAATTTGTTCATGGATCAAGAATTTTCATTCTTGGATCAAGAATTTTCATTTTTGGATCGAGAATTTGTACTCTTAGATCAAAAATTTACATTCCTGGATCAAGAGCTTTAATTTGTTGACTTCTTTGATGAAGAATTTTCATTCTTGGATCAAGAATTTTCATTCTTGGATCAAGAATATTCATTCTTGGATCGAGAATTTGTACTCTTAGATCAAGAATTTACATTCCTGGATTTGTTGACTTCTTGGATGAAGAAAGTTCCTTCTTGGATCAAGAATTTTCATTCTTGGATCAAGAATTTTCATTCTTTGATCATAAATTTTCATTCCTTGACTTAGAATGTTCATTCTCGAATCATAAATTTTAATTTATTGATTAAGAATTTTCATTCTTGCTGTATTTTTGACTAGGAACATTCTTTATCCAAGTAGGAAAATCCAAATGTGGGTTTTATGATTTTGGGGGCAATATCTAGGGCGGGTAAGAGCCCAGTTCCTCTGGTGTGATGTGACACAATCACAAATAGTAACCCCGAACCAACTGAATAACAGTAAAGAACACAATTTTCTATCGATGATTTTACCACAATTATCACCTTAATATTTGACATTTTTCAGCTGACTGTCACTTAAACGTTAACATTAACTTTATATTGATGGAATTTAATATCAGTGAAACACTAAAATTTGTTGATGTACATATATGTGGCAGTGGAACTGGGCTATAAGACATGCCAGATGGATTTTATACATTTTTAGTCGGTCATAACCGACTATAATACACTCTGTATGTCACACAGCGACAGATATCTCGAAATGAAAACAAACAAGCCGAAAACGATATTTGAACTGCAATTGAAGGTAAAATCAGTTCAGCTTCTAAACACTCAAATGCCAGGAAGTTTTGTTGGCAAGTGACAGTGTTTTTTTTTCCTTTTTTGGCCCGATGTTTGCATCACAACCGCTTGAT
The DNA here is from genome assembly GCA_018904275.1 of Lordiphosa clarofinis. NCBI lineage: Eukaryota > Metazoa > Arthropoda > Insecta > Diptera > Drosophilidae > Lordiphosa > Lordiphosa clarofinis. Next base: position 2,422,267 of record JAEIGQ010000020.1, read on the forward strand.
GGTCTCGGCCTTACAGCCGCTTTTGCTCCGTGCAAAGTGGCATCAGTTGGTCGTCCCTTCTTGCCCCCTCCTTAATATTCAGCCGCCTTCACCTTGTATGCCCTTTTTGCTGAAGCTTCTTCATCCATCCGGGTGGCATGTCCTATACAGCGCTGCCGCTGTTGCTTTAAGCGCTTGATCAGACTGGTGTCCCCATAGAGCTCATGCAGTGCGGAAATCATCGCCAACTTAAAAAGGTCCATATATCCTCCGAAAAATTTTTCACTCACTATCGCCGACTCATTCGCTGTTGTCATTGTCCATGCTTCTGCGCCATATTGCAGGACTGGGATGATGAGCGACTTAAATAGTGCTAATTTCGTTCTTCGAGAGAGGGCTCTGCTCTTGAACTCCCTAGCCCGTAGTTGCATCGGTTTGCAAGAGTGATTCTTCGTGGGGTTTGTAACGGCGTCTGGAAAGATATGCTGTCTCCCAAGACTACATTAGGTTAGTATGATGCAATGGCCTTAGCTACGATGGTGATGTGTGTCAGTTTTTTAGCCTTTGCGCATTTGGTGGCGGAGTATGGGGTAATATAAATATTAAAATGTCAGAACATAAACTCTCATCTTCCTCCCTGTAAGCAACGATTGCGACTTATCGATTTGCCTTCTCTATAGTGCTAAGATGACTAATTGGTCATGTTTTTGTTCTTATTTTCCCTTCTTAAACATGAAACGAAAAAAAGAAGAGGGTGTCATGGGACGCCCTTTAGGACGATAAATCGGATTGTAAACGTTAACTGTTAACTTATTGTTAACTCACTGTTTAGTCACCGTTCAATCAAGGTTTATTCACTGCAGAGTCTCTGTTTAGTCACTACGGAGATACTGTGTTGTCACTGCGAAGTCACAGTTTGGTAACGGCTTACTCACTGTTAAGTCACTGTTTAGTCACTTTTCAGACACTGCTTAGTCACTGTTTTATCACTGCTCAGTCCCTATTCAGTTGCTGTTAAGTCGCTGTTAGCCCCTCTTTTCGCCCTCGCACACACACAAACACACAACCCACCTGCTCGGTACTAGGACCAATTCTCTGGAATGTCATGTATGACGGCGTCCTGCGTTTACCACTCCCGGAAGGCTGCTCTCTTTTTGGCTTTGCTGATGATATAGCGCTGGTATCAGTTGCGAAGCAACTAAACGAGGTCACCGAAAACTGCAGTACAGCGATCGACCAGATAATGATGTGGCTAGCAGAAAACGGGCTCTCGCTCGCTGAGCACAAAACTGAAGCTGTCTTGATTAGCAGCAGAAAGAAAGTGGAGAAGGCGTCCGTTAGGGTTGGATCAATCACCATTGAGTCACAACCAGCCATTAGATACCTAGGTATCATCTTGGACCACAGACTCAGCTTCAAACAGCACCTCAAGCATGCTAGCATCAAAGCATCAAAAGTGACAACTGCTATCACTAGACTGATGGCCAATCTTAGAGGCCCAAAACAAAAAAGCAGAAGGCTTATCGCAAGTGTGGTCTCCTCCACGATCCTCTACGGGGCGTCGATCTGGGCTCCAGCCATGGAGATACCCTCCTATAACAGACAGAGCAAATCTGTATATAGGCTGTGTGCCCTCAGAATAGCTAGCTGTTTTTGCACTGTGTCCGAAGACGCTGCTTTGGTTGTAGCCGGCACAATCCCCATCGACCTTTTGGCAACTGAACGGAGAAGTGGGATTAGAGGAAGCACTGCTCAGCGGGACTCCACAATAGCCAAGTGGCAATCCAGATGGAGCCAAGGAGTAAACGGAAGATGGACCCACCGGCTAATACCAACCCTGGAGCCTTGGCTTAGTCGACGGCTTGGTCAGGTATACTACTAGCTATCGCAAATGCAGACGGGGCATGGCTGTTTCAAGGCATATCTTCACCGCTTTAAGCACGAAGAAGACCCATACTGCGACCACTGTGGAGACGGCGCTATCGATGATGTGGAGCATGCATTTTTCGACTGCCCTCTATACTGGCGTGAACGCGACCGAGCTTCCCACGCCACAAGCACACAGCTCAGCGCGAGCAATATAGAAGACTGCATGCTAAAGAATGAGTCTGGATGGCAAGCTATTACCAATATGGCGGCGGCAATCCTCAAAGACCTGCGGATTAGGGAAAGGAGTCGGCGCTATTCCACATCCAACAGATTGAGCGGCTAACATGACCGCCATCCGCCCCGCGAAGTAGTGCTTTGCGGCGGTCCCGCGAGAGTCTTCTTCCTTTTCCATCTTATATTTGTCATTCCATCTTCTTGTATCTATTCCCTGCCATATTCTACCCTATATTGTTATTGTTACTTCTAATAAACAAAAAAAAAAAAAAAAAACAACCCACCTGCTGCTACGGCAAATGGTAATAGCGGTTCACTTGGCATATGTAAAATGCAAAGACAAGGCATCTGTCACAAAGACATCATTTTTTAAGTTTTAGTCCCCCAGTCGAACGTCCGTAAGAGACCTAGAGAGAAGCTAAGAGTGGTTTAGTCGACTCGAACTTAGGACCTTGCCGTTTTAGGGAAAAGTTCTTGCCATATGCACCACAGACTATTTGCTTGCTGAGTGCTTAGGTACTGTGTGATTATGGCTGCATTCCTTAATGTGATTTGTTGAACTCTGAGCTGGTACATTTTTGGGAGGCTGTGGTCGGTGATCAAACGACACTGTCTAGGTTTTGTGATTATCCCTTGAAGTTTCTTGTAATTGATGTGGTGTAGCATGAGCGGAGAGAGAAATGTGAGGGCTTATGTTATTTCTGCAAGACAGTTTCTGTTCAGTCAAAGAGCAAATAGTATGAGAGCCAACAGTTGCAGACCAAGCAAAAGCAAAATAGTTTCAAGGGAATTGCCTCACGCTGCCATCTCTAGCTGGCCTGCCCCCCAACCCCGCTGTTTGTTTAGCCTGTTTACATGCCGTTGGCCATTTTCGCTACTTTTATGACAATTTCATTTATTTCTTCTCCGTTTTTTTTTGCATAGCTCTCGCTTTGAATGTTAATGTTTTAATTTATGGGGTTGCGCGGCGGCTAAGCGAATGCAATTTGCGCTGCCTCTCAGAGGCAACCGTTCCAGTTTCAGCGGTCGCGGAAACGGAACCAACCCCTTGCTGGCTGCGTGAAGTGGCTGCGTCGTCATCTGAAATCCAAGAGTTCCGTCAAGTGTCAAGGGTTCGCGATATTTTGTGCGTAGAGTAGAAAAGTTCCTGGGAGTCATCGTCTCCTCTGTAACAAATTGATTATTTGTTGCGGTTTCACATCGATTTGGGAAATATATTTTATGAGTGCCCCCGAAGCGAGTGCCGAGTGTACTTATAAATTTATGAGTGGCCCGTCAAATCGTTAGACCGTGCGAAAGTTTTTCAAGTCTGAGAACTGTGTACTGTGTGGCCTTAGGTGGGGGTGGTTGGGCGGTTGGGCGGCATATTTGCATATTTTTGTTGTCATCTCACAGTTGATTGGGCATACAAAGTGCCCCAATAAATTTGGGGTCAGAATTGTTTTTATTGAATTTCAAGTTTTTTATTAATTAAAAACGTTTTCATTTCCCTCTAGAGGATTGCCCTCACCTTGCCTCTGGGTCCCGGCTTAATTCTGGCCGCGTCTGATTGCCTTTTGGGGCTGGCTGCACAGTTAGAATTGATTGGAAAATACCGAAAAAGCTGAAGCAAACCGCAAATGCAATTGCAAAGCGAATTGCAAATCGAACGCATGCAAATTGGGCCGCAGGTTCAAAACCAGTAGCCGCCGTCTGCCGCCGGCGACTGACGTGGAGCAGCAGCGGTGGCCCGTAATTGGCGGCGTTTAACTGGCGACCACCGACAAATCGATTTCTGAGCTGGCGCCACAAAGCCATTTACAATAATTTAAAGCTGCGCATAGCAGTCAGTCAGTACATCAGTTCATCTCGAACTCTCAATATTGGCTTAACCCGGGACAACCCCTTGACCCACACACACACACATCAGATGGGCTCTTGCGCTTTCCGGTGGCATTTCCAAAATTCGATAAGCGCACGCGGCCAACAAATTTATTGTTAACGGAAACTCAAATTCCAACAAATTCGGCTCTTTGTGCTTAACAAATTGCCTGTGTAATGAATTGCACCCAATCTTCCACCCATCCATCTGGCCTGTGACAAATTTGCCTCACAAAGAAGTTCAAGGCATAAAAAACAGCAGTCAAGGAAGCGCCCAGAGACGTCAATTAGCTGGAAGGGGGGTGGAGGAGACGGCGAACGCATTGCAATTGCTTCCGGTGTGAAAGCATTTTGTCAACTCGGATGCACAAAAGATGCCGTCTAAAAGTGAATAAGGGAGATGGAAATGGGCAAACGAAAAGAAGTTTCCTTTAAAGTCTGCATTTTGAGTACTCCACAAAAATCAGCTCTCATTTCAAGAAATCGGGAAAAAATGGGATCTCTCATCTAATCAACCCTCCTACAGTTATCTGTCAAGCATCAGTTGTGTCATCTTAGGAAAATGCTATAATGTAGCTATCAAGGCTGTAAACCGGTCCTGAAACGAACCCCTAAAAACCGGTTCGGTTTGGGGTTTTTGGGTCCTACTACCACTATTTCGAAAAATTAGGTTCGGTTCGCAAAATTAAGTAGTTATTCCAGGGAAATAAAGAAATTCCAGGTATTCTGACTTCTCCAATCCTTCGACATTCCTTTAGTTCAGATTTATATTATCGATGTCAATAATGGAGCGAGTATAGTTCGACCTAGAGCACATTTAAATGATAACTGCAAAGCAGAAAAAGTATGCAACTATGTATGAAGAATGATATGTTGATATAGGTTGCTCATATGAATCAAAAGCATTTCTTGATTTGGACGATGACCTGAATAGATTACCTGGAGGACTTTTAAGGAAGTTTAGTTTTACTACGCACACTTTGTAAAAAACCAGTGCTAGACTGTTGGACGCGATGGAACTCAGTCTAGAAAATGTCAATAAGATTCACGGAAGTTAATACTCAAATCAACAGTAAGTAGATCCGTTTTAAGTAAATTCGAAATTTCTTAAGCAGTTGAAACAGACAGTTCAATGCCAAGTGGATTCAATTCGTAGAAAAAGAAAGCCTTGATCTAGTAACCATTGATTTCTTTGTCACCTTCCACATAAATTTGTAAAAGTAAAATGGCCAACTCAAAAGAATATACGAATACCGAAGTGAAATTGAGAACAGACCTGATAATCACATAATGAATTTTAAATATGTAAATAATCGGTTATATATAAGGTTGAGAAAATTACTCCAGAGAACGTACATGGATTTCATGTTCATTAAAATGTACAGACTCCCTGAAGAAGGCAATATATTTGTCGAAACGCGTAGGAGAGAACAACCCCAATTGACACCACAATAATACAATGAAAAAAAGGACAAAATCAAATTTATACATAGACTTGAAAAATATTGCTCTGACTAGTAGTAGTAGTAGTAGTAGTGTTTTATTTTATTCACAAAATATGGATTCAAAGTGTACATAGTTGGTGACCTACAATCCCAATAGCCACACTCTCGTACTACACTCGGATTCCCCGCTCGTCGCGAGATACCGAATCGTTCTGAGGTTGTGACTAAAGTAGGGTTACAGATTTGAATAAAATAAGATAACTCAGCTTTGGCTTAAAGCCGTCAGCTGTTACAATAACTATTTGCTAAAATACAATTTGTTTACTTATGCGGTTTACGACTATACTAAAAATCTTCAGACATTATACGATTTCTATATGTTTTAAAAAGAATATTCCAATTTTCTCCGTTTAAAATTTCAATGGCTCGTTGTTCACCTAATACTCCTTGCTTCCAATATACCTTTCTAATTTCTTGTAAAATTGGGCAAACTGCGATGAAGTGAAACGTGTCATCCTTAGCGTTCAAATTACAGAGGGTGCAGATGGCTTCCGTGTCGTTGACATATGGGCGGGAACGTAGGTTCAGCATTTCACATCTAGCTCTGAATACTATTGATATTTGGCTAAGGCTGTTTTTGTCGTGAAGATAGTGGTTTTCCCCCAATGAGTAGCTTAGTTGTCTGTAAAGTATCCTCGACGAGCTGCACCTAGCTTGCTGAATAAAAGCAGAGTGAGATTTTTGATCGGTTCCCTGCAATATTATTTGATGAGATCCCTCCCACGTATTTGAATTGGTCAACTCCAAATTAGCATTAAATTCTTCTGCAAGTGTTCTCCATGTTTCGAAGCACTGGCTCCGACTCGACAGCAGGGATTTGGCAACAACGGACGCTAAGCGGGTTTCAGGCATTTGAAAAATTTTCCTTATATAAGCAAAATGTAATCCTAGTGTTTGGGTATAGAGGGTCGAAAGTCCAGTTTCCACAGATAGGGAATAATTCGGAGTATTGCGTGGTAACCTAAAAATTTTCTTAATGAAAAATCGAAGAAGCTTCTCCACTTCGTCATATTCACGAAAACCCCAAACCTGTGCAGCATATAGCATGATTGACCGAACAGTGGCCTTAAACATTCTATATTTCACACTTGGTAGTACGTTTGGTTTTCCCAGCAGCGTATTCCATGTACAATTGAGGGCCTTGATAGCATCTCGAAATTTTAGCTGAAGATGGGTTTTAAAGGACATGTTGGACGCGACGGTAACTCCCAAGTACGTGAACTCTTTGACTCGTTCGATTACACATGTATTCAGGTACCAGATTTCTTCTTTGCAGATCCGGCCTCTATTGTCTCTTATTGGGAGGATTTTCGTTTTATCCGTGTTGACAGTAAGTCCCCATAGGGAGCAGTAGGAGTAAAGGTCATCCAGCATGTTTTGCAGCATCCGTGGCGAATCAGCTAACAAGACGAGGTCATCTGCGTACATAAGCACTTTTATTCTGACGCCCGCTATATATGCTGTTTCAGCAACTCAGGCCTATTCAATAGTTAAGTTTGATCTTTCTGATATAAGAGCTGGAATAGATCAACAGCTCCTAGAAGATATAATGCTTATTACGGTGCCTTCACACTGTTCGACACATGACACATGATAGTCTTGTAGCCCTACTTCTTGTTATATAGTAAATTTAAATAATTTTCAAATACGTAAAGTTTTCTGGGGAAATTCAGGTCCACTAGATCATGTGTCGAACAGCCTTACCTTACACCAAGCAATTCTTAAAAGTTGAAAGTGTCAGCTAATAAATTTTATACCAAAAAATTACATAATTGAAATGCAGAAAATTATTTTAAAAAGTAAGTATTTATAAATCAAAACTATTGATAAATGTTCTAGCGAACCGAGGTTCGAACCAAAACCTTGGGTTCAGGGGTTCCGAGAACCGGTCCGCGAACCGAACCTTAGACTTTACAACGGGTTCGAACCCCTGAACCGAACCTTATGCAAAATTTTAGAGGTTTGCAGCCTCGATTATCCATTGACTGAAGTCGAAAGATTTAGATTGGAAAAACAACAACAGCTTTACCCCAAACATATAAACACAACGAATCACTCAGTTGACTTTGAAAGTGCTAGAGTACTGGACTTTGAACATAGATGGAAGACGAGAATGACATTAGAGAGCTTGCGAATACAAGAAAAAGGATCGAGCAGATGACGGCTAATTTTCTTTTCATATGTTCTCAATATGGGTATTCATATCATTAGTTATGAATGATATTAAATAGACTTAACATTTATGTTGAATATTTGTTGTTTAATCACTCAAGTGATCTGATTTTCCTGAGAGATGAGATACGGGGACCGGAGGACGCCGATAACAAGGTTAAAAAGGTTCGGGTTTTCTGGATATCTATGTCTTTTGTAGTCTTTGTTTTTAGATTCTTAGACTGGTTCTGACAACTCTTCCATCGATAAACGATGTCTTTGTATTATATGTTATGGACAGTAGGAGTTAGATTGTAAACATCAGCATTTTGACTTAGAAACTTTAGAACTTTTTACATCCAGAAATCCAATTTGTTTCGTGAATAACTTCGGTGTTTTTGCTCCGATCTCATTGTGCGTTTTAGAATAGATAGATAAGATGATATATATTAAGCGACGATGTTATATCTTTAAAATTGTGGCTCTGACAGTTTTTTTGCGGGGGGGGGGGAATTTCACAAATCTGAAACAAACTTGATCTGCGTACGGTATACAGCTATGTACAAGCAAAAATTTGTATCTCTATCTCTTATTGTCTCTGAGATCGACGCGTTCATACAGACAGACGGACGGACGGACGGACGGACAGACGGACATGGCTAAATCGACTCGGCTGTTGATGCTGATCAAGAATATATATACTTTATAGGGTCGGAAATGCTTCCTTCTCACTGTTACATACATTTGCACAACTTCATGATCCCCTTTTACCCATTTTCAATGGGTACAGGGTATAAAAAGATGTCTTTAGCGAGTTCAAGAGCTGCCAATGCCATACGAAAATCATCTAGAGTCACCAAAAAATCTATTTTATTGCCTTGTGTTATTAAATATGGACCTCTCAAAGCTGGCGAAAGTTCCATATTGTGATATAAGATTGGAGGTGTCAAAAGCCTGATGTAAGGTGATTCTCAGACAATCGAAAGTTTTAAAGTTTGGTTTGACAAACTTGGCATAAATTGTGCTGCTATTTCTTAGAAAATAGATTAGCCTTGTTGTCAAAGAATGAAATCTTATCTTTGGTGATATTTTCTGATCTTTTTGGACTTGCTTATAAAATGCTAAAAGGCCGGTACGAGGACGGGGGAGTCGAAAGGCTTATTTGGCTTTTAAATTGGGACAACTTTGAATTGGAAAAAATTTTTTGTTTTCACTAATGGCGTCTATTATTGGATCAAAATCGGCTGATTATACCCTGCAGCTGTCATAAGACCAAGAAGTCGGAAATTTTTTAAATTTTAACAATCAAACTAAATTAACAAAACACTGCACTAACTGGTTGTGAAATCGATTCCATATCATCGGTAAGAACCTCAACTTAGCTTTGTTTTCTCATTGGATTTTAGCTACAAAACGGTAATCCCATCCCCATCAAGGTTTTTTTCCAAATCTGGGCCCCGGCACACGCCAATGTCAAAAGGTTCCCATCAAGTTGATACTTTAGTTAAGTAAGACGATACTTTTATTTTATTTTTTTTTTTGTCGGGGCCAAGTGCCGTTAGCTTTCAAGCGTGTGTGTGGTCTCAGGATACTTTTTTTGAGGCGCCAAAAGTCAAGCTTTTGTTTGCGCAGCGGCACGTGACCATTTTCTGTGTATGTAACTGGGAATTGGGGCCAACTGAAGTGTGACTAAACTGCGCCCGCGGCCATGTAAATTCGGAGAGTCCTGCGCGCGCCCAGGGGGGACCACAAGCTGCGAGCAAATGCATTACAACTTGTGCTCATTGGGAAAACAAAGGCCGGCCAAACAATGGCCAGAAAGCAAACAGTTGCTACTTGGATTGGGATCCAATTACGAGACGACTTCGACTTCGACTCCGAGTAGAGCCAATTTTCAATTGTGCCAGGGCCGAAAAAAAGGCAACAGCAGGCGATGACTGCAGCAACTTTGGTCCGGCACGCAAAGGCAAAATGAGAACAAAACACCAACAAAAAAAAAAAAAACAAAGGGACGGGGGGATGTATAAAAGAGGGTTGGTCGGTGAGTTAGACAAATAGATTTGGAAAGTTTTGAAAAAAAAAAAGAATCTACGGAAAAATAAGTTTGCTTGAAATTAAATAGAAATTTTTAGAGCTCTACGAAAAAAATAGAATAATTGAACGTGAACCCAGAACCGAGTACTGAGTACCAAGTATCGAATTCAGAATTTCGAGAGATAAGTAACGAGTTCTTAGTGTTCGGAAGTGAAGGCTGAGTTCAGAGTATTGAGCTCGATGTATCGAGAACGAAATATCGTGTACTGAATATCGAGTACTTAGTATTAAGTTTTGAGAGTACTCTCTACCGAGTATTAAGAATCGAGTTCTGAGTATCGAATGCTGGGTACTGAGTATTGACTACTTCAAATTGATTTAGGAGTACTGAATTGAAATATCAAGTGCTCAGTATCGAGAACTGAGTATCGAGTTTTGAGAATCAAGCCTCGAGTATTCGCTGCCAGGAACTGAGTACTGAGTATTGACTACTGAATGTCGAGTACCAAGTACTGAGTATCAAGTTCTACTTATTGAGCCTCGAGTACTCACCACCGAGTACTGAAAATCGACTGCTCAGTACTGAGTATTGACTATTGAGTAACGAGTACTGAGTGACGAGTACTCAGTACGAAATATCAAGTACTAAGTATTAAGTTTTGAGGATCAAGCCTCGAGTACTCATTACCATACTGAGAAAAGCCGTAGGTTTGTTCTAAGTACTGAGTGTCGAGCACCAAGTACTGAGTATTGAGTACTGAATATCGAGTGCTGATTACTTAGTATCGACCACTGAATATCGAGTACTTAGTATAGTGCATCGTAAACTGAGTATTGAATACGGAATATCAAGAACTGAGTATCGCGTACTGAGTACCGACTACACTGGGTTTTGAGTATTGAGTTCCTAGTACTGAGTGTCGAGTTCTGCGTACCGAGTACTGAATATTGAGAGCTGAGTACTAAGTATTCAGTTCTGGGTATCGAGCGCTGAGAACTTAGTATCGATCGCTGCATATCCAGTACTAAGTTTCGGGCATCGAGTACTGAGTATTGAGTACTGAATATCGAGTACTGAGTGTCGAGTTCTGAGTATCGAGTTTTGAGTATCAAGTGCTAAGTACGTGGTATCGACCACTGAATATCGAGTATTTAGTATCGAGCATCGAGCACTGAGTATTGAATACGGAATATCGAGTGCTGAGTATTGAGTACTGAGTACCGAGTACTGGGTATTGAGTAATGAGTTCCAAGTACTGAGTGTCGAGTTCTGTGTACAGAGTACTGAGTACTGAGTATTGAGTATTGAGTATTGAGTATTGAGTATTGAGTATTGAGTATTGAGTATTGAGTATTGAGTATTGAGTATTGAGTATTGAGTATTGAGTATTGAGTATTGATTATTGAGTATTGAGTATTAAGTATTGAGTATAGAGTACTAAGTATTGAGCTAAGTATCCAGTACTGAAAATCGAATACCGAGTATGGAAAAACGGAGCAATTTTCGTAACCGGATCCGATAATTCGGTTTGCGTATTTGGATTTTGGTTATTCGGCAAGTTTACATGGAAAATTCCAGGTCCAAATTTACTTTTCAGAAGTTATAATACATCCCTCGCTGCTTCGTCCTTGGCTCGTGCGACCGCTGCTGCGTTTTGCCGTATGTAAAATTTTGTAATTTCTGGCCTTAATTCCTTTTGTATTTTCGGTCTGTTCGTTTGCTCGTTTGCTAATTTGACAGTTGTCAGCCGCCGCCTCCGACCGACACATTTCAATGTCAGTTGGCGCAGCATTTCCATTTCCATTCCGACATATTTCCATTTCCATTTCCATTCATCAAAATTGGCTTTGGCTTTTGGGTGCTCATAATAATTTGTCATCAATTAGCCGAGGGTGTTGATGTGCGCGGTAAACCAAGTGGAAGGTAATGGCAACGGGGAAGCACCCCGTCGTCGTGGTCGTCGTGTAGCATACGCTATGTGCCCAGATCCCGTACCAAAAGGATGTGGCCCCCTCTCTCTCTCCCTCCCTCTAATGCCACTTCAATGGTTCAAGTGGCCGCCTGTCGCCCAAAATGTTTGTTGTTGCAAATTACTTTTGATTATTATTTTGATGTACATTTCATTTTCAATGTTGAATTCCCACTGCGGGAGGGGTCCAAAAACTTTTGTAAGCGTTTCAAATTACCACACACATTTCAGTTTTGGGAGCAATTGCTTGTGAATAGATTTGATTACAGTTACAGATAAGTCAAAACTTTTAAGCGCAAAAAAAATCAATTACCAAAAAACGAAACCTTCAAAAATCCCAGAATTTCCAACAAAAGTTCATGAATGAATCCGCATCTCTTTATGGACATATCTGGTCGGTATGCGCCATTCATATCCTACACAACACGCCGTTTCTGTGTGTGTGTCTTTCTATACAAAAGACCACTTAAAAAATCCAAGCGTGCTTTTGAGTGCGGCGCGCGCGCTATTGCTAAACACTCCAAATGACTAAAATGAAAAACTAGATAAATGTTGTACAAATTGTTAACTGCTTTTTTATGTTAATCGAAGGCATATTTATATCAACAAGAAAAATGACAAAATCAAAACGCAACGCTAAAGGTAAAAATTAAAAAAAAAAAAAAAGAGCTCGCTGACAAGTGGACAAGATGTGGTGGCCCCAGATCGAGAGACTACGACTACGGCAGCGGCGAAACGGCGACCAAAAGACTTGGGCTAATTTATTAAAAACACAAAAAATAAACAGCTAGTCAAGTGTCTTAGAGATGGGGGAAAACGGTGTGTTTGCTTACAGTAGAGGCCGATATATCGAAGGCGAAGAGTCCTAATGATAATAGTAAGTCAATTAGCACCTAAGATAATATGTGTTATTAGTTTTATTTTAATATACACAGAGTTCAATAAGTCGATATTCGATATTTTTCAAATCAATTTTATTCCGATATGAAAATATATCAAATTAATATTACTTTAAAGTATAACTTAAAACACTTTTGGGCATGTATTTAAAACAACAAATCCAAGGCTGGGGCTTAAATGAAGTAACCATGAGATCACTCAACGAAAACCCCACCATGGAAAAAATTATTTTAGTCGAATTCAACGAATTATAAAATCGCTAGTTCAAGTATGAAACATTAAAAGGACCGACAAATATTGATCTTCGAGAAAAGTTATTACCATATCTATACCCCCCCAAATCCTTGAAAAAAATTAGTCCACACTATCAGGCCTGTTCCGGTTTCCGCTTTCGACAAAAATTTACGAACTCGAATTTGTTAAATGTGTTGTTATATCAAATTTGTTTTATGTTAATCAGATTAAAACCATATAATTCGAGTACGTCGGGTAAAGAGGTACCAGAACATAAATATTTGATACCGATTTCTTTGGATGTTTCATAAAAGGAGAACATGAAAAAAATTCGAATTCTCTTTAGTAAAAACCGAAATATTAAATTTAAGTCTGTATTCCTAAATAATAGTTACATAATTGTTAAAAACAGGGAATCAAACCGGAACCAGAACCGGAACAGTATACCGAAAAGAAAGAAATCTCGAAGCCAGTATCCGAGAACCGATATTCTTGGAACCGAATAGACCGAAAAGAACCTAAATGTTATACCGGCACAGTTTAGGTTCTGAGCTGGCACTCATCAATACCCGAATGAACCTCATTCTTTATAGTAGTCATTCATTAATTTTCTACCAGGGCTTACAAATGTGCCTTTACTTCTATTTAAATAAAAAAACGGATTTGATTTGCCATTACCAATTTGAGTTCCTTCTAGAAGTCGTAATATGCAGCTTGAAATTATTTTAAAATGATAATGGCTTCGATTCAGCACTATAAAATCAATTTTAAACAGTCGAAATATTGTGATATTTTTCAAGGCTGCATTCACGTAAATTTTTGAAGAAGGTTCGTTCCAGGGGTTCGAACCCGTTGTAAAGTCTTAGGTTCGGTTCGTGAACCGGTTCACGGAACCCTTGAACCCTAGGTTTTGGTTCGAACCTCGGTTCGCTTCAATATAGAAGAATAGTTTCGATTTATAAACACTTATTATATAAAATAATATTCTTCAGTTCAATAATGCAATTTTTATACATTTGCAAAGGGTATTATAATTTTGCCCAGAAGTTTGCAACGCATAGAAATATTCATTTCCGACCCCATAAACTATAAATATTCTTGATCAGGGCGACGAGCTGAGTCGATTGAGCTTTGTCCGTCCGTCTGTCTGTCCGTCTGTCCGTCTATCTGTCTGTTTCTACGCAAACTAGTCTCTCAATTTTAAAGCTATCGAGCTGAAACTTTGCACAGAGTCTTCTTTTTACTGCACACTGCTAATTTGTCGGAACCGACTGGATCGGATGACTATATCTTATAGCTGCCATAGGAACTATCGGTCGAAAAAAGGGTCTTTGTGGGAAAAACTTTTTTGTTTTTAATGTAAACGCCTTCCGCTTCGCCAATTATTAGTTTTATACGCTTTTACACAGATTTGGAAGTTGTTGTCAAAATCGGATGACTATATCTTATAGCTGCCATAGGAACTATCTATAGGAACTATGCTATAGGAACTATGCTCACGTTCGCTCATTTGCAAGGGTATAAGAACTTCGGCAAAGACGAAGTTAGCTTGGCCTTCTCGTTTCGAAACATAAGTTTCGGTACGTACAAGAACCAGAAACGAAATACCATACGCTTTGATTCCCTGGCTTAAAATACTAGTCACAGCTTTTCCCAACTTTCTTGAAGTATAGGATTCGCGATAGATAAAGGTGGACATACTCTAAGGTGATTAAATTTAATTCAAAACAAATGCAAGCTAGTCATTGATCTAAACCGGCAATGGGCTCCAAAAATCAAAGGGTAACCTCTTTTGACCTCAGCTTCGGGCAGCGTTCGGCTCGTGTATGTGTAAGTTGCAAAATGTCTTTGATTCCAGGAGGAATCCGGTGACAATCGCTGATCTAATCTATAGATAATCTGAAGCAGCATAATGTGGTGAATACTGCGGGTGGGGTTAGAAATCGAATTTAAGGTCTTTGGAATGGTTTGGACGAAGCGTTGCTACACCCCTAAAAAGTTGTCATCAAAATTACATAATTTAGACATAAATTCGAAACTATTTAGTATCAAATTAACTTTAATACTCCAAGTATCAAATTTATATCATCGAAGGTATAAACAAGATTGATGATACCAAATTGATACTAACGTGTATCAGATTGACATTTTTTTGTATTAATTATTAAGGTGAAACATCTTTAATATTGGTACGGAAGATTTCAGTAGGAGTAAAATTTGCTTTCAGCGTCACGTGACGCTGTGAAAAAGAGGAGTGAATGAGAGGGGGAAAGAGGTTGAAAGAGGGGTTAAGTGACTTAACAGGGACTTAATATGACGAAACAGTACTGAACAGTGACAAAACCGTTACAAAACAGTGACAAAACAGTTACTAAACAGTGATTAAACAGTAACTGAATTGTGACTAAGCAGTGACTGGACAGTGAGTTAACAGTGACTGAACAATGACTTAACAGTGAGTGACGAGTGACTAAACAGTGACTGAACAGTGACTAAACATTGACTTAACAGTGACTAAACAGTGACTGAAAGGTGACAGAACATCGACTGAACAGTGATTGAACAGTAACTAAACGGTGACTTAACAGTGACCAAACTGTAACTGAAAAGTGACTAAACAGTGACTGAACATCGACTAAACAGTGATTGAACCATGACTAAACAGTGATTGAACAATAACTAAACAGTGACTAAACAGCGACTGAAGACTGACTAAACAGTGACTGAACAATGACTGAACATCGACTGAACAGTAACTTAACAGTGACTAAAGATTAAACACATCCAAAAACAAAACCTACTTGACCAGTTGTTTTTCCGAGTGTTTGATGTTGTCAGAATGATGTTACCATTGGCTGTCCTCATGTCGAAAAACCCCAGCCTTTAAACCAACATAAAACTCTATTCCTCGAATCACCATAGGAAATTTCTCTGTTCCCCATAAGTTCAGTCTCCACTCACTGGCTCATCCCTAGTTTCAGATTCTGTTTAGCTTTTTGTGTGAAATGAAGCGATTTCTGGTCAAAGCTTACGCATATCAATGATTTTGCACTCGGCTGTGCGACTTGGCAAATGGCTTGCTAAGTGGTTTTAACACTTTTATGGCGTTAAGTTTTTAATTTTATTCGCTAATAAATAATTTAAGTCAATTCCCAAACAATATAAAAGATTGTGCATTAATTAAATTTCCAGCGACGACGACGCGGCGACGTCTCTCGGTTCGATTTGCGTTTTATCTTCGCTTCATTCACTAAAAAGTGCTTTGCCTTCTGCCTTTTCAATCTCTGCGTCGCATTTGTTTTTGTTTAAAATGACATTAAAGTAATTATCTAATTAAGTTAACATTTTGCTTAAAGATAAGTGCTAAATTATTTGTTTTGAAGCTGGCTTTTGTGCATATTTAAATATGAATTTCGTATACTTGATTATTGATTATAATTGGGCAGGTTTGGGGGCAAACAAATTGGCTTTCGATCCGCCACGGCGGCATTCCAATCCCCAGCGAGCGATCTGCATAAATCAAATAGTTCTTTTCAGGCTGCTTTTGATGCATTAGCTGGGACGACGACGACGACGACGACGTCGTGCAACTTTATGACGCCCCAAAACTTTTGGACGCGCGATAAGCCCACGCGACGACTCAACGGCGATGCGCCAAGCCCTGGGGCCCCAAGCTGAAGCTGGAGTTGGCACATCAATTAGCACACCTACCTACCTACCTTCAGCTGGGCTCCAGCTCGTACTCTACTGGCCATTCATTAAAGCTCTCGGCTGCGTCTCCCTATCAGCCTGCCAGTGATGTATATATTTTAGCGGAGACAACAACCCAACAAACAAACAAACAAACAGCAAATGTTCAAAAAGAAAAAAAAAAGGAGGAAACAATTTACAGAGAGCTGACTTGGTGGATACCCCGTAGAGCTTATAGCCTGATTCCACTGAACCTGATCTCTATATATATCATATCTCTCCCATTACAAAAGGTTGGAATCATTTGTTTTGTTTATTAATGCTCGGTTCAAGTTGTAATATTACTTCGATCAAGTTTGCACGTACTTATTTTAAGGACGCTTCGAACTTATTTTCTAAGTTTGAAACGTTTTTAGCTCAAGTTCAAATATTCTTATTTTAAGTATGTTTCTTACTTATTTTTTAAGTCCGAAAATGTTAAATTCAAGTATGCCGCACTTAAAAAGACATACTTGATATAAGTTTGGCATACTCGGTGGCAGTAATTGCAGACTTAGTTGACTATTAAGTTTGAAAATACTTAGTTCAAGCACGGAATTCTTGATTATTTCTCTCCTCGGAAAGTAATAGAACTGATTTTCTACCTCCGTGACTGTAATTCGACTGGATTCGGTAGAGGGCGTTCCTAGCACCTGGAGAGTCAGGACAGGCATTTTTGCGCGACTTGTTTCTGTGAGTGGTGCAAGCCGAAAATGCTGCGCTATTAAATTCTGTGTGAAAATCTCCGACAGAAACGTATGATATGATCAAGCAGGGTATCGACTAAGTATTCGTTTCATTGCCTAGATCAGGGGCGCCCATGCCTATTGCGCATGACAGGCATGTGTTGTTGTTCTACGCAAAGGAATAGCCTGCGCGCATTCGATTTGCGCATGCCATAAGCCAGCAAAAAACAAAAACAATTCTTATGCCTGCTCTGTGTTTTGTTGTTGTCGCGCTCTGACCTGCAACAACAACATCATATGTGTCTCTCTTCTCTCTCTCCTACGTCTCTAGCAAACTCGAACCAAACAACAAATTGCTTATGCGTACGGCTGAACGCTTGTCGCGCTATCAAGTATGATTTGCGTAGCAACGACCACACATACACACAAACAAGAATCGGTTCTCTCTCTCTATCTCATTTTGTTGTTATTGCTTGAAATATATTTGGCGTATGTGTATTGTTCTGGCGCGCGGGTAAGCCCGTTCTGGGCACCCCTGGCCTAGATGTTTAATTTACCAAATTTTACGTGGAAGTACTTAAGAGAATCAAACGAAGGGTCAACCGGGTCCAAAAAGACATTGCAGTCGACTGTAGCTCCCCGGCTCACACCGCCTTTCTTGTGAACAGCTACCTGGCCAAGGCCGGCATTCCAACGCTTCCGCAGCCACCCTACAGCCCCGATGTGCCGTGTATCTCGTCTTTCGTGCAATCCAACACCGCTAGGCTACTGTCAAAATCTGTAGGCGTTCGGAGTATGAATTTTGGAATTTAGACTTTCAACCATCCAACATTTCCTCCTGATCCTCATCGAAACTGTATGAACCAAGAAGATGAAATGCTCGACCTGATCCCAAAGAATTGTCGTTAAAAATCGACTAAGTCCGAAACACCGTTCAAAAATATTGAAGTATTTAGATTTAGATTTATTTGATAAAAATTCCTGGTGCTACAAGTATATACTTATGAATTATTGCACCAGTCACAGAAGCAAGACATTTGATTTTTAACTGACTTATCCTACTTAATTCTATTTTTAAAGTTATTATAAAAACAATAATTTCTTAATTAAGTTGGCTATTTTTGATGTATATATTTAATGTTGGTAATTGATTCCACAACCTAACAGTATTAACAAAAAATTGTCGCTCCGAACTGGCAAGCTTATGACGTACTGCTATTAAGTTCATGGTTCTTATCGATGTGGCAAATCTAATCTTGTCATACAAATATGATGGTTCTCTGGTATATATAATCTTTTGCAGGAAAATTAGTGATCTGTATATTGTAAATGATTTAAAGTCGAACCCATATATTTGTTTAGATGGGAGTGTAATATGGTCAGTTCGTCTTTTATTGTAAACATATCTAGCTATATTATTGAATGTAACGTTAAGTCTTCTTTGGGAGGCAGCATCACAGTTTCCAAAAATTTCAAGCCCATAGCACAGTGCCGGTATCAAGTATGTTTTTGCGATTAAAAGTCTGAGGTTCATCGGTAAATAATTCTGCGTCATGGAAAGTTGTCTCAGTACTCCATACGTTTTACCAGTTGCCTTAGTCACGTGATTACTCCAGGATAATGTATCGTTGAATGTTATACCAAGATTAACTGTCTGTGATTCATATTTTATAGGCTTGTTCATAATTTTTAGTTTAGGAAGATCATTTGTATTTAAGGATTTCTTGCATACTACAATACACTTGCACTTTGTAGGATTTAGTGACAGTCCGTTACAGTTAGCCCAATCATTTACACTTAACAAATCTCTATTACAAACATCTACACACTCATTTATTTTATTTAGAGGACGACTAACATACATTTGAACATCATCGGCATACATGTGGACATTACAATTAGACAACATATCTGGGAGGTCATTTACATATAATGAAAACAGAAGTAGACCTAGGACTGAGCCCTGGGGAACACCACGAGTTATACGCAAAGTAGACGATATTTCAGACTCAGTAGCCCCTGCCTGACTTCTGTCCTATAAATATGATTTTATTAGTTTAATGGCAGTGTCAGTGAAACAAAAAAAAATTAATCAAGTTTAGTTAATAGGATTTCATGATTAACAGTGTCAAAAGCTTTGCTGAAATCAAGTAGTGTTAAAAATGTTACATCACCATTGTCCATTTGTCTTCTGATATCCTCCGTAATACTGACTATTGCCCTGGTGCAGCTTCTGTTCTTCCTATACCCTGACTGATTATTATTAAGCAATAAATTATTTGTCAAAAACTTACTTAATTGCTGAGCCATTAATTGTTCAAAAACTTTGGATAAAAACGGTAGTATTGAAATTGGTCTGTATTCATTGTTACCTTTCGGAATGGGTATGATTTTAGCCAGTTTCCACAATTTCGGAAAAGTTGATGTCATAAATGACGTGTTCATTATATGGGTTATATAAGGCAATATTTGCGGAAGGATAATCTTCAGAAATTTTTGGATTCAAATTATCAAGTCCCTCAGCATTTAACTTAATTTTAAGAACAGAGTATTGCCTTTAGGGGAACAACTTTTTGGGGTATTTATATCTATTATGTATGAATAGTATTTGATGGACGTGTCTTATGAGTAATTCTTTTTTTTTTAAACTTTAAGGTTTGATCGCGTCCACTTAAAATAAAATAAGTTATATATTTTTTCACAATTATTAGTTATACATACTACAAATTTTAGCTTTGGGAATGCTGAGACCTACTTTTTTGTGAATCAAGTTACCTACAGTCCGAATCAACCTTTGCTACCCAGTTAGAGGGGCAATCCTAGCCTGGTCTTATCGCACAAGATGTATTCAAAAGTGCATAATGTAAAAAGTTGTACTCGAGTGCTCCAGATACACGCATATGTGTGTGTGTGTGTAAGGCTATCTCAAGCACCGTGATGCTTATCTGCCAGTTGTAATCGTGAGCTAAAAATACATACAACTCTGCCTTTTCCCCCATCCCCCCGTCCAGTCACCAGTCTTTGGGCATCAATAAAAGTTGCATCAATTAGCCAAGTTCGGTTACTTTTACCCTCTCTCTCTCTGGGTTTTTGGGCCGCTTTTGTTGTCGCTGCCACTAAACTATAACGATAACGAGAAACAATGTTAAACTTAAACATCAACACCTTTTAAGAGCCTGCCCATACCATAGCAGACACTGCGTCTGGTGATCAGCCCCAGTCCGAGTCCGAGTCCAAGCCCGAACCCGTTGGACGTGATATATTAAAATGGATCTGGGGTTGCGTTCGTTCGCTTTGCGCTCGTCGTTTTTTATGGCACAGTTTAGGAGATAACAAATTTTTGTTACAAGCAAATTAAAAGGTTTTCTTCTCTTGACGTTTAATGCAATGGCTTTTAAATCCCGGCCCGGGCACGACACAAACACTCACACACACCGACATCCTCGAAAAGAATTCACTTTTATCGATTGTTTTTGCTTGCATCGTTTAGTCGATAATTTTGGTAATAAATTTTAAAATAAACAGTCCACGTTCGAGTCCCAGTCCGAGTCCCAGCCAGCGGCTTTCTGGGCACGGCCTTTGTGCGCGTGGCATTAACGAGACGAGACGCCGCCTCAAAATTCCATGGCCGCACATAAATTCAGAACATCAGATTAAGAAAGTGTTAATGTCGCAGCAATTTCCTTTTATCTCAACATAATTGAGCGATAGAATTTGAATTTAGCTAAAAGCCAAACATAAATTTAACACCCAAAACCTGCATTTCCAAAACAGAAACAAAAAAACAAAAAACCCAACCAAAACAGAGCAGAGCGGACAAAGTTTTCATTGTCCGAGCAAGCGAAGGCGATCGAGATCGAGTCCTCTTCTTTTACCAGTTCGTCTCATAAATTTGTCGCCTTTTTTTATTGTTTGAATGTTGCGTGCAGTCGCGGTACGCTTTGAGCTCAGCGAAGGTCCCAAAGTGGACTATTAAATGCTCTGCCAGAAGGAAAAAGTGTGTTAGAAATTTTGTAAAGAATTTGTAGTCGAGTACTGAGTATCGAATACTGAGTATAGAGAGCTAAAGTTCAAACACAGAGGATCGGGCACTGAATATCAAGTATGACCATCGAGTATCCAGCACTGAGTATCGGATCTCGAGTATTGAGTATGAAATATCAAGTATGAACTATCAAGTACTGAATATCAAGTATCGACTATCGATTACTAAGTATCGAGTAGAGTATCAAGCACAAAGTATCGAGTTATTAGTACCTAGTACTGAGTATAGAACACAGAGTATCGAGTACTAAAGATAGAAAACTGAGGATCGTGCACTGAATATCGAGTATCAGGAACTGAGTATCGAGTGCTGACCATAGATTACTGAGTATGGAGTACTGAGTATAGAGAACTAAGTTTCGAGAAATGAGTATCGCGTATAGAGTACTGAGAGCCGAATACTGAGTAAAGATTACCAAGTATCAAGTACTAAAGATCGAACACAGATGGAGTATCGAGTATCAGGTATCGATTATGAAGTACTGCCTATCAAGTCAGTGTCGAGTACTGAATATCTAGAACAGAGTAGCGAGTACGGACTTTTCAGTACGAAATATTGAGTACTAAGTACTAATTACTGAGAATCAACCGAGTATCGAGAACTAAGTATCTGGAAAAGAGTATCGCGTACAGAGTATTGGGTACCGAGTACGGAGTATCGAACACAAATATCAAGTACGGACAATTGAGTACTGAGTATCGAGTATCTAGTAAAAGGAATGGGATTTCGATTATTGAGTATGAAATATCAAGTATGAACTATCAAGTATCGACTATCGATAACTAAGTATCGAGTAGAGTATCAAGCACAGAGTCCTGAGTATAGAATACATAGTATCGAGTACTAAAGATAGACAACTGAGGATCGGGCAATGAGTATCGAATATTAGATACTGAGCAACGAATGCTGACTATCGATTACTGAGTGTCGAAGACTAAATATCTTCTCGGTAGTGAGTTAAGTAGCGAATAAGTATCAAGTATCTAGTACTGAGCACCGAATACTGAGTATCGAGTACTGAGTACGGGGTATCTAGTAGCGAACAGAGTATGAAATATCAAATATGAACTATCAAGTATCGACTATCGATTACTAAGTAGTGAGTAGAGTATCAAGCACAGAGTCCTGAGTATAGAATACGTAGTATCGAGTACTAAAGATAGACAACTGAGTATCGGGCAATGAGTATCGAATATTAGATACTGAGCAACGAGTGCTGACTATCGATAAGTATCGAAAGCAAATATTAAGTACGGATTATTGAGAGCTGAGTATCAAGTACCGAGTACTAAGAATCTGAACGCGAATCTCGAGTACGAAGTATCCAATACGAATACAAGTTTTAAGCAGTGAATATCGTGCACTAAGTATTGGATCCTGAGTATCGAGTACAAGTACGGAGATATTGAGTACTGAATATCAAGCATCAAGTACCAAGAATCTGATCCCGAGTTTAGAGTACTAAGAATCTGATCCCTAGTATTGAGTACGAACTATCAAGTACTGATTATCGAGTATCAACTATCGATTACTGAGTATCAACAAGGGTATCGAGTTCTAAGTACAGAGTACCAAGTGCTGAGAACCGAATACGAACACTGAGTATCGATTACTTTATATCGAGTATTGACTATAAGTTGCTGAGTACCAAGTATAAAGTTCTAAGTATCGAGTACTGACTAATCGTAGTCGTAGCCAAATAACAGCTTAAGCAGCATCATATTCTTTATTCTGTAAACAGATGTTTTTATTTTAAACGGTTTTTAGACTTTTACTTACACGGTTACTATTTACATTTTCAATACTGGTTTATCTCCATCGTTTCTCTCTAAATCGTCTCTTCCTTCGTACTTCTATCTCGTCTGTCTGTCTCTACCCTTTACTCCTCTTCTCCTTCTCCATTATTTTATATACAGTGTGACCATAGTCTCTGTTTTAAAATACCTAAAATTCAGAAATTCCCTAAAACTTTAAATTCTAATAGTTTTCCTTTAAAGAGTATTCAAGTGGTCATCTTTGTTGCCTTTTTGTTTACATTTTTTCCATAGATATTTCCATATTTGAATGGCATAAATAATGTTTGCTCAGTTTAGATAGATGATATATGGCCCCCGGTTGGTTTACGATCTTTTTGGGCTGACGCCTGCGTGTAATCGGAGAATAGCGTCTCTCCAGCACGAGTGAAAGTCGAGCTGCGTCATCTCGCTGCAGACGCGGGGCAAGAACTTGAAGCGGAAGTGGGCACACACGCAACTGCCTACTCCTACTACTGACTCCACTGCCACTTACTCCTTTACCTTCACAACTTCTCACTCATCAATTGGGTGGGTTAATGATTAATGAATGAAATCAATTAAGTTTCATTAATGAACAATTTTCGGTAGCTTGGGCACGGAAAAGAGCTGAAGACAGACGGACGCGGCGACGTCTCTCCTCAAGTGTCAATAATTTGGATTTTCGTTTCCCCCTGGGAACTTCGCCGAGAGCCTCCGGGCATGGTACGCATTATAGTTGAATGAACTTCTGTCCCTCTCCCGCCCCCCTGGCTGGGTAATATGCAAAATCATGCTGCTTTTCGTTGTTGGCCGTTGTTTACAGCGAAAGCTCAATACGGCACACAATGGAGGGCTAAATAATATTTATATCAAAATATATATGGCTGACTCCCGTGTGGTCTCCTCTACCCATTCACTTCACTCCGCTTCCCCTTTTGGTAATTTAATAACAATTAAAAGGCATTCGGTGCATGGCTTTTGAAGCCAATCTCCGTGTTACGCATTAATGAGCACACTTAACTTGGTCAAAAAGCCCTTGCCTTTTGCCTGCTCCACATACTTCACTCCACTTTATACCATTTGGTTTCAGTTACGCATCTCGCATTGATTACATTTTGAACGTTTGTCAATTTGCAGACAAAAACCCATTCACTTGCTCCCATCCCGGCTCCAGCTCCAACTTCAACTTGACTAAATTGCTGGAAATTATTCAGTCGTTAAGCGTGCGAAAGAAAACAAAAAAACTAAAACGCCCCAAGGAACCGAAGCCTTAAGATTTTGTAGTCTAAGCGTTAAAAGATTAGTTTGAAGAGCGAGTACGGGTAGTCCGATATGTAAATACTGGCAGTTAAGAGTCAAGCAGCGATGAGGGGTACTAGAAACTTTTCCATCCAGCAGCGGATTTTGGGTTTCGCTTAGGAATAAAGGATATTCCATAAATTTTAAAATGTTTTCATATTTTTTAAATTTTCCTGAAAACTAAAAACTATAACAAATTTACTTTTGTTTTGGTTCCGGTTTCTTAATGTTTGGTCGAATACTGCGTTTACCGAGTAACCGAGCAACAAACTTAAGGGAGTTCCCCATTCTTAATAAAAATCTAAGCTATAGCCATCGGATTTTAATTGATACTCGAACTTACCACTCTCAGTTTTACCCAATACCAACGACATGGATGCTGTGGTATTATGGTTTCTTTTAAATATTTTCCATCAGTTTCTAGTTTTTAAGATAGCCTCTATCTTTCTTTCATCACTATATTTTTGGTTTCAAGTGCTGAAGAACTTTCTTAAATCAAAAGTTTATTAGCTTAATTCAAAAGTTTTCAACATTCGCTGTGTTTTTAAAACTTCGCTTTGATTTCTATTTTGTTTCACATTTTTGGCCACAAGAGAGTTCAGAGTTAAGAAGGTAAATTAAATTTGTCCAGATATTTGTAACTCATTGAAGGATCAGCATGACGTCTAAATATCCACTATACACCAATATATTCCATAGGATCAGAGACATCACTGTACAACAAACTTCAACGACCCACTTGACCTGACTCGCTTCATTTCAGTTTTTGAAAAAAGCACAGAAAAATTAGTTTGGGCTTGTCTGTGAACTAAAGCCGGTACCGTTTGCATTTTATCTATGAAATGACGCGCTAGCACATTCATCCGTTGCACACTTTTGCAAATTCACATCACATAGCATGGGTTGTCCATGCTTGGTTCAGGTAACAAGAAGTTAAGGGGGTATTCTCCATGTCAAGGCTGTTTTTTTGACCTTTTTTAAACAAAATCTTATTTCAAAACGCAAAGAGTTTTTCTAATTCTGTTTTTTTTTTATTATGTTACAAACAGATTAGAGTAAAGAAACAAATTTTTACTGCTTCGATGCGAGGGCTGTTCCAAAAGTTATCATCCGTCGAAAAGGGTGTCCAAAAAAAGTTATAGTGCTGGCGGCCATGATTCAAGCTCTCAAGGATGTCTGAAATGAAAAGTGAAAACGCGGTTATAACCAGAATAGATGTAATTCTGGTCTGAACCTCCAAAAAAATTTTGTGATTTTTTTTTGACAAAATGGCGGCCATTAAAAAATGAAAAATCGATTTTGGGTCTTTTTTTTTGTTTTTTTGTAAAAAAACAAGTGAGAAAGTCGGCCAAGCCCGACTAAGTATAACATACTCTGTACCTGGAGTAGCAGCTGAATGCAATGCTGGTGCTGCGCTCATCTCATAGTCTCTCTCTCTTTTTTTTCTCTCTCTCTCTCTCACTCTCTCTCTCCCTCTCTCTCTCTCGCTCTCTCTCTCTCTAAGTTTGTGTGGTGTTAGTTGTGAATGGGTGGGAGGGGGAGGGGCGAGGGAGATGTACTTTTTTGCTCATAACTTGGGAACCGCTGATCCGATCTTTATCATTTCTTCGGCAAATCGATACATTGTGTTAATTACTAACTATCTCTAGAAGGTACGATTCGTCTATCTTCAAAAATGTAGGATATATAACGTTTTTTCCGAATTGCGGGGGCGGGAGGGGGCGTGGCAAAAATTGAAAATAAACTTGATCTGCCTGCAGCTATTAGAAACATTTGTCCCATACATGTGAAACCTCTATCTCTTACCATCTCCGAGATCTGTTTGTTCATACGGACGGACGGACGGATAGACGGACAGACAGACGGACAGACGGACATGGCTATATCGACTCGGCTGTTGATGCTGATCAAGAATATATATACTTTATATAGTCGGAAATGATTCCTTCTCCCTGTTACATACTTTTGCACAAACTTAATATACTCTATGTACCTTCGGTACAGAGTAGAAATAGTAAAATTTTTTTTAAAATTGTGATTGAGGTTTAGACCAGAATGGTGACAATTCTGCATCGATTTCAGTTTTGATCATCAAAATCGATTCAGTATAACTGGAGATATCATGGCCGCCAGTTCGAAAAACGTGGTTTCGAGACAAACGCGTTTAAAGTTTCAAGTTCGTTTTTTGGGGGAAAAAAATAAAAAATAAAATAATGCAGTTCTAGAATGGTGACAATGGTGACTGCATCGATTGCATATAACTTTATCAAAATCGGTTTAGTAGAACTGGAGAAAAGTCTCTTGGCAGTCCGAAAAATTTTCTTTAAAAGTAACCAACAATTTTTTCCCCCTCCCGCCCTTGCAATTTGAAAAAAACGTTATATCTCCTACAGTTTTGAAGATAGACAATTTGTATCTTCTAAAGATAGTTAGTAATTAGAAAAATGAATCGATTATTGCCGAAAAGATCGGATCAACGGTTCTCAAGTTATGAGCAAAAAAGTGAACAAAGCCCCCCCCCCTACCACCACCGTTGCATACTTTTCGGATGGTCACCCTAAGGAATGCAGGAACACTGTTAAACATGTTTTTTCATGAGTAACTGGTATATCGAAGTCGGTTAGAGCCGACTTTAACTTATGCTCTCGTTTTTAATTTTTTGAGACGGGCTTCATGCTTAGTCCAGTTTTTTCCAGGTCCCAAATAACTTTTGTCATGAAAACAATTTATCGAATAGCTTGAAACCGTCATCATCGTCAGCAGTTCTTTCATACAAAAAATTTAGTATGATTTTATTAGGGGTGTTCTTGCAAGTGATTTTGATTTTGATTTTAGTTTTGGTGGGACCAGATAAACCTGAACTAGAAAATATTTAAAGTCGGTATCGAAATCGATTTAATAATATGATTAATATTTGGGATCGCTATGAGTTGAAAACTTAATTTCGGCATCGCGACGAGCCTGGTTTCTGGTCTGGTTTCAATTTTGAACTGATTCGTTTGAGCTCGGAACCGGTCTAGTACCAGTTAAATGTCTAAGGCTACCTTCACACTGTTCGACACATGACCCATGACATCTAGTAGGCCCTCATCTCCCCATGAAATTCTATGAATTTGACAAGCTATTCAAATTTAAAACAGAACAAAAAGCAGGACTACTAGACTATCAGGTGTCATGTGTCGAACAGTGTAAAGGCAGCCTAACTCCTTTTTATGAACCAAAGCAGCAAAATTTTAAGTCCATAGCTTTCTAAGATATAGCTCCGAAGCACTTTTCAAACTATATTGCCAACTCAAAAGCCATAACTTCAAATTCTTAGCCTTAATAACTTTCGAGTTATGGCTCTAAGTCACTCTTAAGCCGTTCTAAGCCACTGAATATACAGCCTATGATTCTTTCCTGATCGACATGAATATACTGTGAAAATTTGGTGAAGGCGTTAGTCATGCATGCATTCACTTCACATTCAGAAGGCTTCACTCTGTTCACCTAAAACTTACCAAAAAAAACTAATTTAAACTTGACTTCTTTTTCTTTAAAAGCATAGTTCCACACACACTTAAGTACTCACCAGCATTTTCTCGCTTGTCATTTTTGTTGGCAAGATTCCTATCAGTTGGTCATTTTTTTGTTTTTGTTCCCAAAATTGTTACGCCAAAACATTTAATGAATTTCTTTTCGCTTTTTTGTAGCACTTCACATGCCAATCTCTGATTCACTCCCCCTCTCAGGCGTTCACTCATTTGCTTGAAAGCATCAAAAAGAACAAACAAAAGTGCAGCATTAACATATTTTAAGAGCCGCCCCCCTTCCCCCCGCCCAAAAGGCATTTGCATTTGCATAATTTTCGTGACCCTCCCCCGCCCATTTTGTAGGTTCCATTAACAAAAAAAACGCGCCGAAGAAGAAAATGCTACAAAATGGCGCGCACTTATGCCAAATTAAACTTTTGTAACAAAAATGGCGCCCAACGTGGGGCGTACAGCAGCATCAGTTGCATCTCTGCTCTGGCTAACCATTATGTAACAAATTACTTTGGCAAAGTGCTCGTGTATTCGCTTTTTAAATATGCAAAAAGAGCGCAATTTGCATAAATTTGCCTCGACATTAAAACAATTTTAACTCGCAACACCAACGGAAAAAACAGAAACGCAGCCCACCCACTCAACGGGGGTTGCCAGTTGCCTGTTGCTGACTGGTACGTGTCCTGGTCGGATGGTGGTGGTTTTTTTTTGTGTTGTGTTGGGTGGGTGGTTGGGTGGTTGGGTGGTCTGTCATCGGTGCCAAATTAACAAATTTACGCCAACATCTCCAGCTCAAAAGCGCAGCGTTGACTGCGTGACAAGTGTGAGAGGGGAGAGGGGGATGGTTGGTGGACTTCACATTTGACATGTTTTGCGGTGTGCACCACCCGCTGTGCCAGGTCCTTTTTAATGTGCTTTCGCTTTTGGCCCTTTTCGGAACTTTTCTCTCTCGGCAAATTAAATATTCCGGCACCATTAGTGTTAAAAGTGTTCACATTAAAAACATTTTGCATTTTTTCGCTCTCTCTTGCTGCTTTGGCTACTTTGTCGTCCGGCACGAACTTTGTCATTAGTGAAGGTGCGCGGAAGAGGGATGGGGAGGGGGAGGGGATTGGGATTGGGGGCAGGGATATTGGAAAATCGAAAATAAGCTTAAGTTAAACCAAATGCAATTAAAAAAGTTGAAAGTATTTCGAAAAATTAGTAGTTACTCAGTACTCGATACTCAGTACCTGATACTCGATTCTCAATGCACGATTCTTAGCTTTTGATCAATAGAACTCGATACTCCATACTCTTTACTTAGTACTTGGTAGTTAAAACTCGATACTCTGTGCTCGATACTCTACTCGATACTTAGGAATCGATAGTAGATGCTCGATATTCAGTGCTTAATAGTTCTCACTTGATAATTCATACTCGATACTCGGTATCCAAAACTTAGTACCGGATTTTCGTATTCGATACTCAGTATTCGGTACCCAATATTCTTTAAGCGATACTTATTTTCCGATTCTAAATTCGATACTTACTGCACTATCCTCAGTATTAGATCTTTAGTACTCGATACTCCGTACTCTTTACTCAGTAATCGGTAGCTAAAACTCGATACTCTACTTGATACTTAGTAATCGCTAGTAGATAATCGATATTGAGTATTTGATAGTTTTCACTTGATAATTCATACTCGGTATCCGATACTTAGTACACGTTTCTTAGTTTTCGATACACAGTACTCAATAGACCGTTCTTGATTTTTGTATTCGATACTCAGTATTCGGTACCCAATATTCTATAAGCGATACTTATTTTCCGATCTAAGAAAGAGAGATCTACCGCTATTCGGACCCAATATTCTTAAGGATATTATTCCGATTCTAAATTCGATACTCACTGCACGATTCTGATCTTTAGTACTCGATACTCCGTACTCTTTACTCAGTAATCGGTAGCTAAAACTCGATACTCTACTTGACACTTAGTAATCGCTAGTAGATAATCGATATTGAGTATTTGATAGTTTCCACTTGATAATTCATACTCGGTATCCGATACTTAGTACACGTTTCTTAGCTTTCGATACTCAGTACTCAATAGACCGTACTTGATTTTCGTATTCGATACTCAGTATTCGGTACCCAATATTCTATAAGCGATACTTATTTTCCGATTCTAAATTTGATACTCACAGCACGATTCTCAGTATAAGATCTTTAGTACTCGATACTCCGTACTCTTTACTCAGTAATCGGTAGCTAAAACTCGATACTCTACTTGATACTTAGTAATCGCTAGTAGATACTCGATATTGAGTATTTGATAGTTTTCACTTGATAATTCATACTCGGTATCCGATACTTAGTACACGTTTCTTAGTTTTCGATACACAGTACTCAATAGACCGTTCTTGATTTTTGTATTCGATACTCAGTATTCGGTACCCAATATTCTATAAGCGATACTTATTTTCCGATTCTAAATTCGATACTCACTGCACGATTCTGATCTTTAGTACTCGATACTCCGTACTCTTTACTCAGTAATCGGTAGCTAAAACTCGATACTCTACTTGACACTTAGTAATCGCTAGTAGATAATCGATATTGAGTATTTGATAGTTTCCACTTGATAATTCATACTCGGTATCCGATACTTAGTACACGTTTCTTAGCTTTCGATACTCAGTACTCAATAGACCGTACTTGATTTTCGTATTCGATACTCAGTATTCGGTACCCAATATTCTATAAGCGATACTTATTTTCCGATTCTAAATTCGATACTCACTGCACGATTCTGATCTTTAGTACTCGATACTCCGTACTCTTTACTCAGTAATCGGTAGCTAAAACTCGATACTCTACTTGACACTTAGTAATCGCTAGTAGATAATCGATATTGAGTATTTGATAGTTTCCACTTGATAATTCATACTCGGTATCCGATACTTAGTACACGTTTCTTAGTGTTCGATACTCTGTACTCAATAGTCCGTACTTGATTTTCGTATTCGATACTCCGAACTCGGTAACCAATACTCTATAAGCGACACTCATTTTCCGCTACTCAGTACTCGATAGTCATCACTTGATACTCAGTACCTGATACTCGATACTCAGTCATCAATACTTAGGGCTTGATGGTCTACTCTCAATACTCAGTACATCATACTCAGTACACGATTCTCAGTACCCGATAGTCAATACTCAGTATTCTATACTCAATACCCAATACTCCATAGTCAGCATTCGTTTCTCAGTGCTCAATACTCATCAATCAATACTCAGTACTTGATACTAAGTAATCGATACTCAGTGCTCGCTGCTTTATAGTCCATTTACAGCCTACTGCTACGGTAAATGGTAAAAGCGACTGACTTCTCAAAGACAAAAGCGTACCCAAAAGAATTTGTTGCACGGCCAAAATGTCAATGATTTTTTCTGGAAATTTAGCAACTTTTGGATCATATGTTCCAGCAGCTGGGCTTCGTTTTTCAACCTTCTTAGCTTCAAAAGAAAATGAATTGAAATGTTTTCCACATATCCCTTTAACATTTCAATTTCCCTGTTTACCCTTGCCCTTCGTCTCCACAACTCCATCACTTCATTAATCACATACCATTAGCCTGCGGCCAATTGATTGTCAAATGCTCGGCAAAAAAAGAAAACAACAGAAACCGAAACAGAAACAATTATATTTATTTACTTTTATCGTTGCGTATTTATCTTAATTACTTTTGGTCTATTGAGTGGCCCCAGCGTCAAGCGTGTTCTTCCTGCGTTCCGTGGGACAGCTGAAACAGCGACAAAATCCAGTGACAAAAACAATTCAATCAACTTAAGGCCGTGTTATCGCAGTATTGATATCCTTTTTAATGATATGACCAAACCTTTTTTTTTTGTTGTTGTTCTCTAGTGCTTGACAACGTCATCGTGGTCATCGTTGTGGTCGTTGTATCAATTAACTGAAGGCAGGGGAAGGTGGGGGGCACGAAATATGTCATCAAAAAATAAATTGGAAACGTTTTTGATACACCGCAAAACAAAATAATTCATCAATCATGTACAGTTGAGCGAGTGCACGTACTATGGGCCACTTATCACTAATTATTTGGGAGTACCAAAATTATTTGTGGTGATTTATACACAATTTTCTACCCACTGTGCCTATTTATACCTGTATGTGGCCAGCATTTACCCAGACATGGACCAGGTCTAGAGGCGTCGCATCCTTTGCCTGTTTTAGTTGAGAATTGATGGTCGACCGTGTGACAAATTATCATCAATCAATTAAAGCGTGGGCTGTGGTCGATGATTAAGCCACGCCTACGCAAAATTAGTGAGCGCTGTCAACTATGGAACACTCTTGAAGGAGACAGAGCAGCAGGCACCCCAACCAGATAACATGAGAAACCCTCCAAAAAGAGATACCCCACATTCAAACTGACTTTAATTTCCTCAAACTAAGTCACAATTAAAGAAAATTGTACCCCAATCCGTAACATTAACCGAAATTTTTATTCTGAAACTTTGAGTCTTTGTTCGCAAAACCGCCACTGAAGTAGGCACAAACCAGCTTAGCATCTTCCCCGGAATCAGTAAACCCAGTGGAGGGCATAAAAATCTAACAAAAGAGCTCTGCAACTGATTTCTGTAATTATATTCTCACTTTAAGTTAAATTTAAATTTGTTTTGAAATGATTTTTGAAAGAGGGCGCTGAGAAAAACAGTTATTTTCTAGATCGATCCGGATAGAATTTAGTTTAGTTAAGTTTGGTTTATTTAATATACCAATGACACAAGGCATAGTGCTTATAAATGAAGTCATCGGTGACAAAAAGGTGTTTTCAAAATAGTAATATTAATAGTAAAAATAGCAATAATTAAGACTAACAATGTTTTATGTTATGTTTGATATTTTTAATTTGGATAGAAAAGATTAAATTAAATTAAGTTGAACTAGAATTAGAATGTGCCTTTAAATAGTCAGATAATTTAATTTTGAAATGCGTTGCGCTCCCTCTGCTCTTAATATAATGTGGTAGGTCATTCCAATAGCGAACCTCCAAAAAAAAAAATTTTTACAACTACCGGGGGGCCGCCCCCAAAAAAACTAAGTTGTTGGTCCTTCTTGATGACACAAGTTGCACATTGTCATATAAATACTAAGGCTCTCTAGTTGTCAAAATCTTATGCAGCAGTAATAATGTTCTCAGTGTAATCCAGTCTTCTAGGCTTAAGTCAAAAATTTTATGAGCGTATTCAGTTATATGATCTCTTCGATCACGGTTAAATGCATATCTTGCAATTGAATTGAATGCAACTTTTAGTTTCTGCATGCTGCCAGCATCAGAGGAACCAAAAGTTTATATTCCATAAAAAGTCAAAAGTGCTCGTGTTTAGGGATGGCAGAGGACGTGCAGCTCAAGGGGAATCATGGAGCTTAAACGGTGCGAATATAGAGAGAGTAACATCTTACAAGTATCTAGGAGTTACTATGACCTCAAATGGAAAATTTTTAACGCACCTCCGTCTAAAGCTAAAGGAATCCATCATGGCTCTAAACAGCTCTTGGAACAAACTAATGAGTAACTAGAACGTACTACCGAGTGTTAAATATAAGATGTATGAAGCAACCGCCCGATCCGTTCTGTGCTACGCCTCACAGGTATTGGGAATTTTCCGCTATGAAGATGTGGAGAAGTTGCTGCGTTTTTTTATCAAGAAAATATTTCAGCTGCCACGAAACTCTCCAAACTATGCAATTTATATTGAGACCGGACTTCCCGAGCTATACAGCTACACCTTGGGCACGCATTTTGCATACATGAGGCAGGTTATGGAAAAACCAGCAACACGACTGGTGAATAAAATTGCGAAACTGCTATTAACAAATGAAGCTCAATGTTTCAATGAATGGCGTCTTCTAGCTGCTGAGCATAACGTCCCTCTAGACCTCCAAAACCATCGATCATGGACAGCGACACACAACAACATACTGGAGCGTTTAGCGGAACGCACTCGTGAAAAATATATTGAACAGGCCCTGAGAAGCACAATCAGGGGGCTGTACAAACAACTTAATCTCTCTCTAAGCGAAAGAAATTATTTTAATGACCGTTATAAAATAAAAGTAATTTCGCAAATATTCCGCGCTCGATGTGATGTGATGGCACTGAACTTCAAGACATATAGAGATGGTATACAAAATGAATGCACGCTTTGCAATAGACACGAAAAAGAGGATGCCTTTCATTTCCTGGCCGAATGTCCAATCCTAGGAGAATTACGACTTGTGTATTGGCAGCAAACTTCGTTGAACACTACAGAAGTAATTGAAATTTTGAATGGGCGCAGTTGGATCACACTGGCAAGTTATATTTTCGAAGCGTTAAGATATAGACAGCAAATCACAACCGAATTTTTATAGACCTGAATTAAACAAAAACTAAACTAAATATATGTAAGAAAACCTTTCCATGTAAATATGACTGACGGCAAACTGCCAATGTCAACAAAGTGTTCTGAAAATTCTCAGAACAAATTAAATAAACTACTACTACTTCTATTCCATAAAAAAGGGTTGGAATTAGGCATGATTTTGCAACTAGAAGCCTAAGATTAAGAGGGAAGAGTTTTTGCGTGATAGATAGCTGTCGTATGTCGTTAGTAGCTCACTTTATACCGTATTGTACTAGAAATTTCAAGTATGTTTTGTACTTGGATGTACTTTAATTAAGTACGAAAATAGAAACTCGACTGTTCAAATCATTCAAATGAGAACAAACGTTTTTGACTCAAGAACATTTCGAACTTACGGTTAGCCCCAAAATTTCAGAAAAGATCGTAATTAGTTAAAGTGCAAAATTTCTTTGATGAAGTACCGAATAGACCTACAAGCTCCAAAAAGGGTGCTACGAAACATGTGAATTTTTATACTCTGTACCAAAAGTATGTGCAAAAGTATGTAACAGGGAGAAGGAATCATTTCCGACTATATAAGGTATATATATTCTTGATCAGCATCAACAGCCGAGTCGATATAGACATGTCCGTCTGTCCGTCCGTCTGTTCGTCCGTCCGTATGAACAAACAGATCTCAAAGATGATAATAGGAAGCATTTCCGACCATATAAAGTATATATATTCTTGATCAGCATCAGTCGATATAGACATGTCCGTCTGTCCGTCCGTCTGTCTGTAGATCTCAGAGATGGTAAGAGATGGAGGTTTGACATGTATGGCACAAATGCTTCTTTTATCTGCACGCAGATCAAGTTTATTTTCAATTTTTGCCAAGCCCCCTCCAGCCCCCGAAATTCGGAAAAAACGTTATATCTCCTACAGTTTAAAGACAGACGATTCGTACCTTGTAGAGAAAGTTAGTAATTAGCAAAACAAATAAATTTGCCGAAAAATTGTTAAGGATCGGATGAGCGGTTCTCAAGTTATGAGCAAAAATGTGAAAAAAAGTGTTGCATACTTTTCAGATTTTCACCCTAAGAAACGCAGGAACTCTGTTAAGCATGTTTTTTCATGAGTAACGGGTATGTCGAAGTCGTTTAGAGCCGACTTTAACTTGCGCTCTTGTTTGGTTTATTAATACGCGGTTCAAATGGTAATATTACTTGGATCTAGTGTGGACGCACTTATTTTAAGCACGCTTCGAACTTACTTTCTAAGTTTGAAACGTACTGGGCTCAAATTCAAATATTCTTATTTTCAGTATGTTTCTTACTTGTTTTTTAAGTCCGAAAATACTAAATTAAAGTATGCAGTACTTAAACAAGTGAAAAAGCCGGTCAAGCCCGACTATAACATACTCTGTACCTGGAGTAGAAGCTGAATGCCATGCTGGTGCTGCGCTCATCTTTAATTCTCTCTAATTCTCTCTCTCTTTAAGGGTGGGGGGAGGGTTGTTTACTTATTTGCTCATAACTTGAGAACCGCTCATCCAATCTTGATGATTTCTTCAACAAATTGATGCATTTTGCTAATTACTAACTATCTCCAAAAGGAACGTCCATCTTCAAAACTGAAGGTGATATAACGTTTTTTCCAAATTGCGGGGGCGGGAGGGGGCGTGGCAAAAATTGAAAATAAACTTGATCTGCCTGCAAGTATAAGAAGCATTTGTCCCATACATGTCAAACCTCTATCTCTTACCATCTCTGAGATCTGTTTGTTCATACGGACGGACGGACAGACGGACAGACAGACGGACATGGCTATTTCGACTCATCTTTCGATGCTGATCAAGAATATATATACTTTATATAGTCGGAAATGATTCCTTCTCCCTGTTACATACTTTTGCACAAACTTATTATACTCTATGTACCTTCGGTACAGAGTATAAAAAATACTTGATATAAGTCTGGCATACTAGGTGGCAGTCAGCTTGAAAATACTGAGTTCAAGCAGGGAATACTTGAATTTTTCCCTCTGTGTAGGCGCTTTTCAGATTTGTCATCCTCCCTGATTTGTCGCGCTCTTAAGAAGAATTCTTATTTTAGCCCGTTTTAGTTAGAGGAAACGGAAGTAGTCTCAAATTTTGTTTGAATATTCTTAATTCGACCTTTTGACTTCTCTTTTTTTTCTGTTACATTCCCACACCGAAAACAAAAAACCAAAATCGAATTCTTAGCGGCACGGGAAATGTGTTACGCTTCGATTTGATTTCATTTTAGCTTTTGACTTTCAATTTAAAACCAATCTCCGACTGTGACTCCAGCTCTGGCCCCGACAACCTAAACGCCGATCATTAAAGGATCATTAGTGCTCATAATCTGATTATAATGCGCCGCTCGGCTTGACTCTGTTTTAGTTTAGTTTTCGTTTTATTAACAACTTTTACCTGATTTCGATTTTTTTTATGACTTTTGGACTGGCCAATTAATGAAGCACATCCCGTTCCCGGGTTTCGGGGGGCCCATTGCGTGCCAGCGACAAATCTTGTGGCGAGGCGATCTCTTGACCTCTCATGCGAGCAAGAGAGTGCGGAGGGTTAATGGTGCCGGAAATAGAATTATGAATATGTTGGCGTGCGTAATTTATGCCGTTCGAGAAATACATTTGGTCAAGGCTTTTAGATTTATCTATGGCCTAGCACTAAATAAACCGCAAAAAAAAAAGAAAAGGAACAGAAACAGAAACACGAAAAGTTTCATCCTGGGCAGCGTGTGCGTAAAATATTGATACTTGAAAAGCAATTTAGATAAGGCCCAAGACACCAGACGACGACTGGAAATTCCGCTTCACACCTACCAAAAAGAAAACAGCAACAACAACTACAACAACAACAAACAACGGCAAAGGTGTGAGATGTTGTCAGTGCGGAGAGACTTAAGTGCGTGGCAGGACAACGCCTGGGCAGCTGTCACAGCGACCTTCACTCCAGTCTCGGTCTCAGTCTCGTTAGAGTGCTACCAGCTGTCAACAAATGCCCGGCCACTCCTACCTCCTGCACCACCTGAACTACTCCTCCGCCTGCATTAATGAGCCACGACGATAACATCAAAGGCTAGACATGATTTGTCAGTCAAGTGCGGACTAATTCTCACACCCAGCCCAGGAGCCAAAACACAACCAAAACCAAGAGAGAGAGAGAGAGAGAGAGAAAAAAAAGGAAGTCGAAGCGTATAATTAACGTTCATTTATTTTCATATTAACATTTGATCAATGTGCGACCCAAGATGGATGGATGGATCATTAGGGTTTGAAAACTATTTTACGCCATTTTAAAAGAAACTTTCCACACAGGAAGCTGAAGCAAGTGGAGGGAGGAGGCCTAAAGGCCTACACTCAGAACTCAGGTGAATAATCATTCAGATTTCAAAGCTATTTAAAACTGTTTCTATTCATGTGAAATATTGTAACAAACTAACAATTTATCCCATCTGAGTATAGGCCTCAAAGATCCAACACATTTTTCTTTTTTTTCTTGACATCATGGGAGAATAAGCAGCACCTTACACAGTTCGTATGGCCACACATTTAAAAGATATGCGTTAAATACTAACTATTAAGGCTCGTTAAGTTGGTTAAGTTAAGTTTATTGGTTTTCAAAGTGTATTTAGTGGGATGGTACATCCACTTAAGGTCCGGTAAAGGTACTTGTAGTTCCCATATTTTAGAAAACGCTGCCTTGTATAAGTATCATATATACGTTCCATACTAAAAAAAACTATTTTCAAAATTCTAGATCAATCAGAATAGAACTTTTACCGATTTGTACCAAAAATTTAAAGCATTTTTGGAGTACTTGGAAGTACTTAAATTAAGTACGAAACATTGTAAAAACAACCGTAAATTTTATTGAAACGAAAACAAATGTTCTTAAATCAAGCACATTTTGTCCCTATATTAAGCCGAACAATCAAAATAACTATTTCGTTCTTTTAAGAGTGAATCGGGCTTGACTTAAAAGTATTATAATCAAACAATATGATCGAATGGATTGTAAAACAGTTTGAAATGTACCAAACGGTGACACGTCTATAAAACACACAGTCATTTCACCCAACACGACAATTCAACAATTCGTCAATTCAACACAAACAAATTTAACACAAAGCAAAGTCTTCACAAAACAATTTCAGCACACGTCAATACATCACTAAGTCATTTTACCCAACACAACATTTCAACACACGTTAATTCAACACAAAAGAAATTAAACTCGAACAAATTCAACAAAGTCAACACACGTATATAAGTCATTTCACCCAACACAGTTTAACACTTCGTCAATTCAATACAAACTAATTTAAATTGAATAACAAATTAATAAATTTATTAATTTGTTTTGTGTTGAATTGACGTGTTGAAAATGTTTTGTGTTTAATATAAGTTGAACCGTGTAATATCAACATCATTGATAGAAGGGAGACTCTAGCTGCAGGTACAATTTTTTTTTGTAAAAAATCGCGCGATTTTACGCCATTTTACAACATTTGCAGCCTCCATCCCCCGCCGATTCATAAAACCAACTCCCCGTATAATCAACGCAAACCAATTTCAAAATGTCAATTAAACATACGTCATTTCAACACATTACAAACTAAACACAATCAAATCTATTCCGGGAAAGAAAGGTGACACAAGGGGCAGGCAAACATTTTACGATACTTACAACGCCTGCCCTTTCAGGTTCGACTGACTTTGCTACTTGAAGGATTGAAAATATATTTTTTGTTAAATTGTTGTGTGTTGAAATTGTACTGTGTTAAAATTTAGCAATGTTCAATTGCTTTGTGATGAAATAGATTATGTTGAAATTGTATATTGAAATATCTTGAGTTATAATAGTGCTGTGTTTAATTTGTAAGTGTTTAATTGGTGTTGTGCTGAATTGACGTGTTGAAATTGTTTTGTGTTGAATAGACGTGTAACCGTACCAAACATATGCAGAAAAAAAATTGTTCTTAAAACAGAAATTTTGTATTTCAATCAAGTATTTTCGTACTGTTGACACCTTTTGTTCTAAGTTCAAGTGCACTTTCTTTAAGCAGGGTAGAAATTTATTGTATCGTATCGAGGCCTTGTGCCTCCTCCTGCTAAAGCAACATCTGGATAAGCCTGCTTGATCATATCAAACGTCTCAGTCGCAGATTAACCGATTTTCATACAGAATTTAATCGCGCTGCATTTTCGTCTTGCACCACTTACAGAAACACATCGCACGAAAATGTCTGTCCTGCCCGCTCGTTCGTTAGCTAGAAACGAGTCCAGTCGGTCCGAAGTACACTCACGGCGTAGGAAAGTCAGTCCTATTACTTTCCGTTTGTGTTCTAATTACACAGTTCGACAAAATCCAACTTTTTTTTAAAGCCCGGCATAAGACCCATAAAATATGGTAAAAGACACCTTTGTAAGCATCACCTCATACCCAGTTTTGCAAATGAAGCCTCGGTTCCCGTTTAATGGGTACTTTTGTACTTGCACACACACAACGACAACAATTTTAGCTTAGTTTTTAATGGCTTAAGATAAAATTCTAAAAAAAATTCAGTAAATGTGGACAGGGTCATTGGGAACGTAATACAAAAAAATTCACTTCAATCGTGTAATCGGTTAAGGTACCTCCAGAAGGGGTTACACCTTCATTCTTGAATATCTTTGAAAGCGCACGGTAGATTTTTTTAAAATCGTTGTTTATGATGGTAGAATGGGCTATTGCATTACCCTTAGAGATGGTACTCGACAGCCAAAAAAACCGCGAATTGGAATACCAATTTTATATTCACCCACGAAGCACTCCATATGGACTATGTACCCGAAGTACACATAGACTGAACTGTGTTTTCAGATTCACCAAGGAAGCCTTGGTTCGCAGTTTATAGGCAATTTTGTACCAGCAATTGCCTTTGAACAACATTGACCATCTGGGTATCACAGCCTCCCCCAAAAATTATGCGATTAATCTTATGAGTAAAACTCGTCGTTGCCACCAAGAAAAAGTAAATCTTTAATAAAAGTTGTCTTTGGTGGGCAATTCGTGGTACACCAAGATGCGCTGAACTAAAGTATTTAACTGATATGATCTGTTTGCTTGCTTCCTGCTTGCAATGAAACAATTTACTTATGGGTTTGTTAAGGGAATAATTGGTTCGGGAAAATTGGTTGGAGATGGGCTGAAAGTTTCGAAGATTTCTGCTTGGTACATTGAAATTTATCCTGCCTAACAAGGTGGGACAGTCAATGTACCCTAAAACAAGGTCATTCAGAAATAGCAATGACGCAATAGTCCGTCTATCTTCAAGAGTCGAGAGATGCAGCAGTGCACATCTACCAAAATATGGCGGCAAAGGATCAGAAAAATTAAGCGGGAGGAGCGCAAATTTAAGAAATTTATTCTGTACTCTTTCAAGCCTCTTAATATGAACTGCGCTAGAAGGATTCCAAATAAATGATGCATACTCCCACTTGGAACGCACAAAAGCTGAATAAAGGCTCAAACGAGTATAAGGGTCCTTAAATTGGCTGGCATGGCGCTTGACAAATCCAAACATAGAATAGGCCCTTGGCAAAATATAATTAATCAATTATAATTTCACTCCCAAATCAATGGCCTCAACCCGACTCGATAAAGTTTGGTTAGATATGGGTCATTCTTTTATAAACCGAACAGCAAAAAATTTTTTTATTTTTCATTTTAATAAAAAAAAATCCGAAATTAGATCTCGACATGCCCACCAAAACGTAATTTGCGGTTTTGCACAAAAATTTTTTGTTAATTTTATAAACAATTTCAAAAATCGTCAAAAACGAAAAAATGGAAAAAAGGATTTTTTAAAACGTGATATCTCAGGATTGGCTTATCGGATAGGTCTCAAGTTGATATCGATGGAAAGAATTTTACTGTATCTACTCAAATCATAATTTTATAAATTTTTAAATTATTTAATAATATTAAGTAAATGTTGCTAAAAATTACATATAATTTTTTCTCAGTGTTAACCACCATGTTTTGGCTTCTGAGGATATAGAATTTATTGTACCAAACACAACTTAAAAAACGGTGTTTTCAAAAAGATGGAGACTTTTATAGTTTAAAAGTTATGAATTTTTGAAGTTATAAACAAATTAAAGTTGCCCTTAAATAATAATTTCTCACG
Source organism: Lordiphosa clarofinis (assembly GCA_018904275.1). Taxonomy (NCBI): domain Eukaryota; kingdom Metazoa; phylum Arthropoda; class Insecta; order Diptera; family Drosophilidae; genus Lordiphosa; species Lordiphosa clarofinis. The sequence continues at coordinate 2,463,679 of JAEIGQ010000020.1, forward strand.
CAGTCCGTTTTAAAGCTTTTTGGTTGAAACTTGGCAAGTGTGCTTTATATTCATCAAGCTTTCCAAAAATGTCAACATCTCGCGGATCGGACGACTATAACATATAGCTGCCATAGGAATGCTGAGTTTGGTCTTGGTATACAACACATTGAAAGCTCTGGTAACCCTAATTCACAACAAAATTCAATTAATCATAACATTCGTATGGCAGCTATATGTTATAGTCGTCCGATCCGCGAGATGTTGACATTTTTGGAAAGCTTGATGAATATAAAGCACACTTGCCAAGTTTCAACCAAAAAGCTTCAAAACGGACTGCGTGAGAATTATTATTTAGGGCAACTTTTAATTTTGTTTATAACTTCAAAAATTCATAACTTTTAAACTATAAAAGTCTCCATCTTTTTTGCAAACACCGTTTTTTAAGTTGTGTTTGGTACAATAAATTCTATATCCTCGAAGCCAAAAACATGGTGGTTAACACTGAGAAAAAATTATATGTAATTTTTAGCAACATTTACTTAATATTATTAAATAATTTAAAAATTTATAAAATTATGATTTGAGTAGATACAGTAAAATTCTTTCCATCGATATCAACTTGAGACCTATCCGATAAACCAATCCTGAGATATCACGTTTTAAAAAACCCTTTTTTCCATTTTTTCGTTTTTGACGATTTTGAAATTGTTTATAAAATTAACAAAAAATTTTTGTGCAAAAACCGCAAATTACGTTTTGTTGCATGTCGAGATCTAATTTCGGATTTTTTTTTATTAAAATGAAAAATAAAAAAATTTTTTGCTGTTCGGTTTATAAAAGAATGACCCATATAGAGTAAGTGGCCGTAATATTGTAGAAGCATTTGCTATATCTAACAATAAAGCATTTGTTGAGATTTAAAGGAAGTAAATTGAGAGCACACCATGAACTGACCCTATCTAAATCAGATTGCAGCTATCGACTATCCCTAATGGATTTAACAGCATAAAGCAGAAACTCTGAATTAAGAAAATGCACGCAAATGTCATTAATAAAAATGATGAAAAGTAAAGGACCGAGGGCACTTCCCTGTGGAAGTCCCGAAGTAGCCACATATGGAATAGAAAGCGAGTTGTCTATTCTAACTCTGTAGGTCCGGCGGTCCAAGTAAGATTGAGACCAGGACAAAAAACCTAGCCTTGTCAAAGGAGCTGATGCAATAATTGCAGAAGACAGCTAGATTAGAAGTAGTGGAGCGGGCTGGCATAAAACCATGTTGGTTTGGGTTAATGTACAACTTTACCAGAAAGTACATCTGTTTGGCTACAATTCGTTCAAAGAGCTTAGATATATTGCTAAGCTTAGCAATGGGTCGGTAGTTAGGTACCTCCCTCTTGATACCAGACTTGAACACAGGTGTGACTGTTGCAATTTTCCATTTTTCAATAAATCGACCAGTTGTGAGTGACATTGAAAATATGGTTATGGGTCATCACAATCTGGGTAATTAGAGTCATCGCAGCTCACTATAGCTTGGAAGATGTCATCCTCGGAAATGGATAAAGTGCCAATGTTAAGCAAATGGGGAATTGAGTTCAAACTATTCAGATCATTCCAAGAAGCAGAGGGTTCAAAGTTAGAATTGAAAAATTTTGCGAACAAATTTGAAATACCAAGGTCTGACGTTGCAACTAATTCATCCAGTGTCATAGATGAGGGTATTGGGGAATTTGAGGGTCGTATGCCGGGCTTTTTTTTAAGTGTTGTATTATATTAGTAATTTTTCAACTATTTAAACTCACTTTTGATATCGGATCAAATAGTGGCCTCGAAAAATGTACCTTTCCCCCCCCACACACACACACACACATGCTGTTGTTGTTATTGTTGTTCCATTCATGTGGCCATTTCCTGCTGTCGCGACGCCATTTTTGCAGTCATTTGACTCGCCCGAAATGATTTTTAATAATAAAGCCAACTAAAATGTAATTAAACTTAATTTATGCGCTAATGAAGAAATTTTCATAAAAACAAAAACCAAAAATTAACAAATAGACACGAGAAATGAAATGAAATGAATATAACGAGCCGGGGACAGACCAGGTCGGGGAATGGGAATGGGGATCGGGCCAACGGGTAACGGACGTGTGTGCATTCATTAGCATGTATTTTTTTTTCTATTTTTTTTTGGGTGACAAAAGTTTCCGGTTCGCCGCGGCTATGAACTAATGGGCGATCCGTGTGACTACCGACCAAAAATCACCTAACAAAAGACATTTTAATTGAAATTTAAGTTAATTAGCGTGCCGTCCAGCTTGCTTACAGCTCTCTCTAATGAGACGCCGCTTTTTGTTATTGTTTCAAAAACCGCAAGTACCAAATTTATGGATTTCATTGCTCTCTCCCTCTGTGTGTGTGTGTGTGTGTGTGTGTGTGTGTGTGTGCTTTTCTAATGGCATAAAGTGTCATTAGATAAAGTTTATGACTCAATTATCGTTAGAGGTTGACAAGTTTTTTCGTCATTGAATATGACGGGTTGTGGGGCGTGTCTGGAGAGAATTTATGGCACTTGTAGGTGGCTTTTGGAAAGTTGAATTTATTTCATTTTTTCTTTCATTAAAATTAGTTGACAAAACAATGGGACAACGAATTATGTAACCTGTTTATAGAGAAGTACCGTCGAGTTAGTCAATGGAAATGATTTATGCGTGGAGAAGCGACAAAGCTATGTGACACTCTGTGGAAAGCCCAATAAAAATATTTACAAAGCATTGGAAGTATATAGAAAACTCAAATTAGATTAGAAATAACTAAACACATTTGACTCTGCTCTCAAAGAAATTTGTATAAAAATCAATTTGATTTTCTTATATCAATATAAACGTCGAGAGTATTAAACTGATATTTTGGGTATTAATTTGAAACTTAGAAGTATTAATTTGAAACAAAGGTTGCCTTCATACTGTTCGACACATGAGACATGATAATCCAGCAACAGGGTGAAGGCAGCCTAAATTAGGTGTATCATTTTTTTCGAAAAAATTCAGTATATTTTATAAAGAATTTATCAAAAACCCAAACTCAGATAATTCAAATTTTGATGGCCTCGAAAAGTTTCAATATTCCTTTTATTTGTCTGCTGTGACTGTTTCAGCGTTTTGCAAGATGACGCACAGTGCCAGAGGTTCGAAACCAGGGATGCAAACTACTTGGAAATAAGGACTGGTTCGGTTCAGTAGTTCACACAGTCTTTGAACCGCCGGTTCGGTACGGTTCGGTTCGCTCTTTATTCATTTAATTAACTAAAGAATCATATTTTTGATACAAGTATTCGGATTATTCATTAACAAAGATTTAGGTTGTCAGTTAATCGGGCTTGTTCAAAATTTCGACAGCAACTTCCGTATATACGTTTTATTTCATTTTGAAATCCAACAACTTTACATATCAAGTTTAGAACCTTAGACAGTTTGAAATCGACTACTGAAAGCCAAGCGGATCAATCGTCAAATAATTACAATTTTCTTCTGATCAAGTAATCTCTGACATATTTGAATTCGAAATCCAAAAGTTCATTCGGAAATTAACGTCGATATGTGGAACACAGCCTATAATACAATAAACATTTCAATCTGGTTCATTTCTTGACGACGGTTCGGTTTAGAACCGGTTTGCATCCCTGTTCGAAACAAAGACAGTTGCCGAATAGGAGTTGTTTCCTCGTTTTAGTTAGGGTCTTTGCGAAGGCGTAAAACTCTACATGTAGCGATTGCCGATTGACGATTTGGGTCTCTGCTCAATGGAATTGATTGAATTGAAGATATTCTGTGGGTTTAGTACTTTTTATCAATGGAAAACACTCTAAGAAAATCTTCAATATTTATGGATTTGTTAAATAGAAAATTTCATATGAATGTCTACACAAAGGTGGGCTGATCTAGCAATTGTTAACCAATCATACATTTTGTTCACTTTCTATACAGCAAACATGATTTTTAAATTTTCCACCATCAATCACAAATTATAAAGCGGAATTATTTGCTGAATGGGCCCACTGATTATTTTGTATATTTCAAGACAAAAACAAGAGCGTAAGTTAAAGTCGGCTCTAACCGACTTCGATATACCCGTTACTCATGAAAAACATTTTTAACAGTGTTCTGCGTTCCTTAGGGTGACCATCTGAAAAGTATGCAACATATTTTTATGTTGGCGGGGCGGCTTGGTTCACTTTTTTGCTCATAGCTTGAGAACCGTTCATCCGATCTTTATCGTTTCTTCGGCAAATCGATTCATTTTCATAATTACTAACTATCTCTAGAAGGTACAAATTGTCTATGTCTATTAAAAACTTCAATAATTCATTGTGCCCATTCAAAAGGGAGTCCAGCTCGCCAACGATGTGCCTGGATTTAGGCGACGTGCATCCACTCGATTGAAAACGATAAAGTAGATTTATAAAAATTTATGTTATTCGCAATGAGCCTGCTATATGGTACGCTTGGCCTTTGATTTCGAGGTTTAAATTAAATTGCTGACCATTTGCCGCTGTTGCTCCAAATGAAGTCTTTTAAAAGCATGAATTAAATCTACAAATGGATTTCAGAAACAAGTTTGAATCTAAGTCCGTGACGATGAACAAGCCGTTCAATGGATTCCGATAGATTCTCATTTTTATACCCGTTACTCGTGGAGTAAAAAGGGTATACTAAAGTCGTGCAAATGTATGTAACAGGCAGAAGGAATCATTTTCGACCATATAAAGTATAGATATTCTTGAGCAGCATCAACAGACGAGTTGATTTAGACATGTCCGTCCGTCCGTCTGTCCGTCCGTCCGTCTGTCTGTTTTTTTTTTTTGTATTCGTTTATTTATATTTACAACTTACAACTATGACTACTGCTAGGAAGAGCAAGGTGGCTGCGATTCTGCGGTACGGCCGTGAAGCAATGCTTCGCAAAACCCTTAGCGCCCCTACTCCGTCACGCTCCTTCTACTGCGCTCCAGTCTTCGCAGCTCGATCAATATACAGGCAGCGTACTGGCTAACAAGCTCCCAGTGCACGCTGCTTTCCAGCATAAGTGGGACAAGATTCTCCACCGACATCCGCCTTGTGCCCAGAGCTTCCTCTAAGCGCTGCCTTTCACGTCTGAATCTGCCGCAGACAAAGAAGGCGTGTTCAGCATCCTCCTCTAAATTGCCGCAGAAGGTTCATGTTGCGTCCGCCTCGTGCCCAAAGCGGTGGAGATAACTCCGAAAGCAGCCATGGCCGCTTAGTACTTGGGTAAGATAGAAATTTACCTGCCCATGCCTCCTTTTGACCCAGTCGCCAAGGTTGGGGATGAGGCGGTAAGTCCAGCGACCTTTAACGGATGAATCCCACCGGCTTTGCCACCTAAGAAGGCTTTCTTCCTGGGCGGATGTTTGCACCGCCTTTTTAAGGGTTGATGGGAAGTTATTGCCGTGAACCTCGTTATATACAATAGCGCTTACTGAGGCTAGCTCGTAAAGGGGCGGCACTCCGGCTTTCACCTGCAGGGCTCCCAGCCACCTCGTAACGCTGGTAAGCAGCAATCTTCGACCTTGCTTTGGGCCTCGGGTATTCAGCATTATCCTAGACATCGCTCTGTTGGTTGATGCCGCTCTTGCACTAATGTATTCCAAGTGCTCTCTGAAACTGAGCCTGGCATCAATCATTACCCCCAGGTACTTAAGCGCTCTCTTGGAGGTGAGCACCGTATTGCCCACTATTATTTGCACACTCTCCACCTTTTTCCGGCTGCTTATAAGAACAGCATCAGACTTGTGTGGCGCTAGTTCCAGGCCCGCTGAAGAAAGCCACTCCTCTATCTGCTTGATAGCTAGGTTGCACTGCGACTCTGCCTGCCTGAGGTGTTTTGCCACTACAACCACGGCAACATATCCGCAAACCCAACAACTTGCACTTTTTGGGGGAGGGATAGTCGTAGGATGCCGTCGTACATCGTCATAAATAATGAACCTAGCACGGAACCTTGCGGAACACCTCCGGTTATGTCATACGTCTCCGTGCGTGCACTGGTATCGAACTTGAGCACTCTGTTCCTGAAGTAACTACTGATCATCTGCAGCAGGTATGGGAGGACTGTAAAGTTTTTTAGGGCCCCGAGAATGCAGCTCCACTTTGCAGAGTTTTTCCATCTTGATGCTTGATGTACGAGTTGGCGTTCTTCATCAATTGTTCTGCGTGTGTTAACACCCATGACCTCGCTATTCTAAGGCACAGAGCCGGCTTACGGCCGCGTAGACAACAATATTTTGTTTTATTGCCTGCTTATGTGTGTGGACTGTGTGTGGACTGACGGCCAGTTCGTGGAAAGAGAGAAGTGGTTGATGCCCTATGTCCCACACAGGACTTAAACTAGAAAATTAAGTATGCGGCTGCCTTATACATACGAATCATTCCTCTCCCAACAACAAAATCTACATTAAGGACTACGTAAATAATTTATTTGTTGTTGCGTTCGAACTTTCAAGAGTCATACATACTAGAGAAAGAGAAGAGAAAACACAAATAAAGTTGTTGTTGCACTGCGGTTAGCCATAAGCTAAGCGTGAGGAAATCAACAACGAATGCACTCAGAGCGCATTGATTTTGGGCAAACCTGGTCTCAGCGATGAGAGATACGACCAACCAACAGAAAATCACACTCAAATTTGCTAACCCAACTTCCTTCTTCAAATTCACATTCAAATTTTTGAATAGAGTGTACTTCCCCGCTCGCTTTGAATTATTAACTGTACACAAAAATACAATTTCCCTTTTTAATGAGTTTATTTAATTGGCTCATATACATTTTGCTCACTTTGTTGCCATTTTACACAAATGTTTCATGTTCGAAATGCGGAGAAATAAAATCGTTAAAACCAAAAAATCAACAAACAAACAAGCGATGAAAAAGCAACTGATTGTGGCCGCCGAGGCCATGCCAAATGCAAAATGCAAAATGCAGCCATTACCATTAATTAGTTGCATTTAAACAGGCGACTCTAATGAAATGATAAAGCACACAGACAGACAAACAGACAAACAAACAACAATGCCAACAAAGTTGTTGCTGCTGCCAGTGACAATTTAAGTGCAATTAATTTTTGCGGCCATGCAACAAGCTGGGCGTAGACCAGGAGCCGGCGGATTCTCTTCGCAACAACAACAACAACAACAACGAGAAGTCAAACTAAACAAATGGAATGCGATGGGGCTATTATTAAATGTGATTTGCTGTCACGCTATCTTGCACTCACACGTGAAGTTGATTATTTTTTAATTAATTTTTGCCCGTTTAATGCTTTAATAATTTCACAATTTTGTACAAAACTAAAAGAATTTCCAAGATCAGCGAATGGATTCGTAACGGAAGTCTATTTGTCCCCCTTCCCATCCCCCCCCTCAACGGCAAGGGCGCGCTGTTACGTGTAACTGTAATTAAACGAGTCAGCGATACATGATTTTAACGCCTGTCGCGCAGCCACAAAAAGGACGTGGACAAGGATAAGAACAAAACCAAACAACACCTGAAAAAGGCCCAAAAAAAAAAAAACATGTGCGCTCATTTTGACCGGTAACAGGTTCACATTACATATGACCGACTACCCCGCCTAGAGCGCTCGGAGTCCAAGTGCGCTAAGCGGCTTTTAAGGACACGTCTGTGTTTATCTAGCCAGCCCCTGGCCACAAACACCAGCCAGAACAAGGACAATGACGCCACAGAAAGAAACAAAACATAAAAAAAAAACGCTCGCTACACTGAGAGAATATTTTTTAATGGACTCAAAACACACATGCTCATTTAGCACCAGTTTGTTGTTGCAAAAGAGAGCAGTACAGGTGCGGTTAACAGTCCATCTCTTTTTAGGCATTTTTAAAGTGATAATTTTGCTCAGTGTAAAAGCGCAGTATTCAGAACATGTGCAACTTTGCCAGGTAGCTCTAAGTTCTTGCTCTCTCTCTCTCTCTCTCTCTCTCTTTCTCTGTGTGCGTTTGTCCTGTCATGTCCTGGCCAGTTTTGTTTTCATTGCGGCCAGCATAAGTGACCAATTTTATGTGTCATTAAAATTGGACGCGCTGCCTTTCCCGTTCTCGTTTAATGAACACGCCAACAATACAAAACTGGACAGTGGACACCCGCTCTGGTCGCTCTCTCTCTCTCTCTTTTGGCTTGAGCTTGCATAATTAAATTACACCTGTCCTGTCCTGTCCCTCCTAGGTACGCGTCCTGGCTATTGCAGCGCTTAAAAGTTCATTAGCGCGCCTGCGCACAGTCTACAAACCTTTACCGGAAATGCGTCGAGCGAGAGTTAAAAGTTCCTAACCCTGTCCCTGTTCCTAGTTAATTAGCTGGAGAAACAGGAACAACGGCTAAACGCATTTACAGTAGCTGCATCGTTGACGCCGTATGCCCTGAGGCGCCCCACTGTGTGCGTGGCATGTTTCATTCATTTTCATGAATGAAAAACTGTTATATGCGGGCCATACAAAAGGGTTAGTGATCAATTTGAAACTATTGAGTATCAAATTCTCTTTAAGTTGATATTCGAGGATTTCAAATTGATACTAACTTCTATCAGATTGATACTTTATGTATTGAGTTTTTAGTATCAGGTTGAAATCCCGGGAGAATTAAAATCGAATTTGTTAAATCGTTTAGTATGACCATTAGATAGATAGATAGATAGATTATTCTTTTATTATAATTTTAGTTAACTATAAAACTTACAATAAATTACAAAAAACACTGAACAAAAGATTAGGACATTGACCGCATGGCCGTCTGTCGGGAAAAGAGTTGATTACATAAATTCATCTATAACACTGTGGAACACTCAAAATTGCCTGGGACTGGGACCAATAAATTGTGAAACTAGAGGCATCAGGTAGGAACACCTTATAAAAAGTTTTTCTGGAGCACGTCAAGTTCGCGTTTAATGGGCACTTTTATACTAGCAACACAAAGTTACAACCTCTGTTGCTGGTTAAAAAAATATGAGAGCTAAGATTTTGGAAAATTCACAAAAGTTAGAGGGGGTCACCACCATTGTTATACCAAATTCCCGTCGCCAATAGACACGCGGTTAGTACCCCGCCCATAGAGGTCTAACTTAGAAAGTGGAATAAATGGAAAACCACACTATAGAATTGTATAAGATTTTAACTATATTGAGATACGGACTTATATTATGTGTACTTAAGAGATGGTAACATGCATCGAAAACCCGCGATGGTGGGTACCACATTTGACAGCACCCATCATCAAGGCAATATAGGCCATAAACTAGAGATAGGACTTGAAAATCCACATTATCTTGGTACTGTTATAGTTGTCATTAAAATAACTTCTTACAATGCTATGGTCGAGATTTTTATAGACTCTGGAGGAGTTCATACATCTTTCGTACATTTTTTGTCTGTTCCACTCTTCTACTTGGCGAAGTAAGTTCTCAGTCTTTTTACCCCAGATATTCCTTGTTGTTAACCTCGTTGAAAGTTATGTTAAATGTTTCTCCTAACGTGCGTATCTACTCCAGTAAATGTTTTCGTTTATAACGGTTTTGGCCAACTTATTTGGTAATCTGTTTTCGTCATAGTCAAATAGTGTTTTCTGTATATATCTCAAATGTAATTCAAGTGTGTACAATGTACATATGGCTATGAGGAAGACCTGTTTCTAACATTAGGCAGTATGTTGGCGAATTGGATGGCAATTTAAGTGTCCGTTTTAGGAAGAAAGTCTGGACCATATCTACCTCATCAAACAATCCGTGTCCCCAAACTTGTGCTGCGTAGCTCTGGATCGATCTACATACAGCCAAATACAGCTTCCATTTTGCTGTCAAACTTATGTCCTTTTTCATTAAAAAATTTTTCCACGTTGCGATAATAATACATTTTGCTGATTCGTTTCTTTTTTCCAGGTGCTTTTTAAAAATCATAAGATAATTATACTCTAAAACTAAATCTATTACTGCACCTTTATATTGCCACTTCTCCGCCTCTGCTAGTCGTCCACCTTCCTAAAAACCATTATTTTAGACTTTTCTAAGTTAACCTCCATGTTCCAACTATCACAGTATTGCTCCAATTTATTAATCATTAACTGCAACTTTCTAATATCGTCTGCTAAAATTACTATATCGTCAGCGTAAAGTAGAAGTCTTATATTGGTACCGTCAATGTAGAGTCCATCTCCTAAGTGGTCGTGTAAGTCGTTTAGGTAAAGCGTGAATAGCAATGGCGACATAAGACAACCCTGCCTCACACCTGAATGCGTTTCGAATGGCTCAGATGTAGTTGCTCCTGTCCATATTACAGAGTTTGTTTGCCGGTAAGTCTCTTCTAAAAATATGACCAGTTTTGACGGTACTCCCATATTATGCAATTTATACATTAGTAACTGTCTGGGTACTTTGTCAAATGCTGCTTTGAAGTCTACAAAAAAATGCAAATACTTTTTTTCCCTTATTAAACATGTAGTGAACAATTGTTGATAGGTTAGAAATGTTATCAATAGTTGAATATTTCCGTCTAAACCCTGCTTGGTATTCGTTTAAAACCGTATTTTCATATTTAGTATGACCACTATTTCCTCACTTTTTCTGGGCACACTGGGCAATTTGTGTGGAGCAGCTATTCGACAAAATCTACTTCAAATCGGAATCGCTTTTAGGAAAACCTTCATAAATTAGTATAGAAATCAAAATCAACCTCGATGCTGATTTGGATTTTTCTGTCTAACTGTTTCCATACAAAACAAGTATACAATATGAAGAACCAGGTACGTTTGGTGTGTTTGCCACTAATCTACCCTAAATACCACATACGTATAAACTCTGGAGCAATACTATAGCCGCACCTTGATTTTGTCAATGTACGCATAGAAAGAGTAGAGAGCGTTAGAAATAAGAGAAAAAAACTGACAAACATCAACACTCTCAGTGCAAAAATTAACCGTTATGTTTCATTTATGTTTTGTGAGTGGTGCACTATTATAGCCGCACTTCACTAAATTAAATAATTTATAGAAAAATGTAAACAAATTAATTAATTTTTATTCACTTTAATAATAAGTGTAACCTCTTTTAGCACTAATTAACTCATAGATCCTACTCGGTATACTGTTTACGAGGTTTTTAAATCACTTAGGGACAGTTCTTTCCATGCCTTAATAATTTACAATTTGAGCCCTTAATACTATGGTACTCGAATGAATACTTCCGACTAGCAACGCTCACAGGTTTTCCATCGAATTCATGTCCGGGAAGCACGCGGGCCACTTCAAGAACCAAACATTATTGCCTTGTGTTCCGTGCATTGAAGCGTTGTCCTGTTGGAAAATGAACTTTTAACGCCTTCAACCGCGAAGAAAAGCAAATAAATCAATGGTAGAATGTCCATGTACTCTCTGGAGTTCATTCAAGTGCTTGGAAATGCCAGCTCCAAGCATCCACACTCGCAGAACGCAGCCCAAATTATTAATGATCCGGCTTCAAAATTTGTCTTTGAAAAGTACCGGGGATCCTGCCTCAAATCCCTCCAATAGTGCGAAAACCCATGAGAACTGTGAAAATGATCTAGAAAGATAAATTAATATTTGCATTGCTCTATAAAGTTGAATCATTTCTGTCCAGTCAGTTCCCATGTTAATTCTGGCGACTTTCATCCAGGATTCTTTTTGGCGGTCTGGCAACCTTTCTGTCACCTTTTAAGCCCGTGCAATAGTCCAGCGAGACACTTATAGGCCACATTCAGTTGCTAATTCATTTGCGTTCTTAAATGAATTACTTTCAGCGCTTACTAATCGGTGCTGGTCAGGCTGATTTATCTTTGGCGTGCGTCCTCCGTGTTTTATTTTCCATATTCATTTCGGTTTTTAAAAACATTTCGCTTTCACTTTGTCGGAGCTACCAATTTTTCCCACAATTTCACCAAATGAGCAATTTTCACTTTTGAGCGCTAGAGTTTGGCCCTTTTCAACATTTGACAGCACTAGCCCACTTGGCATATCTACAAATTTATTACAAAAAGTAACTCAAATAAGTGCAAACACCAGCAACACCATCCAGCAAACACAGACTAGGAAATTAAATGGTGCGGCTATAATAGTGCACCACTCTCAAAACGAAAATTAAACATTACGGTTAATTTTTGCACTGAGAGTGTTGATGTTTGTCATTTTTCTCTTTCAAAGGGTAATCGCAAAGTTTTTCTATCTCTACTCTTTCTATGCGTACATTGAAAAATCAAGGTGCGGCTATCGTATTGCTCCAGTGTTTATATTGTCTTCAATAGAATGTTATATAGTGCCCCGACTGCAAAATACCCTGTTCCATGTAATGTGATTCCAAAATGGTTTTGATTTCCTCAGTTAATATTGAGTTAAGATTTTCGTTTAAATATATTTTCCTAATGGGGGCGTATGTGGTCAGGTAAAGCTTCTAACCGGTTCAACTTGGCGAACCCAGAGTGATCCTGGCTTACTACGTCTCAAGTCGACTCACACCTCCTCGTGGTGACCACCTGAAGCAAAGTGGCAATGCACCCGCATTTTCTGCTGACTAACGTGAGCGGCGTCCCTTGGAACACTTACGACAACGTGAAGCGCAAACGGCCACGATTCGAAAAGCGGTGAAGCTGCCCAGACGGTGGCCAAGCCAGGAAGGTTCTTCTGTGTGTTTTGTGGGATTGGCAGGGAATCATCCACTATGAGCTGCTTCCCTATGGCCAAACGCTCAATTCGGACCTGTACTGCCAACAACTGGACCGCTTAAATGCAGCACTCATGCAGAAAAGGCCATCTTTGATCAACAGAGGCCCAATTTGTCTTCCATCAGGACAACGCCAGGCCACACACATCTTTGGTGACGCGCCAGAAGCTCCGGGAGCTCGGATGGGAGGTTCTTTTGCATCCACCGTATAGTCCGGATCTCGCACCAAGTGATTACCACCTATTTGGTAGTCGGAAGTTGGCCACAAGAGAGTCCTGTGAAAATTGGCTCTCCGAGTTTTTTGCCAATAGGGAAGCGAGCTTCTATAAGAGGGGCATTATGAAGTTGGCATCTCGTTGGGAACTCGTCATCGAACAAAACGGCGCATATTTGACTTAAATCGCATTATTATAAGCAATTTTATGAACAATTGAAAATTCAATAAAAAATACCGCAAGACTTTTTGACAACCTTATATATAGGTTTAGTGCATCGGTTTTGGTACCCACCACCGTAAAAAATCTCCACCAATGAAAACTGCGACTACAATGCCTCGGATACGGACCCCCTCTGACTACCCCCCCGCAAACGTTTTAATGACCTAGATTTGAGAATATGCACCTGGAACGTCTGCACACTCAACGGAGATGGTGATGAATGTCCTCAAGAAATATTCATGGGACGTTACCACACTCCAGGAAATGCGATGGATTGGATATGGAAGCAAAATAATAACGCTACCAACGGAGAAGACAGAAAAGAAAACACCACCCCCTGGGAGATCTACTACAGCGGTCATGCTTCCAAGCACGAGTTTGGGTGCGGCTTTGTAGTGAGTGACCTCTGAGGCCATTTCTGAGCCGTCCATAAAAAGGTGTATTGCTTCCTGAGCCAGTCCTGTACGGCAGTCTTCTGGTTCAGTTGGTTTATGGGATCATGTGAAAAGTAAAATTATTTTTGACTCTCTCGATTAATATCAAACTGATTATTATATTGGTTCCTTAGTGATGGCTGCGCAGCGAAGCTCAATCTTAGATTTTTAGGTAAAGCGGTCTACACAGTAGAATTTTCGTAGACTTATACTGACCAACAAAATGTGTCCTTAAGAGATGGTGACATGCGAAGACAGCACATTTGACAGCACCCATTATAGAGTCTATATAGGCCATATAACTAAATACACCAATGAAGCCTTAGTTCGCGGACTATGATATTTTTTTGTGGAACCACATTGACCATTTGCAAATGCAAGCAATTATTCTTTTGAGTACAATAATTCATTTTCAGTAAGAAATCCTAAATTGGATGGATTTGTGGATTGCATGAAAAGACCAGAAAGATGGAAAAAAATCCTTTAAAAAATGAATTTGTAACACATTTTTTACAATAAAGCGTCAAACTTTTAAGTCCCCAATTAACAAAAATGTCAAAACAATTATTGAATGATCCCATACTTAACAATTTACTTTCTTTGTGTGATCTGAAGTCTTTTTTCTGAAATATGGCGGTCTGGTTTCGAAAAGTTAGAAATTTCAAACTGTTTTCCGCATTGGGTGATATTTATTTCACTTTCGTTGACTTTTCATCAAGGTAAATTACTTATATATTTATGTGTCTATGGAAAAGAATTACTCTATAGACCCCATAAAATCCGAATTCCTCAGTCTTTGCACTTAATACACTTAAAGAAGTGTGAAAACGTCAAAAAATCTGCTCGTTTCCTCGTTCAACCTCTTTTGTGAAACTTAAGAACCCCAAAATCTCGAGCAATTCTTAAAAGATTTTGTTAATTCATAGCTAAAACTCTTACAAGCATCCCCACATGTTTTCCCATGTCATCCCCTCCAGCTTCTACCAGTCAGAGAACAAAATATAAAATGGTAATTCCTTAAATCTTAAAGTTCGTACACTTAACTCAATAAGTTGTTGTTTGCCACAGATGCGAGACTAGCTGCTGCTTCAATGTGGCAAGCCAAGTTTGTCCACCCTCCCCTTACCCCCTACCCCTCCCCTGGCGTGGCTAGAATATGCCAGCCCACATGCTGCCACGTACTTGCCATCTAATTGTATAAAAGCGTTTCCGTTACGTACGCCATTTTCACCCCACACACAAGTGCGAGCGAGCGAGCTGGCTGCCAAAAGAGAGAGCAAGAGCGAGAGAGTGAGTTAGATGCCAAAAAAAAAAAAAGAAGGCAACTTTGAGTCAAAGTATCTAAACGCACAGTTTTTCTGTATCCAAAACTGCATTAAATGCCATAAAATAACTTTTAAAATGCTTTTTACTTAACATCCTGCGCAGCAGGCTGCGCCAGCAGAGAGACGCCGACTCGGGCAGAGACGCCCGGCCCAGAAGAGGTGTCAAAATTGTGGAGCGAGCGAGAGAGCAATAAAGATTAATTAACAATTTGCTCTCCGTAGAAAAAAGGCCAAGCCAAAAGACTTTTATGTTTGTTTTTTTTTTTTTTTTTTTGGCACTCGTCAACGACAACGTCGACGTCGCTGCTTATTGGTGCGAAAGTTGAGAGCGAGATGGCGCTGCTGTTGTCTCAGCGGCGTGAGAGAGCAGGCAAGTGAGTGAGCGCAAGCGAGAGAGGCAATTGGACCAAAATTATCGACAGCGGAAGTTAACACACTTTAAATCAATTAGAAAATAAAAGGCGGAGTTTTAGCAGACAAAGCAGGCGGCGGCAGCAGCAGCAGCAGCGGCAGCGGCAGCTGTAACAGTAACCACCACCCAAGACCAGCCGTGGGCCAGGCGGTGGGTTGAGGCGAGGCAAATGTGCGTGCGCATGCCCCCTCCTCCGGCACTAGAAACGAAACGTGTGTGGTGAGTTTACGTTTGATTTTTATGGCACGTCTGTCTCTCTCTCTCGTTCTCTTTGTAAGTCTGTCTCTCCTGGTTTTTGTAATTAGCTACGCGCCTTTTTTTATGTGATTCTCTTTATTTTTATTTTTTAAGGTCACCAAAAAACAAAAACAATGAAATGGCATTTTCATCAATGAATGAATCAAATTGAACCACTGAATGAACACGCATCTCAATATCTCAAGTTACAAATGAGATGAAAAGTAGAAGAGCGAAAGAGAGAGAGAAGAATAACAGAGTTGGATCTGCTCTACTCTTCTGCTAAATGCTGGATGGTACCCGAAGCCCTTAGAACAAGGTCTTCCCATAGCCGAGCAGAACTTATGGTTGATTTTTTTCTCATTGTAGGAAGAATTGCTTGGGTTTCTTTCTATTATTCCAACAAAGTTATCTCTCTGTATAACGAATTTGTTTTCCTACATCGTTTGTTTGTTTCTCTATCGGATCTGTTCCCGTTTTCTATTCCGATCAAATCATGCGGAATCGGAATGGTGAATTGGCTAACGGCCTGATAAACTATATTGTTTTGCTTTTGAGCGCCGGATTTCGAATCAGATGTTTCTGTCTGTCGAGTAAGCGTCTATGCCTGTCAAGTTAGCGGCGCCATGAGCTTGCCGACGCTCAGGAACGGAAATTTCAGTTTCGATCAAGCGAACTCTCGGAACTTTGTGAAAGCTATCCGACACCCTTGTTTTTATATGAAGTTGACACCCAGTACTTTAGCTAAATCAAGAAATGAAGGATCAAAAGTTGGTTTTCGGACTGAGAAATGTCCTTTTGGAACAAGAATATTCATTCTTATTGTATTTTTGGCATCTAGCATTCTTGATTCATTCTTTGTGTATGCCTTTTTCGAAGATTTTAAGGCTCCTATCGTCGGCTCGAGGTCAGCAGGGTTAACTATAATTCAATATAATCAACACAAGTCAATAGAGATTAATTACAGTATTTTAGAATGTCAATGTCTAGGGTAATTCAAATTATTTGTTCTCTGAGAGGCAGAGTGAAGTTATTTTGGTTCTTTCGTTACTATAATCTTCTAAAGTCGATCCATTCTTTTGGGCTAAGCTCAAAAATCGTACATGCTAGAGTAGTAATATGGTCAGAGACTCGACGCTTATAAATATATCTAGCAATTGAATTAAAAGCTACCGTTAATTTTCTTATATCATCTACATTGGAGTGTACGAATATTTCGATTCGATTTGAGTCAGTGACAGTTGCCTCAATAGTCCAGCTTTAGTAACATATTAACAATACATTTGGACTTAGAAGGGTTTAGTCCAAGCCCATTGTCCCTAGCCCACCTGCTTATTATACTCTGTACCGAAGATACATAATACAAAGAGTATATTAAGTTTGTGCAAAAGTATGTAACAGGGAGAAGGAATCATTTCCGAACCTATAAAGTATATATATTCTTGAACAGCATCAACAGCCGAGTCGATATAGCCATGTCCGTCTGTCTGTCTGTCCGTCCGTCCGTATGAACAAACAGATCACAGAGATGGTCAGAGATAGAGGTTTGACAAGTATGGGACAAATGCTTGTTATACTTGCAGGCAGATCAAGTGTATTTTCAAATTTTGCCACGCCCCCTCCCGCCCCTACAATTTGGAAAAAACGTTATATCTTCTACATTTTTGAAGATAGACGATTCGTACCTTCTAGAGATAGTTAGTAATTAGCAAAATGTATCGATCTGCCGAAGAAATGACAAAGATAAGATGAGCGGTTCTCAAGTTATGAGCAAATAAGTAAACTACGCTCCCCCCACCCCTCCCACCCTTTTACAACTAACACCGCACAATCTTAGAGAGAGAGAGAGAATAAGAAAGAGACAGCACCAGCATTGCATTCAGCTTCTACTCCAGGTACAGAGTATGTTATAGTATTTGTTTTTATAATACAATCTTTACAATACAATCAAGAATTCTAACTAACAGACGACTAACATATATCTGGACATCATCAGCATACATATGAACTTTACAATTAGACAAATTACTTGGAAGATCATTACCATATACAGAAAACAACAGAGATCCTAAAACAGAACCTTGAGGAACACCTCTCGCGAGGATTTTGAAAGTAGACCTATCCGTTAAGTAGGACCTAAGAAGTTTGGTTGCAGTACTAGTAAAATTATAAATATTATTTAGTTTCGTACATAGAATATCATGATTTACAGTGTCAAATGCCTTGCTATGGTCACATTACTTTCATTCAGCTCTTTTCTGACTTCCTCAGCTATATATACGAGGGTTGTTGGGCAACTTCTTTTCCTCCTGAATCCTGATTGCACATCACTTAACAGTGAGTTTCTATCAAGAAATACTTCTGCGCTCAAATGCTTCTGCCAAAAATGGTGTGAATAGAAATTGGCCTGAACTCGTCATTAGTTTTAGGGATTGGCAAGATTTCGGAAAAAGATGACGTGGTGAGGACAGTGTTAAAAATATGAATTATGTGATCAAGATGAAAAGGCAGAAGAAGCTTCAATATTTTCGGATTAAGATCGTCTAGGCCAACTGCTTTCGATTTGATCTTAAGTATACTTTCATCATCACTCTTAGAGGAATGGAACTAACTGAAGAGTTTCAATACAAACATTTTCCTCACTAATAACTTATTTTCTTTGTAAAAAAGCGATTCTTAAGAAAATGCTGTTAAAAATAGTTTTACTTCATTTAAATTTGTATTGCTGACGGCTTTATCTGCTCAAGAGTTATAATAAGAAATAAATCATTTAACATGTTAACAATTATTTCAATTGAAATTTCCGAAAGCGGCATAATTTCCAATATCAACTGATCCCGGCCCACACTTCAAGCATATTTTGTTTTGCTTTTTGACAAATTTCTTGTGACATTTGACTGGCACTCTCCGCGGCACATTCAATTCTTTCAATTATTAACGCTTTGCTGATTTGATTAAGCTTCAGACACACACAACACAACCAACTCTTTTTGTGGTCAGGGGGGAAAGATTTCGTCATACGATCCACTGACCTGCTCCTTGGCTCGTCTACGCCAAAACTAACCCAATTTGCACACAAATTTCGGCAATTATTTAACACATTTGGCAAGAGGCAAACCGATCGAGGTAAGGCCATAAGCTTAAAGCCCAAGAAAAGAAAAAAAAAATGAAAAAGGTCTCCATGTAACTGTCATAATTAAAGTAATTTGGTAGAAAATTTTTAGCCAATTAACCAAAAAAAGACGCAGAAAATGTGACGCCGTAGTCGGACGATGACGACGATGACTGACAGGGCACAGACAATACAAGAAAACTACTTAGTTTAATACGATAAAATGCCATCATAATACTAACAACAAGACGATGACGCCAGCAAAACGAAGCAACGACCAAATGAAAAAAAGTTTAAAAATAGTTGACGCATTTTTACGCATTTTAGTGGGCAGGCAATTTAATTGAAAGATCAAACGGAGAGGCAGATGGGAGAGGCAGATGGGAGAGAAGGCTTTCGAAATGGCTATACAGATAACCGAGTGTTATTAAAGATAGGGCTAATATTTAATATTTTTTTTCTGTGTGTTAATCCATTAGGCTTTATTAAAAGCCCTTAAATTTTTTATTTCAAGAACGTTTGGATATGTTAAGCACGATTCGGGATTTCTTGAAGAAATTTAAGAGCGATCGGAACGCTTGGCATCGGCTATAAAAATCTCAGTCTAACGATTATTGGTAAAACCAACAATTTGTACGTTGCAAAAATATGAATGAATGAGTTTTTTTATGGTTTGTAGTTCGAATGCTCAATTTTTAAAAGATCATGAATTCAAAAAGCAAACACTTTTTTCGCTCCATAAATTTAAATTCATAAATAAGTTTGTTAAGTTTATGGAAAAAAAAATTTATATCTTTTGTTAACTTAATAAATATATATTAAACCTATATTTCTTAAGCGCAGTCAGATTCTAGTTTCATTACGCCTTAAATAACATCCCAATCACCTCAAAAACCTGTTCATTGTTAAGATCTGGGTTGTTATTGAAAAATTATATTTTTTTAATATCGCCAAAAATATTGATATAGATATTATTAAAATATTCGACAACCAAATGCTATGGAACCAACGCATGGAGACTTAGGCCAAAAATACTTTTAGTAGATATTTCGACTTCAAACTTTGTTTACGGCTTTATAAATCCGTTCATCTGATCTTTATCATTTCTTCGGCAAATCTATCTAACTAAATAACTATCTCTGGAAAATACGAATCGTCTTCAAAATTGTAGGAGATATAACGTTTTTTCCAAATTGCGGGGGCGGGAGGGGGTTTGAAACAAACTTGATCTGCCTGCAAGTATAGGAAGCATTTGTTCCATACATGTCAAACCTCTATCTCTTACCATCTCTGAGATCTAGGTGTTCATACAGACAGACGGACGGACGGACAGACGGACATGTCTATATCGACTCGGCTGTTGATGCTGATCAAGAATATATATACTTTATATGGTCGGAAATGATTCCTTCTGCCTGTTAGATACAGTTGCTCGACTTTAGTATACCCTTTTTACTCTACGGGTAACGGGTATAATAAGGCCATACCTCTATTTATAATATTCATTTTCATTATTCTTAATATCTGATTGAATAACGTAGTTTTAATAGTTTTTAGGTTGTAGTTCGATCTCAAGCTGCTCACTTTTCAGTAACCAATGAAATTCATGCTCTCTCTTTAAAAGCTTTGTTATTTCAAAATCAGCATTTGCCAGGGAATATATTCCTTCTCGTTTGGTCTTCTTTTTTGTGGCCTTTTTTAAAAATAGGGATAGATTATACTCTATGAGAATGATTCCTCTACTTGAGCGCAGGGAAAAGCTTTGTTGAATGTATGGAGCAGCAGTTCGTGTAGATTAGTCAACAAGTGA
This sequence comes from Lordiphosa clarofinis, assembly GCA_018904275.1. NCBI lineage: Eukaryota > Metazoa > Arthropoda > Insecta > Diptera > Drosophilidae > Lordiphosa > Lordiphosa clarofinis. The sequence continues at coordinate 2,484,170 of JAEIGQ010000020.1, forward strand.
GAGTGTATAAGTGTGCTTGCTTCGAACTCTGGCCAGCGAATGAAGCCTTTCGGCTCTAGTGATCTCAGCTTCGGCATGCGTTCGGGTTATGTACGTGTGAATAGCGAAATGTTTTCACCCCCCTGGGGGGTACCAGAGGCCATCGCTGGTGTAGATCAATTCAAAAAGACATTGGTTCCCTCATCATCTCCATTTTTTATATTGGTCCATGCTTGGACGCTTTTTAGCTTTTCCTTAATAACATCTCCATCTATCTCTTTCTCCTCTGCTGAAATAATACCAAGAAATGGATGAGTTTATGTTAGGCATATTTTGTTCTAGTTTTAAATTAGATAATTTATGTGACATTCGATTACCTTTATTCAAAATTAGCTGACTTTACAGTTCGTTTCGAAGAAGTATTTTGGGTTTTCGCAACTTTGTTAATATTTCCCAATTGTGTGTGTGTGTGTGTGTGATTGTTAGTTGATCTTGCTTAACAATTTATGTACAAAAAAAAAAAAAAAAAATCAGGTACACGCGACCCACCACAAAACTGGGTACAAAATTATTTCTCTATATCTAATAATTACGGGCTGGAGAGCTGGGCGCAGGTGTAGATTGTGTGAGAACGAAAAGCGAGCGAAAAACAATAGGAAATGTTTAAACAAATTATTTCAAATTAAACCGCAGGTATTTATTAATGTTTTGTGCTTGGCCGAGCGTGGCGTTTGTGGTGCATTTTCAAGTTTTGTACAAAGTGGCGTATGCGTAATTTGTAATTGTTGTGATCTGCTCTCGTGCCTCAATTTTTAATTCCTTTTCGCGGAAGTTTGGCGCTGTTTTTGGACTACTTCGTGCGGCATGCAACATGCGGCCGGAGCCAGCTTATGCAACCACACCTACACCACACTCACCCATACCAACGCACCGCGGGCCTTAATTAAATCGCCTGTGCGCATTCGAAATTGAATTGAAAATCGGTTTTGTTCTGCTTTTTTATGTCATGATTATGGGCGCAACGAAATCTGTTTTGACTTTGCGCAAATAAGCATTAAATCTTACGGTTTGGATCTCCCCTAGCTTCGCTTTGATGTTCTGCTGGCCCCGCTGGCCATTTGGGCTCGGACATGGGGAATAAATGTTTGGAACATGGTTTTTCAATTTCGGTTAACCGGTTTTAATGGCTCTATTCATTTTGCTCTAGTTTAAGTGTGCAAATTAATTTCCCACGAATTGCAATGCCCATGAGGCCATCACCATCATCATCGGCTTCGGCATCCCATCACATCACGAGTGTCACATTAAAGACGACAAAAAGCCAACAAGTTCGCTTGGCACTTAAGAAATCTGATAAAACTGCGGCAGAGCGGATCGGCAGCAGGAGGAGTCGTTGCACTCGTCACGTGAGTTTTAGCGCAAAACGATTTGAACGATTGAATGCATCGGGCCTTAAGACCCTTACCCAAGTGTCACACAGAATCCGCTTGCATTTTGGCATTTGTCAACTTTTCCTTGCGCTGCGCTGCCCATGCGCAGCAGCGACTTTTAAGCCGCTTCGCCGCCGCTGCCGCTGACGCTGCTGCTGCTGCTCACTTTGCTGCTTTGCCAGTTCTTTATGATTATTTTCGTCGTTGTCCTTTTATCTAAAATGCTTTTTGCGTAAATTGCGTATTGAGTTTAAATTGAATTTACCCAGATTAAGATAAGAGATGCAGTTTCTTGTTCTTGCTGTAGCTGCTGCTGCTGCTGCTGAAGCTGAAGCTGCGCATTGACGCGTAACCAAAAAAAAGGTGTCTTAAACGCTTCTTAGGCTTATGCCCAAAGGTGGTGGCATTGGCATACGATGCAGAGGGAGGAGAAGGCTGAATTCTTAGTCAGGTAGTCGGCGGCAATGTGTAAAAGTGAAAGTTGAAAAATCTAAGCGACTTTAAGTGTGACCAGCCGTTTGTGTATGTGGGAGAAGGAATCATTTCTGACGCTAACTAAACTTATAAATGTGTAGGCCCAACTGACTGACATATTATTAACCTACAGCCTAAACTGCTTATACCAGAGATCTTAGATTTGGAAAATTTGGAAAATTTCACCGCGAAGTGGGAAGTAAATGAGCTATTGCGTTCAGTAAACATTGTGTTAAGCTGTTTTGCTTGGAAAAGAGTGGAGAGCGCGGATGAGGGATTGTGGAGAGGGTTGAGGACGGGACGGGAAAGAGTGGAAGAGGGAGGGGCCGTTAGGAAAGAGTCGAATGCTGTTAAGGAGGAGGTGGGAAAAAAGGGGGAAAGACAATTTGAAGTGAATTATAATTTGTTTTGATATTTAGTTCGTAGTTATTGATTCAGTCGAAGTTTTATCGAAAAACATTGTCTCTGTATTTTTTAGGAAAGACTTAGGAATCTATACGTTCCCAAATATGGGCAAGCAGTGCTGATGCTACTACTGTATATGGGCGTGGGACGGAAATACTGCTAAAATGCACATCCACTTGACGCGGAATGGATTAATATATAAAATAACGAGGTTTCCCAGCGCCTAGAAAATTTGGTTTGGTTCTTTAGAACGGAATGGGAAAAAAATTAAACATATGTAGAAAATTTTGATATAGTTTTGTACCAGCTGTGAAATCGAAACTGTCCACAAGATAAAACCACTTAATTAATGCAATTTCTTGAAATCTTAAAGGCGGACCAAGTCGCGGCGGATTCAGCTAGTAAAGTATATAGTCCGAGTCCTTTGTCTGTCGGTGTAAACGCACAGCTCTCAAAGCTGGTACGAAACAGAGGTTTGACATATAAGGGACATAAACTCTTGATAACGTGCTGCCGCTAAGAATGAGTGTAACACAATGGCGGAGAGATAAATCAGTGTGTGTGTGAGTTAGAGATTTAAGTTATATAAAAGGCGAAGACTGTTATTGAAGTGTGAACTGGATGTGTCATTGGAGCTGAATGAATTGGAACCGCCACTGCCACTCCCCCCTTAAATGATGCGTTAAGTTGACTGGTTTATCAGGAAAGTTGGCGCTAATTGCTGGCTGGTATATGCTGTGTGTGGTTCCAGTGTTCGGTATCTCAAGAGGTAGCTTGACATGGTTGGGATCCATTTTGTAAGCTCAAACCTTCAATGGATGTATTGATGTGAAGACAGTAGCTGTATGTCGTCGGCTTGACTGTACATGTGTGCTGTGCGTCTGAAGCTGATGTCGTCGATACAGGGGATCGGACATGTGTGCTGTGCGAGTATAAATCCGCCAGCCATCGGTCTCTTTTGTACAGATTGGATGGGACAGGCCCTAGAGTTTTTAAGTGGCTATTTAAGACAAGCTGAAGAAGTTCCTTGAACTCTGTAATGACGTCTTCTTCTATGGATGATCGTTTTGTTGTTTCTGTTCGCTGTCTGTAGCTGAAGTTGAGCTCCGACTATTTCACAAGACGCATAGAAAGCCGACTCCTACTCACCAAACTTCATCTCCCCGATTCCCGGTGGTACTGCCGGCGGAGAATTGCCCAGCTAAGTTACTTTCCTATGTGAGTTGCTGTGCTATCTTTCTGCGCTACCTCAACGACCATCTAATATCTAGACTGCACGTTTGCAAAGTCTAACGAAATTTAGTTTCAGACTGCAACCGTCTTCGTCACGAACTCGAACCCTGTCTCACTTCAACCCATCAGCTTTGCATGACAGAGCAAGACATGGCGAGGATCGAACCAAGGTATACTTAACAAGATAGGCGCACTCGCTTTCTCGCTCTATTGACAATTCGTTAATTTTCACTCGATAAGCGACGCATCCTTGCGGAGGAATTTATTGTGCGAGTATAAAAATTTATTACTCTCTCGCTCTCTTTCACACAAATATAAGGACTAGTAAGAGAACGAGTGCGGCTACCTTGTTTAGTATACCTTGGATCGAACCTGAGCGCCATAGCAACGCAGCTGACAGCGAAGAGGGACTGAGCAAACGTGTTATCTATACTTCTCTCATCTGTGGCTACGCAGGCTTTGGAACGCTACTGTGGCCATATAGCAGACTGCGCACCAATTTGGTCCGGATAGTTTTGATGATCCTCTGGATGATTTCGGTATCCATTTGGACTGAATAGTTAACTATCCATTTTTGGGATCCATTGGATATTTTCGAAGATATAGCAGAAAAATTATTTCATTGATCCTTATTCTCCATCCAAAGGACCAGTAAAATGTAAAAAGGATATTTGAAAAAATTGATCTTAAAGTTGATACGTGAATATACATTCTACGGGGATCTTTTTTTTTTTCTTTGTGTAGAATCTAGCATGATACTCAACAGGTTGCTAGCGGCTGGTGTTCTCACCACCCTTATGCTTAAATCTTGTCGTTCTTCATCGAACGTCGAACAGACAAAAAATACTTTTGCGTTTTGGGTGATCGACTGCCCTGCCCAGACTGGGCAGTACGGATCGTCTTCGTGTTTGAACCTATGTAAGTAGGATGTTGAACATTCGTGTCGCTTTAGAAGTTGCGTCAAGTAGTGGGACACCTGTCTGTGTCTTCTGTCCAGCTATAAACCCTAAATGTCCATCGATTTTTGGTCCATCTCAGTCAGCACTCTTGCCATTTCCGTCGCGGGCTTATTCTTCCTGAATCTACAGAGTATAGTTCAGCTGCTTCCTGTGCCTTTAGGTCTAGCGGAAGCTGCAGACCCGTTGGACTGCGTTGGCTGTACGCACATTGGTTGGGTATTACGCCGGGACTGCCCTGGTCCTCCAGTATTTGCCATGATGATCCCTGAAATTTTAGTCTATGATCGATCATTAGGGTGTGTGTGTGTATGCGGGCGTGTGAGTGAATGTACTTCTTGAAAAAGCCGTCGGTTGTATTGTTGGCACTCTTTTTATGTGAATTTGTTTAATGTTTTTTTGCACATTTCACTTTTGCTGTGTTGTTGCTGTTGCTATACGTTTCTATGTGTGTTTCTGGTCCCCACCATTGTGGCGAGACGCCGATTTGGCGGCACACTTTATATGTGTGTATCCAGAGCTACAGATTTTCGTCGAAATTACACAATTTGTATTGAATAGAAAGGGTTACCATATGTAGCTACACCACGTTAACTATTTACTTTATAAGACGAATTAGGTTTAAGTTTGCTTTATTGGAGACGGCGTTTTGCCGGTAAGAATGAGTGTAACACAATGGGGGAGAGATAAGTCAGTATGTGTGTATGAGTTAGAGATGTAAGATACTTTAAAAGGCGGTAGTGGTTAGTGATTTGAGAAATAGTAAGATGAACTGGATCTGTCATGGTCACAGTAGTGGTGTCATCTTTTGGTCAGTTTTGAAAATTCCCTTAATCAGCATTGTTCAAAGCAAGTAGTGGAGTCATCTATTGGTCAAGTTATGACGAGTTAAGAATCGGGCCATCGTCCATTGGTCATTCTTTCAGTAGAGGCATGGAATTGAATTCGCCTATTTTGTGCGGAAGTAAAAAACTGAAGGACAACCTTAAAGATCATACCATTCCCCCACCTCCCCGCTCTCGAAACCAATTGATTCCCTTTCCTAATTACTGCCACTTGAGTCCACAATTCCACCAGCTACCGTCTTCTGACTGCGCTGCTCAAGTAGTCTCCCTCTCCCTATCCCCCTCTCCCTCTTCGGTTTTTGTGCTTATTCATTGGGATACATTTCTTAAGCGGCGCAATGCACTTCCTTTCGGGGTATTTAGTGGGGCAAGTTTGCCACTCGGCTGTTTATTTATGTAGACCAAGAGGTAGGTGAGTGTGTGTGTGCAACGTTAACGTGTCAAATGTCTCAAAACACTAATCCCCTAAGCAGCTTAAAGATCGCGATGCGTTTGCGTCGTGAGGCAGGCTGCTTCTGCTGGCTGCCTGCTTGACCGAGCGATCTCGAGGCGGCCGGGTTACCTACGTTTACTTCTTACAATTTCCTACGTTCATTCATCAGTTTTCTACTGTTTGTTGCTTTCTCTTAACAGTTGATCTCTTTATTGATATCACTTTTGATTTTCGTTTCGTTTCGATTCCAGTTTTTTATTTCTTATTTTTATTTGATAAGTTGTCACAAATTCGTCGTGTTGGTAATTGAAAAATGATTTCTAATATGCAAGAAATTAATCACATTTTGGATTTGATCGCCAGTTTGAGCGACAGCTAACACAGTAGCCGGGCACGGGTACTGACTTTGGTACGCACTGTAAAGTGTTTCTGTTTGGATGTCGGTTGGCTACGTTGGCTTGGGAAATTAACTCGCTCATTGGTGTCTGTCAATTGAAATGTCAGAAACGATTTATAATTTCTGTCTGCTAGCTGCTGCTGTTGCTGTTGTTGTTGTTGTTGTTGTTGTTCTTGGCAAACACAACAAGTTTATTAAGCGGCGATCGCTGATCGGGAGATCGCAGATCGAGCTGAGCCTGAAACCCAACTTTAGCAAAAACATAATGCTGTTAATTGAAAAAATAAGAAAAAAAAAAACGTCAAATTGATTTTGGTATTTATGATTTATGTACTGCAAATTTATACACTGAACAAAAAATTGGTATACCAAAAGCAGAAGGAATATTATAAAACTCTACAACTCTACTTCTATTCGTGTTAATCTAAATTCATACAAGAATTTTGCAAATGCTTAAATTTTTTTAAATTGACAGACACCTCCTATTTTTCCGTCCTTATTCGCCAACTATAAAATCTTCATTATGGTCTAAATTAATCATAAAATTTGTATATATCTGGACTTTTTGGACCAATCTTGATCTTGACCCTTAAATTTTCCCGTCTATAGTGTAAAAAATTTTTCGAAAATTTCGCGGTTTTTGGACCGTAGGATCAAAGTGTTTTCTTCACAAGTTTCGCAAAAAATCTAAGCTCAAATAATAATTTGGTCATATGGAAAATTTCGCAATTCATTCTATCTACATCTCCTATTTTGCTCTCCGAGTTACCTGCAGTTGGGGACGGGGCTTGACCTGTTAGCTATGAAAAGCAGAGAGGCAGATGATAAGCAGAGAGAGAGAGCACGATGAAGAAGTGCCAGGCGATACCAACGGCAGTGGGACAAAAAGAATAATTGTGAACATAGAGCCGTGGGTTGTCTACAGACAAAGTGACTCTCACCTAACACAGCTACTGACTGGACATGGATGCATCAAGTCCTATCTCTTTAGATTTAAGTCTTGCACACACTGTACGCGGACTATAGAAGACGCAGAACATATATTCTTTGTCTGTCCGAGATTCACTGCCTAGGTATTGGGTGGCCATTCACAGTCACTGACTTGATGTACATCCTACTTAGCTCTTAAAACAATTGGAATGCTATATGCACCATGGCTGCATTCCTGCATCGCAATACAGAGCAATTTGATGTCAACCGCTAAATAAGAATCTAGTGGAGGCCTTCGTGTCATTTCCCCCATTGCGAAGTAATACCTAGCAATAGTTCCGCAAGAGGGACACAGAGAGAAGAAGTGGTTTTAGTGGGTGAGGAATGGTTTCCCACCTATAAAAGAAAAACACCTCCTATTTACTAGAGGTGGAGAACTATCGATAGCACTATCGGCACTATCGATGGTTTGCCACTATCGAACCGCCATCGATGGCAGACCTGCACTATCGATGGTTTTCGATAGTTTTTCTGAAGAATTTCCCTTCTTTAGAAAACGCGGTATTGTGAGCAGGAGAAAATTTTACCGACATAGAAGTGTTATTAAAGTTAAAATTCATAAAAGTGACATGGACATGTTCCTTAACAAAGTCGACATAGGTAAAAAGGTAACCACCGCACATGCACCGATGCTATTCACTTCCAACGAAATAAATATCCTTAAGGATATTTGCAACATTTTGGCGTACTTCCACAGTGCGACAGCAAAATATGTGACGGTTTCCCTTATAATACCAATTATATATAGGCTGTACCGAAAAGTCGAGTTGCTTACTTCTGAGGGGAAAATGCATCAAAACGTTCTACTTTCTTTGATAAAGAAAAGACCATTCAAATATCAGGAAAGAAGCATCACAAGAATTAGCACAATATTGGATCCAAGGTTTAAAAAATTTGTTTTTTTTCAATGAATTTAATGCTGATCAAGCATCAGTACTGTTGGAAATCGACCTCGTACTGGTTTCACAGAAAAAAACTCAAAACCCGCTTTCACCAGTGGACATAAAGAAAAGCGAATCTATATTCTTCGATTTTGTTGAGGAAAAAGCGATGGAGCAAACAAGCACTAGGCGAAGCTTGGAAAGCGCTGTAGCATCACAGGACACAGATCCATTGCTCTGGATAAAAGTAAGCCCTCATATATTTAATATTGCAATTCAATTTTGATTAATTTCAGATGAATGAAGCTGAATTTGAGCTTATTGGAAAGCTAATGCAGAAATACTTATGTGTGACCGCCACTTCAGTTGAGTCTGAAAAAGAGTTCAGCAAAGCTGGGTAAATAGTTTCGGAAAGCCGTTCTCGTCTTAAAGATAAAAACCTTAACATGCTTTTATTTTTAAACAAAAATACTTGGCTTCTTTAAATGCACAACAGGAATATTGAAATGTACCACAGGATATGCTTTAAATGTATAACAGGATATGCTTCAAATGAACAGCAGAATATTGAATAAACAATGTTAACTTCTTTAGTTAAGATTTTGTTACAATTTCACTAAAATATCTACTTTCTAAACTACTATCGAAAACTATCGATAGTTATAGATGGTTTGAAAAAAACTATCGTCCACTATCAATGGCGCCGACTATCGATTGTTCTCCACCTCTACTATTTACCCGTCTGCATTGCCCATTGCTACATTGATATGGACGACTACCACTAAGATGGGACGACCAGGTGCGTAAAGACATCTTCAAACTTGGTGTGAAAAACTGCTGCCATCTCCTACGAAGCAGAAGCGACTGGCGGGCATTTGTAGCAGCGGCCGAGAGAAGAAGTCTGACCCGTCAACATTGCCACCCATCAAATCTTAATAATAATCTTAGGTCATATGAAAAATTGGCAAAATGTTATCTTCAATTGCCATCTATCCAATCTTAATAGTATTGTACCATTTATTTACTTCTTCTTTTTACCTGCGGGTTTACCCGTCTTTATGATAATCAAAACTCAAAAAGGGATTTTTGATATTTCGCATTTATTTTGTACCATTTGTTCCTTTATCATCTTTATTTAACGGTCTACTCTTGCCCTCTATTAAATCTTCATAATAATCTTAGGTCTTATGAAAAATGTTGAAATTTCCGAATATTTTATAGCGTTCACCTGTTCACCTCTTATTTGCCCACGCTTTTGGACCATTACAGTGGCGCAGATAGGGGGGTGATTAAGATGATCAATCCCCCCCCCCATTGAGTTTTCAAAACTGAATTACAGGGGCGAATTCAAAGATGAACAGAGCAAAAAATCTAAAAACCTGACTTAATTTTTTTAAAAGAAATAATTAAATGAATAAGATGAGGTTATGGTAAGGAATACTAATTCCTACCTTCTCGCAGAATTTTAATTTAAAAAAACTGTATGGTTTGTTTCTTTTTAAATGAAATTGGAAAAATTCAGGTTTTATAGAAAAATTTGTATATGCTGTGCATCCGATGTCAAATAAATAATAAAAGTAACAATTTTGTAATGACTTAAGCCTAGTGCGCAGAACGACAGAAAAATCCTTTCGTCACTGTACTTTACATAGATAGAAACACACCATTCCCAATTTTCCAATCTTAAGACCCACAGACAAATAATTTGCCCAAATTTTGATGAAAGCTTGGCTAAATAGCCATGATTGCAGATTTTGCATGAATTAAAAAAAAAACATTTTTGACTGCGTCGCTTTTTTCCCATACTTCACCTCAAAATTTTAAAAAAATTTGACAAAAAAAGTGGAAACGGAACTTGCAAAAATTTGTGAAATATTGCTGTTTTCTGCGGTCAAACGTGGCAGTTCGCTTTTTACATCCCGAGAGATTCTTTTTGTGTTTTGTGTGGGTGTGAGTTTTTGAAAAGCTCTTTGTAACCAAAAATTTTTATGACCACTCAGTCTACTCCGTACTTCAAACATTTTTTAGACTGTAAAAAGCATATGAGCTCAAATTACACTACACCTCAGCACCTTTTGACTGTTCCCGTTTCCAATTTCAATCAAATCAGGCGGATTCGCAATTGTTTAATGTTCTCGCTCCCAAAGACCGACTATGATTTTCGACTTTTAACTTCAAAGTCCCAATAATCTTCATTCGATCCTCTGGGAGGCAAAAAAATTTGATCGAATTCTTTAATAGTTTATGTCGGTTTCGGATATGGGAACAGGCCTGAAAGACTTAAAACAAAAACCGCCGAAATTTTACTGCATGTTAATTCTTAATATTTCGCGATCCATAAAAGGAATTTTTTGGGCTGAGGGGCAGTTATAATTACTTTAAATTCTTGGAATAAATCGTTCAAATATTTAAGTTTTAATTATTTTTTTGACATTTGAAGAATAGCTTATACATACTTTTGTATTATACAAAACCTGAATTTTTCAAAAGTTTTTTAAAAAAGAACCATAGATGAAACCGACATTTGTTGAAGAAAAATTCGTAATAATTCGCGGTCTATCGAAAGACTCTTATTTTTTACATTTTCTGATAGAAGGCCGGAATACTTAGCTATTAAAAAAATTTTCACTGGACCATTATAATCTTATATGAAAAATGTTAAGCTTTCGTGATTTTTGATCGTTCGGTCCTCAGCTTCTATTTAACAGTCTATATTTGGCATCTATCTGTTCTTTGTAATTATTTTTATTTTTTTTAGATTTTGCATATTTTTTCGCATATTTTTGCATATTTTAAAATGATATCCAACTTTTTGACGGATATATAACAAATTTTTCTTTCTCAAATACCAATGCTTCGGTCGTGCTGAAAAATATTGTACTTGGATAGAAGTGATCGAAATTAGAGATCCCAAATGAAATGGAGACTCTCGAATAGTGCTTAATCTCATATTAGAAGTCACAGAATATGGCTGCAGGCAATAAGTCCGCAATGAAATAAGTCCCCAAACGATAAAATGAAATAAGGCCCCAAATTTGGGGAGTTATTTCATAATGAAATAATACCCCAATTTAAATTATGAAATAAGGCCCCACTGAAATGAAATAAGGCCCCAAAAAATAATGAAATAAGGCCCCAAATTTGGGGTGTTATTTCATAATGAAATAATACCCCATTTTGAAAAATGAAATAACACCCCAATTTTTCAATTCTTTTTTCTTTGTTCATTTTATTGCTTTATTCAATTTATTCAATAAAATACAAAATAACGAAAATACCTAAAATAAAATTTTAAAATATTTTTTAATTTGGATTTTTAGTGAAATAAACTACCTATAACATTAAATAATAATGAAAATTTTTTACACATCGCGCGATTTTTTTGTAAAAAATTTTCGCCTGCGGCGCTAAGTTGACACAATTTTTTTTGATTCAATATAAAAAGTTTTCGTATAAAATTCGCGCGATTTTTTTGAAAAAAATTTTGTCTGCGGCGCTAAGATTTTTTAAGATAGACAATGTAATTACCTCGTCAAAATACAGCATTTTCTGTTCTTTGACGTAGAACAAATTTCCAGTTCGCCGTAATCCAACAATTTTTTCGCATTCTATAATTTTATCTCGCACTTGAACGTCTGCTTTACACAATGCAAATCACTAAACTGATCAACATACTCAAAAGCTTATCACTGAAATAATTGTAAAACGGTACTTTTGCACATCTGTACAAAAATGCGTCAAATACTAAGTCAGAAAACGCTGGCAGATAAGAAAATTAACCGTTATTGGACATTTTTTTCATATATCAGCAAAAATAAGAGAAATGAAATAAGACCCCAAAAAATTCATATGAAAAATTGGGGTCTTATTTCCTCGAAATGAAATAAGACCGCAAACCTAATTTTTGGGGCCTTATTTCATTTCTTCTTTTGGGGACTTATTTCATTTTGAAATTTTATTTAGGAAATAAAGCCCCAAAAAATGAAATAACACCCCAAATTTGAGAAAAAATCGTTGTTTTTGTTCTCCATATAAATTTTTGGGGCCTTATTTCATTTATTTTTTGGGGCCTTATTTCATTGGGGCCTTATTTCGCAGCGCCTCATATTAGAAGTCACAGAATATATGTAAAGAAATTGTTAGTTAAGATATAATTAAAGAATAATATATTTTTTTTTAGAGCGAAGCTACTTTACAAACTAAAACTAGAAAGGATTTGTCTTTGCAACCAATTTATTTGCAAAGTCAGACGCTTTTGCCATTTGCCGCAGCAGCAGAGGTGGGTTGTGGGCATCGAGTTGTGAGTATCAAGTATTCGGTATCGATTACTGAGTATCGAGTGCTGAGTTTCAAGTACTGAGTATCGAGTACTGAGTGTGAAACCGAGTATCAGGTACTGAGTATCGAGTACTTGGGTTTTAAATCCTAATTTTAGTGAACTGTATATAAAGTACTTGTGTTTGTGTAACTATCGAGCATTGAGCGTCAACTGAGTATAGAGCACTGATGAACGAGTACTAAGTATTAAGTACTTTGTATCGAGTGCTGAGTATCAAATACATAGTACTGTCTGTGTCAAGTCAGGCTAGTCAGTATCGAGAACTGTGTATCAACTACTGACATTGACTACTGAGAATCGAGTATCTGGGTATCCAATACTAAGGATACTCAGCATACCTGAGTATAAAATTCAGAGTATCTAGTACTTATTATCGATTACTGAGTATGAACTATCGAGTATTAAATATCGAGTATTATATATTTTTCGCTTTTACCGGGTATTTCCATTTCTCTCAGTGCATAACTTTGAATTAGCTCATCTCCATGGACAATCTTACAATTGCCGCGAAACTTCTGCGAAAGATCATTAAGCAAATGTCCCGGCCTGTTGTCAGGTTTGACACTTTAGCTTATACAAACGACATCTGGAAATGGCTTAACGAATATTGACAGCCAGCCCAAAAGACAGAGACGGCGGCCTGGCGGGAGGGAGGGACGGACGGGGAGATGTGTTACGGCGTTAAAACGCTGATTAAATCTATATGTATCCACAATTGCCCAACGAGTACAGTCATCACAGCAACGCCAGTCCCATCACATATCACATGTTTAACATAATTATGACTCTGGGTAACAATCTCATAGAAGTAAACTGGTGTAAAATGTTATGCAAACAATTTTACAAACAATTGAGTGGCGGCGGGGCAGGGGGGGCAGCGCGGATCGGCCATGAGAAGCAGGCTAGATGCGAAAACCGCAAGTTTGAAAATTAACTGCAAATTGAGCACTTTTCTTCTGCCGACTGCGCCGTGAGCTTAATTAGTTACAATAGATTAAATTTCAAAGGAGATTTGCCAACCGCAGAGAAGGTCCCCGAGCTTCGATCGCTCCTTGGCAAGGCCACCTCATTCACTATGACTAATTACGAGCCTGGCACCAAAGCCAGAGAGGGGTCGCTCATTAGCGAGCAAAAAGTTTGCACTGCATCGCTGCAAACAGTCCATGGTCATGTGCTCCCCAAGTTCCAGTTTCAGTGCCAGTTTCCAAGTGGAGTGAATTAAATTGCGGTGGCGTCAGTTCATTACAGGTGGTTGACTTTTATGCGGCACTCTCTTCCCGCGAACGACAAGCGACGGCGGTTCTCAGTCTGAAGTTTGTTTCTGCTTTTTTTTTTTTGTGAAAAATTTACGAAGCGTTAACGAAGCATTAAAGCGCGCATTTAACAAATTTACTTAAAACTGCATAAATTTCCAGGCCCCAGAGTCAAAAGCAACGGAAGTCGGACGTCGCGTCGCGTAGCGTCGCCTTCGTTTTGCGCATGCGCAGCCTGGAAAATCTTGTAGCTTTTAAAGCGTGTAGCGTCTGCTCACTCAGCCAACACACAAGCGTCATTTTCACGTCTTGTTGGGCGGAAAAGCATTTTGCAGGCGCACTACCAAAAGGTCTTAAGCTGTGAAGCTTCTGGACTAAATATACAAATGAGCGTTAGGTATTGGAACCTACAGCGTTCCATTGAAATCCTAAGAACAGGGCATTAGAACAGGGTTTGTCAACAAGAGCGCGGCCACAAAGTGAGAGTGTTTTGGGTGTGCGAAAAGCAAGAGTCCCAAACCAGCTCGGATCTACCTCAACGACCACTGGCTAGCGAATAATAAGGTGTTTGCTCTCTTGGCACAAGCCACTAAAGGTAAAATTGGTTTCGGGCTGGTTAGGTTAGGTCTAGGTTAGGTCTAGGTTGGGTCTAGATTAGGTCTAGGTAAGGTCTGGGTTAGGTCTAGGTTAGGTCTAGGTAAGGTCTAGGTTGGGTCTAGATTAGGTCAAGGTTAGGTCTAGGTTAGGTCTAGCTTAGGTCTAGGTTAGGTAAAGGTTAGGTCTAAGTTAGGTCTAAGTTAGGTCTAGGTTAGGTCTAGGTTAGGTCTAGGTTAGGTCTAGGTTAGGTCTAGGTTAGGTCTAAGTAAGGTCTAGGTTAGGTCTAAGTTAGGTCTAGGTTAGGTCTTGGTTAGGTCTAGGTTAGGTCTAGGTTAGGTCTAGGTTAGGTCTAGGTTAGGTCTAAGTAAGGTCTAGGTTAGGTCTAGGTTAGGTCTTGGTTAGGTCTAGGTTAGGTCTAGGTTAGGTCTAGGTTAGGTCTAGTTTAGGTCTAGGTTAGGTCTAGGTTAGGTCTAGGTTAGGTCTAGGTTAGGTCTAGGTTAGGTCTAGGTTAGGTCTAGGTTAGGTCTAGGTTAGGTCTAGGTTAGGTCTAGGTTAGGTCTAGGTTAGGTCTAGGTTAGGTCTAGGTTAGGTCTAGGTTGGGTCTAGGTTAGGTCTAGGTTAGGTCTAGGTTAGGTCTAAGTTAGGTCTAGGTTAGGTCTAGGTTAGGTCTAAGTAAGGTCTAGGTTAGGTCTAAGTTAGGTCTAGGTTAGGTCTGGGTTAGGTCTAGGTTAGGTCTAAGTAAGGTCTAGGTTAGGTCTAGGATAGGTCTAGGTTAGGTCTGGGTTAGGTCTAGGTTAGGTCTAAGTAAGGTCTAGGTTAGGTCTAGGTTAGGTCTAGGTTAGGTCTAGGTTAGGTCTAGGTTAGGTCTAAGTAAGGTCTAGGTTAGGTCTAGGTTAGGTCTAGGTTAGGTCTAGGTTAGGTCTAGGTTAGGTCTAGGTTAGGTCTAGGTTAGGTCTAGGTTAGGTCTAGGTTAGGTCTAGGTTAGGTCTAGGTTAGGTCTAGGTTAGGTCTAGGTTAGGTCTAGGTTAGGTCTAGGTTAGGTCTAGGTTAGGTCTAGGTTAGGTCTAGGTTAGGTCTAGGTTAGGTCTAGGTTAGGTCTAGGTTAGGTCTAGGTTAGGTCTAGGTTAGGTCTAGGTTAGGTCTAGGTTAGGTCTAGGTTAGGTCTAGGTTAGGTCTAGGTTAGGTCTAGGTTAGGTCTAGGTTAGGTCTAGGTTAGGTCTAGGTTAGGTCTAGGTTAGGTCTACGTTAGGTCTAAGTTAGGTCTAGGTTAGGTCTAGGTTAGGTCTAAGTAAGGTCTAGGTTAGGTCTAGGTTAGGTCTGGGTTAGGTCTAGCTTAGGTCTCGGTTAAGTCCAGGTTGGGACCAGCTTCACTTCATTGTGATTGAATTCATTAGGTCACCAAATCCTTTGCCTGCTCATCGTATTCTCCTTGCTTCTTGCCAACTTCTTCGCTCAGCAAATGCTTATACATTTTTTTTTGGGAAATTTCTCTTATCTTTGCCATCTGACGATCAGTTTAGTCTTTTAATTACACACATAAATTATGAACTCTTGCCTATCGCTTACAGTGATCTCCCAGCTACAAGCTCTCCTCAAGATACTGTTGCATATGAAATATCTTTCTATAAGATGTATACTTAACTCGTGTGATTAATTGCGGCCCAACGATTCGCTGAGGCGGAAAAAAACTGGTGAGCTAACTAACAAAATTCAAATACTCGCGCCCCTCGAACTGCCGAAAATGCTGAGGTTAGTTACATTTTAAATGTTGTTGCTAAAACAACAACGACAACGACAACAACCACGGGAGGAAAACTAATTTATGGGGTCGGACTAGGGAACAAGTGTTCGGGGCCCGAGTCGGAGTCGGAGTCGGAGTCGCGGCGGTCAGTCATTACACCAACTGAAGCGCATCTATTATTACCACATTATTTAAATTTGCCTTGTTTGGGCTGCCTCTGCCTTGCTTCGCTGCTCTCGGACGGAGACCCCCGAAGCTGGAAGAAGGTGAAAAGTGGAATTTTTGAATGATTTATAGTAATTTGGCTTAAGAGTTATGTTCACACTAGGCCCGAGCGTTGGCCGAGCATTGCATTTAATCTAATCTTCAGCATGCTCTCGCTCTCTCTCTCGGGTTATTTCGGGGGCGAGTTTTACACTGGCAGAAATTGGTTGAGGAAATTGAAGGTTCTTTCGTTAGTTTTCATTTATTTAGCCTTTCGTTGTTTGTTGCTTCTTCATTCCTCCATTGTATTCTCTTGAATTCCCTTTAGTGGCCTTTTCTCTAATCCTTCTTTTCTACTTCCCTACGAGTTTCATTCTTTCCTTTTTTTTTTTTCTGTCCGTTTCTACCCCATGCCCATTCCTCGTGGCTTTCATATCTTCATTTCTTCTTCTCTCTTCTTCAATAATTCTGACTTCCTTTTTATACCATCCTCTTTTTATACTTTTCTACTTGGTTCACACTTCTCACTTCTCCTTAGTTTCCTCTTTTATACCATCCTCTTTTAAATTTGTCCTTTTTACTACTTTTGGTTCTACTGATCTTCTTCCCATCTCTTTTATGGCTTTCATTTTTATTCTCCTTATATTTTTCATTCTCCTTTCTCTTCGTTTAGTTTATTGTTCTTTCTCTCTTCTTTTTCTTTTGTCTCTGTTTTCTTATTCTTCTTTCTTATTTTCTTTCTTCTCAAATCACCTTTTCCATTCTCCCTTCTCCATTTCGCCCTTTCCCTCTCTTTTTCCGCTTTAATTTTTGTCAGTGTATTTAATTCTTCATCTCTCGTTTAATTTTTTTGGGGTGGGTCTCAAGCTCCTTGGCCGTATGCAAATTAATGACAAATTAAGGTGTGTGTTTTGCAGCTCCGGCTTACCTCCTCCTCCTCCTCCTTCTTCCTCTTCTGCTTCTCCTCCTCCTCCTCCTCGTGCTCCTCCTTCATGGAGCGTTAATGAGCCGACCCATCAAAAGACCCCTCCTTACCACCAGACCTCTTCACCCCCCCTCTCCTCGCCCCACCTCGCCGCTTATCTCTTGCCTAGGCTCAAATTGGGTGTGAGAATAAATTTCTCAGTTTTATGACTCGCCCCGCTCGCTTCTCGCGTTAATAATGGCCACTCAATTGGTTTTTAAGCCTTTGTTAGGGCCGTTAGATTTTTTATTCAAGATTAATTGTTAATTTTTTATTGTCGGTCTCATTTTCGTTGGCCTGGCCAAAAAGAAATTAAGTTAAGTTTTTTTTTGTCTGTTTGAGATTTAGAAGGGGAAGGGAGGGCGGAGGCAGACGAACGAACGGAAATGTTATCGCCGGAGCAAAGTACCATAATTTGTAGTCATAAATCTTTTAATCTAAACACCAAATAAAACGCATTTGTTTGGGCCCCTCAAATGGACCTAGATAGTGGGCGTGGCCCCGTGTGGAAAGCGACTGCAGTTGGAAAGCTGACTCCAGAACCCGAGCCAGCCAAATCGCATGCCAATCCAAAAATGGCAGCGCCACCAAACCATCAAATTAAATTCAAGAAAAAACGGGGCGATTAAAAAAAGCTTTTAATTGTTGTATGTCGTGTCGAGATTGCGCTAGTCCGCCGCAATAATACAGCCAGAAAATGCAGCCACATCACCACGAACAACAGCAACAACAACAACAACACGCACAGCCCGCCGCCTTGGACGGTCCGAACATTTTTGTGTTAAATGCGATTAATTGCGATATTATATTCTTATGTAATCGTAAACGTAATCATGGTCGTAAAAACGCTACACAAAATATAAAATATGTGCAGGGGGAGGGGGTAGTGGGTGGGAGTGGGGGAAAAGGGGAGTAGTAGGTGAACGGGTTGGATTTCAGCGGCAGCAGCAACCACCAAAATCGCATGGAGCTGTAAAAAGGGGAAGTGCAGTGCAATGGAGCTGGCACCTGACCTGCTTGTTGTGGGGTTTTTGCATGCGACTCGAAATACTTGGAAGAAGAAGTGTCATCACAGGCAAAGCGAACCTTACCTGAAAAAGTGAAGGTAAGCTACGCTAAGCCATGATGAAGTAAACTAAACTAAGTTTACCGAGACCTAACCTTGGCTAAGCTAAGCTAACCTCAGCTGATCTAAGTAAACCTTACAAAAAAACACCAAAACCTGACCTAAGATAACCCTACCTAAGATAACCTTACCAAAAATTAACCTAACCTTGACCTTACATAGACCAAACCCTTTCCCAAACTGATCTCCTTCTAAGCTAACCTAATCTTACCTAACCTATAACCTACCCTAATTCTTAAAACAATTCCCAAATAATCTAGCCTACACCTAAAGACCTAACCTTACCTAAGTCAACCAAGAGCTAACCAAGACCTCAATTAGAGTCAAACCTAACCTAGACCTAGACCTAACCTAGACCTAACCTAGACCTAACCTAGACGTAACGAATACCTAACCTACACCTAACCCAGACCTAACCAAGACCTAACACTGACCTAACACTGACCTAACCTAGATCTAACCCAGACCTAACCTAGACCTAACCCAGACCTAACCTAGACCTAACCTAGACCTAACCCAGACCTAACCTAAACTTAACCCAGACCTAACCCAGACCTAACCCAGACCTAACCTAGACCTAACCCATACCTAACCTACACCTAACCCAGACCTAACCTAGACCAAACCCAGACCTAACCCAGACCTTACCCAGACCTAACCTAGACCTAACCCAGACCTAACCTAGACCTAACCTAGACCTAACCCAGACCTAACCTAGACCAAACCCAGACCTAACCCAGACCTAACCTAGACCTAACCTAGACCTAACCCAGACCTAACCCAGACCTAACCTAGACCAAACCCAGACCTAACCCAGACCTTACCCAGACCTAACCTAGACCTAACCCAGACCTAACCTAAACTTAACCCAGATTTAACCCAGACCTAACCCAGACCTAACCTAGACCTAACCCAGACCTAACCCAGACCTAACCTAAGCCTAACCTAGACCTAACCCAGACCTAACCCAGACCTAACCTAGACCTAATCAAAATTTAGAGACGACTGTGATTTCTGTATCAAAGTGTTCTCAAATCAAGAATTCCTGCTCTCGATTTGTTTCTATGCTTTGACCATTAGGAGCAATTCTTCTTGGTCAAAGTCTAAATCATGAATTTCCAACTGCGGGTACCTCGGCACTTCCTCTTGATTTTTCCAATTCTTTTTTTTTTGTGGTGTTTTTATAATTTCTAATTTAATTTTAAGCTGAGCTCTTTGGTATTGCTGCATGCAACTCTGCTTTATGGCTCATGACAACATGCAACATGACGTTGGCAATCAGCTTTTGCTGCTCTTTTGCCACTTGGGAGAGCGCCCCGCAGAACAGTTACTCGCCGGCAGCAGCGGCAGCAGCCGCCTCTCGCCAGTTCGCCAGTTCGTTGACTCTTTTGCTGTTATAATTGCCACTAAAAATGTCAGGTGCTAAACGCTATCAGCCAAGTAGAACCAGCCATCCAGCCAGCCAGCTAAAACAACAACACAAAATTATAATGACAATAAAAACAAATTTACAGATTTCCATTTAAACAAAAAAATGAAATTAAGTGTAGGCACCAAAAATTAGTATCGCATTTTTCTATCTCCATCTGAACAACAAGGGAACACGGCAGAGCAGAGCAGAGCAGCAACACGCATTTTTATGGCCCCGCGGCGAGGGCGCGGGCGAGGGCGAGGGAAGGTGCCACAGACCCCATTTGCCCATTTGATACACACGACTAACCCCGGCACCAGACCAAACACCCAGAGAGACAGACCGGAAGCGATGCTTATCTGGGCCCAGTTGAGTCCGAGTCCAACGGGTGAGGCAGGGCCATTTGGGATTTGCCAAAAGAGAGACCAACTACATCCAAATCCGTGGAGTAACACCCAAACCGATTAAAATATTTAAATTTACTGCGCCTGCGCCGCCTGATAAATGAGACAATTTCCCTGCGCCGCATTTACATATAAAAAGGTAAACTAGATCGAGACATTTCGGGCTAACCGGCAGTCAGTCGTCAGGCTTCGTTGCCCGTTTAATTGTTCCTGTCGCGCGAATTTCAGTTCCTGGCCGCAGAAAGAGAAAAACCAACTCCCGCCTTGCGTGTCGCTTGGCGCAATTATTTAAATCATTAAACGCAAACCTAACCAACTGTTAAAATATGAACTAAAATGCATTTAACTGTTTTGGGCTGTTTTGTCAACAAAGCGCTGTCATCATCATCATCATCATCATCGTCGTCATCATGGCGTCATCTTCACTCCGCTCCTGTTTCCCGTACGGTTGCCTCTTTCCTGTCACTGATTCACGACATTGTCGATGTGGTTCGTGTGGTTCTGTCTGTCAGCACTTTAAACGCAATTACCTGGCCACACTGGGTCCACACTCACACACACACACACAGACACTCACACATAATTGTCATAATGACATTTTGAATGCCATTTCAAGTGTTCAAGTGTTGGTCAAGGGGTGAGTGGGAGGGCGACCGGAAATGGGGTGTGAAGGGTGGAGGGGGAATAAAAACATATTTTGAAAATGTAAGAACATAGGTAAAACATTCTACTTGATACAAAATTAAAGGCTAATTCTGGCTAACAAATTCAATTAGTTTTCGCGGGTTCGGAAATACTTGGTTAGAGGTTTTTGGGATAAGGTTTAAGAGAAATACTTTCAGAGTTGCTCTACTTATGATTGACCCTATCGACTGAGACTTTATTGAATGAAACCGATAAGACAGTAGCTTTAAGTTGATAACATTAATCAGTTTTAAAATATTTTCCACATAATTATTTTAGTCGGATCTGTATTACAGCCAACAAAGACTCTGATGATGTCAGCAACTGCTTTATTATTTGATATAATAAAGTGGAATCAAGGATCTAATTTCGTGCAGTCCATTAATCTATTAAACTATTTGAAAATAGCCGTTAGAAGGAAATTGTAAATAGAAAACCGTGTGTAAATGGAAAGTGTGTAAGCCGAGAAAACCGTCGCACTGTGGGGCGAAAAGGCCAAAATCGCGCCATAATTCAGCGGAGACTTGTAGCAAAAAAATGTTGATGCCATCTTTTTAAGAGGAGTTAAGTATTACAAAACGAGAGCGCAAGTTAAAGTCGGCTCTAACCGACTTCGATATACCCGTTACTCATGAAAAAACAGGTTTAACAGTGTTCCTGAAAACTTTCATCAATATCTCAAAAAAAGCAATTTTGGCGCGGAATTTGCTTAGTCGCCCCAACGTGCGTCGTTTACAATGCGTTCACAATATTAACAAGTGAGAAAGTCGGTCAAGCCCGACTATAACATACTCTGTACCAAGGGTAGGAGCTGAATGCAAAGCTTCTGCTGCGCTCATCACTAAGTTTATATCTCTCGCGTTGGTGGTGGTGAGGGGGGGATTTTATTTTTTGGTCATAACTTGAGAACCGCTTATCCGATCTTTATCATTTCTTTGGCAAATCCATACATTTTACAAATGACTAACTATTTCTAGAAGGAACGAATCATCTATCTACAAAACTGCGGGAGATATGACGTTTTTTCAAAATTGCGGGGGCGGGAGTGGGCGTGGCAAAAATTGAAAATAAACTTGATCTGCCTGCAAGTATAAGAAGCATTTGTCCCATACATGTCAAACCTCTATCTCTTACCATCTCTGAGATCTGTTTGTTCATACGGACGGACGGACGGACGGACGGACAGACGGAGAGACGGACATGTCTATATCGACTCGGCTGCTGATGCTGATCAAGAATATATATACTTTATAGGGTCGGAAATGATTCCTTCTCCCTGTTACATACAGAGTATAAAAAGATGTGTTTTGAACCGAAAAATTAAGTTCGAAACAGGTTTAGGAACATCATATTCAGGCCTGTTCCCGTTTTCGATTCCGATCAAATTATGCGGAATCGGATTTGTTATATATTCTCGCTTCCAAAAACCCACTGTGTTGTTCGGA
This sequence comes from Lordiphosa clarofinis, assembly GCA_018904275.1. Classification (NCBI taxonomy): domain Eukaryota; kingdom Metazoa; phylum Arthropoda; class Insecta; order Diptera; family Drosophilidae; genus Lordiphosa; species Lordiphosa clarofinis. The sequence goes on from JAEIGQ010000020.1 coordinate 2,506,361, forward strand.
TTTTAACTTAAAAATCCCATCTACCTTCATTCAACCCTCTTTATGACAAAAAGATTCGCCCGAAATCTTTAATCGTCTCTTAGAAACCACAGCTCTTCTCAATTCCGATCAATTGAACTCGGTAACGGGAACAGGCCTGATTGCTTAACTTTGGTTTGATTTAAGATTCGGTTTTCGACTAACACTGTATGCTAAGATATTCTTTGGTTTGAATATGATTTTAGGCCTAGTGCTAAGGGCGTTTAAACTTTTCGTCAAAAAAAATAGCTTGATTTTCATTTTGTATATCCTAAAAGGCAGTGTGACCAGATTAACTACACCAAACTTTCAAACATATCTTGCCTACGGCATCGTACTTTAATATATAATATAATAACATTTAATATTAAATTTGAATCTAAATTTAAAAGTACCATCTGTTGCAGCTAAGGTGCTGAGTGCTTGCTTCACTTGCTTGCACGAATTTTAATTGATTTGTGATATAATCAACAAATCTATATATATCAATCTGTGCGCCCCACTGACATATTATCAACGCACAGCCAAAACAACTTATCCCACAGATATAAGATTTGGCATGATATTCCGAACTCCGTACATACACAATTGTCGTTTCATGGGCACAATCTTCATATATTCATTAGAAATGGGTGCTGGGCGGATATATGTCTAGACCCGAAATTTACGAGGTTTTCGTGCGGGAGAGGTATGTTTTCTGCATTCATTTGACAGCAATCGTTAACATATAATATAATACCGGAATTTTTGAGAGCCTAGAAAATTTTGTTTGGTCCTTTGGGACGGTATGGTTCAAATTTTTTAACAATGTATAGCACACTGCATTTACACAGCATAATTTTACTTTTATTTTTACCAGCTGTGAGCTCGGAGAAAGCATAAATAAATGTCTCATCAGCTTCAGCATAAAAATTTATTTTGTTCTGGAAATAGGCCTTAAGCAACTACACACGATATTTGATACAAAAATGAATATTTCTTCATCATATGGCAACTCAGCTTGGAAACATTGCTTATCTTTAAAGCTCAGCTAAATCTGCAATCATGGCTATAAAGTCACATTTTAATCAAAATGTTCAAAAAATTTGTTACATTATTCGCCAGAGAGAACTTAGCTTTAGCCCAGTGGTGCCGCAACTCACACAGTCAAGCTTTGCGCTTGTGTGGGCAACAGCGAAATACAAAGTAAACCTTATGACATCAAACATGAGCAACAAGCAAATAAACAAATGCCTTGTAAGAGAAGACAAAGCACGCTTCGTGTGAGAGGAAGCCGTCGAGCGTGCGACAGAATTATAAGTTCCTATCCCATGGGATAGCCTTTGGCATTTTGGGCACCACTGCTTTAGCCAATCAATCAAACTAATCACGTTCTGAAACTATTGCAGGATTTCGTAGTTTCGCCTTCAATTTGGTACGACTTTCAAAATAATCTTCTCGAAAGTGCCAAATTTCAATTAATTTTTCAGAAAATTTCAATTCCTATTTAAAGATAGAACGCCTAGCCCTAAAGCCATTCAAAGTAATGCATTTTCCGTTGAGTTTTGTTTTTTCTGACATTTGATCTACATTTCATTTGGATTGTTTCGCCAGCGATTAGCTGGGATAATGCAGGCAAAATTGCTTTCGATTTGAATTTCATATTTCTCTGTGCTTCTGTGGGTTCTGACTGTGTGATATTTTATTATTAAAGTTTTTTTTCTCAACATGCGCACACTTAAAAATGAATTTAAATAAATTTCACGCTTGGTTAAGCCAAAAAACCGCTAGCGACAGATACACACACACACACCAAGAAAGATCCAGGTACAGATACAGATACAGTTGCAATTATAATGATAATCATTTACATTTGACATTGACAGAGACAGCAGCCCGCGATGTCGACGTGATAATTTATCATTTGGACTCAACTTTCGCTCTCTCTCTCTCTCTTTCAATTAGCGCGAGAAGCGCCTGCTAATGATCGTCAAGGACTCTTTTGCCACCAGGATTTCTGTTTATTTGCATAAAAAACGCATAAAATGCATTTCGCTGACTAATTGAGCACTCAAGTGGAAGAGACCCCGCGTACGCCTCGACCTCCCCACACGTGCGTTTTGCCATTTGTGGGCAATTAATTAGAAGCAACAAAACAGGAATTATTGCATTAACTCGAATTCATTTGACGAAACTTTTAGTAAGCCGCAGCAGCAGCAGCCGCGGCAGCGGCAGCATAATTATAATTATATCAAATTTTGAAACCATTTAAAACGCATTAAACGCGGAGTTGAGGTTTCTGTTTCTGTTCGTGTTCCTCCATGCTATTCTTCTGCTCGTTGAGGTAATTACCTGGGCACTTTTTTGTGGTTGTTGTTAAATTATTTATAGGCTAGTTTATTTACGGGCAGCAGCTCCACTTGGACAAAAAAAGAGAACGCGAGAAGAATGACCGAAAAATAGTTGTGAATGGATTGGGCCACTAATCGCTGGTGATGTGTTTAAATGCCAATGGAGGAGCAGGAGGCAATTGTAATTTTAGGTTGTTAATTGCCCTCATTAGGTTAAGGAACAATAAGTTGCTTCTTCTGTTTTAGGTTAGAAAGTAAACGAATGATTTTCTATCCACACGAATTTTAACATCTGAACCACTTTTGAACGGATTATTTTTGGTTCGGAAACTGTATACGCTCGAAATTGACTCGGGAAAATATCTGACAGCGAGCGTAAAAAACTTTGGACCGGTTTTAAACCTCTCTCCTACTGAAATAAATCAATCAAGTACCACACTGCTTAGGTGCTGCTACTAACTAATCGTTTCAACGTAACCTTGCCCTTTTATTGCTTTGTTAAATGAGTACAAAAACGTACAAACAACAGCTTTGGACTCTATTTTTTTAAACACAAGAGTTCGGAAAAGATGTCACACTTTGTTCATTCATACGCTATAAATAATAATACAATTCCACATACTCCACATAGGTGTACATGGGTGATTCCATGAAGAATCGCCCAATCGAGCATTTTATACCCTTGGAGAGGGTATATTAAAATTGTCTGGATGTTTGTAACGCAGGGAAGGAAGCATTTCCGACCACATAAAGTGCATATTCTTGATCAGCATGACGAGCTGAGTTGATATAGCCATGTCCGTCTGTCCGTCTTTCCGTCGGTCCGTCTGTTTCTATGCTATCTCCTCCGTCAGTTTCAAAGCTATCTTAACCAAACTTTGCACAAAGTTTTTTGGTACAAATACGCTGCACATTTGTCGGAACCGGCCGGATCGGATGACTATAGCATATAGCTCCCATAGGAACGATCGGTTGAAAAACTAGTTTTAGTGAGACAAACTTTTTTGTTTTCAAAGCTATCGCTCCCAACGCTCGTATTTATAAGTTTTTAATGATTTTACATAATTTTAACAAGATTTGTAGAAATCGGACCAGTATATAGCTGCCATACAAACTGCCAGGCATATATTAAGCTCCAAGGGTATATAAACTTCGGTCGAGCCGAAGTTAGCTGGCCTCTATTTTAATCCTATATTTTTGTCAAAATTTAATCTTGTATCCAAGAATTTACTGCTGGGAATCAACCCGGAACTGGAACCGGAACCGTATACCGAAAAGATCCGATTGAAACTAAGAACCGGAACTGGTACCGGAAACACGCGAGACCTGTGTCTTTGAAATACCGCATTCCTATGAGGCATTTTCTTAAACAGATATTATTCAAGAATTTTATCCACTTCTGTTCAATTGCTACTAAATGAGGAAAGCAATTACTTTGTCTGAGAGTGGAGATGAAGTCGACTTATAAATATATGAAAGAAAAAGGAAAATACAAATAGTTTCGTATTTTCAAAAAGCAGTGCATTAAACGTTTACAAAACCAAAATGATAAGTACATCATGGTGGTCAGAAAATTCAACAAATTTTCTAGAATTGCATAAACTTACAAAAGCTATTCTTGCTGTTCCGTAGAACAATTATTGTCCGGTGTGAAATTGATCATGTCTCCGCTAAGAAAACAGAAGGACGAAAATACATTGCTTCTAAGGCATATGACATGACATTCTAGTAGGCCCGCATTTCCCCATGAAATTCTATAAATTTGACAAGCTATTCAAATTTAAAACAGAACAAAAAGCAGGACTACTAGACTATCATTTGTCATGTGTCGAACTGGGTGAAGGCAGCCTAAGAAGTAATCTAAATACATATAGTGATAAGACATTTCATATGATCATCACACTTGAAGCTAAACCGTAATAGCTAGAAACTTCAAAATTTCACAACAACTTCCTATAGTGATCGGACGTTGTACTAAGAAAGCATTTCCTCAACGCAGCTCCCATTGCTCTCCAAAACGAAAAAAACGTTTAAGTGCTGAAAATATTTACTAGAAGTGTGTTTTCTTGACATTGAAAAATAACAAAAAATTATATTTGTTTAAAAATACAATAAAAATACAATTTGAAAACAAAAAAAATCTTTGCTCGCGTTAGGCCATGGGCCATGATTCGAACCCACAGCTGCTGACATGGGCGGCTGACTCTCTACCCTCGCGCCACTTGGCCTTTCTCAATTCGGTGGCAGACCACTTATAATTATGAAGCGCTCAGTCCGCAAGGCATATTTCTTTTGTAATCTATTATAAAGATAAAGATTCTCAAATAAATGCTTAATTGTTTGAATGGAATTTTAATAACCCTATTCTAGCGATACTTAGTCCTTGGGTCCTCCCAGGGGGGCGAAAACATTTCGTTATTCACACGTAAACGACCCGAACGTTTGCCGAAGCTGAGACCAAAAGAGCAGAATGCCGTCATTCGCTCGCAAGAGTTTGAAGCGACATCAATACTCTCTCACTTTTTGGCCTCGCTCTATATCTATAAAAAGAGAGTGTACTGACTGGCTGACTGACTGATTCACTGACTGAATCACTAACTCAATGGCAATCATCGCACAGCCTAAAGGGTAAGAGATAAAGGGCTGTAATTTGGAGAGGAGTTCTGTTAGTGGAAAAGGTGCGTACTAAGACGGAGCCCACGAGGAAAATGGACGGAAAATTCTGCACTCAAAAAACTATTTTTCTTCCGATTGGCTTCAACCTCGGTTTGTAAGGATGGAATACGAAATAGTTTGAAATGTGATTTTCTGATTTTGGAAAATTTTATTAAGGTCGGAAAATTCTGCATAATAAAGTATTTTCCATCCGATTGGCTTGAAACTCGGTTTGTAAGGACAGAATACGAAATGATTTAAAATGTGATTTTCCAATGACGGAAGTTCCGCCCCAGGCGCGAAATTCCAGGAAAATTCTACTTGGAAAATAACTACTTTTCATCCGATTGACTTGAGACTCGGTTTGTAAGGATAAAATTCGCAAAAATTTTAAGTGTGATTTTCCAATGATGGAAAATCCGACCACGGTCTGATATTGGTTCTATACTGTTAAAGGCGCAGCGAAGCGCGACGGGTTATGTGCTAGTCATTAATATAAGCATAATTTAATATCTTTTATTTTAATCGTCTTATGAATAAAAACTTGTGCATTTTTTGTGGCAAACACACGAAAATAAACTTATAGTTTATGTACACATACATGTGTATAGCTTGCTTACCCACTTTGTTTGGACTGTCGTTTAATATTTTCTGTTAATTTTACCGGTCCATACCGGTCCATACCGCGACCGAAACAGAACCTTTTACGTCTGGGCTCTGCGGTTTGACTCTCACAGGTTATGGGCTAGTCTTCATATATTTCCAGTTACGGCTTTGCGAAAATATTTCTTGGCACAGATGGAAGTTTTCTATAAAGCGAAGTAATAAACAGTTATCAATGATATGGACCGTTTTAATCAAGCAATAATAATTCTCACAATTTACATACTCTTAGCAGACTTTCAAATGTTCCGTGGCCACTATAGAGACCTAGATTTTTATATTTACAATGAAATTGCATATACGGAAGCTCACATTCTGGTGCAACAGTTGTATCTCTCTTTCATACTCAACTTTATTTAAAACTATGGAGAATTTTGCACATAGATGTCTACATACAGGAACCGAGCAAGTCAATGGCCACGCTTTGTTTGTTGTTCAGCCGGATCCCAATGAATTACCAAATAAGGCAGAGTCCCAGCCAGCAGCCATTATGAAGCTTAACTATGATGGCCTGGAACAGGTGTACGAGTATCTACCGCTTACCGAAAACTTGCTCACGATTTCGTGGTATTTATGAAAAAGTCTACGCCAGAATGCACAAAGAAATTTAGAACTAATCTCCGATTTTGTGTGAGATATACGCGACTTCAACCAAGCAAATACGCAAAAAGTGAAACATTTTCCAATTTTGAAAGTATTGAATCTGGATTTCACATAAAATATTTGAGGAACTGAATTTGTTGAAGGAACTAGAGATAAACAAGTATGTTTTAAATGAAATGCCTGGCTTGGCTATCCTTGGAGCATCTTAAAAGCCTAAAGGAGAAGTGGTACGTCTGACTACCTCCATTCAGTCATTAACAATTTATAGTTGGTAATATAATAAAATAAAAGAAATAATCAAATGGCCATCTTGCACCTCCTGAAGAAGCTTCGAAAACTAAAACAGTAAACGAAGGATTTTCAGCACAAAATAAAGATAAAAGAAAATTATTTGTATTTTGCAAGCTTACCAAACTGGAGAGCATCGACAATTATTCTTTTCATATAAGTAAAAGTCAAGAAGCTGTGTATGCAGAAAGACACGTTTTATTCGACTGTTGTCATGCAAAACTAATGGTCAAAATAATTATTAAAAAGAAAATAAAAAATAAATAAATATTCAAAAATATTCAAAAATATAAATATATTTGGAGTTCCGCACTGCTGGGCAGTCCAAACGGAACTGAACATTTCTACAGTATTTCCACTCAAGTTAAAATCCAAATTTGACGTATCAAATTCGTGGCCTACTAGATCGTAAAAATACTACAAATAATGTCAACTGATTTGATGGTGAAATAAGGAGACATATTTTGGTAGGAGTTCCATTAGGCTTAAATGTTGCGAACAGAAGGTCCTGCGGGTCATCGATGCAGTGGGCATGACTGAGTTGAATAGGCTGCACAAGGTTGGGCCTAAGACGCTACCTTGAGGTACTCTTGCTCGAATGCTCTTCTTTCGGAATGCCACTCTAAAGGTTCTGTAGGATAAAAATGATCTGACCATCAGAAAGATTTGAGGATTTTAAGGCCATCATTCCAGAGGCGGTCTGCCACAACGTGCCATGTCTCAGTCGAAATCAAACTTTAATTTGTTTTACTGCGGGCGTTTCCAGGACTCTACGCTGTAAGCATCTCTCCAATAGTTCCAGTTCTTGAGGAGGCTTTCCGGGTTTGTGAAACATTAAGAAAGTAGGGGAAAGTAGCTGAGTCTAAGAGCTGCATTGTAGATGAGCAACAAGAATAGAATTGCTTTACGAGGGAGTAGCCTTACTGTCCTATTGTCCATCTCTTTTTCTCCGGGTTTTTTTTTTTCTAAGTGAGGCCATTTCACCTTTGACCTCATCAAATGAGATAGGTCTAGAGGTCTACTTTGGAAAAATGGGAGGCCTGTAAAAGTTCCTGTCAGAATTGCCTCAAGCGAGTTGATCCCGAAACTTTTGTACAAACAACTTTGTGTAAGACTCAGTCAGAAAAAACCAAAATGGCTAAAACTGTTTATGAAAAGCCTTAAAACGTTTTCGTTTACGAAAAGGAGTTGCACAAAATGGTGTGTGGCAAAAGGCCACCATTAAAACTCTGACAATTTTTTTTCCCAATCGCAGCCTCCAACCTCCAAGCTCTGTGGCAGCCATGCTGCCCCGGCCCAGCCCGGCCCGGCCAATTTGCCATAACAATTGCGAAATATGCAAACGAAAAACGAAAAACGCTCAAAAGTATAATTAGGCTAACAACTTCTGGGCTTCTGTTGTGATGTAAATGCAGCTGCGTGTTTGTGATTGGATTAAAGCTTCAGCTCTTCGATCGTTAATTTTTCGCGTTTATCTCATTATTCCACAGTTTTTCGAGCATTTATCTGGCGGGGGCTGAACAACTTGGCCCCTTCCCCCATCCACCCCCCCGTCGCCGAGTCACTCCTTTATGCATCCAATTAGAGCAAAGATCGGCGAAAGATCTCTTAGGGGAATGATCGTGCTAAACTTCATTAAATCTTTTGCTTTGCCGACTCTCCTTTCAATGGCAATCAATGTCTCAGCCGCAGCAGCCTCTCTCTTTCTCTCGCTTGATTATGGGTTGTGAAAACGTCTTTTTTCGAAAATTTATGCAAAATTGTTGAAAAATGGTTGGCTACTGTAAATGAGCCTACGTTGACGAGGGAGGGGGGGGGGGGGGGGAGATTGCCCTTTGGCACATTTTCTCTTTATTACTAAAAATATTAGCTACTGGTTTTTAGAAATTTAGAAATGCAAATGAGATTTGCTTTCTTTTCTATGTCTAAAATTATGACAAGCATTTGCATACGATCGCTTAGCCGCGGAGGTTTTAGCTCGCGTGTAATTTTTGGGCACAAGCGATCCTTTACTTGAGCAAGCAATCTCTCCGGTGGAGTAAAAACTCTTAGAGAGAAGAGAAACCACCTGTTTCAGACTGATTTCAAAATCGCGCACTCTTGAGTCGTAGAATTGCTGAAATAAGCCCCAAAAATTCATTTTTTTTCTCTCTTATGAAGGAGCTGTGGCTGCAGCTTGCTTAAAATTGGCCGACCATTCCTCCAATTGCTTGAATTTCAATTGCATAAAGCGCTCAAGGCTCTTTCCGAGCATCGGGAGCACTTTCTCACAAAGTCCTGGCAACTGATTGCCTTTCAGATTGAAGGAACCATGCACCGAAATGAACTGTTACTTGGAATAAGAATAATGACAACAAAAAAGTGATTTATTTTGGAAATACGGAAATACACACATTTGGGGCCATTTTAGAGGATGTAAAAGTGTTCAGGTTGTAAAACCTTGTTTAGAAGAGTTCTTTGGTATCTCAAAAGCTTCACTTTTGCTAAAGAGAGTATGCGAAAATTTTTAATATTTTCAAAGTTACACACGAACGAGAGCGCTAGTTAAAGTCGGCTCTAACCGACTTCGATATACCCGTTACTTATGAAAAATCATGTTTAGCAGCGTTACTGCGTTCCTTAGGGTGACCATCCGAAAAGTATGCAACATTTTTTTTAGGTTGGGACTAACTATCTCCAGAAGGTTTAAATCGTCTATCTTCAAAACTGTAGGAGATATAACGTTTTTTCTAAATTGCGGGGGCGGAAGGGGGCGTGGCCAAGATTTGAAATAAACTTGATCTGCGTGCAGATAAAAGAAGCATTTGTCCCATACATGTCAAACCTCTATCTCTTACCATCTCCGAGATCTAGGTGTTCATACAGACGGACGGGCGGACGGACAGACGGACATGTCTATATCGACTCGGCTGTTGATGCTGATCAAGAATATATATACTTTATATGGTCGGAAATGATTCCTTCTGCCTGTTACATACATTTGCACGACTTTAGTATACCCTTTTTACTCTACGAGTAACGGGTATAATTAGCCACTTAAAATAGTCGTAGCAGAAAAAATATTATACCAGAATGATTCTTTTTGAATAATCTATGCAAGTCTATCATGACTTTTTATACCCTTGCAAAGGGTATTATAATTTTGGATTGATAACAAAGGCGTGATTGTCACTTTGTAATTTGTACTTGTGTGATATTAAAAACTTCAATAATTCATTGTGCCCATTCAAAAGGGAGTCCAGCTCGCCAACGATGTGCCAGGATTTACGCGACGTGCATCCACTCGATTGAAAAAGATAAAGTAGATTTATAAAAATTTATGTTATTCGCAATGAGCCTGCTATATGGTACGCTTGGCCTTTGATTTCGAAGTTTGAATTAAATTGCTGACCATTTGACGCTGAAGCTCTCAAAAAGACTTAATGTAATAAAATGCTTATCCAACAACAAATTCAGCTGTAACATAAATACTATCATATACGTAGTAAAGTCTATTATAATGTCAAAAATAGATTATGGCATACACCTCTGTGGACAAGCACCCAACTCAACCCTGAGCAAAACTGAGAACCACTCTGCAATTAGACTTGCTTTTAGCGCTTTTCGCACAACACCAATCCATAACATGCTACACGAAGCAAATATATTACCAATAGAACACAGAACGACATACGCTACACAAAAAAATTTCAAAACCATAATTCATTCTAATAACTCCCCAATAGAAAAAATCTACAACAAAATTACTAAATCTAAAAGTACACCAAAACTCCCAGCCTCTCTTCATGATACAATAGAACAATGCAAAAAACTAAGACTCCAAATATCTCCCATAACATACAAAAACGAAAAAATTCCCCATTGGCTAAATAAAACCTCAAACATTAACACCTCTTTACACACATCCCTCAAAGCAGAAACCTCCTCTATAATCTTCCAACAAAAATTCAAAGAGCTCAGAAACTCACCGAAAGAGAGAAAATTCTTATACACTGACGGATCCAAGTCATCTGACGGAGTGTCATACAGTGTAACCACCTAAAATGAGACAATTGCCTACCAGCTACTACCACAATACTCCTTAATTTTTACAGCTGAAGTATCAGCTATCCTTACAGCATGCAATTACGCCAGCAAACAAGGTAAATTTGCCATCTGTACAGACTCCCTCTCTTCATTACAAGCAATCAATAACATCAACACTCAAAACTACTACACCAACTCTATTAGGAACATCTTAAATAAGTACAAAAACTGTAAACTGTTCACTGAGAAAAAAATCAATCTAAAATCAAGATTATAATCTTGAATCAAAGAGAAACGGTGTCAGAATTCGACTAAGACCAGATAATCTTAACCCAACGTTATATTCTCAATTTTAATCTTAATCCACTAATCTTGGATAAAGATCGTTTATACTCGACTTTAAGATGAAACAATCTCATTTTTTAATATGAAAAAACAGACAAAAAAAAAATTATATTAAGCACTTCTTATTTTTTTTTTTCTATATTTTTTTGTTGTGTTTGCTTTAGTTATTAACAATTTGTTGTTTCTAAAAAACTTATATAAATGTTAATTATTAATTTGCTGGTACTGGGACTTGAACTGAGTACCTCGGAGTGATTGACCACACTGCATCGCCACTCAGACCGCTCGGCTGCTTGGCATCATTTGTAAGGCGCCACCAGTCGCAGTATAATAACTCATGATGACAATGCTTTCTGCTAGCTGAGCTCTTATACTGCAACTGTCTGCGAAAAAAAATTTACATAAACAGCCGTGATAGTTAAGACGATGGCAAAAGCTTCATTGGAGCGGAAAGGTTGTGGTTCGAGTCCCAGGAGGGGCGAGTTCTTTTTTTTTTTATTTTTTCTTTTATTTTTTTTTTAAAAAAAAAAATATCGTTACGTATATCATAAAGTTTTTTTTACTGAAGCTTTACAGAAAACTGTAGATGGTTGATAAGTTGCAAGATGATAAATCTTGTTTTTAAGATTTTAAATCTTATTTCAAGGTTTTTCAATCTTGTTTTTATAAGATTGCAAGTGTCTCGAAAAGGAAATTTTCAATCTAGATTTTAGATTGATTTTTTTTTCTCAGTGTTACTGCTATGGGTCCCCGGACACTGTGGAATAACAGGAAACGAGGTAGCGGACGAAACAGCAAAAAACGCACACAATTTCCCCCTCATCACTGAAAACAACTACAACCCATCTGATATATTAAAATACCTCAAACAAAACACTCAAATATATAAAGATATAATATACAACAACACCTCACAACATTACAAAAACATTTGCCATGACAGAACACCAACATTAAACATTTCTCGAACTGACGCAATAAAATTTACTGGAATTAGACTAACCCATAGTCATATCCTAAATAAAACCCCACCACCAATCTGCTCCAACTGCAACACAACTCTAACAATATCACACATATTTATTGATTGTCCCCTGCTTCAACAAGCTAGAATCAAATTTTTGAAACCATCAATTTTTGAAATAACATCATTTAGAAATATCCATCAAAACAATAGAATTCCTCAAAGCCACAAATAACTACCATCTAATATAGTTTTAAGCAAAAACTGAAAAAAGTACGAATATAAAAACCAATTAGCTTACTCTCTACATTTATTTACCCAATACTCAAAAACATTTCGCATTAAAAAATGTACATAACAAGCTTAAGGCCATAGTTGCTATAGCTTATTTCTAAGTTACGCGCAATTTGTAATTTCGCGATAATTTCTTTATAATAATAGGTAATAATAATAAACATAAATTATGGTGCTTTCCAAAAATTCAAAACTTTTATTGTTCCAACTTTACCACTTGTGTAAGGTCCAGCCTTCTTTGTCGAAAATCATAATAGTCACAAAGGGGCTTAATTTAATTTAATTTAATTTTATTTGACTATATTCCTGATGCTTCAAGTATAAACTTATAATTATTGCACCAGTCACAAAAACATTCTCAGATTAAATATTTTAAGCATCCTAACTTATTATAATTTTACATATTTTAATATTTTTGGAATTTGGATTAATTATTAATATTGAATTTAATACTATTTTATATTTACTATTTGAATATTTTGTACTACATATGTAAATTTAAATTTTTAAGGTGAGTATTTAATTTGGCCCTAAATTGCGTTGCACTACTAATATTTTTTAAATTGGGTGGTAGTTGGTTCCACAACCGAACAGTATACACAAAAAAAATGCTTCTCTGAGCTGGCTAGTCTATGTCGCATTGTGGTTAAATTCATAGTTCTTGTTGAAGTGGCAAAGGTTATTTTATCATACAAATAGGGTGGCTGTTTAGTATATATTATCTTTTGGAGAAGTATTAGACATCTGTATCCAGTCCATGTACTAAAGTCAAGGTCATATATTTGATTTGCAAAGTACGTAATGTGGTCCGACTGTCTTCTATTATAAACATATCTAGCAATATTGGTAAATGTTACGTTCAGTCTTTTCTGAGAGGCAGCGTCACAATTTCCAAATATTTCTATCCCATAACAAAGTGTTGGTAGCAAGCACGTCCTTGCGATTAGAAGTCTGATGTTTGTCGGTAAGTAACACTTCCTAAAAGATAGTTGTCTTATAACTCCATGGGTTTTCCCAGCAGCTTTAGTAACTTGATCATTCCAAGTCAATGTGTCATTAAATGTTATGCCGAGATTTATAGCTTGCGATACATACTCTAAGGGTGTATTGTCAATAGTTAATTTCGCAAGATCGCTTGTACATAGTGATTTTTTATATATCACTAGGCATTTGCACTTTGCTGGGTTCAACGACAGTCCATTACGCTTAGCCCACTCATTAACACTCAAAAGGTCACCATTACATAAATTAACACATTCATTAATTTTACTCAAAGGACGACTAACATACATTTGGACATCATCTGCATATAGGTGGACATTACAATTACTTAACACGTCAGGAAGGTCATTTACATATAAAGAAAAAAGAAGTGGACCAAGAACTGAACCTTGGGGAACACCACGTTTAAGAATTAGTACAGATGAGGTCTCGGCCTCTGAAACCACCGCTTGCTTTCTTTCATATAAATACGATTTTATTAATTTAATAGCAGTATCAGTGAACTTAAAAAATTTGACTAGCTTAGTAATTAAGATATCGTGATTAACCGTGTCAAATGCTTTGCTGAAGTCAAGAAGTGTCAGAAAAGTCACATTGCCATCGTCAATTTGTTTTCGAATGTCTTCAGTGATGTTCAATATTGCCGTGGTGCAGCTTCTATGTTTCCTGTAACCAGACTTTTTGGTGCTTTGTTGTGCCATCAATTGTTCTACAACTTTTGACAAAAACGGAGATTATGGTGAGTGCGGAACTCATCTGGCCCATTCGTATCTCAATTCATAAAATTGTAAGGTCATTTTCGCGAGGTTGTTCGATATTAAGCAAATCCATCCAGGATTTTGTGAAAATGAAAAATGCTTGAAATAAACACTCGACCATCGCTCTGGCTTGTAAATGACGTTCAAATTTTAAAAATCTGTCAAAAACTTAGGTCTATTTGGGCACCTGGGGCTTGCCGATGCTGCTGGCTTGATTATTTTTGGGCTGCATTGATATGTGTTCTGTCGCTTAAAACTCATAAACTCATAATTTTTTCAAATCAAAATACATTTTCCGTCATATCTTTAAAACAAAAGGCAACAGAATCAACCACTTAGACAGACGATCAATTAAGAAACTCAGTCGCACAAATACTCATAAGACGGCAAGACGTATTTAACTGGACTGCAAAATTTTAAGGTACAGATCTATGTTTACCACCCAGGCTTAAAATTGGCGTTTAATTTAGTGACGAACTCTTCATTCGAACCAATGATCCTTTAGGACTATCAGCTGATTGCTCATAAATCTATAGATCAGTTTTGATTCTGATTTTGATTTGCTTTTAATCCCTCGCGGGTTTTTTAGGCAAAAGCTCTCAGCTTGCATCAGCACGAAGCAGAAAGTGTGAATCATAGAACTTATAAAAAACTTTTAATTTTCTTGTTCCCTTCCTCCAAATGGATTCATCAATTATCTCAAATTGAATTGCATTTTCGATCGATTACCACATTTCACACATTCCCCGGCACCATTTAAGCTAATGAACTACCAAAACGGCAACGGCAACTCATCAGCTCACAACATCTGCGATCCATGAGCTGATCTTGCGCTGATCTTTGGTGTCTGTATACCATTTGGGCAAGCCACTCATCATTCGGCGTCCATTGTGCGGCTGTCCCTGATCTATGAATACTGCGTCATCATCATCACCAGTCCAAGTTTGCTCGCGTCATTGTCAGTAGCAACTACCGTCTCCATCTCTGCACAATTTTCGCGCCTGATCAAAAGGTGCGCTCTGTCCCAGACCCAGACGGTCGGCTCGGAGTTAGGAGCTCGGAGGAGGCGAAGGCGTTCGATTATGAACAAAAATAAACAAAATCGCACGGCTGAGATCAAAAAGCTTTTGGGACTGAGACTGGGATTGGGCCTGGAATGACGGGGGATAAATGCCGCGGTTTGCCGCAGTTTTCTAGCCATAAAACGAAATTAAACCAAAACCAAAACCAAAATGCGGAAGCAGAGGAGCTGAGCTGAGCTGAAGTGGGCTGAAACCACTTAACACAAATTACGCAGCAAAATGTCGAAACGAATTGAAACGTGCTGAGGCGGCGATCAATGAAAAATCCCCCCACAATTCCATTCATGGAAAGTCCAGGGGAGTTGTACTACGTGAATGTGAATGAATGAAATGGCACATCGTGGATAGCGTAATAAAGTCAACAAAATGCCACGAACAATATATTCTAATGGACCCTTGTAACAGATTAAGGTGTCTCCTCTTTCTTTCGATAATTATAACACCTCGTTAGTTATTTTTTGTTGAAACATTTAGCGGTGGATGGGGGGAGGGGAGGGAGAGGGGGGGCACGTTGATTGATCGGCTCGATCACTTCTTGGAAACACGTTAGCGTAATGATGCGGATTGTTAATTGTAATGGATTGGATTTCTCTCTCTCTCTCTCTTTGGCAATTGGTGACCCCGAAAAATTTGCATAATACACACACACACACACATACATACATATGTATGTATGTACGAATGCCATAAATAGGCACCTGCCCGAACAGCTCGCCCAGATCCTCCTAACCATATAATTTGCCACGCACAGTCGATGCTGTCCCACGCTTCACTGTGTCCAGAAATTGCTCATTTTGAAAAATGTTTTAAGCGAATTTTTCCAGCGAATTTTATCCTCCCCCCTTTTGCCTTCTATTGCAGTTTCTAGCGCAAGTGGCTGCCTCCCCCCATTTCCAGTCCGAGAGTTTTTACAAAAAACAAAAAGGAAAAACGGAAACTGGCAATTTGCTAAAAAGAAATATAAAACACACAAAACGTCGGTGTGTGCACGCACCTTCCATTGCGGTGCATTGACATTATGCGTTTAGTTACGCACACACATCGGCTCTGGCTCTGGGATGACATTTATGGCACGCAATGTTCAATTTTCATGCCTAAACTGGACAATTTAGTGACAGCAGAGCTGGCGGCGTTTCTTCCCCCGGGGCCAATCCCAAGCAATTTGCTAAATAAGCAGCTTAGGGCATCCCATTTGACATTGCAATGCATTTGTGTTGCAATGCGTCAGTGAGTCCGGGCGACTGATTTGTTAGGAAATGGGTGGGGAGGGGTGGAGATTTCGAATTATGAGAGGGTTGAACCCAACCGTAGCCACAATAAAGAACGATATTTTAGACAAAAACGAAAAAATCGGATATCTACGGACTCGATCGATGTCTGCAGCTAACTTGAAAAGAATAGACTTGTTTACGGGTTTTGTTTTAGCTCGAAGTTTAAATACACTAAGAATTGAGTTTAGCTTGTTTTTCGAGCTCAACTTGATCCCACTTTCGAGCCCAATCAATATTCATACCTAATTTGATCACAAAGTCAAGCATAAAACTAAGCTCAATATTCTAATCATATTCATTACGAAATAAGTAAGTTCGATATACAAATTTGTTTGGAACCCGAAACGGAAATCTCTTCAAACCATCGACCATACCAGTAAGGTTCTTGAAGTCAGATCTCTTGATAGCCATCCTGCTGCATTAAATAACCGAGTTACCGTTGACAGCACCTCCCGTTTAGGTGGGAGTGTCGTTAACACTTACGAGGCTTGGATGTGAAACATGAATCTAAGTTTAAGAGCTGTTTAGGACACTGTTTGAAGACTCTTTAGTCGCTGTCAAGTCACTGTTAAGTCACTATCAAGTCATTGTTTTGTCACAGTCCAGTCACAGTCAAGTCACTTTTAAGTCATTGTGAAGTCGCTGTTAACCCATTAAGAGCCAAGACCATTTAAAATCAAAATTTTTTTATTCCATTCGTTTTTTTTCAAACATAAATAACATAACTAAAATAAAAACGAGAGCGTAAGTTAAAGTCGGCTCTAACCGACTTCGATATACCCGTTACTCATGAGAAGACATGCTTAACAGTGTTCCTGCGTTCCCTAGGGTGACCATCCAAATAATATGCAACATTTTTTTAGGGTGGGAGGAGGTTGGGTGCTTGGTTCACTTTTTTGCTCATAACTTGAGAACCGTTCATCCGATCTTTGTCATTTCTTCGGCAAATTGATTCATTTTGCTAATTACTAACCATCTCTTGAAGGTAAGAACCGTCTATCTTCAAAACTGTAGGAGATATAACTTTTTTTCCAAATTGCGGGGGCGGGAGGGGGCGTGGCCAAAATTTGAAACAATCTTGATCTGCGTGCAGATAAAAGAAGCATTTGTCCCATACATGTCAAACCTCTATCTCTTACCATCTCTAAGATCTAGGTGTTCATACAGACGGACGGACGGACGGACGGACGGACGGACGGACGGACGGACGGACAGACGGACAAGTCTATATCGACTCGGCTGTTGATGCTGATCAAGAATATATATACTTTATATGGTCGGAAATGATTCCTTCTGCCTGTTACATACATTTGCACGACTTTAGTATACCCTTTTACTCTACGAGTAACGGGTATAAAAAGCTCAAAATACCATATACCCGTTTTCGCTTCCGCTGCACTGTCAACGATTATTTGTTGCGCAAAGTGTGTATACTAAAATGACGCAAAGAACTTTTCGATAACACTTATCAGTTTAGCGTAACGGACGTTTGAAAACGCCTAATTTTCTGTACTCGCTTGGCTACAATGGCTATTAATGGGTTAAGTCACTGTTCTTTTAGTGTTAAGACACTAACAATAGCACTATCAATGCTAAAAAGCAGAGCTGTAATGTATTCATTACTTCCCGTATTTAATTACTCTTCATTTCTAAAAACACAATTTTTCAAGTCATAGAAAAACAATTCCTGATTACGATTTTTATACTCTGCAGACGCAGTAAAAAGTTATATTTTGGAAATATTGATGAATCCTTTCTATCTGAATACCAAACGACTGCAATTTCAAAGAAAGTGAACCAATTTATTGCTTATTTACACAAGCACTTACCGAAATGCAATCACATGTTGGAGCGATTCAAATCAAAACACTCACGGTGGCTGGCATCTAACATTGTAGTTGCTATCGAAAAGCAAGAAATGACACAAATCAAAAATGGACGAAAGCAGTTAAGCTATGAAGACGCAGGACCTCGCCTTAAAAGGAAATTAGCTTCTGAGCTGGCTTCAGAGCAAGGACATTCAACATCACTGCTTTTACATGCTGCTGCAGTTTCGGAAAAAAAGTCGAAGGAACCAGAAGTCGCCTTTGTATTAAAGAAGACAATGAGCAGTGACAACTTAGGTGATGTAAAAAAAAATTGAGACGATTGATCCCATTCCGAAAGGTGCTGATTACGCACTAGCATTCTTGATTGACATCAAAACACTTAATAAGCAGCAAGGATGTGATATTTGCTCTTCTTATCTTGAAGTTGCCCAATCAAAATTGAAGTGCGGACATGCCCGAATTAAAATTTGTAAAACGAATGCAGAACACTTATTACAAGATTTGCTAGATCATACAGCTAGCCGCATACTTGCAATGCAGGAGGAAGTTTTAGATATTTGCTCAGACGCCACAAAGTGCATTTTAATTGTGAGCTATGGATTCGACGGATCTACAGGACAGAGCACATACAAGCAACGCTTTCAATCTAACGAAAGTGTCGCCTTAGATCAATCGCTTTTTGTTACTACAGTTATTCCGTTGAAACTAATAGATCAGCTGAATCGAATTATTTGGATTAATTGGACTCCACAATCGGTGAGATTTTGCCGCCCTTTGAAAATTGAATTTGTGAAAGAAAGTAGCGCCCTTATTTTTAAAGAAAAAAGTAGTCTGGATGAGGATATAGAAAACCTTCAGATATTTTTATACTCATTTAAAAACAAAATAATATCTGTTAAGTACCAGACTCATATGACTCTTATTGACCGTAAAGTCTTAAACGTTGTAACCGGAATGAATTCATGCCAGTCATGTCCATTATGTGATTCCGATTCAGTTGCTAAAAACAACAGACTTTAACTCTCCGATTTTTAATGTAAAATCTGAGAATCTAAAATATGGAGTAAGTCCGCTTCATGCATGGATTCGATTTTTGGAGTTTGTGTTAAGAATTCCTTATAGAATTGAGTTAAAGAAAGGCGCATAAAAGGAGATGAAAAGCTCATCGTTTCATTGCGTAAAAAACGTATCCAAGAGAAGTTGTGGTCTGAGCTAAACCTTAATGTAGATTCACCCAAACAGAATGGAAGCGGAAATAGCAATGATGATAATACGGCAAGACGAGCATTTTCCAACAGTAAAATATTTTCGTCAGTTTTAAATTTGGATTACAAAATCATTCACAGCTTTTACATCATTTTAATTGACATTTCTTCTGAGCAAATAGTTGATTCCGAAAAGTTCAAATCCTTTTGTGACCTTACTTTTCATTTGTACCTGGTATCCTTGGAGAAAACGCGTCAGAAGCGCAGAACAAACTATATAAGAGTGATAGAAGATCTCATGCCAGAAAATGTAGTCGATTGGCAAATATTACAGATGTATTTAATAGAGCATTGGACTCTTCCGATCCGTTGCTTTCAAGTCTTTGTTTGAAAGAAAGAAATAAGCTGAACAAAAAGAAAAACCTTCCAAAAGAAGTTATTGATCTTCTCGAATTTCCAGATGCAGAATTTCATAAATCCGCAGATCAGTATGATGATGAAGAAGAAGAGGATTACGTATTCACTTGTCTAAATAACATTTCTTTAGATGAGGAAATTGAAGAAAACTAAGCAAATAAATAAAATCAAACTAGGTTACCTTCTAACAATTCTTGAATATAAACATAAATTTTAATGAAAGTATATGATTTTTTAAGTTCTGCAATTTTTTGAAGTATTATTAGCATAATTTATAATTTAAGAAAATTTATTATAATAAAGGCGAAATAAATGGATTATTGTTGGTATGGGGGCGGAAGGAAGGCGTGGTCCAATCGCCCACATTTTTTTTTCTAAATTTTAGTTTAGTCTAACAAACAATTGTGCAAATTTGTAGAGCTCTAGCTTTATTTTTAAAGTTAATGCCAAAATTACTGACTTAAGTTTGTGCAAAAGTATGTAACAAGGAGAAGGAATCATTTCCGACTATATAAAGTATATATATTCTTGATCAGCATCAACAGCCGAGTCGATATAGCCATGTCCGTCTGTCCGTCTGTCCGTCCGTCCGTCCGTATGAACAAACAGATCTCAGAGATGGTAAGAGATAGAGGTTTGGCATGTATGGGACAAATGCTTCTTATACTTACAGGCAGATTAAGTTTATTTTCAATTTTTGCCACGCCCACTCCCGCCCCCGCACTTTGGAAAAAACATTATATCTCCTACAGTTTTGAAGATAGACGTTTTGTACCTTCTAGAGATAGTTAGTAATTAGCAAAATGTATCGATTTGCTGAAGAAATGATAAAGATCGGATCAGCAATTCTCAAGTTATGAGCAAAAAAGTACATCGCCCTCGCCCCACCCCCTCCCACAACTAACACCACACAATCCTAGAGAGAGAGAGAGAAAAAAGAGAGAGAGTCTTTGCGATGAGCGCAGAGCCAGCATTGCATTCAGCTTCTACTACAGGTACAGAGTATGTTATAGTCGGGCTTGACCGTCTTTCTCACTTGTTTGATAATCATAATTGTAACTTGGAACTATGATTATTTAGCGAATATTCCAAAATTTAATTACTTTTCAATTAGTTAGATAATTGTAACTGTAAAGGGTGATTATTGAGTAATTGTGCTTGAAATGTTGAATTATTATGTATTTGTAGGTGAAAATTATGGTTTTTTACAAGTCAAGAAGGGAACAAAGTTCAAGTTAAAAATAGCAATCACTTGATGACGCCAATGTAAACAACATTAGACTGTCTTCAGAATGAGATCAATGTACATTTTTGAAGTCTCATTACGGCATTGATTACCCTGTCAGGAAATTTGCAGAGAATCTCTGATTCCCCTGGAAAAAGTCAAGGAGCGCTCCTTAAATATTGTTCAACTTTCGACAAAAGCGAACACTGCTATTATTGCATCCGTTTTAAGGGTACTGTATACCTTCAGGTGTCATTTTTTAAAGGTTTACAAAAAATTAGATTACTCAAAAACTATTAGTGGTATTAAGAAGCGGATTTTTTCATTGGATAGGTAACACTAGTTTACAAAAATAAAAAAAAAAAATGACCCATTTCAGCTGAAAAATTTTCTTAGTATAGTTTGGAATGGTGATCTAAAAAATCGATTTCAAAAATTTTTTCATGGCTCCGTTTTTGAAATATTAATTTTTTAAATTTTTTTGGTAGGTACTCTTACATTTTAAGCCATATCTCAGTACATAATTGTCAGATAGAGTCAAGTAAGAAATAAATCGAAAGGTAATGAAGCTGCCAATAATTGAGTGGAGCATTGTTTTTAAATCGGTTCAGTAGTTTGAATGTAACAACCAAGAATATTTCAAAAAAATCGATTTTTTGCTCGAAAATCCAAGAAATTTCATTTTTAAACGACTAGAAAAAAATATAAAAAATACAAAAATTTTTTTTTTATTTTTTCTACTTAAGAATCGCACTTTTACGAAGAAAATAAGGTATTGGTGAGGAAAATCGTGTAACACGTACTATAGATGGATCAAATTGAGTAGAGGAACTAACCGTCAAATTTGAGTATATTGTGTGTTTTCAAAAATTAACATTGTACTTTTCCTCGTTTTTTGGTCAAATTATGAAGTGAACGAAAAGCCAGAACAAAAATAAAAATTAAAAACGGAACAAAAGTCGAAACAAACGAAAATTTATTTTAAAATATTCAGGAAAATATCACATTTTTTTGCACTAAATTGCTTACAGCTCCTGTGTTTGTTCACAGATTTTGATCATCGATATCTGTTTTTCTTCGTAGAAGTGCGGTTCTTATGTAAAAAAAATAAAAATAATTTTTTTGGATTTTTTTATATTTTTTCCAGGCGACCAAAAATGAATTTTCGAGCAAAAAATCGATTTTTTCGAAATATTTTTGGATATTGTAGTCAAACTAATGAACCGATTTAAAAACAAAGTTCTACTCGATTACCGGCAGCAAAATAACCTTTCGATTCTTATCTTGCTTGACTCTATCTGACAATTATAAAGTGAGATATGGCTTAAAATGTAAGTGCCCCTACCAAAAAATAAAAAAAAATTATATTTCAAAAACGGAGCCATGAAAAAATTTTTGAAATTGATTTTTGAGATCACCATTCCAAACTACACTAAAAAAAATTTTCAGTAGAAATGGGTCTTTTTGGCTGTAAACTAGTGTAATCGGTTAAACTAAATTTAGTAATTTTTGTTGTTGTTGTTGTACCTACGGTTGTTGTCGTATTTTTGTTCAAAGTTAACCAAAAATTTAAAACATAGGCCCATGGTTGCAAAAATTTTTTGAGAACGGATGATCTGAATTTAAAACTGAAGACAGGGTTTTGTTAAGAATTAATGTAATTCTGGTGTGAACTAGGATATTTTGGATCGGTCAATAAATGACGTAGTTATGGGGTTTCAAAGTCAAAATTTCGAAAATCGACTATTTTTTCCCACTGTGTTGGTCCTAGCTCCGTTATTTGTTGACCGATCAAAAATATCCTAGTTCACACCAGAATGGTGGGTATTAGGAGTAATTTAACGGAAAGAATTTGAAAATCGGTCAACAGGTACTCTTGAAATCTTTGCAACCATTTTGGAAAAAGTGGTTCCGAGATAATCGCATTTAAAGATTCGACATCTGTTTTCGATGAAATAAAAATCGTTTTTAATAAATGTATAAATCGGATTTGGTGCATTTGGGTTTTAACTTTCACCGAAAAAAGATTATCAAAATCGGTTAAGCAGTTCTCCAGAAATTTGAGTCAAAGTGCGTCAAGACATGGTAAAAAATAAAATCTCCAAAAATTTCCAAGTAAAATTTTTTTTTCAAAAATTTTTTTTCCATAATATCGAACATTTTATAAATATTTATAAAGTTTTTGACCAAAATAGGGAAAAAATACGAATTTCTAAAAATACGAGGATCGATAAAAACAATTTTCATATAAAAGGGTCGGAAAAAATAATTGTTTTTGTTTATATCTTTAAAACTGAGTTTCGGATCAGCTTGATAGTTTTGCAGGATGTTTATAAGATCCTAATAGAACGTTTAAGCAAATAAAAAAAAAATCAAAAAAAAATTTTTCTGAAGGTATACAGTACCCTTAATTGCGGTAGTTAAATTGGCATTGGAAAAATCTGATAAAATTTAGCAAATTGTTATAGCGGATGCAGTGAAATATGCCTTGATACATATAAATACAATGGATTTCTAGAGAACATATAATCCTCAAACATGAATTGCATGATTTCGACTAATAACAAAAATCTTTTTGGAACTTGGTGATTTCTTGTTTGGGTATCCCTTAAGACTTTACAATTATCTTTGGTCATATGAAAAATTTGAAAATTACGCGATTCTTTTCAATTCAAGTTTACAGCTCTGCTATTAAGTCACCTGCACTCTCCGCCCAGTTTCCCTCCTCTTTCCATGCACTTTCTCTCCTCTCCCCCTGGGACACGTGAAGCTGAAATCAAATTTAACTCCCACTAAAATCTTCTATACCGAAATAAAAGAAGTTCCATTGGACCCACAGAGTCTTCAATCTTGGAAGACAGGCCGAAGGAGCTACTACAAATATTAAATGTTGACTTTGGTGACCCCACGCACTTGAACTTTCCAACGATGACTGTACCAAAAAACTAAATAAAACCGAGTTTCCCTCTAAACACTTCTTAAGCTGATTAATTATGCAAAGTGGGCTTCCTGTCTTGAGCAAAAATATTTCAGTTTTTAGATTCCACTTTGGACTCCGATTTTCTATTGTTTGAATGTTTTGTTGTTGTTGTTGTGGCTGCTATTTTGCCTAGAGTCACGTCACGTTTTCACTTCGATTGCATGGAGGAGGGCTGGGACAATGGATCAATGATCGCTGGTGATCAGTGATCAGTCGATTCTGTGGCTATTATAAAATCGTTAATAAACGCTTGTCAATTTCCAGTAAAGTGTACAAAAAACGTTTATAATCATTAATAATAGCAATTTCAATAATTTAAGAGAAACCCGAACCCGGGCCACAAAGGCCGAAAAAGCGTTGGTCGGAGCGCCCCCAGGGCCGCTTCTGCGTTTGGCTTCGAGTGCGTCAAACAGTAGCCAACAATTCTTTAAAAGCTCATTTAAATATCTCCGGCCGTCGATAATGAACGCCTGTCCAGAAGCACGAAAATTTCCCAATAATCGAATGAAACGCGCACACAAAGGGGGGCAGGCGGGATTTTCTTGGATTTCTCGCATGTTAATAAAGATTTTGTGTATGCACTTTTCGGTTTTCGCTTTTTGCCTTTTCATTACTCATTTCCCCAAACCGTTTAACACATTGGCCGCTGCACACAACAGCGAACAACAATTCCAGAAAGTAGATCAATGAACCTGGACCCAGGCTCAAGGCGTTGCTGGCGGCAAAGAGCAAAGCGGCAAAAGAAGAAGCCGCAAACCTTCGCTCGGAGGCGCCCATTTAAAAACCTTTTAAGTCATCAGGCACGCCCACTTTTTAAATGCCGTGCACAGTGCGCAGGCGCCACCCTGACGCCAGCCGGAAATAGGCGCAGAGGCTTTTCTCTACGGCCAGAGGGAAAGTTGGCTGAGCTCCTTGACTAATTCGTTGGGCAATTAGTTGCAGGAGGAGTCGTGCGTTGTGGGTGCGTCTTAGCTGTGCGGTGACAGGATTTGACTCATAATCCAATTAAATGCCTGGGCAATCGGCTCCCGCACCTGTGGGGTATTTTTTCGTCTCTAAATTGTATTTTATTTTCATTTTTTTTTTTTTTTTGGCAAGCAGGCGGCCGCGGCGGCCATTGATCGATCGGCCAATGATTTTGCATAAATTACGAAACAAACGGAGGAAAAAAAGCTACGTTAAGTTTTTTGGACTACAAAAGCCAAATGCCGACCCAAATGAACACATAAAACCCCAAAAGACTTGGCTGACGGTGTGTGGGTGAAAGGGAGGGAAGATGCGACTTAGTTGGAAAAAGAACGAAGTATGGTATACACTACAAAGAAGGCTAACAATTGGTAGCATCATCCGATCAATCCTATTAGGCAATATATATTAAACGAAACAACGCTTGTTTCATCGCCAACGCGCTAATCTCTGGTCCCGGAGTCTGCCCGAACCCCATAAATGACAGTAACTACCGTGGTGACCCCGACGTGATAGCGACAAGTAGTGTACCCAGAGCCGGTACAGTAAAACTATATAGCTACTACACCTGTGCAAGTAGCCTGTAGCCTTTTCACAGTTTCTATACAAATTGGAATTACAAATCTAGTTTTCCTCCCAATAATTATTGATTCAAGAGCGAAATTCTTTATACAAGAGTGAATTTTTGATCCCGACATTCGTGATTCAAGAGTTTTAGTACTTAATTCAAGTACGAATAATTATCAAAATAAAAAACCTTAAAATAACTGAATGAGGTGGGGGCTTGGGTATGAGAGACACGACCCCGAGACCCCCGACCGACACGAACCACATTGAGAAATTCTTGAAATTGCAAGAACGAATATATTTTTATACCCATTACTCGTGGAGTAAAAAGGGTATACTAAAGTCGTGCAAATGTATAAAACAGGCAGAAGGAATCATTTCCGACCATATAAAGTATATATATTCTTGATCAGCATCAACAGCCGAGTCGATATAGCCATGTCCGTCTGTCCGTCCGTCCGTCCTTCCGTCCGTCCGTCCGTCCGTCTGTATGAACACCTAGATCTCAGAGATGGTAAGTGATAGAGGTTTGACATGTATGGAACAAATGCTTCTTATACTTGCAGGCAGATGAAGTTTGTTTCAAATTTTGGCCACGCCCCCTCCCCCCGCAATTTGGAAAAAACGTTATATCTCCTACATTTTTAAAGATAGACGATTAGCAAAATGAATCGATTTGCCGAAGAAACGATAAAGATCGGATGAACGGTTCTCAAGTTATGAGCAAAATAGTGAACCAATCCTACCCACCCAAAAAAAATGTTGCATACTTTTTGGATGGTCACCCTAAGGAACGCAGGAACACTGTTAAACATGTTTTTTCAAGAGTAACGGGTATACCGAAGTCGGTTAGAGCCGACTTTAACTTACGCTCTCGTTTTCAAGAGCGTTCGTACTCAAATTGTTCGTTCTAGCTTTTGATTAGTGTGGTGGTATGAAAAGCTTTCTTTGAAAAAAGCGCAGTAGTTTGTCCACATAATGGCTTTAGATGTTGCCGTGAAGTATTTATACTTAACACTATAAGCCACTTATTTGAGTCGCTTAGTTTTTCTCGCATGTGTTTTTTAAGGGGGTATTCCTCATGTCAAGGCTGTTTTTTGGACCTTTTTTAAAAAAAATCTTTTCTGAAAACGCAAAGAGATTTTCCAATTCTGTTTTTTTTTTTATTTTCTTACAAACAGATTAAAGCCCCATACGGAGTACGACGAAAAATTCGTTTTTTTACAGTATTTCACATAAATAGAAACACTTTCTAACAGCACATGAACATCAAAGCAAAGCCAAGGTGTTTCTAATTATATGAAATACTGTAAAAAACGAATTTTTCGTCGTACTCCTTATGGGGCTTAAAGTAAAAAAATTTTTACTGCTTCGATGCGAGGGCTGTTTCAAAATTTATCGGCCGTCAAAGTGGGTGTCCAAAAAAAAAAGGTATGGTGCTGGTGGTCATGATTCAAGGTCTACAGGATGTCTGAAATGAAAAGTGAAAGCGCGGTTATAACCAGAATAGATGTAATTCTGGTCTGAACCTCGAAAAAAATTTTGTGATTTTTTTTGACAAAATGGCGGCCATTAAAATATGAAAAATCTATTTTTGGCCCTTTTTTTTGTAGTTTAGTGTAAAAAATCACATCAAAAAATAGTAAAAATTTTTTAAAAAATTATGATGGAGGTTCAGACCAGAAAGTGACAATTCTGCGTCGATTTCAGTTTTGATCATCAAAATCGGTTCAGTATAACTGGAGATATCATGGGCGCCAGTTCGAAAAACATGGTTTTGAGATAAGCGCTTTTAAAGTTTGAAGTTCGTTTTTTGGGAAAAAAAAATCAAAAATCCAAAAATGCAGTTCTAGAATGGTGACATTTCTGCGTCGACTGCATATAATTTGAAAAAAAAATCGGTTTTGTAGAACTGGAGAAAAGTTACTTGGCAGTCCGAAAAAGTTGCTTTGAAAAAAGCCAAAAATTTTACTAATATTATATACTTACAGATATATGTCGGCGATGCCAGCTGCATACAGCGGACCTTCCTCATTTTCACAAAATCTGTTTTCAGCAGCAGCTCTATTTGCTTTGCGTGCCATTTTGCCTTCTTTAGATGCGGCCGCAGCTCTGGTTTCAGGGCGATTTAGTCGGTAGTAGCATTGCGTAGGATAGCCTTCGATAATTATCGATTAAAAGCCGATTAATAATCGATATCGATCTGGGCGACAATATCTTACCATTCAAATTCAAGAACCAGCCGTTATATCACAGTTTTATTGACTGGAAACTTATTTACTCAAAAATTTCTCGTTTTAGCGAAGATATTGCTCCACTAAAAAGGCTATATCTTCTGAAGTATTTCGAATTTCAAAAAATCCCTTTGGGGCGATATTCTCAAATATCCAAGCTATAAAAAAATGCAAAGAAAAAAAAATCGAAAAAATGTTTGCACATGAGGAATACCCTCTTAAGCTGTTTTACCAACCCAAGGTTTTTACACCGAGAAACTTTGTCCAGTACTTCCCCGTTCCAATTCCAGTTTTCAATTGTTGCCGTTCGCCCTCTGCCTCCGCAAATAGTCAGTACTTTTGTTCAAGAGACGTTGATCCTCAGGCTTCACTTTTGACAGTAGCTGTGCAAAGAGTTTATCAAATTTTAAAGTCTTTTAGCTGATTTTGACATCGCGAACATATCGTCCGCTTACATTGTCTGACCAGTGAATTTGATTCCCACAGGAAGAAAAAGGACTATCTCTATATCTATAAAAAGTAGTATCCTGACTGACTGATTCACTGATTGGCAATAATGGCGCAGCCTAAACGGTTAGAGATAGAGGGCTGTTATTTGAACAGGAGTTTCTGTCAGTGGTGAAAGTGAAAATTCAACCCGGAAAAGTCGGAAAACCGTCGGGAAATATTTTACTTTTTATCCGATTGACTTGAAACGCAGTTTGTAAGCTAAGTGAGCGAAATGATTTGACACATGTTTGTCAGATTTTGGAAAATCCGCTCACGAGGCATGAAAAAAAACTATTTTCCATTCGATTGGCTTGAAATTCGGTTTGGAAAAATAAAATAAAAAATAATTCACAATTTAATATTCTAGTTCCCTTTAGTCAAACTTTAACACAAAGTTACAATACCCCAAACCGTTTAAAGTTAATTTTTGTTGGGTCAACTGAATGCCACCCATGAGGGGGGTGGGGGGGCATTAGAATAGTTACAATTTGCGTTTTTGCGTTACTAATTTTGCGGCGACAATAAAAAAACCATTGAAAAATTTCGTTTCGAGTATCAATTGTGCGTCATCGTGAGTCAGCAGGGTCAGCGCTGCTGTTCAATGTGGAGCGGAGCGGAGGGGGACGTGTTAACAAGCGGCTATCAGACATTGCAGATCTGCAGCTTTTGTGGCCTTAATTACAATCTTTTGAATACATTTGGCGCTTAATCACGAGCCTGATCTTGGAGCTTCACCTGCGACTCGCACAGCAAATTTCATTTCATACAGTTGAAAGGCATCCCCGAGCTGCAATCATCAATCAAAGAGTCGCCCCTCTCTCTCTCTCTTTCCTGCTCGGTTTTCAACACATTTAGCCGCGCTTCAGCGGTTTGAAATTTCAACTGGCGACGTCTTACACACATCTGCGGAGAGTCTCCTTTTTAGCCGAGTCTAAATGCTTGACCACTGGCCATAATAGTTGAACGTCTTCCATCGGGGCCTTTTGTGGCTTCATCTTCTTCTTGTCAAGTGGAAAATGCCTGTAGAAATGTGTGGTGGTACTTAAGTCCAGCACCACCGCAAAAACCGCACAATTTAATACCGAAAAAAAAAAAAATGGAAAGAAATATAACTAACTACAAGTTATTGTAGCTGCCACATACAGATACATTTCGAGCTGTTGATGATGATCTATCTGCTGGCCACTTGACACGCTCGTGGAGCGAAGTGAAAACTTTGAGTTGAGTTGAGTTGAGTTGAGTTGAGGGTGGTTCGAGCTTTGAAGTGAAATTTGATAACACATGCAAATGCCATTTATCTGAGGGGATTCCATTTGTTTTATGAAATTTATAGAATTAGAGAGTGAACAAAGAATTTGTTTTCAATCATCAATCGTGGGAAATAGTTCTGATCTTTTAACTAAATATTAAATATGATATAATCAGCTAAGTGGTCAGGCCAAATAGAACCGCTTCTTTTTCGTCTGATCGCTCATATGAGTAGCTTCATGTCTATTCAGACGCCTTTTTACACGGTCTGACAGCAAATCAGACAAAAACTTAGCCGAATGATCAGGTCGTGTAGAGCTGAACCAACTTTTATTTTTATGGATGATGTTTGTTGTATGCTGGTGAACACGGCCAAATGGAACAAGTAAGAAAGTCGGACAAGCCCGACTGTATCATACACTAAACCTGGAGTAAAAGCTGAATGCAGCGCTGCTGCTGCGCTCATCTCTAAGTTTCTCACTCTCTCTCTCTCTGGGGGGTGGAGTGGGGGTTTTTTGTTGATCTGAAAAAATATCACTTTGATATGTTCGAAATGCAAAAGTGATACATTCGAACATATAATCTGGGCCGACTTGATATTACGAAATTTAATATTGATACTAAATATTGTGAAATTATAGTAAGGTTTAACAGACTTTCTTTCTTGTTTTTATGGCTTTTTGTTGAACCAATCCGCAATCTTCGGTATGAAAAAGGTTAAGATTCAATTACTTAATCACGCTCGGTTCAAGTGAGAGAAAAAGTGGTTACCAAGTACATTTCCAAAAATTTAACTAAAATGGAAAACAATAAAGTTATTTTGAACATATTTTCGAGGTCTTCCAACTCCTCTCACTTTTTCTCTCGTTTTTTCTTCTCGGATTGGGTTTCATATTTTCGGGCCAATGGAAACCTTAAAAATGGTTTTTCGTCAGAAATTAGTAAGCAATGTAAATAACAGTTAGCAGCTACTTAAGTGTCTCTGTGTGGCACCCCCAAGAAACAGAGAGAGAGAGGGAGATGGAAGCGAACTGCTAACCACAGGCATGCCCATGGTATTGGCCTACACTTCATTGCTTTGCGGTCAAGCGGCCGTCCACTTTCTGTCCGCTCGTCGCCTGCCTGTCAGCGACCACTTCTCGTTGGACTTTGTTAAACCTTAAAATTAGTTTAAGTATTTAGTTACCAATTTAGTTGGGGAGCAATTGGCGAGGGCAGTTTGACTTGGTAACTGCTGGGACAGCGACTTGAAGTGTATCTGTGTGTGTGTGTGTGTGTGCGGTTTTGTGGTGACGACGAGACTTTTCCAAGCAGGGGTGGGTGTCCAAGCAGTTTGTCAGCAGTTAAAAGTATCTAGATGCATGAGGAGCTCTATAAAGACAAATGCGTAGAATGGAACTTATTGATCAATTGCTGGATTGGAACGCGGTTTGATTGAAGTTAAAAATTCAAATCGAAAACAAAGCCCAAAAAGTGGTAGAATAACTAAGACCAGTCTTATAAACAATTTTTTGGGACTTTCTTTCACTGGTTTATTAGTTCATTTAAGCCTTTAAAGCTTTCATTCACAGAATCAATCATGCTCTTAGGCAGCTGTAAGTGAATAATTAGAAACAATTCAGGGACCGAAAATAATGATTATTTGTAAATTTATCATCCAAAAAAATCATTAACTTGGAGTGCCCGTATGAAAAAATGGAAGATAATAAAATATGATTATTTTTCGGTAATCTATTCATTTCTGCAATGAGTTTTATTTTTTTTTTTTTATTTTATTGTTCAATGGATAATGATTATTTTTTGAGTACCTAATATAAATAAAAATTCCAAAATAATGATTATTCTCCGAGTTTTATTTTTTTTGCTCAAAAATATTACTCAAACAGCGATTACGGCTAGCGCTTAAGGAATTTTATTAAGTTGAATGGATGTACCTAGTAAGGGGACCAATGTGAATAAGATCCACACTCAAGATTTCAATAAAAGGTATATAACATTGCGGTTTTCAAAAAATAAATTTTTTTTAATTATTTAACTTCACAAATAACAACGAGTCCGATGAGAGATTGCATCTCAGACCCGATAATACCAATTTGAGGGCAGAAAAAGTTCGTTCGACACTTACTTGCGTTGCTGGAACGGCATGTACCACTTTGGCCAGCTGGTATAAATTCGGATAGTCGAACTTTTTGCCTATCGTATCGACAGGTTTGGGGTTGTAGCTATCGATTTCGCTATAAGCTTTCTTTATTTTTTCATTAGGATCTTCATTGTGCTCTTCGTCCTCCGATGCAACCTCAATGGAATTGAGGAACTCGTCCAGAGCTGAGTGATGTTGAACCTCAGCAGTCTCTTCCATAGTCGACGTAGATGCAACCGCTTGCATTGGAAGACTCTTTGCAATATAATAAAATGGAAATGCTTTATACATTAAGGTTTACGACAAAATTTATGAATATTTACTTACAATTAGTTCCAAATTGGGCTGCAGGCAATAAGTCCCCAATGAAATAAGTCCCCAAACGATAAAATGAAATAAGTCCCCAAATTTGGGGAGTTATTTCATAATGAAATAATACCCCAATTTAAATTATGAAATAAGGCCCCACTGAAATGAAATAAGGCCCCAAAAAAAATGAAATAAGGCCCCAAATTTGGGGTGTTATTTCATAATGAAATAATACCCCATTTTGAAAAATGAAATAACACCCCAATTTTTCAATTCTATTTTTTTTGTTCATTTTACAATAATTTATTCAATAAAATAAAAACTATTGGAAATACCTAATATAAAATTTTAAAATATATTCTTATTTGGATTTTTAGTGAAACAAACTACCTATAACATAAAATAATAATGAAAATTTTTTACACAAAAATCGCGCGATTTTTTTGTACAAAATTTTCGCCTGCGGCGCTTAGATTGACACAATTTTTTTGATATAATATAAAAAGTTTTCATATAAAAAAATCTCGTCTGCGGCGCTAAGATTTTTTAAAATAGACAATATAATTAACTCGACAAAATACATCATTTTTTGTTCTTTGACGTAGAACAAATTTCCAGTTCGCCGTAATGCAACAATTTTTTCGCACTTCATAATTTTATCTCGCACTTGAACGTCTGCTTTACACAATGCAAATCACTAAACTGATCAACAAACTCAAAAGCTTATCACTGAACTAATTGTAAAACTGCACTTTTGCACATCTGTACAAAAATGCATCAAATACTAAGTCAGAAAACGCAGGCAGATAAGAAAATTAACCGTTATTGGAATTTTTTTCCATATGTCAGCAAAAAAAGGAGAAATGAAATAAGACCCCAAAAAATTCATATTAAAAATTGGGGTCTTATTTCCGCGAAATGAAATAAGACCGCAAACCTAATTTTTGGGGCCTTATTTCATTTCTTCTTTTGGGGACTTATTTCATTTTGAAATTTTATTTAGGAAATAAAGCCCCAAAAAATGAAATAACACCCCAAATTTGAGAAAAAATCGTTGTTTTTGTTTTCAATATAAATTTTTGGGGCCTTATTTCATTTTTTTTTTGGGGCCTTATTTCATTGGGGCCTTATTTCATTTTTTTTTGGGGCCTTATTTCACTGGGGCCTTATTTCGCAGCGCCCCAAATTGTATATTTTTTGCATGAGTTTCTTAAGGTAAGCTCTAGCAACAATTAGGCTTAGTGGATTTTGCAACAATGCCCGTCTAATTCGCGGATCTAAATAGACGCTGCTAACTACAACGGGGTTGCCCATCAAGGCCTCTTCCCTTTTTTTAATGCAATTGTACAAGATTGGGCTGTTACCATCTTTTGTTGCGCCTACTGTTAGTTTCAGCTCCAGCCACAGCTTATAAAAATAGCCCATGTACAACTGGGCACTTTGCAATTTTTGAGTTGCTATATAAGTCTTGACAAGGTTCCTAATTTCAATCCATTCAGACGAAGTTAGCTTCACCGGAAGTTCCAAGTGTACTTCACAAAAGCCTTCTAATATTATTAGTTTTTTTAACATTGTAAATGTTGAATTCCATCGGGTAGCAACATCTAGCTCCGCTTGTGGCAATGATTCTGATTGGATTTCATACCTTTAATAATAAAGATTAATTTATTAAAATCATTTTCAATGTTTAACCTACCTGTATTTAGGTTCCCGATGAAAACCAAAAATGTGGGAGCGCGATACGCGACTTGCTCTATAGCGTACTCTTAGTCATTCCCTAGGTTATTAAAATTTTGTTAAATTTGTAGCAATGTGTAATTAAAAAAAATGCATTTGTTGAAAACCGCAATGTTATATACCTTTTATTGAAATCTTGAGTGTGGATCTTATTCACTTTGGACCCCTTACTAGGTACATCCATCAAACTTAATAAAATTCCTTAAGCGCTAGCCGTAATCGCTGTTTGAGTAATATTTTTGAGCAAAAAAAATAAAACTCAGGAAATAATCATTATTTTTGATTTTTATTTATATTACTCAAAAAATAATGATTATTTCCTGAGTTTTATATATAAAAATCAAGTTTAATCATTATTTTTTGAGGAATAAAATAAAAATCAAAAATTAATCATTAAAAATAGATTTTTATAATAGAACTCATAATCGTTACGGTCCCTGAAACAATGTTAATCTACTCAATTCACTTCTATTATTTCGTCATGGATTCGTGGATTCGTTTTAAGACTGAATATATTTCGTCATAATGTGAAATGCCTTCAACTTCACCAATTGGTACTATCATAGTTGTCATTTAAATAACGTCTTCCAATGCTATGGTCGAGATTTTTATTAATTCTGGAGGAGTTCGATATTCGGGATTAATTTAACTCCTAAAATAAATTCGCTCTGATGCATATTTACATACACATCAGTTTATATATTGCGCGTCCAAGATTTTAAAAAATTTTGTTGTTTTATCTTGTAGACTGTTTGGAGTTCCCCGTCAACCCGTCCAAAAGGACCAAACCAAATGCCAGTCAGGTGGATGCTAAAATCATACTTCTCGCGCACAATCACATAGTGAATTTCGGGTCTATTGATATTATTTGACGACTGTGCATTTCAAAGCAGCCTTAGCACTTTTCAATTATAATTCAATTCAAATTGGCTTTTCCATTTTTTTTCCACCCCCTCTTCACCCGCTCACCACTCTTTCTCCACCCTCATTTCCATCTTCTGCTCTCGGCAATCTGCAGTCGGCAGAATCTGCAGAATCTGCCGACAGCAGGCAGCATACGCCAACAAGGTGGAGGAGAGCTTGGCTGTCAAGGGGCTGCGCTCAACTGAGCCAGCGAAAGCGGAGGCGAAGACCGCAGAGCAAAGCTCCAGCAAGCTTCACTCCGAAAGGAAAAATGCCCATAAAGGAGTCAGCCAGCGACGTGGCAAAACGGCTTTTCACCGTAGCCCTCGTCGACAAAAGCGACCCTTTCGGCAAAATGACCCTGGAACGGTGGAAGATAGTGGAGGGCAAGCTGTTCGAGGAAATATTCAAGAGGATGGACGACCCAGCAGCGCAACCTGTTACGTTTGACGGAGCAGGCTGGCTGTTTGGAGTCAAGATCCTCAAATGCATGGACGACCTCAACCTCAAGTGGATCACAAGCGTCGTTGCAGACATGGGAAGCCCATGGAAGGGTGCCCAGCTGGATGTAGTTGACAGAATATGCATTCCGTCAGTACCGAAAGCGAAAGTGCTCTTCCCAAGTGATGTACCAAAGGAGCAGGCGTTGAAACTGTTTATGTGGCAAAACCCAAACGTGCCAACAGCTGACTGGAAGGTACAACACGTTGCTAAGCCCGACAAAACTACAACACCTTTTATCCCACCGCAAGGACAGCCATTCTGGTAAGAAAAGGCATCTATGCTTACCTGTAATCAGACAGCACGGATGACCACAAAACAGTTGTGGCCCTGGAAGGTCGCAATGATGAGCCAATACTATTGGCATCCTGCTATATGGCACACGAGCGAGAGGCGCCATAGGAACCCCCGGAACAGAGACTGGGTGAAGTACCTTAGATCGGTAGAATATAGCCATGTCCGTCCGTCCATATGAACAAACAGATCTCAGAGATGGTAAGATGGTAATACTTGCAGGCAGATCAAGTCTATTTTTCCTTTTTGCCTCGCCCCCTCCCTCCCGCAATTGGAAAAACGTTATATCTCCTACAGTTTTGAAGAAAGACAATTCGTACCTTCTATAGATAGTTAGTAATTATCCATATGTATAAATTTGCCAAATAAAAGATAAAGATCAAATGAGCAGTTATTAAGTTATGAGCAAAAGAGCGAACAGTTGAACGCTCACAATGCAAAAAGCCTGGTGGTGCAGCTGGCAAGGACATTGCATGGCTAGGTTGTGGGTTCGACTTCACCTTCATACAAAGATTTTTAAGCATTTGTATACGTTTTCTCTTGGATATATTTTTAGCTGGCGTTTCTCATTTCTGGGTTCTTTTTGGCAGAAGGTCGCGTTTTTGAGGATCATTAATGGTTTTCTTCCTCAAGTGGGATAATGTAACCCCCCAATTGTCCCCACGTACCTAAACTGATCATTTCTTAATTTCAGATACAATTTTTGCTTGCCTTCGTGTACCGACGTTGACTTGAAGCATTTTGCTAAATTTGCAATTGCTCTAATTAATGGAGTCAGGCATACCGCTCCGCCTTCTCAACCCCTTCCCTGGCCCATCACCTGCTTGTGGGCTAATTATTCAGCAGGTTCGTCGTTGGGTGTCGTGTGAACTCGGTTTGTAGGTTTTGTTCCTCCGTTTTTTTTTTTCTTTTTTTTACCGCAAATGTCTAATGAAGTTGGCCCGCTTTGATTGAGTGGGCGCAATTAAGCAGCAGCTGGAGATACAGATACACGTACTGACAGATACAGTTGCTGCGCCTTGCCGCGCATATTTCTCACTCATAATTAAGTCGTTTTGAGCGCGTTTAGAAATTGTTTTCGCTGCGTGTTTAGCTGCTTCTTGCTAATTGCAACGGATTTTCCCACCGAAAAAAAAAAAAAAAATGCCAAACCACTTGCCCGATCCCAGGCGAAAGTCAGCGAGTGACTCAAATTGGGTTATTATGTGCATAGTTAGAAACGACTGCGGCTGACGCCAGTGCCACATGCGACACTTAATTGTCATGTGAATCGTGTGGAAAATTCTCGAGTTGGGAAATGGGGACAAATCTCAGGCCGAACAGTTTCTAATCATCGATACGATTTGTTTAATAATTGCGCAGCGGCAACACGCACCCAAAACCAAACGAAAACTGGTCCGATTCCATGATGGAGATCTGCCATTTTGGCCAAAGCGGAAATGTGTCGAAATGAAATTTTAATGTTTTGTTAATTGGACGGGGTTACGGTTGAACTTGATGAGGGGTCAGAGGAAATGGAAATTAATAATTAATTGTGAATGAAGTCAGTCGTTGGACAATTCTTGAATTCAATCATACTTAAAAGACGCGGCTTATTGAAGGCGACTTGCTTTTCATTCATTTTCTACAAAAAATCTCAAATTTGGGCCAAAAAAGTGTCTCTAGAACGGAACATTTCATCATAGATTTGGTTTTCATACCTTTTTGTTTTCTGAAAAAATTGCAATTTGTGTAAATATATTTGTTGATGATGCATTTTCGCATTTTCGTCTTTCTCGTAAACATCTTCCTCCCATAAATTGAATTTTTGAAAACCGAAAATATTTTTCATGGAATCCTTTTTTATCCAATCTTCTATATACATGTAGTGATAAGACTTTTTACCTGATCATCACCCTTGAAGCTAAACCGTAATAGTTAGAAATTTCAAAATTTCACAATAACTTCCTATAGTAATCGGACATTGTACTAAGAAAGCATTTCCTCAACGCAGCTCCCATTGCTCTCCAAAACGAAAAAAACGTTTAAGTGCTGAAAATATTTACTAGAAGTGTATTTTCTTGACATCGAAAAATAACAAAAAACGAGAAAGGCAAGGCTAACTTCGTCCGTGCCGAAGTTTTTATACACTTGAAATCGCTTGTCTCAACGGTTAGCGACTTCGACCAAACTTCGCAGATTAGCTTAAAAACATTTAATATTACCCATGACCGTGATTAAGAGCGGTAATATTGAGAAAAAAACAGTTTTTCTCATTAAAATCCATTTTTCGACCGATCATTTGTATGGCAGCTACAAGAAGTAGCCATCCGATCCGGTCGGTTCCGACATATTAGCAGCGTGCAGACAAAAGAAGACTCTGTGCAAAATTTCAGCTCGCTAGCTTTAAAACTGAGGGACTAGTTCGCGTAGAAACAGACAGACGGACGGACAAAGCTTAATCGACTCAGCTCGTCACGCTGATCAAGAATATATATACTTTATGTGGTCGGAGATGATTCCTTCTATGCGTTGCAAACTTCTGGGCAAAATTATAATACACTTTTCAAGTGTATAAGTTCCTCCCAGGGGGGCGAAAACATTTCGCTATTCACACGTACACGACCCGAACGTTTGCCGAAGCTGAGACCAAGAGTTCGAAGCGACATCAATACTCTCTCACTTTTTGGCCTCGCTCTATATCTATAAAAAGAGTGTACTGACTGGCTGACTGACTGATTCACTGACTGATTCACTAACTCAATGGCAATCATCGCACAGCCTAAAGGGTAAGAGATAAAGTGAAGAAGGTGCGTACTAAGACGGAGCCCACGAGGAAAATGGACGGAAAATTCTGCACTCAAAAAACTATTTTTGAATTGTGATTTTCTGATTTTGGAAAATTTTACCCAAAGGTCGGAAAATTCTGCATAATAAAGCATTTTCCATTCGATTGGCTTGAAACTCGGTTTGTAAGGACAGAATACGAAATGATTTAAAATGTGATTTTTCAATGTCGGAATATCCGCCCCAAGTTGGCTTAAAACTCGGATTGTAGAGATATAATACGAATTAATTGAAAAAGCGACTTTCCAAAGTCGGAAAATTTGACCCGACTGCCGGAAAATTTCCGGAAAAATTCGAGAAGAAAACTTTTTATCATCCGATTGGCTTGAAGCTCGGTTTCAATTGATGAAACAGAAAAATGTGATTTTCCAATGTCGGAAAATCTGATCCCCGCGAGTGAAAATGCGCAGAAAATTCTGCATGCAAGAAAACTTTTATTCATCCGATTGGCTTAAACGATAGAAAACGAATTAATTTGAAGCATGATTTTCCAAT
Organism: Lordiphosa clarofinis; assembly: GCA_018904275.1. Classification (NCBI taxonomy): domain Eukaryota; kingdom Metazoa; phylum Arthropoda; class Insecta; order Diptera; family Drosophilidae; genus Lordiphosa; species Lordiphosa clarofinis. The sequence continues at coordinate 2,545,025 of JAEIGQ010000020.1, forward strand.
GACGGAAATATGGCCCCCAGGCGTGAAAATTCCAGGAACATTCTAGGAAAATAACTATTTTTCATCCCTCGGTTTGTAGGGATAAAATGTAAAATAATTTGAAGTGTGATTAAATGTGATTTCCAATCCGAAACCGGGAGTAAAAACGCCCGGAAAATGTAATATGCACAATAACTATTTTTTTATCTGATGGACTTGAAACTCGGGACAGGGAAAAGGTTGGGAAGTGGATGGGATGTGGGTGGGACGTGGGTGGGCTTGCGATGGGATGCGGGTGGCACGTTGTTCTGGAAGTGGGTGCACCCGGCCTCACTAAAACCGTAAGGTCTATTTGTGGCCCCCTATATGGGGCCAGCCGGAAATACCTACCTACCTATTTCATTACAAGGCAGTTGGACATTGCCAAATTTTACCTAATCTACAATTTCAACACAATACAATTTTAAAACTAGAAAATCACCACAAAGATGTAACAAAAATCGTATTTATCAATCCTACAAGTAGGAAAGTCAGTCGAACCCAACTTTGGTATCCTCCGAAAGCAACAAAGCTTACATTCTTTTGTTCATAACTTGAATAACTTTCATCCGAGTGCAGGCGTTGCAAATATCGTAAAAATTTTTCCTCCTTCCTATGTCATCGTTAGTATGGTATAACTTTTTTCAGGTGAGCGGCGTATAGTCTGTATATCTTCCGCTTCTTCTGGCCAATATCTCAGTTGGGTGAAATGACTTTGTGATATATACGTATGTTTATAGACGTGTGTTGACAATGTTTTCTGTTGAATTTGTTCGTGTTTAATTTATTTTTATTTTTGTCTCGATACTTTACAATTGAGTAGTGACCTTTATCTACTTAAGAAAAGAAACAAGCTAAGTAAAAATTTAAATTAAATTTAGTCATGCAAGCCAAACAGTTGTAGAAAATTACTGAAAATGTGTTAAAAAGCCTACTGCAGTTATAACCGGGAGGTTCTTGAAAGATTACAGCTGTGGCTCTTTGTGATTTAGTTGCTTTCAGTTCTGACTTTTTGAACCTCTAGTCAGCTAAACTCCAACCAAAGAAAATAAATAACTTAATCAATTAATCGGCATGTTTGGTTGGTGTCATCATAAGATGGTTCGACCTAAAAGTCGTCATAGTACAAGCCATCATTATGCTAGACAGGTGAGCTCGTACTCGTACCGCAGTCGCAAAATTAGTACACTTTCGACTGTTCAACTTTTCAGATCAGGAAAACGCATTTCTGTGATGTTGAGTCGGAAGTTCAGTGCGAAAATCCCAATCTGTAGTAACAAAAGGAAACTACTTTGCAAATCTAACTGGTTAAACTGTGGTTTGTTGATTACGAAAGAAATTCTTTCTGTTTACTCTTGGGCTCAGACTATTTCGTCTGGGACTCGATTGGTTTTTTGTCTAAGATTTAAAAAAGGGCCTAAAAGGGCTCGCTAAGCTACTGGCTAACGTGAGCGGCTGTGTCATATATCAAATTTTAAACAAAATCAAATAATTTGTGATTTCCAAACAATTTCGAGGAAGTTATTTACTTTAATTCCAGGGAATGCTGACATTCACTCAAATTTGTTCCCTACCAAATACCAAATAGATCTATGACTGGACATTTGCATATCAGCCCGATATTAGCTACAGCTCAGAGAACAATTCTTTTTCATTTATAATTTGATTCAATACAATTTTTCCCTGCATCGTTTCACAAATATAAATAGTTCAACGCATAAATTGTGTTCTGCCTCATAAAGAATACAGCGAAACAACACAAAAAGTGAACAAAAGCTGTAACTAACACAACATTTCGTGACCAAATATGCTAAACAGTGACAATTTCACAAATGTCTATTGTGTGCCGCCGACTGAGAGTTATAATTACACACGACGGGCTGCCGCCGCTGCCGCTGCTGCTGCTGTCGACTTACAGATACAAATGTATCTGCGCTGCGCGCGCGAGACTTTTTGCCAATTAATTTGTGAAAAGAGAGAGATAACACTTAGGCGCAACTCAATTATGCATGCGCGCACCTGCTGGGACCCCATCCACCCATCCACCCCATCCACCCACTCCCCTCGCTATTGTTTTAATGCGACTCTTTATCTGCTTTAATTAGTTTTCGCTACTTAAATTCCTGCCCGGGCACAGCTTCTCGCCATTGTGATGCAGATGCTGCAAGCGAGCCGCTGCCGCTTCCCCTTCCCGTAGCGCCTCGTCATCATTTTGATTTCGAAAACAAATTAGTTTGGAAATTATCATGTTAAAGAAAGAAACGCACACAATAATTTCATTATACACGGCCTGAAAATGACTTCCGTTTAATGGACTTTTGTTTTAGTTCAAACACCAGGCGGAAATCTAAAATGTTTTGTAATCACCGAGAGATCGGAAATGCCGTGGAGAAAGAGAATCAAAAAAGGGTTAATCGCATTTTGATGGCTTTATAAAGTCTGGACGGGGACCACCCCACTTCCCACTTTTTTCGATTGAGTCCCACATGAATTGCTGCTTTGCCAAGCACTTAACCGAAAATCCGAATGTTCGATAAATCACAGGGCCCAGTTACAAGTACAAGCACAGCGACAGATTTACAGATATATATACAGATAGAGATATCCGAATAGTTGACTAAGCACATTCCCCCTGTGTGTGTGTGTGTGTGTGGCGCATCAATTGAATTTTAATGGAAATCGACGAGGAATAAAAGAGACTAAAATGCTGTAAAAAAGAATGAAACTGTGGGGGAAAAACTGTAAAGAAAAAGGAAAAATTTTACGTGAAATTAAAATGAAAATGGCAATGAGCAAACGGTTTGAAAAAGTACAAATTGCTCTATCTAAATGTGGGGCTGTTTGGGTCCTGAAACTGTTTGCTGGTCTCTATCTCGTCACGCACAACTCTGGGTACTAGATGAGGAAAAATCCCAGTGATTGTCAAGTCTTATGGATAGAATTTTGAAGTTTGAAGTTTTTATGAATGTTCTTCAATTAAATATAAATAAAACTAAGCCTGGTTCCCTTTTGACACTCGCTCCAAAATGGTAGGGAAAATGTATTTTTTCAACTAATTGTAAATAACACAAATATTGCTAGTACATATTGACATTAGTATTACTTAACGAAACTTCTGATCTATGGCTTAGAACCAGTTTTAAACCGGCTTAAAACTGTCTACATTTTCATACATATTCTGCGATCATACAATATGTGAAGTTTGTCGAAATCGTCTGCCTCGAATAGCAGAATAACTATTTATAACTTTTATTTAAATGGTCCAACGACCGCGAAATTTACAATTTTTTCATTTAAGTTTACTATATTAAGAAGATTTTATAAATATCAATTGTAGACGGGTAAATGGGAAATGAAAATCAGTCGGTTCAAAGAAAAACAGTTAAATTTGCTAAATTTTATAATGACTTCAGAATATTGTGACGCACTGTCCCAGCAAGCACAAATAAAATAATACAAAAATAGAAATTTGAATTTGAACCTAAAGGACAGCTTCGGCGCCCTCGATCGATATCGATTAATTATCGATAGATATCGAGGGCAACCCTACAGAGAACTCATAGTGAGCAAAGCAAATAAAGTCCGGCACCAGCGCTTAAGCTTGGTATGGAGATACTTGCGAAAAGTGTGCGAAATCGCTGCGCATTATTTCGTCGATAGCAAGTGCGAAATAAGTCGCTCATCTCTAGTTGCTTTATTTTCAAATTTAATTTGGCGGGACAATTTAAACTAATTAACAGCGAATATTTATGGTGGCCTTTAACGATGCAATAGCTTTATATGATTTGTAAGAAGCTTTAGTGAAGATACCTAGGGTTCGGCAGTGTTTGTTCAATCTTTACTTCCTGTGAAGATCCATGTGGAGGCAGTTGTATAACTTAAATAGGTTCATCGTTACCTTTATTTGTAACTTTTCAATCATTGGCAATTGGTGCTCTTTGGACACGATAGGGAAATGGCAAAATCGACTGTTGTGGCCATTTCATCTCGACGTTATGTACTTATAATGCAATATCATGGATTAGAAGATGTTGTCCACGACTTGCGGCGACAAAGAAGTCCCAAGTCTGACCATTGAAAAGTTTTGCGGCTCATCCGGTCGACATACGGAATCGCCGTCGTTCACAATTGAATCACTCATCACTCATCATGATCACCCCTTTCGTTCGAAGAGCTAAGGCTCTTAAAAAGAGAATGAGCACTTATTTGTTCATATGCATGGCACACATACATTGAGCCGACAATTTGGTCAAAAATGACACAAGTGGAGCTAACTGTGATAAATACTCCACCACTGCTTTCACTCTTGGCGTGCTTAGTACGCCGCCAGCGAACGGTGGCGCTGTCCCTTAACGAAGCCCAAGCCGCGTTGCAATGATCTCCTAGCAAAAACAATCAATTGTGAATAGCATAATTAAACTCAATAAATTTTTATACATTTACAGATCTTTTTTGTCAAGCCGCCATCACCTTTTCCTCCAATGAAACGATGTTCAGCGGGTATCTCCATACCAAGCTTTAGGAAGTCACTTGCTCACCAGAGCTCGAAGCGCATGAAACCTCCCCAGAGTTCTAATACTCTACGGAGCAGGTGTTTCTTTACCCGTTCCTTATTCTTAGATATAACGTCCTACCCAGAGTAAGAACTCCCTTCTATTTTTTTTTTAATACGTTTATTTACAAAAAGTATATATTATATTATATAAGTACATTAAACAAACAAACTGTAATAATCCAAACCCAAAAGGGAACACATTGAAAACTCGCATTTTGGTTTAGGGACTCTATTTACAGCAACCACGACTAAAAGAAAACCTAAATTTCTGTAATTCTGGACTAGGCGAGCACTACCCCGGCCAGAGTTCGTTATCATATCGTAAAGATTTATTAGTTGGAAATTTTGGACGGGCAAATAGGTGAAGGCCCACCAAAAAATTGCCAAAATTTGCCAATTTGTAAATTTTTTTAAAATATGATGAGCTTGGCTTGTCATGATTTGCCAGTCGAGAAACGTGGTTTGAAATGATCTTGACTATCTTCCAAGGTATTCGTTGCGGCTCAGTAATGTCATAATCATAGTATAATAGATACTTGTGTGTGGTCAAAAGCAGTTTTTAATGGGGCAAAATATTTTTTCGATTTTTTTTTATTTACTTTTATTAGCTTGGATATTTGAGAATATGGCCCCAGAAGGATTTTTTAGAATTCAAAATACTGTTTGTAATTCGAAATCCTTTAGAAGATATGGCAATTTTTTGTCGACCATTTTTTTGATTTTAATGGAGCGGTGCACTTGCATAACTTCGGTGTTTTTATACGGATCTTATTGTGGTTTTCAGCATAGATACATATAGGCCCACAAGGTTCACAAGGAGAAGGAAAACGAACCGGTGGTCGACCAAGCCCAATTATTCAATTTATTCCATTTTATTGGCATTAATGTTGCGATTTTCATAATTGTTGAAAAATAAACGATCCCAAGATGCCGCCACACAGTGGTCCCAAATCCCAAAAACACGGCCAAAAGTTTGTAAAGTTTGTACTCGGTTTTCAGGGTCGCTGATCACGAATCCGACGTCAAAAATTAGAAAAACAAAATGGCGGACAATTACTTCAAAAACGCTTTTGATTTGGCTGAAAGTCTGTACTCGGGGGTTTTCGGACAATTTCTTCGGAAACGTACTTGATTTGGCTGAAACATCGAAAAACCCGTTTATCGATAATATCTCGATAACTGTTCTACAGATTTTTTTTGTTCATGTCGATTTTCGTGCTCAGCGAACCATAATACTTTAGAAAAAGTCGGTTTGGTGAATTTGGGGAAGAGTGTTCTCGAGCAGTGTATATTTGTAATGTCGCACAAAAATAATCACCGGGACTGAATCTGCCGCTCTCTGCAGCTAATTTTTGACTATGTTTTGAAGAATTGTCTAAATAACAATTTCTTATTCGTTTAAGAGTGGGATCTGCCGGGAGTTTTGACTTATTGCTTTTTTAACACGATTTTTCAGAATGTGACCGAAAAAAAAACCTCTTTTTTTGTTAATGATTCACTATTTCTTGCATTGTTAATAATAATTTTGAGCAATACGCTTAAATTGTACTAATTTTCTAGAGTAGAATCTATACGCTTCTAAACGTTGCGTTATTTTCGACGCATGACGAATAAACGATGAGGCACGCTCGATGATCACGAATGCAGTTTATACCTGCAATATAAAACGGTCAGAATACAAACTAGATGTACCACCGCAACTAGTCCAATCATTTAAAGTCAAAGTTAAAGTTTTGGGATTTGGGACCATAGTGCGTCAGCCCTCAAACCGCACCAAACAGTGCACTTTTTGGGTTGCTCTTGAACTACCTCTAACTGCTCTTTAGACCAAATTCGGCAATTCTGTTTGAGGCCGTACACCTTGAGCCAAAAATGAATTTCGTTGCTAAAGACAGAACATATTTCTCATAGAGTTCGAATTTTGACCAATGATTCAATGATTTGCAAGCGCTGTTCGTTTGATGGTCTCTTCATGGTGAAATGGCAAACCTTACTGAGCATTTTTGACGTTGCCACCTGCACCTCGAATGGCGGTTGAGGTGTGAAATAATGTACACTGGAAAAACCCTTCATAACAAGGAACTCCTAGCTACTTTTTAGAAAGTTTGCAGAATAAGATTTAGCTGGATACCTACAAGTTCTCGAACTCAGCTCAAAGCCCTCAACGAGAGGCACCATAAAAGTCCTTAACAAGAGACACCGCGTATGTCTCCAACAAGAGGCATTTTGAAAGACCTCAGTGCGAGGCAACACGAAGCCCTCGACGCGAGGCAAATCTGTACTCGGTGCACACGCTCGGTACAACGGATTCATCAGATTCTACACTCAAAGGAAACAGTGCATTGAAAGTCATTTGCACTGGAGGGCTGTGGAGGCTCTAGCCAACACTAGGGCGCTCCAGCTGGTCTACTACGAGTTCTTCCCAAGAAATCGCACATGAAAAGGGAATTTCATGCTTGGTTTAAGTATTTTCCAGTTTTCTATACTTACTTAACTTATTTCATCTTCATTTTCTCAAATGCCAAAAACTGAATCAATATTGCGGCAGAGTAAATCCCCGTCCTTAGTGGACTTAAAATCGGACTTGCTGCTGGGGTCCAGGGCCAAAAAGGCGTCTCGTTCATTTGCCAACGATTTTTTCCAGCCGCTCAGCGGCTACGTTCTGCTTCAATGCATTCAAATTTTGTTATGGAGAGCAAACCCATATATCCTCCACTCGTCCGACCCCCAACCCGGCGTAACCAAAAAGCTAAAATGGCCAATTTTACAATTTCAAGTCTCGACGCTGACGCTGTTGTCGCTGGCCATGTTTTTTTCCTTTTTTCCTTTTTTCCTCTGATGCGCGACAATTTTTCTACACAATTCTGGTCCTGGGGTGGAAGGGGAATGGGGAGGACTTTGCTTTGGTGGTGACTCTGACTGTTTTTGGACGTTTTTAAATGGGCTTTTTATGCGCGGCAGATCAATAATATATATAAAAAAAAGAAAACAGATAGCTAGGAACGAGGAGTCCACGGTTTGTAGAGGAAGCGCGGACAGGATATGCGCTCGAGGCGGAAATGTGCACATTTATTTATCCTGTTTCGATTTCGATTTCGCTTTGATTTGGTTTTATTTTGTGTTGTGAGCTCGTCGCTAAACGAAATTTTCAAATGGTTTGCCCCTGCCCCGAGTGGGGTGAGGAGGCGTTGTTTAGTGGACCAGGACACCCAAAAGGATACACACACACACACACACGATAGGCACGAAAAAATTGTTGTAAAATATTTGAAAACGAGATTTTTCACGGCTGGTAGTTTGCATGTTCAGCCCCAGTGACAGCCGGAGGAACCAACAACACAGGCATTTGCATAAAAGGATGTGCTACGAGGAGGATACACACACTCACTAGGGGTCACTTATTGGTTTAAGCCAAGTAAAACAGTTGTACATATAATTCCATCGACTTTGCTAATTGAATTCCTGCTCCGTTGGCAGCAGCTACTGGTCCTGGTCCTGGTCCGGGGGCCATGTGCACCGCAACGATTAATGAAACGACCTCTAACTGCGCTGCCGTTGAAAAATTAATGATCAATGTAAAAGTTATTAATGAAGTCAGCCCGGCAGCTGCTCCCGGGTTGTTATCCAAATCTTTTAGCCAAATGCGGCTACTGTGTGCATCTTCGATAGCATCTGGGCGGCCCCACTTCGACGCCAACGCATTTGTGAAAAATGTTTGGGGCCACCAGGCTGAAGTCGCGTTTTGGGTGGCCGGGGATTGCCTTCAATTCTAACCAAGTAATCGATAGCATCGTCAAGTACCTCCTGCCCATTTAAGCCATTTAAGCTCCATTGTCAAGCCGCACAACTGATATCGATATAATTTATTGTGAATTTGTTAATAATAAATGTTTAAGCGCTTGATTACATAAAATAGTCAGAGACCACAGACAGAGACAGACAGAGAGAGAGAGAGCGCTGTCTAATGAGCTGCGATCGATTTACAGTGTGATCATTATAAGTACGCTTGCCCCCAACACCCAAACCCAAACCCAAGACGAAGCCACAACAATTACAACAATAACATCTGTTCGACAAAGACCGTGTAAGGGGAAGGGCAAGAGGAGGTAAAAGTTGATACAAAGAAGCTGCCGAGTTTTGTTGTAAGTAGCCCGAAACAATTTTGCGGCCTAAACTGTTCAAGTGAGAAGTGATACACTGAGAACAATTAACCGCTAATATGGCTTCCTGATTTTATGAAATTTTTGAGATCCCAAACTTTGCCCGAAGAAAATCAAAAATTCAGTACACAAACTTTTTAGTGGGTGGTCGGTTGCGGCTCAAAACACAGATCCAGTTTATCTAACTAGTTTACACATCGAATAAGTTATATAATGCACATCGGCATCCGTCTTCAGGGACACAATACAAACAACTGTTCACCAGTTATGTATAACAATACACTTAAAACAAAACCTTTCAACATTTTTAACATACAGTACATAAAGTGGAGCTCAATACTAAAGCTAATGTTTGTTGAATAGATGTTTGTATATGTGGGCGAAGTTTTCGGTGTCCACCTTAAAATTAATTCTCTTGTCTGTTGTTGTGTCTATGATATGTAACATTTCAAGAGTAAAGCGTTTACTGTAGATGATTGTGGTAAGTGTCCGCTCTCTGCAGTTTTCTGTTTGGTCGTTTGGTGTCGGCTTTTATAATCGGATTTATGTTGCGATATTCTTGTTTTAAGTTTTCACTTTGTTGTTCCTATGTATAGCTTATTGAACACCTTAATAACTTACAATTAGCGATGCTTGATACTCCCGCTTTTTAATAAATCTTAATTTCTCACACTCCCTTATGCGAAAGTCGTTCTTACCGGCAACGCGCCGTCTTCCATAAACCGAACTAGAACCTTAGTATCTCAGTATCTTATTTAGTAGTATTTTAGTATCTTATTTCACTAACTTTATTAAAATATTATAATACTTGCTAATATATTAAGTAGAATTAATTCGAGCGGCTCTGGCGAAATTCGCGAAAAGACACTCTCGGTTGGCGATGGTACACGCCCATATCGATAGCTTGCCATTCATATCGATAGGTGTCTGCAGCTATCACTTTAAGGGTTTCATATTGATCGGAGAAGCCACAATATTTGCTTGTCAGTTTGTTAATTCAGCCGACCAAATTCCCAAAATTGTGTGAAAACCGATAACTTTTCTAACTAGAACTACACAGTCATAAAAAAATTGATTTGAAATTGCAGTCATTTCCACATTTTTATATCAATTTACTTTTATATGACCAAAATTAAATTAATAAGTTCGAAAATATTAATACGATATAAAAATCACTGTTCCGAGGCGGGATTAAACCCACATCTCCAGATTAGCAGTCTCACACACTTACCTCTGCACCACAACAGGCCACACTATCTTACTCTGCTTACAGCTAATATAAACATACCGTCGCTCTCCGTTTTTCGAATTCTAATTTATATGAAAGTCATATCATTTTAGTATGATAAAATTTACTTTACTTTTTCACCCGATCGTTCCTATGGCACTTTTATGCTATAATCATCCGATTTGAATCAAACTTGGCAGAATAGTGTGGTAGCATTTAATACTGATCAGTAACAAGTTTGGAAAAAAAAGTTGGGTGTCAAAAAACGCCTCGATAAATCCGATTGTTAAGACATTTTAAGGATATGTTTGAATAAACTAAATCTTCAAATAGCAAAAAATTAAACTAATCTTCTACAAATTTTAGGCTATGATTTCTGGAACATAAGAAAAATATTTTTGACTGTATAAATAAATCTATTTATTAAACATAAGATGAAAAACGTCATTAGTTGTTGGACCATATTTTGTGGTAGACTGATAAGGATTGTGGTTCAATGTCGAATTTTTTAAAGTAAAATCATTTTCTTTAAGGACTCAAGCAGATTTGTAATTATGTTTAGGAACTGTTTTGCTTAAATGTTCCAGTTGTTTTTAAAAACCTTAACGTTTTCTGTAGTCGGATTCCCATTTGCACAATTCCTATTTCCCCCACCAATGGAAAACAGCTAAACTAACAATCATACCAAAAAAAAACAAAGACAAAAACAGTATTAAAAATCAGAGGCCTAATATTAGTAAAAATTTTTATATTATTATTAACATAAATATAAACAGGAACAGAAGAAATAACAGAAATCAACTGGAACTGGAATAAAAAATGTGCTACAGGGGCCTGCCTTATAGACATTTAAAAAGCGTTCGATAAATTTTGGATCCAGGGACTAATTGTTAAGCTTGTGAACTTTAAATTTGCACTTAAAGTTCTGATCTTTATCTTCACTTTCATTAAAATCTAACCATTTTCCTGGTCCTGATAATGTGCCATCGTGCAACTTAAAACAATGCGCAGACTTGCTTGCCTACCCTATCCACATCTTGTTTTCTAAATCACTTGAACAGTTTAAGTTTCCAGCTCCATGGAAAGAATCTTTCATCATTCCCTTACATAAAAAGGGTTCACGTTCTGACATTTCTAACTACAGGGGCATTGCGATACCTAAACTCTTTGAGCAAATTTTAACATCTCAATTACAACATTCCTGTTCTCCTTTTATATCACCGAATCAGCATGGATTCGTTAAAAACAGATCCATTACTACAAACCTACTGGAATTTACTTCTTCAGTGATTCATGGTTTCACTCAAGGTAAAAAAACAGATGTTATTTTTACCGATTTTAGTAAGGCTTTCGACAGTGTTTCTCATTGTCTTCTGATTCTAAAATTGCGTCTGTTGGGATTTCCGCTGGGGCTTCTTAATTGGATAAAATCTTATCTTCCGTCTAGAACTCAGAAAGTTGTATTTAATAGTTGCACTTCTTATCCGGTTTTTGTGACCTCTGGAGTTCCCCAAGGTAGCCATCTTGGACCTCTTCTCTTCCTGTTATTTATTAACGACCTGCCTAATGTAATTAAGCATTATCGTGCATTGATGTACGCAGATGACTTAAAAATATTTCTGAGCCATAGCTCGCCCAACGATTCTGCTTTGCTTCAGGTTGATTTGAATTCAATATATATGTGGTGCTCTCACAATTTGTTGCATTTGAACAGGGAGAAATGTAAATCTATGACGTTTTATCGTAGAACCCCTTTTCTGATTAACTATTTATTGAATTCTTATCAACTTGAACGTGTTGAATATTTCCATGATCTGGGTATTACACTCGACCATTAACTTTCTTTTGGCACTCACATTGAACTTTCCGTGAATAAAGCCATGGGCTTGCTAGGTTTTAGTAAACGTTGGTCTAAGGAGTTTAATTATCCCTACACGACCAAGCTCTTGTTTATATCTCTTGTGAGGTCTATTTTGGAGTTTGGTTCGTGTATTTGGAATCCCCAGTCACTTACCCTGTGTAAACGCATTGCATCTGTCCAAAAACAGTTCCTTTTGTTTGCTCTTCGTAACCTGGGTTGGGACCCACAGTTGAGACTTCCTACTTATATTTCCAGACTTAAACTTTTTGACTTACCTACACTTGAGCATAGACGGACTATGTTAGGTATAATGTTTCTAAATAAACTTATTAATGGTAATATAGACGCTGAGTACTTACTCGAGTACTTACTCAGTGATTACCTTTCCGACGAAGGCCTTAGGTCTTTTATTCTCCACACAGTTGCACTTGCATAGTTTCTAGAATTCTTGTTTTTTTTCCTTCCGATCATTAACGCTGCGAGCAGGGGCGTAGCACAATAAATTACCCCCACCGGATCGGAAGGAGTTTCTTCTATTTGCACTTAATGCTTTTTTTTCCTAGCCCCTTATTTTGTATCTCTTTCTATTCTATTATATTGTAGCTATGTCTTTTAGACGAAGCTGCAATTAAAATAAATAAATAAATAAAAAAATATGCTATCGGATAAAACATCAAAAGTTCACATTAACAAGTCCCCCAGTGAAGGAGGCAGGGCAGGCATCAACCTCCCAAGAAAATAATAAAATGGACAATATTATTGTTATAATTGTTTTATTTTATCTATATATATTAATCTGTACGCCCGACTGACAGACTGACATATTATCAACGCACAGCCTAAACGGCTTATACTACAGGTTTGAGATTTGACATACACCTTCGTTTTGTTATGCAGGCGCGCACTAAGAAAGAAAATTTGGAAAATTACACCCGGAAAAGTCGGAAAAGCGTCGGGAACGTTTGTATGGGAAAAATTTTATTTTTCATCCGATTGACTTGAAACTAGGTTTGTAAGCATAGTACGCGAAATAATTTGACACGTGTTTTCACGATTTTGGAAAATCCGGCATCGAGGAAAATGGCCGGAAAATTCTGCATGCAAAAAAACTATTTTTTCTACCGATTAGCTTGAAACTCGGTTTGTATGGGTAGAATACGAAATAATTGAAAATGTGATTTTTCATTGTCGGAAAATCCGCCCCCATGTGTAAAATTCCCGGAAAATTCTGCATGAAAAATACTATTTTTCACCCGATTGACTTGAAACTCGGTTTGTAAGGTAAAAATGGGAATTCATTTGTGTTTTCATTTTCCAATGTTGGAAATACCGCCGGGATGCCCACAGGGAAGTGGTTGGGAAGTGGATGGGATGTGGGTGCAACATAGTCAATGTTATTATGTTCCTAGCTTGACTTACGCTTGTTCAATATGGTAACAATATAAGGAAACTGACAGGCGCCACGGAAGGCATTCTCCGGAATAGCCTTGAGAGCATTTTCGGTTTGCACCACTCACAGAAACGCGTCGAGCGAAACTGCCTGTCCTGACGCTCCAGGTGCTCGTTGACAACTGACCAGCCGCTCGTTCGTAAGCTGGGAAGTTGGGAAAGTTACTCCCTAGTTCTTTTTCACAGTGTAGCACCTCAACCATTTCACGCCTCGGATGCTAAAAACTTTTTTTTTGGTATGATTAATGCCTGGCAATCAGAGTCTCTGACTACTGCAAAAGCCGCCTCCAACTTCCACTTCAGCTCCAACTCCAGCTCCAGCTCCGGCTCCGTCTCCATTACAAATGAAGCCAGTTGACTTGTTTTGTTTGGCGACTGATGAATGCAGATAAAGAGAGTCCGCCAGTTCTTCAGCTCTCCAGCTCCGCAGGAATGCCTTTGAAGGCTGCGCCTTCCTCCAGCTTCGTAGGACAAAATGCAACAACAACAACGAATCGAAAAGAGAAACACTTGACGAGCTGCTGCTGTTAATGAAACCGCATTCAGGTGATTGATGGACTCGGCGCGGGACTTGGCAGTGGAACTGGAAATTAAATTGAAATTAAATTAACGCATCTTCAGCTGGGTGTTTCGTGGAAATGCGATCAAAGTGTGAAATTAACATTTTGCGCTAATCAGGCGGGGCACGCGTTTGGAGCCGCGGCTGGAGCTGGAGCTGGCACCTGGATCTGGTCTAACCCAGCGGGAGGTGCCGCATTGGGCGGGCCGTGCTTGACGGGCAGCTGTCGTGGTGTCCTGTGGTAACCTTGGTGCCAGCCGCTCCGCTCTCGTTTCGTGCACCTCTGGCCCATTGTGCCCGGCTTCACACAATTAAATCCATTTAAGTGCTTTATTATGAGCTTCGGTTGCTCCACTAAGTAAATCTCGTTGGCTAATTGTTGCCTCCAAGTTTCTCTGCGGCTTGGCCGACATTTTCCAGAGTTGTTTGCATTTTCAATTACAGCGTCTCCCACTCGAGAAGAGAAGGCTCATTCATAATTAATTTTTATCGGGCCAAAAAGATCTGGCCGCGATTAGACTGGCTGTGAGAGAATCTGCCGCCGCCGCCGCCGCCGCCGCTTGGTGGAAACGATGTCAGAGCGGAGCAGCGCGGAGCAGAGCAGCTGGTTGCCACAACTCGATGCCATTTAGTTTTCGCATAAATTCCTTATCGTAGTCAGGTAATCGCCCCGCCATGTTCGGCCAATTTAATTTTTGTTAAATTTTCTCATAAAAATGCTCGAAAAATCCGCAAATTACAGTTCGCCGGGCATCCTTCCAGCGTCCACTTTGGCCAGTCGAAATGGCCAGTTGCGTTTGATTGTTTGATTGATTGCCGACTCGCTGACTGGCTGGGGCATTTAATTTGCAACATTACAACCGATAATCAATACAATGAAGAAATATTCCAGAGTCCCCGCACATTTCAAAATTGTTGCATTTGCAACGTTGATGGCTGAAACGTGATTTCTATGTTTCCCACTGCTCGAGACGACGACGACGACGATGGCAACGACGGCGATCTGGCTTATAGCAGGTTAGCTTTTATATATAGGGGTTGTCAAGTTTCGGCTAGCGGAGTCTCGGCCAGATGAACCTCAACGGGGCGCTACCAAGAGAAAAGTTTAAGCTATCAACTGAACACAAATCGGAGATATTCTTTTCAAATGGTCATTACGGAAAGGGTTTGGTGTGAACAACTGGTGCCAGCTCGCAAGAAACAGAAGTGATTCCCCATTAGCGTTCCATAGAAGATCAAGTCCCCACATTTTTTTTCATCTTTCTCGCAAGACTATCTGACGATCTACGACTTTTCCCAGACAAAACTGAGCCTTATGTCATAACGATATTTCGTAGTACTTAAACTTCCCGCAGAAGTGGTTTGCTTCAGGTTGGGACCTGACCTCCTAAATTCACTAACTATGACTTCTGCAGAAGTTGCGGATACGAATAAGAGAAGGATTCGGAGCAACAACTTCTGTGCCATTGCCACGCCTTGAGTAGAAGGAGACTCAGGACACTGACTCAACCTCTAGGAGACTTCCGGGCTAGAGATCCCAGCTTTACTCAAATTTATTCTGTCCACACAATGGTTCAGTAACGAGAACCCACCTCAATATGGCATCGCAATGGGCGCAAAGGGGCCTATCGAAACCTCTCTAAGAAATAGAGCAAAGTGAACAGTCACTGAACAAGAGTCACAGTCAAAGAACAGCTGAGAGTCTAAGTCAAAGAACAGCTAATTTAACAATCAAAAAAGAAGGATAGAATGAACAGTCACAGAATGCAAAGTAGCTGAGTCACTGAATAAGTATTAACAACATAGTGAACAGTCACTGAGCAGAGAGTAAATAAATTATGTCAAAGAACAAGTGATCTGTGATCTGTCACTGAATAGGAGTCAAGGAACAAAAAAGAACATCACTAAGTAGAGAACGATGAAGTGAACAGTCACTCAGTAAGGGTATACCTTAGTAAACAATCACTGAACAATATGTTACTGAGCTAAGCTGTCTCTGAACAATGAAAGACAGAATAACCAAATGAAGACCAACAGTTACTTCCACATAATCTCTTTTGTACTCTTTTGTCGCCTGTGTGTGATTATGATTTTGTCTCGGTATTCTTTGATAAGTTTTTCTGTGCTCTTGGCAAATAGTCAGTATCACTTTGTCCTTTTGTTTTAATTACCAGATGTGCTTAAAATTATTCAGTTCGCTTCTAATTGTATCCCTCTGTTTGTCATCTTATATTGTTATTATTCCTTGTTCATGATCGGATGTTATATGTATGGGTGAGATATTTTTGTTGGGTCCAAGCGACAATACCCACTGCGTCTCCTCCGGAAAATATACACCGAAATGTACACCGTACCCAGATAAAGTTTGCTCCAGGTTTGGCAAATTTCTCCTCCATCTTCTTCTAACCGCGAAAAACTGTCAGAGCTTCAATTATTAAAGTTTTAACCTAGTGACTTAATATATATTCAGTGAGGCCCAACATCTTTCTATTCTGTGTACCACAATGAGATCCGAGCAAAAACACCAAAGATATGTACTAGAGACCTGCACGAGTAAGTAAAATAGTAATCGAGTAGTACTCGCCGAGTATGGTTACAAACGAGAACGATTACCTAGCTGTCAAATTGGCACCGTGGCACCGTTGAACCGCACCGTTTGACTCATTTTACTCGTTTTTACTTAAAACAAATTTAGTTTTCTATATTTTCGTATAAAATTTGTTATGAATTAAAATGGACGTATGTAGAAAGCTTAGATTGAAGCAAGTGGTTCCAGCGATGTGTGGAAATTCTTCGATGGAATTGCGGAGGCCAATACTTTTGAATTTATTGGCTATGTGTAAAAAAAAAAAATTGCAGCTTTTTTATGGCCAGAATTTAAGCAGGTGCGCTATTCCTTAGAAACATCGGATAGTGAAATAAGCTTGAAAGATCTGGCCGAATGTGAAGAAACCAATGATTATCTAGTGGACGATGACATGATGCAATACAAAGATATTCATGTTCCAACTAGGTAGAGCGTCATTAATGTACAACTGACACGTATAAAAATGCATTTTATCCTGAAAAAATATATTGAAATGGTGGAAAATACACGGAAAGGAATTCTCTTCTAGTGAAAGATGCTTCAGTTCGGCTAATCGAGTCTTGGAAGACCGGCGCACCAATCTTAAGGCCGAAAACTTGGATGCTTTTTCAATTGTAACCTTTTTTTTTACAAATTCACACAGCTATTAATAAAGAATATACCAAAATATTTTTGTACTAATTTTATATGTTATGTGGATGCGCAAACTAACTCCCCTCGATTATTGCTTTAGCTAACTTCACAGGCAAATAATTTTACAAAATTTTAAGAAATTTTGATTTCTTCCTCTAAGTTTTTTATTAACGGTCATCCATGGTATTTATCAAGGTTCAGTAGCCCTAGGTTCTGTTAAAAAGCAGTTCCTTAAGTATTTAGCGATTTTATTACCATGTAGATCCCATAGATGCGAATTGCTTTTATGCGTTAATCCTTGCATGGTTTTATACTTTCTTTTCCGCGATTAAATGATTAGTTAGTCACGGAAAGTGGTTTGAAACATTCTTTATGATCTTAACTATATTCTTTACCATTGGTCATCCATGGTATTCACCGCGGTTGGGCATTGTCATAATCATGGTAATGACTTGAAAAGCAGTTTCTTAAGTATTTAGCAGTTTTATTACCACGGAGAACCCTAAGCTGCGGACTGCGCTTATGCAATGATCCTAACATGTTTTTTAACCTGGTTGCGAGTAAAGTTTGCTTGACAATATCACTATGTTTGATCCGCATAGGTACTTTGTCCGCTATTTTATAAGTCATCAGCATAGTGCCGGCTGTTGGCTGCCAAACTTTGCTTCCCAGCCGAGAGCCGTTAATTGAAGTTATTTGCGTATTTCTTAAGCACATATCGACAATTTAGTATTTCTTTTATAAAGTTAAAAGAAAAAAATTAGGTTTTCAATATTTATTATATTTCTTACGGTTCTACGATTATATCCGTACGATGCCACGATGCCGATTACTATTCGTACTCATGAAAATGATTACCTGTTACAAAAAAAAGTAACTATACTCGTCAAAATGAGTATTTTTACTCATGATTCTGTCATCGTGTAATCACTCGTGCAGGTCTCTAATATGTACATCAGTGCGCCTGTCCATTTATTGAAATAAATTTTAAAATAAATGGAATTCAAAGCTATAAGAACAGGGTATTTTGCTCTCGGGGCACTCGACCGCAACACTCTTACTTGTTTGACGCCTTTAGTAGAAAATTTATCTCCAGTTTTGTTCCTTCAGATGTTTTCGTATAATGTTGAAGTGCATGCATTTTAGTAGGTATTTTAAAGGTTCTCGTTGTTTGGCCAACCTCTTTTGGCATTTGAAATCATTTTTAACATAACTTACTATATCATCGTCGTATGGGGAACTTATGTATTGCATGTACCCCTTCATGTTATGTTTGTTTTAATTTTTAAAACTCCCTCCGGGAGTTTAGTTTTGCTTCTTTCTGCTGCTTTCTCCTACGTGTTTCGATCGCATTTTTAACTTTCAACCAGTTTGAATTCGATCATTTTTGTCGAAAGTGAAAACCGGAACAGGCCTGAAAGCGTTTTTTACCACTTTTAATTTTCTGTCTTTGTCTTTTGGGTAAACCTTTTGGTGGAAGTGCTGCGAGTTTCAGTGCTTTTCCTTCAGTACGAAATCCCTCTTTAGTTTTCCCAGCCAATTCGTGAATGCCCCAACTTTGGTAGCGTCTACTGTAAAACAAAATAATTTTTGTATTTTTCTTAAATTTTTTTTTCTTTTTTTTTTATGTCTCTCTCTCTCTTTCTCATTTCATTCCTTTATTTCTCTAAATTGCAATTTGTGCAAATTATATGGCAGACAAAAAGGCACAAATGCTGTTGTGGAGTCCGCGCAGCAGGGATGGGGAGTGCCGGGGAGGGACAGGACGTGCAGCGAAAATGCATTTTATTTAGACTCGAAATTATAGTCGAGGCAAATAAAAAGAAATATCTGCAAAACGTGGGCCAAAGCGCCCCAAGCACTGCGATCGATCAATTCATCGATCGGCCATTACGCTCCGACGTGGAGTTGGAGTTGGAGCCAACTTGCAATTGGCAATTTGAGGCCAAAACGCTGGACGACCATAATGCGATTGGTGCATTTACTTGGCCACTTGTCCAGGCCCGGGCGGCCATTTTGGAATTGCCAGCAGGCAGGCAGACTCGAGCTGAAAACTGGAACTGGGGCTCTCGGCGGATATGGCTGGCCATAAAATTAACAATTTCCGTGCATTTAAAAAAGAATACAATATACACAAAAGGCAGACAGACGGGCTGGGGAACGAATCGTCAATCCTTTCAGGCCAAAAAAAAAATAAAATCAATGCAAATTTAAAGCCAATATTTTTTGGCAGATTTTCGAAACAGTAAAAGTTGCTCTGGAAGGAAAAAGGGAAAAATGCAAATTTTACTTAAAAAATGTTCCGTGCAAGCTGACACCAGTTGTTCACACCAAGACATAGTCAAAGTCTTCCCTCTTGCCAGCTCCAATGTCTTTAGCATTTCCTATATCGATGGCCTACTGTACTTTGAGCCCATCTTTCTGCTTGACTCTGTGTGTGTGTGCCAAAAAGGAGGAAAACTTTTTGCTCTGGCAAAAATATCAATTTCCCGTTTTCGGCGACATTTTTTGGCCCATAAAAAGGAAGCATAAATTGTTTAGCATTGAAAAGGCAGTAAATTGTATGTGAAAGCAGGCTAAAAGCGCCACATTATCAGCGTCAAAGGATAAAAGAGAGAGAGAGAGATAAGGAGAGAGCGAAATTAGATAAAGGGACAGACAGTCGCTAGCCGGAAATGTGAGCTAAAGCGAGATGGCGCTTTCATTGTTACTGTGGTGGGTGGACACCCCTTGGTCGGGGGCGGGGGTGGGGACTCTCTGACGTCAGTTTGGCAAGAACTGCAAACTTTGCTACCCGCGTGTGTGTGCGCACATAAGCGTTATTTTTCTGCGCTAGAAAGTCGACATAATAAACGTAAATGTTTGCCCAAAAAGACATAAAAGCAAACTCCCCCCCCTTGCACCCGTGTGTGTGTGTGTGTGTTTGTCCTCTAAGCAAATAAAACTAAATCAGTGGCACTTTGTGCAATTTATATGTTAATATCATTTGCCTTTGTTGTCAAATTTGCCTCGACTGCTTCGCAAAGCTTGTAATTGGCCTTAGGCCAGGGATGAAGCCAAAGCAGACGGCAGGAAGGATCCCATGCAAACTTGATGAGCTAGAAGATTATGCCACACACACACACACACACACACACGCACTGCGACAAAGTTGCGCCACAAAATTTTGTTAGCTGCAAATTCAATTAAAAGACCAAATTGACAGCCAAAGAAAAATGCACAGAGAATTGGCAGCCGAGGCAAAGAAAAGCGGGGGGGAGAAAAGCGGAAACATTGCTTAGACTTTATTTGACGGGTGCCAAATATCCCTCTTTTGACTAAAAAGAGTTACATTTAAACAAATTTTCATGCAAAACTAATGTATCAACCCAGAAGCTCAAACCGCTTATCTAAAATTTTACACAGACCTTCGCGCTGTGAAAGCAAGTTTACAATTTAAATTCCACAAGACATCGGAGGACACAATGATTAAGTTTATTGTTGTAGTAATACACTTCGAAGCGAGGATATTGCGGCGTGCCATATCCGGATTCATATCAAAAGCATATCTTAAACAAATTTGATTTGGATACGGTAAGCATCTACCTATATAAAAGGCTGATTAAGACAAATATACAAAAAATTCAGAAAAATATATGAAATCTTTACTTGAGTCGATAGAACGATCTATATAATTTAGGGCCGATTTCTGTTCTTCCAGATAGCCATGTGTCAGATAGTCATTGATTTTACTCTGTCATTTGTTGTTATGAAGAATATGTTAAATCGGCCCTTAATGTTTATAGATGATTTCATGTGAAAGTTGTCCGCGGCTGCTCCTCAAATGGTTCATACACCCAAAGAAATCTAGCACGAATTAGCGATTTACATATTTTTATTCTTCTTCTCTTTTAAAACGAAAACTGCTCGCATACGAGAAGAAAATTAATCTTGACTTCGAACTTGTGGACGGGGGAAGTGCAGGGAGCCATAAGCGGAGAGCGAGAGTAAAAATGTGAACAATTCTTGATTGATCAAATGAAATTGAGCAGCCAAAGCAAAAACAAAACTTTGTGAAAGATAAAAATAGTCTAATCCATTTCTAAAAAATTTGAGTTAAAAGAAGCATTTGAATATTTTTAATAAATAAATTTATGACTTTTCAAGCATTCTTTCTGTGCTTGAAATTGATACTTTTTATGCTTACTTTCAAGAAGATTGATTTCTTGAGTTTGAGTTTTTTCAAGCTTACAACCAAGCAGATCTATGGCATAGCGACATATCTCCGAAGACATATCTCCGCCCAGTACATTTTGCCGGCGGAGATATGTCGTTTTACGGCAAAAACGTTTTTTTGCGTCAAGTCGTGTTACACCCATACATCGAGCTTCTTTCTGAATCCAAGCTTCTTCAAATGGTTTATAACGGTTTGATGACTCATGCCCAGCTCTTGGCCGATGCTACGGCTGCTACTATGCGGGTCTCTTTCGATCAATTCAGCGATTTTATGATCACCCCTGCACCAGAACGAAAAGGTTGAAACCATCGTTGTGCGGTGGAAATGGAAACTGTATCGGGTCCATAAACTGCACAATTTTGATTGGCAGCATGAGATGCATTTTTGCCTTTATCGTAGTTGTACTGTAAAATATGCCGTATTTTCACTTTATTTTGCTCCATGTTTGCGACGCTTCAACTCACGAACGACTAAAAACAAAAAAACAATAAATCAAACACGTGTTAGCGCGTGAAAAGAGCTTTCCAAAAAGCTCTAGCGTGAACCGATGCGACGAATACAACTAGAACTACGCGCTTGCAAAGACAAGCTTGCGGAAATACCGCAAGACTTATATGTCGTTTGAAACGCGGCGAAGATATGACGTCGGAGCTATGTCGTTACCCCAGATCTATGCTTAAAATCGAGGCTCTTCATGCTTACAACCAAAAAGAACTATGATTGATATGAAGCTGACTTAATTTAAAAACAGTCTCAAAAATCCATGCTTGATTTCAGTATTTTGGCTTGGATCCAAAAAATTTCCGTCTCACCGCACTTATCGGCAAGATCGGCATGGTTTTTTCTCTGAGTGTAACATATCAGCCGGTATGTTATGAATAAATTAATTCAATATTGGCTACACTCAATGTCCTAGCGATTTTGTTCAGTTTGCTCGATACTTTTCGAATAAAAATCGATCTTTGGCGTTAGGCGCCTCATTTAAAAAAAATAAAAATGTAGAACGAATAATTTGAGTACGAACGCTCTTGAAAATATATCTAGTTGCACTTAAATTTTCCAGAATTTCGCTCTTCAAATTCAAATTCATTCTCAATGTGGTTCTATAGGCAAGGGGAGTGAAGAACGCAAACTTTGAGAGAATAACGTTGGCCGCGCTCTTTCAAAGAGAGACAGCGCATGCGCAGTTTGTCATTGTCATTTGACCGTGGCCCGCCGATAATTATGTTAAAGTTGAAGACTAAGATTGGGCGAAAGTAAGTGATTAAACGTCTGTATAATATAATAAAAATGTTTAAAACACCACATTAAAAAATAAAATGAAATAAAAACAAAAAAAATAAAAAAAATAAATGCTGCCACGGTCAAGCTGTTGCGGCTGGCCAAATACCAACCGTGCTGGTTCATAAATATGCTTTCGTCGCTGCTTGTAGCTTATCGAGAATAGTCGAGTCGGTAAAGATCGTCCAACTGTGTATGTTTCAGTCTTCTAGGTACCGAGTTCAAGTCCCAGTAAAGTAAGTAAAATAAAAAATTTTTATCTGTTATTTGACTAACACAAAATCAATCACGTCTTAGAAAAAAGTGGGTGGAGTGTGGCTGATGGTGAGTGGCGAGCAGCGCGGAACAAACAACATCACGGCAGTCGGACGGGTTGTCCCGGGGTCTCGGTCATGTCTCTCACACACCCAACCAAACCCCCCAACCCTCTTCAAATTTAATTATTTTGAGAATTATTCGTACTTGGATCAAGTACTGAAACTCTTGAGTCAAGAATGTCGGGATCAAAAATTCACTCTTGGATCAAGAACTTTCACTCTTACCCTACTTTTGAGAACGAATGCTCTTGATTCAAGAGTGAAATTCTCTATTGTTGCTCTGAGTGTACTTTTTCGACCGATCGTTCCTATGGCAGCTATATGCTATAGTCATCGGATTTGTATCAAACTTGACAGAATTGTGTAGTAGCATATAGTATTGATTAGTAATCATTTTGGGAGCGATAGCATTAAAAACAAAAAAGTTTTTTCAGACCTATCTTTTGTATCGGAGCTATAATTATATAGTTATTTCGCAGCACTCGATACTCAGTACATGATACTCAGTACTCGATACTCAGTACATGATACTCAGTACTCGATACTCAGTATGCAATACTCATTACTCGATACTATATACTTGGTACGCGATGCTTAAAACTCAGTACTCAGTACTCAGTACACACACAGATTGGCTCTAAAAGAGATATTTCTTGCATAACTTCGGTGTGGTGTTTTTTGTCGGATCTTATTGTGATTTTTGTGGGTTCAGACAGTTGCTATTTAGAAAGCATTTGGGGGTGGAAGTTTGTAAGTAAGCAAATTGATGGAAATGGAGTTGTTCATCAGTTTCCAACAGGCATCATGGAGCGACCACTTTTCAGGTAACTCACAGTCTCAACTCTCTGCCCTAGCGACATGTCCTTAGATCAGTTACACTTTACAGCAGATTCCTGAATAAGAAACGGTTTGCCATCATTCTCGCTCTCAACAGCGAGACGACCCTGTGTCCCTTAGGATCTATAAGAAAACGGGCTTAAAGCCCTTTTTTTGGACCCAATTTCTGGTCTCAACGTTTTCAGTTAGCGTTCTAACCACCCGCTCCGCTCCACCATCCATGGTTCTGTGTTTGTATTGCCTACATTTGTGCGCAATTAGAAATTAATTTCGGTTGAGTTTTTTTGGCCGCGTGTTTGCGCGTCGAGTGGGTTAAATGACTTTAATCACTTCCCAGCCGAACTCTGAACCACCACCACCACCCGACACCACCCACCACCACCGTACCGTCAAGTGGCCTTACGTGTGTCCCAGCATGATTTATGCTCGCCAATGGCAACAATAACAAATCAGCGACCAACGTCGACGGGGAAAAACTACAAACGGAAACAAAATACCGTTGGAAAGCACTTAAGGACCTTTTCATTAAGTGCGCACACGTCTGCGTCGGCGACGACGTCAGCGTAAAATGTACTCTTAGGCTGATTTGACATGTTCACAGGCAAATTAGTGTCGCGCTGGCTGGCGGCACATTAATTTCAACGCCCCGGTACCCTCCACCCCCCCCAGATGTGGTTATTTAGCGCATGTTTTAGCGTTATTTATTAAAGCGAAATTATTGTTAATGAGCCGCTCTGACTGGCTGACTTCCAACGCCTTTTCGACATTGCCAAGGCTACGGCTGGCCCCCCCCCCCGGCTTATCGCTTATTTAAACGAAGGCATTTGATTTTCGGGCCGATAATGCCATGAAATGATTTAAGCGAAGGACCCACAACAAAAACAAGAAACAAAAACAATAATCATAACTATCGTTAGCGCTGTGCGTGGGTGGGTGGCTGTGTGGGTGGGGGTGGGGGGGCCATAAAAACGGGAACAAAAGGAAACTCATTTAAGATATTTATGAAGTACTTAGGCCAAAGATTTGTAACAAAAACAGGGTTGAACTTTTGTAACCAACTTTGAATATGTTTATGGTTTGGTTTAATGAGGTCGAATATTGTATTTTATTGAGCTACAAATAGACAGAGCGTCGATAAGTTTCATGAAGTCGTAAGAATGTCTACGAAAAGTAAGTGAACAAAGTCCGTGAATAAAGTTTTAGTTGTTTTTTAGCTCCTTATTGCTCAGTTACTCACTCGCTGGAAGCAAAAAGTTATTTTTGAAAGGGAAACATCTTTGTTCAGTTATTCAACTCTCTCACTTTCTAGCTTCTTTGCTCTTTTTTGTTCAGTTGCTCACTTTCTGGAAGCAAAAATTGATTGCAAATAGTGAACAACTTTGTTCAGCTCTTCAACTTTTTCATTTTGTAGCTTACTTGCTCGTTATTGTTCAGTTGCTCACTCGCTGAAAGTAAAAGTAAACGCTTTGCTCAGTTGCTCACTCGCTGGAAGGAAGAACTGATTGTAAAAAGTGAACCACATCTGCTCACTTGCTCTTTATTGTTCAGTTGCTCATACATACTACTGCATTTTAAGCCGTTACTCACAAACCGAAACTGAATCTAAACTTCAGCTAATTGCCAAATAAACCAAACGAAAGTCGAACGGAAGTTGCGTATGCGCCATGTTGTTAGTTCTTGGGGTCAGGCGACCAACGCCCACCTAAAAGGATGACGAGGATTCCGCCAAGAACGTGCGTGGCATAAAATGTCACACACACACACACGTGCCAGGAAGTCAAGTGGTTGGTCATAATACGGCTGACACTCATAAATCTAAACAAATGCCAAGGCAAATAAAGCCGCTCCGCAGCAGTGGGGGGAGGGGGAGGGGGTGGTGCGTTTGCATATGCGTTGGCCATGACTAATTTGCATTATGAACCAAGCAGGACGACGTGGTCCTCGTCGTCGCCGGTTGCCATAATCTGCCTCAAATCGTTTTTATTGTTCGCACTTAAGTTGCGTAAAATAAAAATCATGTTTCTAACGCCAGGCTCCAATCCTCCTCCAAGCATATGAGTTGGGTCTCTGGTGGCTTCTTCCGAGCCGTCCTAAGCTCCATTTGCCTTGAATGCCATAATTTTTATGTGAAAGCATCACGCATGCTTCCACCCACCCCATCCCTTAGACCAAACTCCCTTTCCAGGAGCTTTATCAGACTTAGTTGCCTTTTGTTGGTGGCAGCAAATCTGGGGGACACACTTTATGACTGTGTTTCGCCCGGCACAAAGTATTTTTATAGCTCAATTAGCATATGGGGCGGAGTCTACATAACCCCTCCCCCACCCCTCCCCCACCCCTCTCCCAACCCAAAAAAAAGCAGGAAAAAAAGAAGTTACCAAAAATGGAAATAGCTATAAATAAAAGGGTTGCCAAGTCAAAACAATCGGTTGGCCAGTCAATTAGTCAGAGTGTGTGGCTTATATAGCTGGACTTTTACTAGCATATGCAGGGGGATTTGAAATCAATCAGGTGGTTTGAAGAGCTCAGTGCATCTTAACGGCTCATTTCGCGATTTAAAGGAAGGTTTTCAAATATTGTTTCAAAACAATCCATAATTATCAAAAATCTTGCTCGGCTAAGTAAGTGCATGTTGGCTGACCTATTCCGGAAGGCCTGTCGCTGAATTGATCGGAAGAGACCGGCATAGTAGCAGCCGTAGCATCAGCCAAGAGCTGGGCATGAGTCATCAAACCGTTATAAACCATTTGAAGAAGCTTGGATTAAAAAAGAAGCTCGATGTATGGGTGCCACACGACTTGACGCAAAAAAACATTTTTGCCCGTATGGATGCATGCGAATCGCTTCTGAATCGCAACAAAATCGACCCGTTTTTGAAGCGGATGGTGACTGGCGATGAAAAGTTGGTCACTTACGACAACGTGAAGCGCAAACGGTCGTGGTCGAAAAGCGGTGAAGCTGCCCAGACGGTGGCCAAGCCTGGATTGACGGCC
Organism: Lordiphosa clarofinis; assembly: GCA_018904275.1. Lineage (NCBI taxonomy): Eukaryota > Metazoa > Arthropoda > Insecta > Diptera > Drosophilidae > Lordiphosa > Lordiphosa clarofinis. The sequence continues at coordinate 2,571,719 of JAEIGQ010000020.1, forward strand.
AGGAAGGTTCTTCTGTGTGTTTGGTGGGATTGGCAGGGAATCATCCACTATGAGCTGCTCCCCTATGGACAAACGCTCAATTCGGACCTGTACTGCCAACAACTGGACCGCTTGAATGCAGCACTCATGCAGAAGAGGCCATCTTTGATCAACAGAGGCTGAATTGTCTTCCATCAGGACAACGCCAGGCCACACACATCTTTGGTGACGCGCCAGAAGCTCCGGGAGCTCGGATGGGAGGTTCTTTTGCATCCACCGTATAGTCCGGATCTCGCACCAAGGGATTACCACCTATTTCTGTCCATGGCGAACGAGCTTGGTAGTCAAAAGTTGGCCACAAGAGAGTCCTGTGAAAATTGGCTCTCCGAGTTTTTTGCCAATAGGGAAGCGAGCTTCTATAAGAGGGGCATTATGAAGTTGGCATCTCGTTGGGAACTCGTCATCGAACAAAATTCGCATATTTGACTTAAATCGCATTATTATAACCAATTTTATGAACAATTGAAAATTCAATAAAAATACTGCAAGACCGCGTGGCCCTCTTTCATTGTTCGAAATGAATTTCGACCGCCGTTACAAATGAGATGTATTTTTGGATTTTTAACATTAAGAAATAACAAAAATCCAAATTTTCGCCTCCGGCGCTAAAAACAAATCAATGTTTTAAATAAAAAAATAAACTGATCGACATACTCAAAAGCTTATGATTTTTTTTGGAAATACACACTTTTAGGGCCGTTTTAGATGATGTAGAAATGTTCAGATTGTAAGAAGAGTTGATTGGTATCTCAAAAGCTTCACTTTTACCAAAAAAAAGTTGAAATTTGTCGCACTGTGTAAGTGAATGCTTGAAGATGAACAAGGCTATATAACGTCTATAAAACACACAGTCATTTCACCCAACACAACAATTCAACACACTTTAATAGAACACAAAACAATTTTAACACGTCAATTCAACACAAAACAAAATAATTAATTTATTATTAAATTTAAATTTGGTTTGAATTGAATTGACGAAGTGTTAAATTGTTGTGTTGGGTGAAATGACTTATAGACGTGTGCTGACTTTTTTGTGAAGACTGTTTTGTGTTGAATTGACGTGTGTTGAATTGACGTGTGTTATATTGAAGTGTGTTGAATTGACATGTGTTGAATTGACGTGTTGAAATTGTTTTGTGTTGAATAGACGTGGAACCTGAAATTGACTAACGATGACTTTTATTAGTGATAGTAAATATAATGCAAGTGTGTAGTACTATCAGAGATAGAAGGGGGACACTAGCTGCAGGTAAATTTTTTTTTGGAAAAAAATCGCGCGATTTTAATCAACATATAAATTTCAAAAATTCAATTAAACATACGTCATTTCAACACATTACAAATTAAACACAAACAAATTCATGCTGTGAAAGAAGGGTGACACAAGCGGCAGGCACAAATTGTACGATATTTACAACGTCTGCATTCGGATGAAATTTATTCAAGTTGTGAACAAAAGAATGTTATCTCTGGTGCTTTCAAATGTGCATTGAATAGACGTGGAACCATAACTTTTATTTAAACGGTCCAAAAAACCGCGAAATTTGCAAATGACCAAAAAATTGAGAAATTTTCATAGGACCTAAGGTTATTGTGAATATTAGATAAATGGCAATTAAAGACGCATTTATATGAAGGTTATACCAAAAAACCGCGAAATTTGTCAAATTTTCATTTGAGTATTTACAAAAGCGCAGAAGATGTTAAATAAGAAGTTTAGATTTAACAGTCCAAAATATATTGCGAAATTGTCCAACATTTTCAGAGTTTAGTTGAATAAAGCAGTTGGGTAAACTTGCCGATAAATGGGAGGTGTAGATCAAACGGGTAGACCAAACTCTCAAAAAACTTGCGTAATTTAAATTTGTATAATGAGTTCAAATGACCATAAAGATTTGATATTGATTTGAACGGCAAACGCAAAGCTAGCAAAATTTTATGAGTTTTGGGTATCTTGAAGATTTGATGGGTAGCAATTGTAGACGCATTAATGATTAGATCGAACAGTAAAAAAAACGTCTAAATTGATGGGTAAAAATTGAATAATTTTATAAGAAGATGAAATTATTATGAAGATTTCATAACTGGCATTTGAAGATGGACAAAGAGAAGGTATCGGTCAATCAGATTAAAAAGAGTGAAATTTATGCGTAAAAAGACGCTTCAATATGAAGTGTAGATCATTCCTACAATTTCATAAAGAGTTTAAAAGGCAAGTGAAGACGGGTAAATAGGAGGCGTCCATCAATCCGCTTAAAAATATTAGAAAATGGCTAAAATTCGTTTGTGCGAAGGGCAAATAGGTGGTGTTAATCGAACGGATCACAAAATCAGATAATGACAGATGATAAAGGTCGAAATATCCAATATCCGTAAATGGTGCTAGATAAAGCATTGATAGTTGGCCATTCTGAAGTAAGCTTCACTTCTTCATTTTGTGTTTAGAATTTTAATGGGGCGTAGCAACGCCGGGAACTTGCCCGTTTACTATAAATAGAATCACTTTGTGTTGGTAATTAAAACGAAATTAGCTTTTTGTCAAGCGGTTTCGAAGTTATTTTTATAACCCCATTTCCTTCAAGTTTGCCCAGCTTCAAAAAGCTGTCTTTAATCTTCACAATGTAATGTCTTCTTTGGGTTGGGAAATGGAAAACAAAATGTCTAACATAATTTCCATTTCAAAATTCATTCGTGTATCTAAATTCGTACCCCGCACAAAAACAATTTCAACAATTTCAGCTATTTTTTTGTATTGTTTCATACATTCGTATGTAAACCGACCACTTCCTTCCATTGCCAGACGCAAGTTGCGTGCTGCCTACTCGCAGTTTCCCACACACAAATTTGCCACGCCCCTGCCCACACGAAAAGAGCACATACTTAAATATTGAAGCGCATTTCCGCGCCCAAAGACAATGGCCACACCACACATTGTACCACAAAACTCAGCCACACACGGCGCCAAAGTGTAACACAGAAAACTGTTTTGGCAATTAAAAAACTGCCGCCGTACAAGCAGGAAGATGAGAGTTCATAATAGCCCTGGCAAAAATGTACGAAGAGGCGAAACAATAACCAACAAAAAAAAAACACACACAAAAATTGCCGCATCATTTGAAATTCATTAGCCAATGGGGGGGCGCAGGGGAGTGATGGCCCCTCGAATTGCTTCCTTTTTTTGTTGGATTTGGTTTTGGGCATAAATAAATCAACCGCTCGCCAGCCAAAGCAAGAGGTCGTCAATCATGACAGCGAAATGTGTCAACAAACGTCAAACAACAAACTCAACCACAGGGCCACAACTTCATCAGCTGTCAGGATGAGGATGCCGATGTCGGTGTCCAGGATAAGCGCTCCTCTACATCAAATTGAGTGATGATCTGGCAATGATTTGTCACAAAAGCAAAAAAAGAAAAAAACACTCGCACGAACCATCAAATTTTTGGAAATTTATAAAATGGACGACAATTTGGATAAATTGAAGCATAAAATTTTAATTAATTATAAATAAATTGTTTCAAAGTGTAGCCTAGAGATGATATTTGCCAGGTAACTAAATAGATGTTTTATAGAATAGAGAAAGAAGGGTTACCTAATTTCACTCCCCTCTCCAATATAAGTTAGATTATGATCGAATCAAACTCTAAGAACGAATTGAAATTGTTAAGGTTATTTCTGAAAATGATATCTTACCTCATAAACCATATGATATTTAAGCATGCCTGAGATGTTCCTACACAAAATCCAAGCGAGTTTCAAATACATGAACAAACAAACTGACATTATCTTCTAATAACACAAGGTGGTTCTTACAGTGCGAACTACTGGCGTCAGTTTATGATACACTAAAATTAGGCACTCTCAACTGGGAAGTAGAAAAGATAAGAGGCGCAACTCCGAAGAAATTTTGTTTCGGTAGCTCTAGTTCAATGAATACTGAAAAATGATCCATATAAATACAGAAAATCAAACCAATACGGTCAAGCCCGTATTTTTTTAAACCAAGTATGAGAAGGTTTGATTTGAGTACGTATTTACTATAGCGGAACTCTTGTCTTGATCCAGACTTTAGATCACACAGGATTGATTCAATGATCCCTCAATAATGTTCAATATTGATTTAAGAAAATGAAATGGACTTGACCTCCATGTTTAAGCTCATTTTATTACTAAACTCCACAAAAAGGAACTCCATGCTACTTTTTTAACGATATCGACAGCAAGTTCTAGCCAGCTCGAGGTCAACTGTGGAAACAGGACGCAAAACACATTACAATATAGAAGCACTCAACAGGTGTCGGAAATCGGCGGACGAGTCACTTCGCATACTATACCTGAAGGAAAACCAGCTGTATAAGCACTTATGTAACCTAAAAAAATCACGATATCAAGAAGACCTCGGAATTAAGCTGGATCAAATCCAAGATAGCAAGGAATGGTGGCAATTATCACGTGAGCTCAAAGGAACGTGCTTTCGAGTTGGAACAAATGTGGCAGCTGAGGATTTCCAAAGCTACTTTAAGGAACTTTTAAATCAGCAGCAAATAGCTCCGGATATTGAGTACGCAAGAAACTGGTCCGAAACACCACTGCTGGATAATTGCGTAACTGTTGAGGAGATCCAGAAAATGCTTCAGAAGGTGAAATTAAATAAAGCAGCAGGCGAAGACAGACTACATAAGCTACGAGTGCTATATAAATGCGCCAATTGAACTCCTGGAAGAGCTGGCTCACACTTTTTATAGGATGTATGAAGGGGAAAGGATAGACTCCGCTTGCTCCAAAAGCATCATATTTCCCATTTACAAAAAAGGCGATATAAACTCTGCAGCAAACTACAGAGGAATATCCTTCATTAATTGTGCGGCGAAGATTCTGATGGGTGTGCTCAACGATAGACTGACGAGATGGGCTGACGAATACAACGTATTAAATGAGTTTCAGGCAGGTTTTAGTCGAAAATATTCTACCAACCTTACATCCATAGTATATCTGAAATGGAATCAAGGAAAAAAAGTTTATGTGTTCTTTGTCGACTTCAAGGCAGCTTTTGATAAAATTCCCAGAAGAATTTTATGGTACAAGCTTCATATGCTCGGAGTCTCGAACAAAATTCTCAACTTTATTGAGCGCATCTACAGCGATACACGAGCGGCGGTCTGGACTGGAGAAGAATTGTCAGAGACATTTGAGGTAAAATCGGGCTAGCCAAAACAAGCATAAATGGGTTCTGGAGTAAATATGTTCATAATAGAAATTTAGCAGTAAATTCCAAATGGAAAGTCTACAATGCCGTGTGTAGGTCTATACAAACTTATGCTAAACAAATTTGGGGTTATAGCTGCTTTAAAGAGGTCGATAATTTCCAGCTTTTCCTTTTGAAAAAAATTTTAAACCTGCCACCTACAACACCGGACTATGCACTCGCTTTGGAAAGCAATGTGGAGTATGCCCACCTTTTCTCTTTAGGACAACATGTCAATTATATTGCTAAGGTTCTTTTTTTTATACTCTGTACCGAAGGTACATAGAGTATATTAAGTTTGTGCAAAAGTATGTAACAGGGAGAAGGAATCATCTCCGACCCTATAAAGTATATATATTCTTGATCAGCATCAACAGCCGAGTCGATATAGCCATGTCCGTCTGTCCGTCTGTCCGTCTGTCCGTCCGTCTGTCCGTCCGTCCGTATGAACAAACAGATCTCGGAGATGGTAAGAGATAGAGGTTTGACATGTATGGGACAAATGTTTCTTATAGCTGCAGGCAGATCAAGTTTATTTTCAATTTTTGCCACGCCCCCTTCCGCCCCCGCAATTTGGAAAAAACGGTATATCTTCTACAGTTTTGAAGTTAGACGATTCGTACCTTCTAGAGATAGTTAGTAATTAGCAAAATGTATCGATTTGCCGAAGAAATGATAAAGATCGGATGAGCGGTTCTCAAGTTATGAGCTAAAAAGTACATCACCCTCCCCCCCACCCCCTCCCACCCTATTACAACTAACACCGCACAATCTTAAAAGAGAGAGAGAGAGATGAGCGAGAGAAAACGAGAAAGACTTAGAGATGAGCGCAGCACCAGCATTGCATTCAGCTTCTACTCCAGGTACAGAGTATGTTATAGTCGGGCTTGACCGACTTTCTTACTTGTTTTGAATACAAATCAGAACGGCTTCCAAACCTACTAGCTCACAAAATCCTTCAAAAGAATATATTTTGGGCCAAGGAATTAAAAGCACTATGTGTCTCAAATCGCCTAGAATGGCACGACTTGGAAATCGCCAGGTCCCAATGGAACGGATTATGCGCACAAATGCTGGCTACGCTAAAAAGCACTCAAAAGGATGTATATTTGCAACGGAAAAACTGTAGTATCACTAGATTCTATAAGTATCTAAACAGTGATATAGGAGAAAGGTATCTAAATATACCGCCGAAAAACATTTCGTGGGTGATGAAAGCCAGATGTGATATGATTTTGCTCCAGGGAAACATTTACCAGCAAGTGGAAAGCCCTATCTGCCCCCTATGCAATACAGGAGAATCTGAAGATATTCAGCATTTTCTGGGAAGATGTCCTGTACTAAGGGAGTTCAGAGTTCTGCACTTTGGTCAAGCCATCTTAAATAAAAGCTCCTTAATTGATGTGCTTAACTGTTCGAGCGCAAACGATTTGGTCAGGTTCCTAAAATCAACATTGGAGTATAGGAAAGAAATTTTGTCTGTATGAATGTAATTATGTTCAACAAACTTTAACGGAAAAAAAAAACAAATTGAAAGTTTAAAATGTATAACATGTTCTTAATTGTATTAGTACTTTATTTGTTAAATTAAAAGGCTGACGGCTAAAAGCCAGGCCTAGATTAATTTATTTTGTTCACCTTAAGCTAAATGTTCATTGCACAACTCGAGTAAAAGAAAAAAAAATAAATTACTACTACTACTAGAGACTGGTCGCCATTGAAGAATCTTCATTAGACTTTCCCCAACGAATGCAATTTAGCAGCTGGCTCCTCATGCTGGAAGTGCTATAACTGAAAATCTAAAGGCAACAGTTAGTGCAGAGCACGCACACCATCAATAACTCCTTGAAAGTGTGCTTTTCTCTCACAGTTTCGAACTTGTGGAATTCCGTACTTTAATCTCTAGTCAGAATCATTTGGTTTTAAACTAGAATCCGTATTTGAAATTATTTTAGAATTGTTTCAATCTAGTACGACTCGAACTTGAAATTTTAATACGAAGGTCAAGATCAAACCAGATCCCACCCAGATCCCGCCAAGATCCCACCTAGATGCCTTCCAGCCATTTCCCATCCAAATCCCACACAGATCCCTTTTAGATCTCGCTCAGATCCCGCCCGGATCCCTTCCAGATACTGCCCAGATTCCACCTAGATCCCGCCCAGATCCCTCCTAGATCCCGCCCAGATCCCTTCCAGATTCCGCCCAGATCCCTTCCAGATCCCACCCAGATACCTTCCGGATCCCACCCAGATCCCAAGAAGATCCCACTCAGATCCCACCCAGAAATTACCCAGATACTACTCAGATTCCACCCAGAAACCACTCAGATCACACCCTTATCCCACCCAGATCCCACACAGAACTCTGCCAGATCTCGCCCAGCTCCCACCCAGATCCTCATCTAGATCCCACACAGATCCCACACATATTGCTCCCAGATCCCGCCTAGATAAGATTTTACCCAAATCCCTCCCACATACCACCAGATTCCACCAAGATCACACCCAGATCTTTCCCAGAACCCACCCAGTTGTCCCTCTTCAGCATTTTTCCTACCTCTTCGCTTCCCTCTCTGCCCATCCCCTTGTGTGTGTGTGTTTGTTTGTACGAAACAACAACACAAAATATGAACGACGACAGCGTCACGTGACGCTGAAATCAAATTTTACTCCTACTTAAATCGTCCGTACCGAAATTAAAGATGTTTCACATCAAAAATTTTAAAAAATTTACGTATTTTTTTACGTTTTTGAAAAAAAAAAAAGTTTTTTTTAGAAAGTTATTGCCTTTTTTGTCACGAAATCTCGAAAAAATATCAGTATGATAAATGTGCCCAAAATTTATAATAAATTTAATTTATGGTTTTTGAGCTATTGAATAAACGTTTAGGACCCAGAAGAGAACGGAAAAGGATATGAATTTTCATATAGTTTCCACAACATATTGGGCCTATTTAAGGCTTTAGAATTACGACAAAAACTTTCAAAAAGTTTTGATTTTTGTTTATCAAAAATTTATTGGTGTTAACTTTAAATTTTTTCGAACTTCAATAAAGAATGTTTTGGTGTCAGCTTGGAAGGATTCAATTTGATCAATAATTTTTTGAAATAGTTCCGAAACAGTATTAAAGTATTTTTTTTCAAGTTTCCCATACCCCCCACCCCCATCCGTGTAAACTTGAACCAGTTTTCCACCTGTCCGCGTCCTGTTTTGCATTCGGTTATCGGTGTCGTGTCACAATTGGTATCGTGTTTTGTTTGATATATAAACATTTTCCTGCATATTTTTTCATCTCGAACATTTCCACATTTTATGCATTTATGAGAGAAAAACGAAACGAAACGAAAATTTTAATGCGTTTTATGCGTGCGCGCATTTTAAGCGGCTGAAAATGCTAATCAGACAAATTAAATGCCACGCAAAGTCCCTGCAGGGTCGGTGAGGTCCACTAAACGTCGGTTTGTTTGCCAACAAATGAAAATGGAAATGTGCCTCCAGTCGTTGTTGTTGTTGTTGTAGAGTGAGACTTTTGCATGACCAACAAACAGTTTGTTCTTGTGTGTGTGTGTGTGTGTGTGTGTGTGTGTGTGTGAAATATTTGATGTGAATTTGATTGCAAGCGTTTATGGCGGAAAACCGCAAAAGAAACAGGGAGGAAAAGCTGGAACGGAAACGGAATTTGGCATGGAAAGCAGCCCTGGAAGCCCAGATTTCCATTACTTTACGCTCCACTCTCGCATGTGTGTGTGTTGCCAACTGCTTTAAAGTGAACCTACTCCTCCTCCCACCAGCAGCACCCTTGTATTAATCATAATTATGCAAATTTCTTCTATAGGTGGTAGGTTTGTTTGCACAATTTTCCACCTTTTATAGTACAGTTAATTTTCGTGCTCGTTTGTGACTTGGCTTGGTTTGGCTTTCCTTTTGCATAACACGAACGAACCGAACGAATGAGGGGAAACGGCCAGGGAGAAGAAAATTGTGAAAATGTGTGCCGAGAATTTCCCAGTTCGTTTTGAAAACGTTTTTATGCAATTTATTTAAGTTGCGATTAACGTCGACTGCGTCCGCGATATTTGTTAGCTTAATTGCTTTGGCAGACGGGGCAACGGGGCAACGGAGCGACGCAATGCGACGCGGCGGTGCAAAAGAGGCGCGTTAAAAATGCTTGTAAAAGTGAATGCGTGAAATGCGTCGGGAATGGGAATTGGGATGTGGCTCGAGTGCAAGCGATTGCATTCCAATATATGAAACGGTTGAACAACGATTTTATTAACTGAAACGGTTCGTTGGCTTTGCAGTGGGGCAAGGCTTTCGCCTAAACTAGGCAATGTGCAAAAAGTGTGCGAAATGGTAACCGCCAGATCTGATCCAGATACAGATGGGCAGCTGGAGGATCGTTTGCGGGAAAGCCAGGGCTCCAGTAAGGAGACCTACTCCGAAAGAAGGAATTGGGTGTCTGGTGTTGTTTCTTTGTAAGAAAGAAAGTTAATAAGAGTTTATCGCATTGGGAGGGAACTAACCCTGATCCATTAAGACAAATGGCATAGCTTTAGCCGTAACAATATTGAGGGGTTTGAAGTTTAAATATTATACATTTTGTTTTGTTTACTTAACAATGTTCTTTATTGTTATCTTATTTTGACTAACTCATTAAACACATAATAAAATGTTTGAAATTTTTTGACCTGTAGATTTTCAAGATAATCCTAAAACTATACGAAAACTTTCCTCTTTTTTCCCGTCTTCATAATCAAATTTAAAAAATTTCGCGACTTTTTAGACCGTTTAATTTACAGCTTATATTTTATCGTCATCATCACAATCTATGCCATGCGAAAACTTAATTGATACCATCATGATTGATTGCTTTTACCTCTGCGAAAAGCTTTCAAAGTTTCCACAAATATCTAAACTTATAATTCTGTAGGCCCCGCTAACTGACACAGCCAAAACTTACCCTAGAGATCTTCGCGCACTAAGAAAGAAAAATTGGAAATTTTGTCCGCGAAGTGGGTGAAAACACTAAAGAAAAGTTTTTAAGAAAGTGGGATATGAAACGACTCACACAAATTAGGTGGTGACATGACAAAAGGCCCATATTCAAATTAATCGTACACTGAGAAAAAAATCAATCTAAAATTAAGATTATAATCTTGAATCAAAGAGAAACGGTGTCAAAATTCGACTAAGACCAGATAATCTTAACCCAGTATTATATGCTCAATTTTCTCAATTTTAATCTTAATCCATCAATCTTGGATAAACATTGTTTATACTCGACTTTAAGATGAAACAATCTCATTTTTAAATATGAAAAGAAAAAACGAAAAAAATTATATTAAGCTGTTATTATTTTTATGTTTTGTTTTTTTTTTGTTGTGTTTGATTTAGTTATTATTTGTTGTTTCTGAAAAACTTATATAAATGTTAATTATTAATTCGCTGGTACTGGGACTTGAACTGAGTACCTCGGGGTGATTGACCACACTGCATCGGCACTCAGCCATCTCGGCTGTTCAGCCTCATTGTTGGATCGTCACTAATCGTTGTTTAAGAACTCAGCAAGACAATACCAGCTGAGTTCTTACACTGCAACTGGTCGCGCGAAAAAAATTCCTTCAATAGCAGAGACGGTAAAGAGGAAGTCAAAAGCTTTATTGGAACGAGTAGGTTGTGGTTCGAGTCCCAGTAGAGCCGAGTTGTTTTTTTTCATTTTTTTTTTAAATTTTTTTTTTAACAAAATAAATTTATTTATATATATCATAAAGGTTTTTAACTAAAGCTTTACTTAAAACTGTAGGACGGTTGATACATTTCGAGATGATAAATCTTGTTTTTAAGATTTTGAATCTCATTTCAAGGTTTTTTTATCTTGCTATTACAAAATTAAAAGATTCTCGAAAAAAAATTTTCAATCTAGATTTTAGATTGAATTTTTTTTCTCAGTGTAGTAAGCATCGAAATTAAACTACAACATTTTATCGATTACGCCCTTAAATTTGAGACATATTGCCCATATCTCGTCGGACTTTTCGCCCAGTTTAATAAAAGCCTTGAAATTATAACCAGAACTAGGTTGCTTTAATTGGAAAACGAATTAGCTGTCTCTTCCATATCAGCGGCCTAAAATGGACAGAGGCAGAAATGCTTGGAATAGCAAAAGGAGCGAGAAGCTGGTCACAGAGGAAGACTTTCCTGGCTGCGCTCTCAAAGTACAAGATAATCTCAAACCCCAAGGAGAAGGTTAACTACGAAATGGTGTCCATGCCCTACAACGTGAAGTGCAGTATCTAGACTATTCGGCATGGCTGGACTTAGATAGTTAAAGCACAAGTTAAAACGGAATGGTCCAGGCATAGTTGTGCTTCCACCATCCGTGATGATCTACTCGAAACGAGGACGTACTCTTTGCTCAGATATCGCCAGTCGTTGCTGTTGTGGGAGGTGTTGAGGCTAGGGACCAAAATGGAGGCACCGCATCGCAACCTCATCTGCTCATTTTCGACCCTGACACTTCTGTGGGATATGTGGAGGCGATTGAAGTCATTCATTTTCAAAAGACACCAATTTCGAATTTTATTTGTATTTATGGATACCTGCGTTTGATGGCATTTTTGGTCACAGCAGTGGCCTCCCAGATACTTTGCTTTATTTCCTTATCAGTCAGATTTTCTTTCACTTTAACAGCTGTTCACAAGTCTCAATCAAATCAATGTTAAGATTTGCTTGAATTTTAAGCCATAAGCGAAATCTTAATCAAGTCTAAATCGCTTTCATGAATGCCACTAATAAACAGCAGAGTGCGGACACGCTGCCATCGTACTATTAGTGCGTTTTCAGCCCTGCCGGTGTGACCGTGGCCCAAATTGAGAATCAACCTACATGAGACAACCAATTGCACAAAAACCACCTGGTAGACTTCGATTTGAACAAAAACAGGAACATGAGAAAACGGCCTTAAGTCCTTAAGTTGTACCGAAAATTTAAAAAAAAATCCCACGGGCGAAATGGGACAGAATTTCTATGCCCATTTTAAAGGAGCAAAATTGTTAACACTCTGTGGATAGCTTAAATTTGTTAAATCATATACTTAGCACTGTCACATAAATTTGAATACGGACATTACACCCATGGGCCTTATGTCCGTTCCAAAGGCCCAGAAAAATTCTGAGTTATATTTCAAAGTAGTGATTGAAATTTTTCATAAGAGCCTTATGTCCTTATGTATGTTATGTACAGACCACTGCTGTGAATCGAGTTTACTGTGTACAAGATAAATCAACACTTATTGTACAATTTCTTGAAATCTACGACGAGGACAAATTCAGCTAGTTACGTATACAACACGTTCACCTAATCGTAAGTTACGTCAACGAATTTCCGACTTTAATCGAGCAACAAACGAATTTGTAGCAGTCGGTAAACTAAGACCTAACGAAGCAAGCGAAGAGATGCGTTTTATCAACCTCTTATGTGGAAAAAATATTTTGAAGCCTGTCCAATTTGGAATGTGCGACTAGTGAGCCTCGCAGGGAGGTTCAGCAACTTGAATGCACGGACCGTCTAGACTCCGTGAGCACCGTTATGAATCGATGAAAGATTTTAAACCCGAAACGAAGATGGCATTAAAGACTATACCGGAGAGGACTTTGTAGTATATTTTAAAAATTGGTAAAAACGTTGACACAAGTGTATAGCATTAGAAAGGGACTACTTCAAAGGGAATAAAATGAAATTAACACAAATAATTAAAGATTTTTTATATATAAACAAATTCCCGGTATTATTTTGCGCACAATATTATAGTAATCCGCATTATCCCCAAAGTTTTGGATTTCTCAAATGGACGATAGTCTATATTTTTTTTTATTTTTATTTATTTATTTATTTTTTTATTTAGTCGATAAAAAAAGGCTGTCAACTCAATTACACATACGTTATAAAAAAACCTTATTGACTAAGAAAGCCTAACAAAGAAAAACTAACAAAATTACAAAATAACTAATAACGACTCCGACTCGATGGGGGAGTTTTATTTGCCCGTCCGGCTAAATAACTAAAATAACTGGAAATCTCTGACCCGGTGGGGGAAGATTTTTTAGCCAGTCCGGCAAGCTATGCCCCTACTCACAGCCAGGAGTGGTCAGAGATTTCCCCTAAGATAATTATAGAGAGATGTTTCTAGAGAGAAGAGAGAGAGATCTGTTGAGAGCAGGTGATAGAGATAGTTATAATTTTGACATAAGACTCGAAATCGATTGTGCTTTGCATAATCAGTTGTGCATCTAGGCAATACTAATGGAAAATAGTTTCTGGTTGGCCTAGAAGCAACGGAGAAGTTAAGGCGACCTAAAAGTTCAGATGAATCTACATCACCGATAATTAGTTTATAAAGAAAAGAAACACCTAATACTGTTCTACGGTTAGCTAACGAAGGAAGGTCAATAAGCAAGAGTCTGTTAGAGTACGATGGCAGACGAAGGTTAGGGTCCCAATTTAAGCCACGTAGGGCGAAAAGCAAGAATTGCTTCTGAACTGATTCAATACGATCTATATGCTTTTTAAACTGCGGAGACCAGACGTACGAGCAGTATTCAAGTACAGGACGGACTAGAGCAGTGTATAAAAGCTTTGTGGTATATGGATCATTGAACTCTTTCGACCAACGTTTAATGAATCCGAGTACACCATTTGCTCTATTAACAATAGAGGAGATATGAGGATTGAAACTCAAAGAAGAAAAAAGAATTCCAAGATCAACGACTGTTAAAATTCGTTCCAAGGGTTCATTTCCAATCGTATAGGTAGCCAGCGAAGGCTTGCAACGATGGAAAGTCATGAACATGCACTTGGAGCAATTAAGGTGTAACTGATTAATCAGGCACCAGGATTGCAAGGAGTTTAAGTCATCTTGTAATCTGGTGGAGTGCATCGGGTCGTTGAAAGATAAAATAAGGTGTACATCATCGGCGTACATAAGTATCCGAGAATTCGAAATTAATAAAAAGAGTAAAAAACAATGGGCCGAGGTGACTGCCTTGTGGCACACCTGAAGTAACAAAGACAGGCTTTGACGTATTAAAGCGTAGCAGAACTTTTGAAGTTCTATCTTTTAAATACGACGAAATCCAAAGTAGAAAAGGTGATGGAAATCCTAATCGATCAAGTTTAACGAGAAGAAGATCATGGTTCACAGAATCAAATGCTTTACTGAAGTCGGTGTAGATGACATCAGTTTGTTTTTGGAAAAGGAAACCATCGTGTACCATTTAGGTAAATTCAAGTAAATTGGTCGCAGTTGACCGACGCTTTGTAAATCCATGCTGGAAAGGTGATAAAATCGATTTACAATAGTGCTGTAGGGAAGAGGTTATAATCTGTTCAAATAATTTTGGAATAGCGGATAATTTAGCTATGCCCCTATAATTGGATATATCAGACTTCCCACCTTTTTTATGAAGAGGAATAATATAGGATTCCTTCCAAAGATTTGGAAAAATACCAGATTCTAACGATAGATTAAAAAGCTTAAGCAATGGATTGCACAAAGAAATACAACACTCTTTGAGCACACAACTGGGAATGTTGTCAGGCCCAGGGGAGTATGAAGATTTTAGTGATTTATTAGCTGCATTTATTATATTAGCTGCACCGTATAAATAAGCTGAAGTGAAAAGCTGCCCACCACGGTTGCGGCCGTCCCTGCTCATGGTCTATTTATACGGGGTTGACAAAATGACCAAAAGAAAAGGGAACTGGACAAAAGTAGAAAACTTTGTTGGCGAAATTCTGCGCCTAAAATGCCTTGGATGAAAGAACACAATAGGGGGGTCTGGACGCAGACGAAAAATTGGAGCGCATAGGGCTTAAATGGGCCCAATTCGAAGTAATGCGAAAGCTTTTCCGAATTAGATTAAGGTGCATAGTGCACCTCACCCCGGCAGAATCAAATTATAATAAATTTACACGTTTTTTGACAATGTGATCGTCTTAAGCCCACATCTTTAGAATAATTCTTAAAAAGCTGAAATATTAATTAAACTTCATGTCAAGAAAATGATATGAACTATTTAACTCGAGTTGTCGAGTGAAAGTTTAAATTCAACCACACTATTTTCAAATATAAATAAATTCTGAATACTAATATCAATACTTTACAAAATAATTGATTTTTTAATTCAAGTGTTGGCTCGAATCGAAATGTCAAATGTCATGCTTTTAGTCTTCCCCGCAGTTTGTTGCTCCACCGAAGCTATTTACTTATTTAACAACGAACAAACATATTAAATAATAAACTAATTGAGATTGAGAGAAGCTTGGCTGGGCCAACAACAACGTCAATAACCATGTACAGTTAATGGACTAGATTTTGTTTTTGTGGCATGGAAAAACGGATGGAATTCTCACCACCAACGCAATTTTCACACAATTTGCCATAGAACTACTACAATAGTTCAACCTCTTCAGTCCGCCATATTTGCCAACTTAACCCCACATTAATCATCGGCACAGGTCAAGAGGTCAGCAATGAAAATTTCATTTGCACCACCCACCTCATTGATTGATTGACTGCATTTGCCAACTTAATGCGTTGCGATCATTAATCTTAACCAAATGCCCACCCCCCTCGGAGCACACACACACACACACTTTCACACTGACGCCGCCGCCGCCACCCACATCCACCCAGTCGAAGCGCAACTAAATAGCGCTAAAGAGTAGACAAAGTTATGAAGTACACCTGTACCTGGGTCCTAGGGTATGCATCGATTGACGTGACACCAAAAGGCTGAACCGTACTTAGGCTAACAATGCAACAACAGCTACACGACCAACTGGAGTAGAGGTTCTAAAATGCCCATTTTGTTGTGGAGCCCCCCACCCTCCCCCTAAAGTCATAACTTCTTTAAGCCTAGCTACACTGAAAGAAACGAAAACGATTCACTCAAGAGCACTTTTTTTTTGGTTTCTCTTTTGCTCGTGTTTTTTACTGAGCGCAAGCATCTAAAGCAGTGGTGCACAAGGTCAAATTGCCGTATCCCCTGGGATAAGAAGTAATAATTCTGCCAGCGTCGCAGCCGACACACGCATAGAAAGAGAGAATACGTGTGCTCTATAAATAGCACGCACACACATATGTGTGTTTGTATGTAGCCTATATTTGACATAACGACGTTTACTTCGTGTTGCTCTGCTACGCACACCAGCGCAAATCATGATAATGTGAGTTTGTGCACCACTGATCTAAAGTTTCTTTTGCATATGTATGTGTGGTTGCTATTGGGCCGCCTGTGCATGATTCTTTCTGCCTGTATTTTTCGGCTACAGTGTGCTTTTGCACTTTGTTATTATGTCGTCAGCTTGTGCGACAAGCCGGCGCCAGTTGGCATGTATATTCTTGTTCTAACTTACTTCGAAGCAAGGCAACAGTGTGCCGTCATTTGCACAACAAAAGAATTAATATTTTATTCCATTTGACGTAAAAATATACAAAAAAAAACAAAAATAAAGCAACGCTTCTTGCCTGCGTTGTGTGCTCATCTGTGTGGGACTGACTTTCACCTGACCCTGGGTGTAGCCCTCTCCTTTAGACAACTAACAATCACAGGTCTCCGGATCGCAGAATTTCCCGCACGCAAGTTCTACGCGATTTACGAATTATTTTGCATTCATTCGCCTCTTCGGCATCAATTTTGCTCACACCGGCCGCTTTGAGCAAGGCTCGCCTTTGTAAGGGCGGCACGGGCTTAAAACGGCCAGACCTACTATCATCAGTACAGTCAGCCAAGCTTCTTGTTTCCTTGGCGAAATGCCGGTCACCCATGCCCAAAGTGCATCCTCCTGCGGCGGGAATACAACTGAATCCCTGCTGGCGAGGGAAATAGTAGACATTGACACTGTCAAATTTAATGCAACGTTTCGCCACATCCATGTCATTCTTAACTCCCTTGGTCTTTGGCTGCTGCGGCTTCTCCTCTAACGGCTCCAGCGGTACTCCCTTCCTGGATTTCGGAAGTCTAGTCATGGCTACTAAAGGTCTGCACGAGTTTAATCAAACATTTTTTTTCAGTACAAAAATCTCACCTGAATAAATAGATTAGATTCTGATCACTTTAAGTGAACCTTGTCTGAATAGTGAAGAACGTAAAACGCTCTGAGTACTTGGATCACTCAATGATCAAGAGAAAATTTTCTTATACATCTTAAAAGCCATGAGTTTGACAAAACCCAACAACGATAGAGCATTCAGATTGTATTAAATAGGGTCGGATATTTCAAAAAATCTTTGGAAACTGAAAGTGTCATCACCAATAATTTTTTAATTTCAATTTCAAAGGTATGCGCAATTTTGTTTCATATTTTAATTAGTCAAAAAAAAAGTGAAATCCCAATATATTCCTGCGCTTTGCCTCTCGAACCACACACGCTATCCATATGCCAACTATCAATGAGAAACTTTTCACTTATACAGCTAAATCTACGAATCGTCAAAACTTTTTTAGGAAGATTCGTTGAGTTATGTGCTTCTGGTGTCAGTTACCACTCTTCCGATGGCACGGAGCTTTCCGGTGCTGTTACACCGGCATATTAAAATGTCAAGTCTTTCTTTCCCATCCAGAACCTAAGGGGGTGCCAATCCAAGATAAATTCTAGTTCAGCTCCAATAATTTTTATTTTCCTCTCCTGGTGATAGATGAGATACCACGGCAGTATTGTGATGATCGAAGAGCGATCCTTGAAACCATGTGCGGACTGCCATGCATTTACCGTTTCTAAAAAATGAGCTGCATTTCAGCCAAGCATCTCCATGCTTTGCGATTAAGTTGCCACTGGTCCTTACACAGTTTGCAGGGCGATTTTGATACACCGAAATAATAATAAAATAAATTTTTAACCATTTTACTTTACATGTCCACACCACAAGAAACAAATATTCTCAACAGTGTGACCGGAGGCTGAAACAAAAATATCACTAAAACAAGTGATAAAGTCGGTCAAGCTCGACTATAACATACTCTGTACCTGGAGTAGAAGCTGAATGCAGCGCTGCTGCTGCGCTCATCTCTAATTCTCTCTCTCTCTCTCTCTCTCAGTCTCTCTCTCTCTAAGGGTGAGAGTGGGTGGGTGGTGGGTTGTTTACTTATTTGTTCATAACTTGAGAACCGCACATCCGATTTTTATCATTTTTTTGGCAAATCGATTCATTTTAATACTCTGTACCGAAGGTACATGTAAATGTAAATGTAAATGTTGGCTATACAGCTCCTACGACGGGGCCAAGCCAAGCTTCCCACGATCTCTTGGCGTGTGTGCCTTAAATTTTTCGCACAAGAGAAAGGGACCTACAGTTTAACGCCGAATCCGAACGGCAAAGTTTGAGAATTTGCTTTTTAATGGCTAGTTACTTCACAGCTGGCGCCAATAGCTGGTGAAGGTGACCGTATGTGTAAAAGCTATTTTCTAAAGAAAGGAAAAAACTTTTTATTATTAGATGCTCAGAGGCGGGATCGAACCCACGACCTCCCGCCCAGCAGTCCAGCACACTAGCCACTGAGCCACATACGGCCACTCCGAAGGTACATAGAGTATATTAAGTTTGGGCAAAATTATGTAACAGGGAGAAGGAATCATTTCCGACCCTATAAAGTATATATATTCTTGATCAGCATCAACAGCCGAGTCGATATAGCCATGTCCGTCTGTCCGTCCGTCCGACCGTCCGTATGAACAAACAGATCTCAGAGATGGTAAGAGATAGAGGTTTGACATGTATGGGACAAATGTTTTTTATAGCTGCAGGCAGATCAAGTTTATTTTCAATTTTCGCCACGCCCCCTTCCGCCCCCGCAATTTGGAAAAAACGTTATATCTCCTATAGTTTTGAAGATAGACGATTCGTACCTTCTAAAGATAGTTAGTAATTAGCAAAATGTATCGATTTGCCAAAGAAATGATAAAGATCGGATGAGCGGTTCTCAAGTTATAAGCAAAAAAGGACATCACCCTCCCCCCACCCCCTCCCACCCTATTAAAACTAACACCGCACAGTCTTAAAGAAACAGAGAGAAAGTGAGAATGAGAGAAAGAGAGAGAGACTTAGAGATGAGCGCAGCACCAGCATTGCATTCAGCTTCTACTCCAGGTACAGAGTATGTTATAGTCGGGCTTGACCGACTTTATCACTTGTTTTAATTACTAACTATCTCCAGAAGATACAAATCGTCTATCTTCGAAACTGTAGGAGATAAAACGTTCTTTTCAAATTGCGGGGGCGGGAGGGGGCGTGGCAAAAATTGAAAATAAACTTGATCTGCCTGCAGCTATAAAAAACATTTGTCCCATACATGTCAAACCTCTATCTCTTACCATCTCTGAGATCTGTTTGTTCATACGGACGGTCGGACGGACGGACAGACGGACATGGCTATATCGACTCGGCTGTTGATGCTGATCAATAATATATATACTTTATATAGTCGGAAATAGTTCCTTCTCCCTGTTACATACTTTCGCACAAACTTAATATACTCTATGTACCTTTGGTACAGTGTATAAAAATGCATAATTTTGGGCAAAATATCGATATTTCGATAATATTTTAGACGTCCCTAATCTGAAACCGTGACTGACGAATCATTAGATCGCGGGAAAATATTTATTTTTATATATTATTATTTATTTGGTCTTTTTACACAGAGATTTACTATATGTTCTCAAATCTTAAAATTTTAATTGTATAATTGTTCTTTGGTTAAAGAGGAATGTTTGGTTGGACGGCTGCTACATTAGTCGCTGGGCTGGTAGGACTTTCCTTTGAAGGCGGGTGTGACTACTGAGTTGGATAAGTGCTCTAGCTAATAGATAGGTATGAGATGATCAATTTGTTGTGTGTTTAGTTTGTCCGCAAGGCCCTTCTGAATGTTTACGTTTTGGATACATAAAGGTTCGGCTTTTATTTTGCTTTGTCGAAGGGAATTTACCAATCGCTATGTTGTTTTTTCATTCTTTTTTTGCTCTACTCACAAACTAAATTTTTGTGTATGTGAGTCCTTCACTCTAGGGCTCACTCTCTCTCTCTCTCTCTCTCTCTCGCTCTTAGCAAAAGCGCTTAGTTCAAAATGTTGCCATACCTTCTTTGTTGTATGAAAGTCTGAGACAGCGCTGCTGACAGTGACAGAGAACATAAAAGTTAACTTGTGTTGCTCGACATGTTCGATCAGTCGACTCACATTTAAATTAGAACCCTTTTCTGGCAGTGCAGTTCACCCCTCGGCCACAGCTCCTTACCCTCCCTCCCCCCCACCGCCTAGTTTTTTGTTAACAATTATGAAGCTTGCATGCTAACATTATAATTGATTGCCTAAGCTTACGGTTTCAGTGGAGGGGGGGAGCGGAGGGTGGGGCTTGGTAATTTGATTGCGCAATTTGCGCGCATTGTGTTGCATAGTTTTTGGCGCGCGAACTTGCATGCCGCTGTCCCTGGAGTGGAATAGGGAAGTGGAAGAGTGGTGCCATAAAAAAAAAAACGCACGAAAACCGCCAACAAACATGACATGCATTTATGTCACGTCACATGTGCAACACGAACACACACGAACACACACACACACACATGTGCAACTATTTTAATTGGCGACATTCCGCAATTTTATGACTTTTAAAATTCTACATATATTTCATGCATGCAACGTTGCCACACTTCAATTGGCTTTTGAAGGACACACAGCAACACACACCAACACCAAGGCAAGGATACGCCTGAGTGGCAAAGTGGCAGGGTCTGGGGCCCAGTTTGTTCTTGTTGTTGTTGTAATTAGTGAGCTGCATTTCTTTGCCACTTTTGGCCATGGCAATTAAGCAAACACACATCATAGCCAGGGTGGAGGCGCTGGGGAGCCGAAGAGCCGAGCTCCACAGGAAAAACGAATATGAAATTATGTAATTAAGCAACGAGCAAGGGGCAGGCGGCAGGCGGCAGGGAACACAGGCCAAGGGCAAATGGGCGTTAAAAGTGTTGATTGGGTACCGCTTAAATACCTCTCCGCGGCTTAGACAAGTACTTAACATGAACATGAACCACCACGGTGGACTTTCGTTCAGAAGCAAGTGATCAATTCTTGAACCTGTTTATGTTGTCCCACGTCGTCTCGAGAGATGAACACAACTCTGAGCTGAGCCCTCGAACCGGAGTCGAACCTTGTCGTCATCTTTCATTTTCAGAAACCTTACAGCTGGCGCCAATAGCTGGTGAAGGGTAAAAGGTAAAAGGTTTTTAAGAAAAAAACTTTTTATTGATGTTTTTGTTTCAAATCAAATAACTAGATCATATAGCTATCATAGACCGCCCTAGCGATGAAGTATACACATCAAAGCTCTCAGGAAAGCTTTTTGCAAATAAAGCTTGTCTTTATTACAGTGACGTCGATAGTCGTGATGGTTGAGATGACGACTCCAACGTGTTTAAAAGGTAGCATGATAGCACGATAGTATGATGAACATCTGAAAAGTATGCAACACTTTTTTAACTCGGCTATTTTTCACATTTTTGCTCATAACTTGAGAACCGCTCATCCGATCTTTATCATTTCTTTAGCGAATCGATTCATTTTGCTAATTACTAACTATCTCTAGAAGATACGAATCATCCATCTTCAAAACTGTAGGAGATATAATGTTTTTTCCAAATTGCGGGGGCGGGAGGGGGCGTGGCCAAAATTGGAAACAAACTTGATCTGCGTGCAGATAAAAGAAGCATTTGTCCCATACATGTCAAACCTCTATCTTTTACCATCTCTGAGATCTAGGTGTTCATACAGACAGACGGACGGACGGACAGACGGACATGTCTATATCGACTCGGCTGTTGATGCTGATCAAGAATATATATACTTTATATGATTTCGGATCTTGCTGCAAGCCAGCTTTTGGGACTCCCAAGCGGTCATTGCAGATCTGCCAGCTTATTGAAGACAGGCCAAGACTGCTGACGATTGAATTGGTATTCATGAAATAGCTATACAGTCAACCAGCCACCGTAGAAGTAATGGACAAAATTATAAATTAAACAGCTTACAATCTTTGATAAATTATATTTGATTCCTCCCCAAATAGCAGAATCGGTTCAAAAATATATAGGTATATAGGACGCCTAGGCCAATTGGTCCAATTAAATTGCAAAATTGTCAAAATTGTACAAAATAAGTTTGGACACTTTCTACTCTCGACTATCTTCAGGTGTGGGCAAATTAATTGCTTTATTTGTTAACTATAGCATAATTTCTACCCAACTTTTGTATAAATATTAAGCAAAGCCGTCGCTAAAGAGGCGCCATCTATTGGTCATTTTGAGTTATAGCTTAAATATTTACCTGAGCCCAATTAATAAATCGATGCTGTAGCTTGAATCCTCAATCAAAAAACCGAAGAAGAAGTATTAAAACGCCCTTTTCAACAGTTTATCGAACCAAAGCGTCTGCCCAGCGGGAGGCCTCACATATCTCTGGGCATCTGCCCAGATATCCCTTCTTTACTGTTGTTGTTGTTGTCGACAACAGCAGCTGCAGCTGCAGCTCCATACTGAGCACCAACACCTTGCCCACTTTTATGGCCCCCATCATCAGTCGAACGGTTCCACAATGTTGCCGCTGCCGCGCATTTGGCATTTCACTTTAATTCAAAACGACTTAATTTCGGTCGGAAAGTCGCCTTTTGTTGATGTGGGAAATGCTTATAACTGCTCAATGCGCGTAGCCGATTAATTGCACATAAAAATTAACAACAATCCGGCAACATATATCGAACTGGCAGTGGGTGCACTTGGGGATGGCCTCGTGATGGCATGGGGCCATCCACCTGTGTCGCTTAGCCATCGCTAGCTCCTGGCTGCCGTCGTCTCACACCTTCCAGGCCAACAATGTGGCACTTTGTATGTCTCTTTTTCAGGTTTTTATGTGCCTCAAATTGAGTCATAAAATACATTTTCACTTCGTCTACAGTTTATGCGCTCCCCCCTCCCCACCCTGTCGCCGTACCGGAATCCGTTGATCTTTTTAAGTGGTTACATTTGGAAATGCGTTAAGCATATTTTTATGATCCATGCAAATGTGGCAAGTGTCGCCTAGATGCGCCGTTTAAGCCAAGTTGCCTGCCTAATTAAGAGGCCCATCTGGCGATAAACGGCAGAAGAAAGAAAGAAGGGGAGAGGGAGGGTGAGGGTGAGGGAGTATACAAATTGTTTGCAACATTTTCTCTAAATGCCTAAGAAAAAACTCCAAAAGCTAAGTAAGAAGAAGGCGTTTTTGTATTTTGTATTTTGTTTGCTTTGATACTGGCAAATTTATGGGCATCTTGCAAATGTTTGCCGATAAGCGGCAAATAAAAAAAAAGCTAAAGAGTAAAAAGCAGCAGGCAACTTAATGACGAACGACAATGGGTTTGGGGCAAACGCTAGCATCACGAAATTTGAATACTCTTTACACAAAGTGACCAAAAAGTGAGAGTGACAAACCAGCTCTGACCTATTTCATCGACTTCTGGCTAGCGATAGCAGATGTTTGCTTTCTTGGTAGAAGCCACGGCAAACGAAAAGGGTTCGACCCCTGCGGGCCAGGCGCGTCTCAGTCGCCACTTTAAAGGGTCGAAGAAAAAGAGAGAGAGAGGAAAAAGTTGTCCAGTAAAAGTGAATCGAAAAGTCAGTTGCTCTTCACAAATATTTCAAATATCAAACGTTTAGAGTTAATATAACCTTATTCTGATTGCGAATAACACTAGACAACAAGGACCAGCTTATAGATAATTTCCGTATGCAGAATACAAATCTGTGTTTTTTTTTTAAATGGTCCATCACGTCTGAATTTTTAATAAGTTGAGCTTAAAGTTCTCTAAAATGCACATTTTTACTCTTCTGCCTATTTTAAAAAGGTATATATTCGCGAAAAAAAATTTTAAAATTGTTTGGGATAGTTTATATTAAGGCTAGGATACAAAACAAAAGTAAAAGAAAACGCGCCTGAAACTTTAAGCTAAAATTAGCAAAAATAGAGCCAGATTTGTGTCTGCATGTGGAAATTATTTATAAGCTGAACTTTGTTGCCTAGTGTTATTCGTAATCCCAAAATCAGATTCGTGTTCGTAGATTTGGGAGCCGTTTTTCGTTGTGTTATTACTGTGTAAATAGAGGTTTTTGTTCGGCCGTCTTCCCTTCCTGCAGTTAAAAAACTTTTTTTCCCAGAGTTTTGCTCCTACGCTTCAGGGAAACTTTTTTTAGTGTTCTGCACAAAGAAATCATCTTTAGTGAAACATGTGTCTCAAATTGAAACTGTAACTGGTATTATTTTTTTTTGTATCAATGAAAGCCTGAAAAGTATTACATTGAAACTTAGAATATTAATTGGAAGCGCACAAGTATCAATTTGAAGCTATCATTTATTTTTAAGTTCGAAAATTCAAAGAATGTATAAATTGAACAAGGAATCACGCCCAATGTGGCAGGTGGCGATGCTTGACGTGTCAAATTTATTGTCTTAGTTTATGTGCAAACAATTCAATATGTAGTTAATAGGCTTATCACGCTGAGCACATCTAGCATCCAACATCCTGAGTTTAAATCAATGGCCGGCAAAATACACAAGCTTATTTTAGCATTGCGTGTGTGTGTGAGCCACGCTTTAGCACTTGTTGGTACTGTCGGTGTATCGACATCGCTGCTACTCTGTGGTTCTTGTATACACAGAAAATAGAAACGTGCCGAGCTCTGTATTAAAAGCTTAAAAACCATTTGCTCTGCTAACATTTTTGAGATCTTGTCTTGTTAAAATATTAAGTGGGTCGATGATATACAAATTCTACATATATGGCAATTCGGCAAATTCAGTATGTTGGATGTTAGATGTACTCAGTGTGATTAGCCTATAAAAGTAAATCTATGGAGTACCCTTTCCCAGGCGACGTGCTGAGGATATATAAATGAATTTCGAATGGAGCACACTTACAAGGAAAGTTTAAGCAGCTAAGTATTAATGTTGTTGTCGTTGTTTCTTGCAACTATTTGTTAATAAGAAATATAACTATTAAGACAGGACACATAACAAGCCATAATGCTGCCTAGCCTGTTTCAGCGCTTTTCATTGTAGCGATACCGAGAGGGATCAAACGAAGACAGCTGCAGAAGAGGCGTCTTTCGCGTTTTTTCTTCAGAGTCGCTAAAAGTGTAAAGCGCTGCATGTATGGGTTCCAGGAGAAGGCACACCACTACAGTGTCTTATTAATATACAACATTCGCTTGGACACGGGGCATGCAGTGAGAGACCAATGTTTCTACATAGTGAGGTGACCACACGAATTCAATTTATTGGTGTAAATAAAATAGAATTTGAAAGAGATAAAAAGATAAGGTTTTTAAAATGTTATGAATTAATTTTGATGGCAGTTTGTAAGGAGCTGAATTTATATTAAAAGCTTGATAAGAAATTATATTAAACTAGCAAAACCCGCCGCGACTTCGTCCGCGTGTCAGTTTTAATAGAAAACCATGGAAGAATACTTTTGTTTCATTAGCAAATAGCCCGTCACGCTTCGCCGCGCCTTCAACAGTATAGAACCAACGCACACCCACTTCAGGCCCACATCCCACCCACATCCCTCCTACTTACCGCCACATCACACCCACTTTCCGCCCACTTCGCACCTACATGCCACCCACATTCCACACATTCCCACCCTCTTCCCGTCCACTCCCCGCCCAAAAACCACCCATTTCCCATTTACATTCCACCCACATCCCTCCCACATACCTCGCACATCCCACCCACATCCCTCCCACTTACCGACACATTCCACCCACTTCCCATTTCCATCCCACCCACTTCACACCTACATACCAACCACTTTCCGCCCACATCCCACCCACTTTCCGCCCACTTCCCACCTACATTCCACCCACACTCCACCCACTTGCCACCCACATCCCACCCACTTGCCCACAGACCACTTCGCGTACTATGCTTACAACTTATGTTTTGTTATGTCTAATTTTGAAAATGAGTTTGACGCTAATCGCTGGCAACTATAGTTTCGCCCATACAACCTTGACCACCCACCTTCCACCCAATTTTCCGGAAGATTGGTATGCAGTTGTGGTCGAATTTTCATATAGATCTTTGAAAATGAGTTTGAACTTTATCGGATAATAAGCAAAAAAGTTTCATACAACAGTTTTCCGCGAATTTTCCGACTTTGGGGATAAATTTTCCAAAATTTGAAAGTCACTTTTTTATGTTTTGTTATATGTAAATTTGAAAATGAGTTTGACGCTAATCGCTGGCAACTTAAGTTTCGCCCATACAATCTTGACCACCCACTTTCCACCCAATGGGGGTGAATTTTCCGGAAGATTGGTATGCAATTGTTGTTGAATTTTCATATAGATCTTTGAAAATGAGTTTGAGCTTGATCGAATGAAAAACAAAAAACCGCGAATGTTCCACATGGGAACGCTGTCGAACGGGATAAAAAGTATCTTATGTCCGTCTCCTGGCTCTAAGCTACCTCCCTACCAATTTTCACCCAAATCTGTTCTGCCGTTCTTTAGTTATAAGTGGTGTAACTAACACGACTTTCTTTTATATATATAGATTTATAAAAGCTAGTTTCAAAATGATACTAAAAGTTTAATAATTGAAGTGTCAAATTAATAAGACCTAGTATCAAATTTATACTAAAAATTTAAAACAAAAAGTTGTCAACCGGATACACGTTAGTATCAAATTGAAGTCCTCGAAAGATTATGTTAATACTTTCGAAGATATTAATTTGATACTTGGAGTATTAGAGAAAATTCGATACTCAATAGTTTCAAATTGATGTCTAAATCGTGTCATTTCGATTACAACTTTTTTTTTGGTGTAGGGATAATTTATGTTTTAATTTTTCGGTGTATTTGTATGGTAAGAAAATAAATGTAATGATGAAAATTCGGATAGATATTGTAAGTTTTAAAGATAGTGATTGTCTTGAAAACTTTCCGCTCATTTTTAGCAGCAGGATGTTTTCGGTCTAAAGTTTTCAGTTTCGAAGCTAGTTCAGAATAGTTTTAATAGCCGTTTTTGGGTAAGTACAAGGACAAGCTCTTGGTAATATATTACATTTCGGCGTCAGTTTTAATTTGTTCGGAATGAAGGGACCATTGAGACACACACTCTCACACTCATCTGGTTGGCTCAATGGACGGCTTATATATACAAATGACAATCACTATTACACAAAATATCATCATCACAAAATAAAATCATTAACATAGATGGTAAACAGTAAAGGACCAAGGACAGATCCCTGAGGGACATCTCGATTGATATGTAGTAAAGAGGATGAAGATACATCAACGGACTAATACCTATTTGACAAATGTTTAACCTTAGAAAAAGAATGAAACGTTCTTTTTTTATAGCGCAAAATTAAATTGCAATTTTTAAATGGACCACCCTGTTTTATGGGTGACATCTGGAATTTCGTTTAAATTAACAAATTCGTTGTTGAATTGATTAGCTTCAACATCTGTTCCGTATTCCGACTAGATTTTCGTGTAAATATGCGAATTTCGAATTCAATTTAGATCAATTTAAACGTTACTGGATCCCGTCGCAATTTTCTCTCGATTTGAATTCATTTGGGATTAAGCAATCGGTTTCAGCTGCTCACACAATTCCGAGTTTTGTTCTACCTTATCTAGTAGTAGTAGCCTTAGGTATATTTGCCGCCTTCTATACAACGTTTTCAAATCTGAATACTAAAGTTTACACGAAAATCGAGTCAAAATTCGGAACAGGGCCGATTATCTTTATGTTGTTTCCCGACACCCAGTTTTCAAATTTCATTTCATTGCATAGTTAAACTAATCCGAATAATTTTTGATGTGAAACATCTTAAATTTCGATACGAAACATTTTAGTAGGAGTAAAATGTGATCTCAGCGTCACGTGACGCTGCAGCGCTGCGCTGACGGCATGCTTATTTTGTGTTTTTGTTTTAAGAGGGGGCTCTTGGAAAGAGTGGAAGAAAAATGGGAGGAAAGTGGGAAAGTCAGGGGAAAGAGGGGTAACTCAACAGTGACTTGACAGTGACTGAACCGTGAGTTAACAGTGACTTGATAGTGACTTGACAGTGACTAATCATTGACGAATTCTTGACTTGAAAGTGATGTGATAGTGTCTTAACAGTGACAAGATAATGACATAACATGACAAATTGACTGACTTAATAGCGACTTGACAGTGACTAAGCAGTAACTAAGCAGTGACTAAACAGTGACTAAACTGTGATTAGACAGTGACTAAGCCGTGACTTCACAATAACTTGATAGTGACTTGACTATGACAATATTATGGTATTTCTATTGCTGATTTATATATCATTGAGAGAGCCAGTTCTTAAATTGAGCATTATGCTTCACATCAAAGCCACGTGAGTGTTAACGACACTCACACTTTTTTTTCTTAGAAGGTTTTATCAAATTTACCACACTCTTTCTCGAAGTCTTTAATATATTATGGTGTGACTCCGACTTATATCTTTTCCATTTGCTGTATGGTTTGTTACGTTCTGATATAGCTGCTTTAATATCTGATTGTGGTTAAACCAAGGGTTCGACAGTCGGTAGATTATATACAATCACTTTAAATAGTGAGTAATCAATATTCCTAAAGTCTCTAGAGGAACCGGTCAAGTAGAGTGGCCTGTGTATCATTTACCAGTACCAGAGTCAAAATCTTCAGTCAAGACAATATCACTATATTCTTTAAAAAATGTCAGAAATAAGGTTTGTCAGATCAGTATAGACGGTATCACGGTGTGCACGAAAGATGCAACCTACAAGCTATTTAAAATCGTCAAGATGGCCATTAGTTACGGATACAAATAAATACTTAATCGGACTTCCTGCCGGTTGTTTACATATATTTTTAGTCTTCTGTCTTTTTTACATATATTGCAGCTCCTCCCGCAGGACCTAAACGATCTAAACGAAACACATTATATCTGTCATACTAATAAGACGAATCACAAATGCACAATGCTTAAAAAAATTTAAGTTGGATTATCTTTGAAAAATGTTGCGTAATATTTTATATTTGCAACTTATTCGGAGTTATTAATAAGTTCTTGAATTTTATAAATCGAAATTTATTCGGAGTTCATTATACTTTCTAATTTCTTTAAACAGTTTGGGTAACAGAATTAGCTTAAGGTTTTAACTGAGTTTTAAATCTTCTGATGAGAGGCCGGGAGATCCTTGAAACAGTACTGTAGAAACCAACAATTGCTATCCATAAATAGGTCATGTTCAAAATTTTTGTGGAATGTGGAAGGTGTTTGTGCATTTCGGAGTAAACTAAATTTCTGTTTATATAATCAAGTAATTTCTAGTTTGAAATCGTGTTTAGATTATATGCGGGGAGTTCTTTGCTAAGTTTCGAAAGCAATTCTGACTTTTTCTGAGTTGATTATTTGACATTGTTTTTATAATTTTAAAATGTATTTTAATTAAACTTTCGGAGAAAACTAAACTAATTGTGTGAAATTGGTAATTGGAAAAAATCATGTATATATTTCCTAAGCCCCCCCAAAAAGTTCTTATACCCCTCAAACAGAGAGACTGTAGAAAGGAGAGCGCTGCCAATGAGGTGTTGATTAGACTCCAACTTAAGCTGAACCATAAAAAACTAAAACTGAAAACAAATTCTGCACAGGTGCCAAAAATGCAATGGAGCCTAGGATCCCCGCACAATTTATGGCCACAGGCCAGGCACTAAAAATTTAAATGGCCTCCATTTAGTGGAGCCAAATGTCATCAATTTTGAAACGAGCGCCGCTCTAGCGAGTCTTAATCCTGCATCTCAGTGCGGTTCTTGTTTGTTGTTGTTGCTGACTGATCTGGAGCAGCGATAAGTTGGCTTTGTTGGCCACGTTGTTGACAAATCAGTTGGCAACGTCGTCGACGGCACACGCGACCAGCATCTCGCCGGACCAGAGACCCTTTGTCACCTACAAGCCCATTTACCCCCACGTAAGTCCAAGCGAACGATCGGCTCGTCCGCTGGAAGGGTTACACATTAAAAGTAAATTAACTTATCAGCGACAACGATCAGTTATTTTATTACGTTTGTCCACGCAGTAACACGAACATTATAATATCAAAGATGCCGATTAAGATTCCCGAAAAGGGAGGAGAACTGAGAACGGAGAGAAAAAAAAGGGAGTCTGTCAGAAGTGATTTGCTGTAAGTAGCGTATGGCGCAATGTGTGGGTTGCGATTGAAATTGAATTATGCTTCACACATATACGAAATGCGGCACCCATCTGGGTGTAAACTAAAAAGAAATAGATGAAAGCTTTACCAGGGACCGAAAATAACTGTTATTTTGAAATTTTTTGATTAGAAAAATTTTTACCGAACGAGATTTGGTTTCAAATGGATGAACCTAAATGGTTTGAGGGGTTACCGAAGTCAATCTACGGTCGAGATGGATTGATGAAATCATAAAACAGAGTGACCGTATTACAAAGACTTTTAAAAAGTTTGTACTAAAATATGCCAAAAAATGTTCAAAGAAATGCTGAATGGCAACTGGTCACACTATATAAAGCCAGGGCATAATATATTAAAGGTAAAACAAAATACCTAGGGTGACCGTATAACTTAATGTTTTGATTAAGTTTGTGCTCAAAAACGCCAGCACTTTCAAAAGAAATGACGAATCGCAGCTGGTCACACTATAAACCGCTAGGTTTTAAAATATGAAAGGTAGAACTTGCATAAAATGCAAAATGGTGTGACCGTACAAGAAATAGCTTTAAGTAAGTTTCTACCAAAATATGCCAAAATTTTTAAAAGAACTGGTCACACTATAAATAGCCAGGACCTAAAATACAAATTTCCTAGAGTGACCGTATAACAAACAAAATTGTTAGTTTAAGTTTGTGCTAAAATATCACAAACTTTTTGAGAGAAATGTCTAGTAGCAGCTGGTCACACTATAAATAGCCTGGGCTTGAAATATTAAATGAAGGACTTATACAAAATGCACCGAGTGACCGTATACGGATTTAAGTAAGTTTGTGCTGAAATATGCCAACCTTTTTAAAGGGAATCTTGCAGCTGGTCACACTAAAAAAAAGCCAGGGCCTAAAATATTGAAGGTAAGTCTCGTAAGAAACCTGCTAAAACCTACGAAATCGACACTGAAGTAAGAAAAAAGACAGAGTGACCGTACCACAACAAATTCCAAGTAAGTTTATGCTTATTCAAAAATCCTAAACATTTAACGCAACCCTCGCAACAAATCCATGAAGCCATGAGCCTTTTGGACGGATGTTGTTAACAGCAGAGAGCAAACACACCAATTGATAAGACTTTGGCCAAGTCAATAAATTAATTAACATTAGCTTGGCAGAAAAACAAACACGCTAATTAGATACCGAGATACGAGCTCCTAGGATGGTCACCTCGAAATTCGCGGAAAGAGCCAAAGCGCTGGCCTGCAAGGCTTCCTGCGACGACCGGAAAAACTGCTGGCAAACTGGCAACTGGCCAGCAGTGTGTGTGTTAGTGGAGTCGAAGGCGGTGCCTTGGACAACTGCGCATTGCGGTTTTCCATAGATACTTTTGTGCACAATTATTTTAAGCATTCAATTGGAATTGGAATTCGAATTCGACCGCAACGACCGCAGGATATGCGGCCTGGCCGCAATTATATGCATTTAAGTGCAATAACCGTCATCAGGACGGTGCCGGGGCCAGGACAACTACTGCTGGCGCTGGCGCTGATCCTCGCCAAGAGACAAGTCTAATTACGACAATTGAAGCGCGCGCTTCTGCTCCTGCGCCTCCTGCTCTAATTTCGTTGCGCCTTTTGCCAACTAACCGCACGGCGTCTAATGACCTGAGACCTTTTTTTCCAAAAGAGAGAGAAGGAAAAGTCGGAAGTCGGAATCAATATCAATCAAATGTGCACCGCTCGACAAATTAGAGAAGTAATTAGTCCTGGGGTCCTGCCAACATGTGGCTCAGCATTGTTCCAAGGGTCGGACCGATTGGCGTGAAATTTTAATTGCCGCTTTGGGTTGGCAATTTATTTAACCATCTTGCTGTTCCCTAGATTAAGTAGAACAGAGATAAGAATAAAGGATGAAGTGAAGGTGAGTTATTGTGGGAATAGCTTTACAAGCCAAAGCCGAGCTTATCTCACTCTCTTGGCTTCCTCTTGTATTCATGTCAGGAGAAGGCGCAGGTCACTAAAAGCTGGATATTCTTCTCAGTGAACCACCCACAACTGGCCCTTAAAAGGTGAATGGGAGCATTATATATCGAAGACATTTAACGTTTCGTAATAGACTCTCGATAGGCTTGTTTATCAGATGCACTCTATGCAGTCTTGGTCTTAGTTTTCTTCAAGAATGTTATTTCTACTTATTGGACGAACTCTTAGTAGACTTTTTGGACCAAGAGTTGGACCCTGATGAAAACTTTTAGCAAGATTATGCGCCCATTCATGTGTCAAGGATCAGTCGAGAGTGGTTGAGTAAAAAGGAAATCAAGATTCTTGAATGGCCAGACATGCATCCAATTGAGAACATGTGGCGTAAGCTTGCACGGACAAAAGTTCAACTCAACTGAAAAGCTTCGGGCCAAAACACCGGATTCGGAGTTCGAGTTCATGATTAGGGCCATCCGGATAACTATTTTTGAGATCATACATAAGCCTGGAGATTAAATCCAATTTTAATTGATTTTTGATGTGAAACATGTTTAATTTCGGTACGGACGATTTTAGTAAGAGTTAAATTTGATTTCAGCGTCACGTGACGCTGAGGTCAGCATATTTTATGTTGTTGTTTTAGCAATGTATCCCAGTAAGAGGAGCAGTAAAAATGGGCAATGGGCGGAAAGAAGAGGGAAAGCGGAGGAACTTGACAGTGTCTTGACAGTGACTAAACAGTGACTTCCCATTGACTCGACAGTGACACACAGTGACTAAACAATAAATGAACAGTGACTAAAGTGTGACTAAGAAGCGACCAGACAGTGACTGAAAACTTACTTAACAGTGACTGAACAATGACTATGACCAGAAACTATACAGTGACTTAAGAGAAAGTTAACAGTGACTAAACAATGACTTCACGGGGACTAGAGAGTGACTAAACAATGAATGAACAGTGACTGAAAAGTGATTAAAGAGAGACTAAAGAGTGAGTAAACAGTAACCGAACAGTTACTTAAAAGTGACTGAACGGTGACAAGATAGTAACTATACAGTGACTTACCAATGCCTCGACAGTGACTAAGCATTGACTTAACACTGACTTGACAATGTCTAAGCAATGACTAAGCAGTGACTAAATAGTGACTTGACAGGGACTTAACAGTGTCTTAAAAGTGATTTGACAGTAACTTGACAATGACTAAACAGTGACTTAGCGGGGACTTAACAGTGACTTGAGAGTGACTATACAGTGACTAAGCTGTGACTTAACAGTGACTTGAGAATGTCTAAGCAGTGCCTAAATAGTGACTTGACAGTGACTTAACAGTGACTTAAAAGTGATTTGACAGTGACAAAAATTTATTTAACAGTGACTTGACAATGACTAAACAGTGACTTAGCGGGGACTTAACAGTGACTTGAGATTGACTATACAGTGACTATGCTGTGACTTAACAGTGACTTGAGAGTGACCATACAGTGACTAAGCTGTGACTTAACAGTGACTTGATAGTAACTTACCCGTGACTTAATAGTGACTTGACTGTGACTAATCAGTGACAGTTTGTTGACAGAGACTTGACAATGTCTAAACTGTTACTTGAAATTGATTAATCAGTGACTTGAAAGTGGCTAAACCGACCTTAAACCACACTTAAATAGCTTTTAAACTTAGCATCATGTTTCACATCAAAAGCCTCGTGAGTGTTCAGGACACTCACACCATTTTTTTTTATCCTAAATTTGCGGAATTATTACCAAACATTAGTTCCAAATCCCTGTATGAAAACCAAGAATTTGTACTAGAATCTGATACAAATGAATTAACCCATACCCTGTACGTCAGATATCTGCCCTCACTCTAGGAGGGAATTTCTAGAATAGATTTGCTCACTCGGATTTGAAGTCTATTTTGTATTCAATCCAAGATATTTTGTACCTGAATTAAGAATTCGTTTGTCTTGAAATTTTCGAAAATTTTAAGAACGTTTCTTCTCATTTCAATAACATTATAATTGAACTTAAATACATCCAATAACGGAATATGCCTAAAAATTTAACTACAAAGCGGTATAAATTTTATTCCGATCAACCTAAAACTGGGCTTTTTTTTCGAAGTGCTGTTTTCTAGATTGCGCTTTACTGGCTTTTGAAAAATTGTTATATCGAAAAAATATACCTACTTTAAGTACGGTATTTCTCATTGTTTGATTGAAATTTGATCTAAATTCTTACTTAACTTTATTAAACATTTGTCCAATTTTATTTACTGAATCAAAGTTTTCCTCATAGAGTTGGCTTTTTTTTTTTGGGAAATTGCCACCCAAAGCGCATTTGACCGACATTTCGTCCACTGAGATGGTGGCTATGGCTGAGTTGCTATAAAAAAAAGCGACCAAATTCACCACAGCACACTCAGTTGCTGGTGGTGAGTTGGACACATCAACATGGCGGCCAGAGCAAGACAACAACTACAACTGACTTAATGGCACACACACACCAACACACACACACAGAGCGACTGAGAGAGCGCACTATAACCGCACTGCTCTAACATGCTAACCCCAGAGCCACCACCGAATCTCCGGTCAAACGCCGCCTATGATGACAATGTGGCTGAAGTTGTTGCTGCCCGCGGAGCTGCTGGCTGAGGCCGGCTCTTGACGCTTGACGTTGACGGCAGGTGCGTTTAGTCTCGTTTTGGCAGCCACCGAGCGCACAACGTTCCCATTGTGTACGACGAAGAGAATTCACGGCCGGAATGACGTGTTAATCTGTGAACTGAAATTGACGAACGAGTTTAACCCAATTGCAAATTAAATTTTTTTGTGGTGACTTTTGTTGTTGTGACCCCCTAAATGAAAGACTCAATGAGCATACTCACCCAGACACGTAGCGAAGCGAACTCGCCCACGGCGCCCCAATATCATCATCTCCATCATCATTTCCAGCACTATCCAGCACAGCAGCCGCCGGCGGTGGTCAATATGTCCTCCACGAAGCCAAATCGTTCGCGTTTCATGATCAACGACATTTTGGCCGGGAGTGCGGCGGCCGCCTTTTACAAGCAGCAGCAGCACAACAACAACATCAACAACAACAACAACAATGAACACCTGGACGCCCCACCGCCACCGCCCATAGCCACAGCACCCATACCCAGCACTAACCCCTCACCCACTGCTGGAACTCTACATCATCCGCTGGCTCATACGCCACTGCATCATCATCATCATCATGGCTATCATCCACATGTGCAGGCCAAACATGGTCTAAATGTGGCGCAATATGCGGCGGCCATGCAACAGCATTATGCGGCAGCAGCCGCCGCTGCACGCAATGCAGCCGCTGCAGCGGCCGTTGCAGCAGCAGCCAACTCAGCACCAGCGGCAGCGGCTCCACCGGCACCAGCGGCAGCTGAATTGGATGACAGCAGTGATTATCATGAGGAGAACGAGGATTGCGATAGCGATGAGGCGGGCAGCGGGACTGGTGGCGGGGGGAGGGGCAGCGGTGGACTCATGGACGATCACAGCGTTTGTAGTAATGGTGAGGTGAGCCTCTTTACTATTTGGGCGGGAGGGAGTTAGGTGGGGGTTAGAGAATGGACCAGGAGAATCAGTTCGGTAACGAAACTCAAACGGTCACCCATGTTTGGTAAAGGGTTTGGATCAGGAAACACTTAAGTATCAGTTTTTAACCAAGATTTAAGTCCTTAGTTTCGAAAAATATACGTATATCTAGGAACAGGTTTTGAACATACGTTTTTAACCTTCTACAGAATTTCTGAGCTTTACTGGTTTGGGTTTTAATTATCATCCTCTCTTCTAAAAAACTGGGAAATCGCAAATTAGTTCCATTTTTCCAAATCAGAGCACAAAAATTCTTATTTCAAGATAGTTTTAGCAGAGAACTTTTAATTTTCAACCCTCAAAAACTATATATATCCCTAGATCAAGGCTTTATTCATCCTCCTGTATATTTCAAGGCAAACTAGTCTCTCTGTGCCTTTGTCTATGCTCTGTGAATGCTAAAATGTCAGAATCGACTGGATCTTAGGTATCCAAAAGACCGATCGGTCGGAAAATAGGTCTTAGTGAGAAAAACTATTCTGTTTTTAATGTCAGAGTTCTCAGACTCAACTATTTTCAATATTAAGGCCCTCTTCTGGTCTAGAAAAATATTAGAATTTTTTCAAGAATTTTCAATAACAAATTAGGATCAGTATGAAAATGTTTTATCAAAGACCAAATTTCTGAAATCAAGTATGGAAATTTTTCGATCCAAACTTTTACTCTTCAATTTGGCTTTCTTTCTGCAGTTCAGTTACTTCTCTTAGTTCCCTTTCCTTTGACAATACAGTTTTAAGCGAAGCCAATCAGTCTGAAATTCAGTAAGCACCACTTTATAGTTATAGTCTTCAAACGCGTTTCTTTTCTCTAGACACCCTTCGATTACAATACATATGTATGAGGAGATTTCGAAAATTGGGCTAAAACATACAGAAAACATGTAGAAAAATACAATAATTCATGTTCAATCAAAGATTTTAAAGCAGGTATTAAACCCGAAACGAATTTTGGTTGCGGTCAAGGCATTTATAATAGAGTGTCGGCCGACTTAGACACTGCAACCGATACTAAAAATTGTTTCGGTTTTAGTCTCTGGTTTAAAGAAATGAAATGTTCAAATGCTTACAATGTAACAAAGTGATCCCAAGCGGTTATAGCAATTCTGTCATCAGTTAACTTCAGCCCACAAACTAAGGACAGGCAGAGACAGCTGATGATTGAATTGGTATTCATGAAATAGCGCTATACTGTCAACCAGCCTCCTTTGTGGTGTGGTGCGTGTCTTGTTTTAGACAAGTTTTGGATAATATCCAAAACCTAAATGACCTAGAGCCTGCTTAAAAAGTTCTATGACTTACAATGTAAGGAAATGGGTAAGAAAACTTTTACATAATCGGTCACCTTCACCAGGTATTGGCAGCAGCTGTGAAGTTCTCACCGTCAACTCAAAACCAGTACGAAACATTCTTAAATTTAATGTTACAAATGTTCTTAAATTTGAAAAAGGTTCAACGCAGTTAGACTGAGAGAAAAAGTTAAGAATTTATGTACTTAAATCAAACGAGAGCGTAAGTTAAAGTCGGCTCTAACCGATTTCAATATACCCGTTACTCATGAAAAAATAGTTTTAACAGTGTTCCTGCGTTCCTTAGGGTTACCATCTGAAAAGTAAGCAACATTTTTTTAGGGTGGGTAGCAGGGTGCATGGTTGACTTTTTTGCTCATAACTTGAGAACCGTTCATCCGATCTTTATCATCATTTATCATGGCAAATCGATTCATTTTGTTAATTACCAACTATCTCTAAAAGGTACGAATCGTCTATCTTCAAAACTGCAGGAGATATAACGTTTTTTCCGAATTGCGGGTTCGGGAGGGGGCGTGGACAAAATTTGAAACAAACTTGATCTGCGTGCAGATAAAAGAAGCATTTGTCCCATACATGTCAAACCTGTATCTCTTACCATCTCTGAGATCTAGGTGTTCATACAGACGGACGGACGGACGGACAGACGGACATGTCTATATCGTCTCGG
Organism: Lordiphosa clarofinis; assembly: GCA_018904275.1. NCBI lineage: Eukaryota > Metazoa > Arthropoda > Insecta > Diptera > Drosophilidae > Lordiphosa > Lordiphosa clarofinis. The sequence goes on from JAEIGQ010000020.1 coordinate 2,609,877, forward strand.
CTGTTGATGCTGATCAAGAATATATATACTTTATATGGTCGGAAAAGATTCCTTCTGCCTGTTACATACATTTGCACGACTTTAGTATACCCTTTTTAGTCTACGAGTAACGGGTATAAAAATTTCAGTTTCAAAACTCCAATAAGACAGAAAATTGGTGATTTCAGTACGGAATTTCTTGATTCAAGAGCGTTTTTAAAAACCCTAAAATGGTACTTGATTTCAAGAAGCACTATTCGGGATTTTATTAAGACCTTTAGAGCTCAAAATAAGCATGATCTAGACTTAATTATGTTAGCTAAAAGTAAGAGCTCGTCTTTACATCAAGAACGTAATGATCCCTAATTAAGACTATATTTTCTTGAATACAGAATTTTATTTAAATTTTTACCGGTCAATTTTGAATTTAAGACCGAAATAATCTTAAATTTAAACTATTTATTCTTGAATCATAAATTTTATTTTTTTTTTTTTTGAGTTTTTAAAAACGATTCGTACTCTCAGTAAGAATTTTCAAAAGCGAATCGTTCTTACCATATTCTAGACCGAAATCAAGAGCGCATTTTTAAGACCGAATCGTTCTGTTTTTTTCTTTTTTTGAGTGTGGAGAAAACTCGTTCTTGAAATAAGACAAAATTAGGGTGTTCACTTTGTTGAGCACTTGAGCACTTGCGGAAAAGTGTAAACATTTCCAACAACAATTTACTCTGAATTTGCATTGTCACCAGACCCTGACTACGAAAAGTCGGCACTTTACCTTATGCTATAAGTGTTATATGTACAAGCTAAAATCAAATTGTGATGAAACATTCTATAAATTGTATGGAAAAAGCGCAACTTTGAATGAACCATGGTACGCCGATCATATCTCAAACGTAGTTGTGCCCAAATTTCGTGCACCGAGGGCTGTTTACAATACTAGTCAGGCAAAACTGCTCAAGTGCTCAAGTGCTCAACAAAGTGAATACCCCAAATGTGTTCAAACTGTTTTTGACAACTATTGTGCACATATTGAGCTCGACTCTGCTGTTCAGATACGGCGCTAGTCTGGCTGTGAATTGAAAATACTATTACAATTATGTGGGGTTATGAAAGACTTAATTTCTTTGGACATTACTTCAATTACTTTTAGAACAAGTCTTGGGTTTTAAACAATTTAATTGTACAATCAATTGATTAATCAACAAATAATTTTAATCAATTAATTCAGTTAGAGTTGAAATTAATTGCAATTAAAATATTTGTGGCAACTCGCAATTAATTTAGTTGAATTAATTTAAATTAAAAGCTAATTAAAGCTAACAATTGGGTAAGCTGGGTTGTTAGACTTAATTATGTTAGCTATGCAATACTCTCCAAATGATTGTGGCAATATAATCGATATTTCTGCACAAAATTTGGCAGTTCAGCTCAATCGTATCGTTTCACTTGATGCATTTCGGTCCCGTTTCATCAGATCGAATCATGTTTATAAGCTAAAGTGACGCTTCCAAAACATTTCTGCAAGGAAATGAATGAATATCCCATTCTACCAATGAAATAGAATGGGCACCACCAAGGGTTCTTTCAAATAATTGTATAAATGCTATTTCAAAATTTTGGTCAGTAATGTTAAAAGCAATTTATATTATATATATGTACATATTTTGGGGACTCTATATGTGAAATATCGATTTTTAAAATTATAATTTTTCACATTATTGATTAGGAAATCATTCAGGAAATTTGTAATTGATCGATATATCCATATTTTGGAAACTTGATATATAAAATATCGATTGTTTAGTTTTGATTTTTTACATTATTGGTTTTGAAAACTCTTTAAGTATATTAGAAAACGTTGATAGTTAGCGACCTTTCTAAATTGTAGAATTTGAGTATTGCAGGCTCGAGGTCAAGTAAAAATACACAGATGTGTATGCTGTTTTGCCCACAGTTTTCAGAAAGATTCGCCCATTCTGACTGCTACAATAAGCAAGATATACAGCTAGCCCACAAACCAAAGAACACAATGAAGAACTTTTTTATGAAGACGAAGTCCAAAATAGCCACATTTGATAGGAGCAATGTTATTTACAAGATTCCATGTAATGGAGATGCAGGAAACAGCTGCAACAAATTGTACATTGGTACAACAAAATCTAAACTCAGAACTAGAATATCCCAACACAAATCAGATTATAAACTCAGACACCAAACCACCTTTCAAAAAACGGCGCTTGCGACACACTGTACGGAGAGCGGACACTCGCCGAATTTTGAAGCAAGAAAAGCACTACAGCAAACGCTTCACTCTTGAGATGTTGTTTATTATAGACACACACACTGACAAAAGGCTTAACTACAAATCTGACACAGAGAACTGCGCGCACCTATACAGACACTTACTGACCAAACAATAACTCAGTATCCAACTCTACGCCGAACGGAACAGACATGTAAAACAATGTATGTAAAAAAGTTTGTGTTTTTTTTTGTATTAAGTCAATGTTACAATGTAATTGGAAATTGTTTGTAGTGTCCCTGAAGATGGTTGCCGAGGAGCAACCGAAATATATTGGAAAACAGCATACACATCTGTGTGTTTTTACTTGACCTCGAGCCTACAATACTCAAATTCTATATTAGAAAACTTTAGGAAATATTAGTTTATCGATATATCCATAATTTGGGAGACTTGTTATATCAAATATCGATTTTGAAATTCTTTTTCAATTTATTGATTTTACAAACTTTTCAAAAATGTTGAAAGACTTCAGGATATATATTAATTTATCGCTATATCCACATTTTGGGGAATCGATCGATATCAAAAATCGATTTTGTAAATTTTGAATTTATCACATTATTGATTTTAAAATCTTTTCAAGAATGTCTGAAGACTTCAGGAAAGATATCGATATATCCATAATTTGGGCAATCAATATATAAAATATCGATTTTTTACATTACGGATTTTGAAATCTTTTTAAGTATTTTGGGGACTTGATATATCAAATATCGATTTTGATCTTTGATAATATCGATTTTAAAATCGTTTCAGAACTATTAAAAGGAATCAGGAAATAAAAATGTATTGATATATCAATATTTTGTGAATTCGACTTTTTAAATATCGATTTTTTGATTTTTATATCTGGGTAAATATCGACCACTCTAGTTTTGGTACGGTCATGTCGGTTCCACGAATATCGTATCGATTGTCACAATAGACAAACTTCGATAAGCGGTTCCGATTATGATATCCCAGAAGCTCTACATACGAACACAGCTGTAACTGGGTTTGACAAACGATTTTCTTCAGCTGTATTGGTCTCTTCACTGTAGCAAACTTTTTGGCAAATTCTTCAAAATTTTCCAATATTCTGCAACAATTTTACAAATGTGTTAACAAATTGTTTCAAGTTCGTTGTCTAAGTCTTTTGTTTACCGCTAGAGAAAATATATACCCAGAAAGGGAGAGCGTAAGCTGCAGCAGAGGGGGGGGGGGGGGGGGGGGGGGGGGGGGACTCATGGCGTTTGTTGTCGCTTTGCAAAACAAACTGTAAAAATTGTTGCATGACCATGATTATTTTTTTATATCCGATTCTAGGCTGCTGTTGCTTAAACAAAACACAAAAAAAAAATTGCATTTTCACGCTTTGTTTACTCGCAGCGCACTTCATCGCTCGACCAACCAATGTGTATTTTGTATTGTCTTGCAGCAAAATTGTTTAAATGGCAGCAAGAGCAACAAATTATAATGGCAAAGATGGGCGTGGCCAGCAGCAACAATCTGTTCTCTCTCCCTTTCTCTTTGTTAACGTTTAATTGTGGAAATTGTTATAAAAATGCATTTTACCCTTTTAATGGTGTGCCTCCCCCCCCCTCCCCTCCAACCCCCCCTAAGGCCACAATGACCACTGCGTTCGATGCTCGTCGCTCGATGGCCATTTATTACAGCAATTTCCTGTGGGGCAATTGCAAAATTTTTTATAAACGGTAGTCGCGTCTGCCTTTAAGTCAGAGGCTGGCAATGAGAACACAGACAGAGACGGAGAGAGAGAGAGAGAAAGCTAAACGAAACGCAACTTACAATTTACAAATTTTAAGGAAAATGACATGAGTTTTCTTTAGAGCATTCACCCCTCTTTATCGTTTATTCTGTTCTGTTGGCTGTGCCGCCTCTGGCTAAATTTAAACGTGCACTTGGCAAATTTTCGCTTTAAATAATTTAACGCTTGTGAGTTTCCCCATCACCTAGAACCCGCTCTCGCTTATCGACTGACCACAATCAGTTAAATTTACATAAATTTTATGTACCAAAAGTCCAACGAAAGGTGGAAATAAACGTCTCTTCTGGGGAGGGTTGCAAGGCATTTTGCCACACAAATTTTATTACACAAACACAAGCAAGCCTAGACTGATCAAAGTTGGTTGGGGGGGGGGGAGGAGGGCGAAACGTTGGCCGCTTTGTGAACGGAAGCGGCAATTGCGTGGCCATAAACGGACAAACGAACTGTAACTACTCGTACAACTACAATATTTACTGTTCTTTGTTTTGTGCTAATTTTTTTTTTTTGTGTGTGTGAGTCTCTGAGCATCAGAAATGATCGAAATGGAAATTGTAAAAACCAAGAGTAAATTGAGATTTGTTAAAAATAACTGGGAAATATTTATTTTAGACTTTGAAAATGAATAAAAATGTGAAACAAGTGGTGAAACAACAAACAACACCAAATGCGCGGCGTGCGCATAGTGCCTAAGCACCGTTAATCTAGTTCATTAACTGTAGGTAAAAAACATTCCCAGTTTCTACCAAATAAACCAAATAATATGATTGACCTTAGACCAAAAAAGATTGGAAATAAAATTATAGCAGAATTGTAAAGTCTTCAAAAGAAAATAATGATATAGTGACTAATATTAAATCGGTGAACGATTTCATTGATTCTTTTGCTTCATGATTCTAATGTAATAGTCTTGGAAAAAGTATCATTGTTAACTGTTACTGTTCCTCTTAAATTTACTTTAGCTAGCCAAAGATTCAGTATTGATTAAAACTAACTGGAATACTTACTAACGATTAACTTAAGCTTACCTCGAATAAAAGTAAAAAGTAACGAGAGTGTCGTTAACACTCACGAGGCTTTGATGTGTAACATGATGCTCTAAATGTAAGGTCTTAATTTCAATTTCACAAGCTCTCTCAATTAGCAATGACAATCTTTCAAAAGAATAAAACAGGGAGTTGAAATACCAACAACAAGATCACTGGCTTATGTGTTCTTCTATCTTTTCTGCAATTATGTTAACTTACTGTCAAATAACTGATTAGTCACTGTCCAGTGACCGTTAAGTCACAGTCAATTCACTGAAAAGTCACTCTTAAGTGACTGTCAAGTCACAGCCAAGTCACTGCTAAGTTTTGTTGTCACCGTTCAGTAACTGTCAAAACACTGTTTAGTCACTGTCAAGTCACTATTAAATCACAGTCAAATCACGTCAAGTCAGTATTTAGTCCCTTCTTCAACCTCTTTCATCACTCTTTCACCGGATACTCCGATAAAACAAAACCACAAAATATGCATGACGTCAGCGCAGCGCTGCAGCGTCACGTGACGCTACAATCAAATTTAATTCCTGCTAAAATCTTTTTTACCGAAAAAAAAAAGAAATGTGTGAGTGTCGTTAACAATCACGAGGCATTAATGTGAAAAATGCGGACATGTTCTCAATTCCACTTCCACAAAAATTTGGTGATTTAAAATCGGTTTTAGTACTAAATTTGCACTCCAAATCACAAAACTTTTGTGGAAGTGGAATTGAGAACATGGCCGATGATGCTAAGTTTAAGTTTAAGTTTGGGGGTTTTTTAAGTCACTGTTAAGTCACTGTTTACTGTTTGTCAGTATACAATTACCATTAAAACACTGATAAGTCACGTTTACCACACTGTTTAGTCAGCTTTAAGTCACTGTCAAGTTAAGTTAAGTTACTATCAAGTCACTGCCAAGTCACTTTTTAGTCACGGTTAAGTCTCCGCTTACTGTTTGGCCAGTCACTGTTTAGTCACTGTCACGTCACTGATTACCCAATGTCAAGTCACTGTTCAGTCAGCTTTTAGTCACTGTCAAGTCACTATCAAGTCACTGATTAGTCACTTTTAAGACACTGCAAAGTCACTGTCAAGTCACTGTTTTGTCACTGTTAAGTCATTGCTTAGGCACTATACAATTACTATTAAGTCACAGATTATTCCCTTTTTAAGACGCTGTCAAGTCACTGTTTAGTCACATCACGTCACTGTTAAGTCACTTTCACTTTCCGCCCAGTTTCCCCTTCTCTTTCCACGCACTTTGACTCTTCTTCCCCTGGAACGCTCCGCTATAACAACAACAGAAAATATGCATGAAGTCAGCGTCACGTGACGCTGAAATCAAATTTTACTCCTACTATAACCTTCCGTACCAAAAAAAGTTTCACATCAAACAAATATCTAAAGGACTATAAACTTCCATTAAAGAATAAAATGTGGAAGTAAGATTCAGCTTACTTATTTCGATTCGAGCTTGAACCAAGGTTCAGCGACCTTTAGAACCCGCACTCAAAAAGTTTCGCGGGAATGAACCCCTTCCAATTTTTATGAGATTTGCAGCCCTGGAATTAAAATTGATTTATTGCTGTGGGCCGCAAAGACAACTGAAAGGTTAAAACAACCTTTTTTTTCCTTTGTTTGTTGTAAAATCTATTGCGTTGATAAGAAGTGCTATGTGACTGCCCTCTGATGTTTGAAACCATAAACCACTGCCTTAAGCGGATCTTATATTGTGCAGTTTGAATTAATTTTAAAACTTTCTAAGACAATTTTGTATTGTCGCCTCTGAATGGTATGGCCTCTTATCACACTGAACCATTGCACACGCTTGCTACCAAACGTTATTTACTTTTACTTTAAGAACAGTTGAACCAAATATTATACAATAAATACGGTATACAGATATTCTTTGGTTGTACTCAACATTTTTAAAGTATATAACACTGTGCCACACTAAAAAGTTGATAGAGTTGAGACTACGATGGTAGTAAAAACCCTTTGCTAGGTTTGGTCTGGATTTGTAACTGCATCTCTTGAAATCTATTAAGAATTTTTGCTTTGCCGTCTTAGACTAAGTTCGTGCATTTCTAAGTTGCAAGTCAGTTCATCTTTCAGTCGCATGTGTGAGCGCGCCCTAAGGCCACATCCATCAAGATTCTCTCTTTACCCAAATCAACTGTTTCATCTTTTCCCTTTTTGCAGGTGCCAAAGATGATGATGGAAATAGTATTAAGAGCGGTTCCACCAATGATATGAGTGGACTGAGTAAAAAGCAACGCAAGGCACGTACCGCCTTTACCGATCATCAGTTACAAACGCTGGAGAAATCTTTCGAGCGTCAGAAATACTTGAGTGTGCAAGAGCGTCAGGAGTTGGCGCACAAATTAGATCTGAGCGATTGTCAGGTTAAGACCTGGTACCAGAATCGTAGGTAGGTAACAGCAAAACGTAACCTTCTTACATTCGCAGTATTAACCCTAAGATGTGTATCTGCTTCTTCTACTTCTGCAGAACCAAATGGAAGCGCCAAACGGCTGTTGGTCTGGAACTGCTCGCCGAGGCGGGCAATTTTGCGGCCTTTCAACGTTTGTACGGAGGTTCACCATATTTGGGGGCCTGGCCGTATGCCGCAGCGGCTGGGGCCGGTGCCGCTGCTGTGGCCGCTCACGGAGCACCGCCGCATTCCAGCATCGATATATATTATCGTCAAGCGGCAGCAGCGGCTGCCATGCAAAAACCTCTGCCCTACAATCTCTATGCGGCCGGAGTGCCCAGTGTGGGTGTGGCAGGGGCTGGAGCACCCTTCTCTCATCTCTCCGCCTCCAGTTCGCTATCCTCGCTGAGCAGTTACTATCAAGCGGCAACGGCTGCTGCCACAGCGCCACCAGCAGGAGCGGCCTGTGGGCCGGCAAGTGGTGGAGGAGGTATTATGAATAAGCCGCTGGCTACACCGCCTTTGACCACATCGCCACAGCATCCGCCATCGACGCCCAGTCCCACATTAAATCCGGGTAGTCCACCGGGACGTTCGGTGGATAGCTGTTCGCAGGCACAGTCCGATGATGAGGATCAGATACAGGTGTGAGGTGTGTGTGAGTGTGTGAGTGAGTGTGTAAATGGGGCAATGCTTAGATGAGCAACAAATGAAAGGGCGGCTCTGACCTACTTCATCGACCGCATTTGTGCGGCGACAAGTGTTCGGACCCTGGGGGCCAAAAAGTTGAAATTTATCCTTATACGCTCAAAGTCGCTTACCACAAAAACTATCGACCAATCGCTCAGATGTCGCTTAGGAGTCACTTATGTGTTCTAACCTCTCACTGAGTCGCTAGCTTAACTTTTAAGCACTTTACCTAAGGCTTTTTCCAAAGTATTACTTTTATTTGTAGCCGACGATCCCACAACTGTGGAATAAGCCCAAAACTAGGCATACAAAATTTCAAATTTAATAACTTGTTGCCTCATCTAATTATTGCCCTATTAGAAGCCCTGCTCAAGTTTTCACTTTCGCAAAAAGTTTGCGATTTAAAACCGCAAAATTTACACGACTTAAAACCGCAAAAAAAACAGAAATAAAAGGGTTGTGATATAAAATCGCACAATTTTTTTTCAAATTTAAAAAAGTTTGCGATTTAAAACCGCAAAATTTTTGCGAAAACTAAAAAATTTCCGATATAAAACCGCAAAATTTTTGCGAAATTTAAAAAAGTTTGCGATTTGAAACCCCAAAATTTGAGCGAAATTCAAAAAAGTTTTCGATTTAAAACCGCAAAATTTTGTGCGAAATTTAAAAAAGTTTCCGATTTAAGTAAATAAAAAGTTTGAGATATGAAACCCAAAATTTTAGCGAAATTTAAAAAAAGCAAAATTTTTACGAAAATTAAAAAAGGTTTCCGATTTAAAACTGCAAAATTTTTGAGAAGGTTTAAAAAGTTTCCGATTTACCACCGCAAAGTTTTGCTAAATTTCAATAAGCTTCCGATTTAAAACCGCAAAGTTTTGGCGAAAATTAATAGTTTTCGATTTGAAACCGCAAAATTTTTGCGAAAACTAAAAAATTTCCGATTTAAAACCGCAAAGTTTTTGCGAAAATGAATAGTTTGCGATTTGAAACCGCAAAACTTTGCTAAATTTCAAAAAGCTTCCGATTTAAAACCGCAAAATTTTTACGAAAATTAAAAAAGTTTGCGATTTAAAACCGCAAAATTTTGTGCGAAATTCAAAAAAGTTTCCGATATAAGTAAATAAAAAGTTTGAGATATGAAACCCAAAATTTTAGCGAAATTTAAAAAAAGCAAAATTTTTGCGAAAATAAAAAAATTTCCGATTAAAACCGCAAAGTTTTTACGAAAATTAAAAAGGTTTCCGATTTAAAACTGCAAAATTTTTGAGAAGGTTTAAAAAGTTTCCGATTTACCACCGCAAAGTTTTGCTAAATTTCAAAAAGCTTCCGATTTAAAACCGCAAAATTTTTGCGTAAACTAAAAAATTTCCGATTTGAAACCGCAAAACTTTGCTAAATTTAAAAAAGTTTGCGAATTAAAACCTCAAAATTTTTGGGAAAATAAAAAGTTTGCGATTTGAAACCGCAAAGTTTTGCTAAATTTCAAAAACCTTCCGATTTAAAACCACTAAGTTTTTGCGAAATTTAATAGTTGGCGATTTGAAACCGCACAAGTTTGCTAAAACCGCAATATTTTCGCAATATTAAAAAAAGTTTGCGATTTAACCGCAAAATTTTTGGAAAATTTTAAAATAGTTTCCGAATTAAGTCTGCAAAAAAACTTGCAAAATAAAAAAGCTTGCGATTTAATCCGCATTCTTTTTGCGAAAGTGAAAAAGTATGCGTGTGTATATATAAATGTATAATTGTGTGTGTGTGTGTGTTAGCGTAAATTAATTTATTCTCTTGCTTTTAATAATTTATTCATAATATTTACCAGTTTTTCTGTTTATTTTTTTGTATTTTTTTTTGCCTAGCATTAACTAAATCTAAACAAATATTTATTTAAATGTTGTAAAAAGAATTTAGCAGCCAAAACAAACAAACAAACAAACAAACAAACATTTTTTGTATATTTAAGCTAACCAACAAACTGTATTATCATAAACTTTAACTAGAAATATGTGTGTAATGTTTTTTTTTTTAGCCTAGACTATGCGTACTCGTTGTAATTGTAAATGTAAACTAAACACATTTTTTTTCTATTTTTTTGTCTAAATAATAAAAAAAATTACACAAAATAAATAGCAAGTTTTATTTGCTGTTGCTTCAAAAAAAAAAAAAACGTGTCCCAGGGCAATTAAAATAATGACCAACAGAAACAATTTACAAACGAGACAAACCCGTGGTCCCCAGGCGAGGGGTGGAGCGGGGCAGAGAGACGACGACGTGCGAGCCAACCCCTAATGATAATAATTGCATGCAAAATGCATTTAACCGCAATTAGTGCATTTATTAGGCCAAAAAGTTGATATATTGAATAACTGGCCAGTTGGCCCAGAGAGTGTGAGGGCGAGACGGCGAGGGGGGAGCAGCGAGTGCAGTTATGGCCTTTGCGTGTACTGCACTTTGTGTGCCACATGCAAGGACTAAATGCAAACGCTTCAGGCTAGCAAACGAGCCTTGAAGTTGAGCAAACACACACACACACACACCAGCTGGCCCGAAAAGAGCGAATCAAAGAGAGAGAGAGATAGAGCAAATGCGGGCATTTTGCTTTTTGGTAACATTTTGGAGCGGAAGAGTTGGGTGCCGCAGAAAGGTGATTTATATCTAGTCTTGGATTGAACTTACTCAGAACATTTTATTGTACGGTCACACTGAACCAAAGGTACCCTTAAATGATAAGTTGGTGCAGCCAAATGCCCGCGTCCTAAATGATCAGCATTCATCTGTCCATATAAACAAACAGATCTCACAGATGGTTAGAGCTACACTGGGAGCAAAAGTGTTAAGGTTGGTAAAGTCCGGCTATAATATACTCTGTACCAGTCTTATCGCAGAAGTCACGCGAGTATCATGCATTTTTGTTGTTTTGTCCAACGTTTCTCTAAAATTGTCTTTGGTGGGGGGCTAAAGGTTTTCTGGATTTTAACTCATAACTTAATTATCGATTATCCAATCTATATCATTCCGTCAGCAAATCGATAAACAAACTTGATTGCCAAATATCTCTAAACTGTGGAAGATCTCACGATTATTCAAAGTTATTAAGGCGGGAGGGGCGTGGTAAAAAAATGATATATCAAATATTAATACTGTAAATTTTGTTTTTTGATATTATCGATATTGATATTTTGATCGAGAAATTTCTATGACAGAAATACTCTTAGAATAAAACGAGAACATAAGTTAAAGTCGGCTCTAACCGACTTCGATATACCCGTTACTTATAAAAACATGTTCAACAGAGAAACACTGTTCCCTAGGGTGACCATCCGAAAAGTATGCTACATTTTTTATTTTGCTCATAACTTGAGAACCGTTATCTTTTCTTCGGCAAATCGATTAATTTTGCTAATTACTAACTATCTCTAGAAGGTGCACTCAGAAAAAAAACTAAGAGCTTTGTACTTGAATCAAGTACGAACGGTGTCAATAGTACGGTAAGTACGAAAATACTTGATTCAAGTACAAAATCCTTATTTCAAGTACGATTTTTTCAATCCCAAAATACTTGTTTGAAGACTGTTTCGGGATATTTTAAGTAGATTTCGAACTATTATTTTAGTTCGTTAAGGTCTTAAATGCAGCCCGATTTACTCTCAAAATAAGTGCAAAAAGGTTCTTCATCGAAGTCTAATAATTCAAAAGTCAACCCCAATCCATGTTTGAAGCAAAAAAATACTTCAAAAAATAAGTACAAAATGTTCTTGGTCTAAGCCTATAAAGGTCTCTATATAATATCGAAATCCAAAGGAAATGAATTAACCAAAGACCAAGATGTTCATACTGTAAGTCGGAAATCTACTCACACTCCATTACCAAAGTGTTAGAACCAGGAGGGAATTTCAAGAACTGAATCAACGTATAATAACTCGCAGCTTTTGTAGCACACTTTTTGGAGCTCGCATAGTAAGTCTATTTGGTACTTAATCCAAGAAATTTTGTACTTGAACTAAGTACGATCTTTTCTTAAATTCTTAGGCTAACTGTAAGTACGAAATGTACTTGTTTCAAGAACGTTTGTTCTCATTTGAATAATTTTAACAGTCGTTTTTCTATTCTAGTATGTTTCGTACTTAATTTAAGTACATTCAAGAACAAAGCATACTTAAAATTTCTAGTACAAAACGGCATAAATTCTATCCCGATTGGTCTAGAACTATCCCGGTCGTTTTTTTCTGAGTGTAACGGGTATAAATACTTGAGTCAAGAATGATTTTCAAAACTTGATACAAGTACGAAAATTTCTCAACTTAAGTAGAGCAACTGACCAAGTTTGAGCTTATCACAGTCAAAACCAAGATTCCACATTCTTGATTTAAGATCTTGACAGGCTCAGGAGCTTCACAATTTCCAAAGAACTTGCCCTTTCTTAAACTAATCGATTTCAGTTCAGTTGTTTTTACGAGAACGAAATTCTTGTAAACTCGAAAAGGGCGCAATATTATCTCAATCGCATTCGTACTCAAATGATTCTTTCTGCTTTTTTCAAAATGTTTGAAGAATAGACTTCTTTTACTTGCAGGCAAATTTTACATTTTTTCTACGCCGCTTATATCTCTTACAGTTTTAAAGATACGTTTTTCATACCTATTTGACATATAAATAGATTGTTTCATTAATTTCAACTCAACATTTCTTGGTCTTGTGGGTAGCGCATATATCAGGTCCCTCTAGCCGCTGCATACCTTTTGACCCTTTTGCACGCGCGTTCTTCTGTATTTTTTTTTTGCGCCTTCGTTCGACAAATTGGCCGCAATGTTTAACAGACGAAAAAATGTTGTTGCCTTAAAACAAAAGCGACGTTTGGGTAGAACAATAAAAACAAAGAGTGCCGGCCAGAGGGCAAGGGCAACCTTTCATTAAAAGACAAATGACACAAACCTGGCCCATAGCTGTCTCGCTCTCACATACGGACCCTGCAAACGCACGCTCAATTAAACATGATCGCTGTCTCTCTGTTGGGTCGGAGAACTGTGCAAATGTGGCTAATTATTGGCAGCAGTAAAACACAAATTTGAATCATTAAAAACTTGAAATTAATTTTGCAAAAGTGACAGAATCGATAGAGTTGGGAGATAGGGTGGGAAAAGAGTTGTTAAATAAACAAACAACTAATACTTTTTGATACAAGAAGGTAATAATGAAATTAAGAGCGAAAGGGCTATTCTAGACTTCTCAAATAATTGATTTATGGTTTATTGTAGTTTTGGTTTATTTAAGTCCTAAATATAATTATATTAAGCTCTAAAAGTTCTTAAGATAGTCCCGAAACGTACAAAACTTCATTCTGAATTCAAAAGTTTTCCGGAGAATTATTTATCACAGCTTTTGAGACAGAAAGTTCCTAATTTAAGTCCTTCTGAACAAACTTATTTGGACTAAATATCAATTCTGTGCTCTTATTTGTATAAAGTCTTGCACCTTAAGGGGTGCCCAAGGCCTATGCGCCCAGCGCGCCTACTCACTAAAACAGCGCATAGCACAAACAACATCTAATATTGTTTTCTGTCTAATAAAACTGGGGTTTCACAGGCAAATAATTTGCTCAAATTTTTCAAAATATTTGCACATTTTGTTTGTCTTAAGTGGGAACACCAAATAGTTTGCGCTCAAAACCTTTGCTTATGTCTATGCAACAATAAATTGAATTTTGTTTGCTGGTTTGAAATATTGGAAAATATTAGAAATAAATTTTAAATTTTGCGCACATTTTGGTAACAAAATTAGACTGAGATTTGAAAAGTTTGCATACAAATAATTTGTCAAACTTTTAATTAGCATGCAAATATTTGCCCTTGAAAAATTTGTGCAAATTTGTTTGCTCTGCCAACAGTTTTTGTTAGTGTTAGGATAGTTATGGGTACATTTTTCGTACCTATATATTCTTTGCCCAATCTATAAAATTTTCAAAAAAAAAGATATGGCCGATTTGTTTGTGCCAAACAATAGAACTAAACATAGCTAATTTCGTTGTATTTGCTGCTAAAGCTCTCAATTTAGCCCAAAACACAAATAATGATTATAAAGTATTTGCTATGTTTGCTCTTTCATATTGCTTGCAAGAGCAAACTTGCAAATACGCAAACAAATTTGCTCAAGTATGTTTATATTTGGTTCAAATAATTGGCAAGGTTTTTTGAAAATTTTAAAACAAATAATTTGCTTAAATTTTGATGAAAATGATTGCATACTCTATAACTCTCCATTGTATTATATTAAGGGCAAATTATTTGCCTTAGTTAACCAAACTTTAGCTTAGGTGTATGAAAACTTACAAACTCTCTCTTCTTTTCCAAGTACAATCACTATCGGCCATGTTCTCAATTCCACTTCCACAAAAATTCTGTGATTTAAAACCGGTTTTAGTACTAAATTTGCACTCCAAATCACAAAAGAATAGAAGAATATAATCCTAAGAGCCCAGGGAAAAGGTGTTTTAAAGAAAACTTTTGGTGTTTTGAAATATTGAATCGGTTTCCACCTTGCTTTGGCTGTTATATTAAATTCCCCTTAAATAGGCTCGCCATGATTTCTTTTTCTATTTGTTCTGACATTTTCATTTGTAAAATTTAATGTATAAATTAAGGGGGATTCCTCATTTCTTTTGATATGCAAACTCCAACGGCTGAGCTGATGTATGGCTGAGCCGCCGTTGGGGGAATTGCTTGCGATTGGGGGACGCATTTATGAAATGAAGCAGAAATATTGCCTGCTTACTGTGCTGTAACATCAATTTGCATGGAAATCAGCAGCCGCCGACTGTCAAAGTACCTGCCAATCTGCCCATCCACCAGAACACTCCACCCCCACGCCGACCCTTGCCAGACAGAGCTCTCTCTCTATACATAGACTTCCAATTAGTCGCACATTTTTGTGGGTGGACCGCAATTCGCTTAAGCAGCCAATCAACTGGGGTTACGATTTACATATGCGTGCGTGATGCGTATAAGGACATGGGGGGGATACATGTCAGATGTCAATTTCTTCTTTGACGATACCTGGTGGTAAATCATAAAGTATTAATAAACACCAAACCAAGTCAAATTCTTGGCCTAATAATTTCTCGTTTTACAAATTCCATGAATTTAAAAAAATATACATGTTTTTACTGAAATATATGTACAATTATTGAGCGACTTAACCACATAGCTTACACATATCACTCAGTCTGCCCAGTTAATTTATATATTTTGCAATAGAACAAAAAAATGTTTGAAAATTATGCAGGATATCAAGGGCGAAATTTAATATTTTTGCTGTAATTATGAAATCAATTCAGATCAAATAAACGTATTCCAAGCTCTAAGCTGGAAATGATAATGCAGTTAAATTCTAAAGTTAACTCAAAAACTGTTTTAGTATAACATTTATAATATTGTCATCTTAAAACAAGAAAGCCAAGCTTACTTCGTCTGTGCCGAAGTTGTTATACCCTTGCAAATGTTCTAAAATCTCAGAGTATAAGAAGCGTGCAGTAAAAAGAAGACTATGTACAAAGTCGGACGGACAAATCTCTATAGACTCAGCTCTTCGCCGTGATTAAGAATATATATAGTTTATAGGGTCAGAAATTAATATTTCTAAAAGCAAAACGCAAAAGCAGAAAACAATTGTGAGACACTTCTGCCTCGCTTGCAAAGCCGTTGACACGGGCTGCTGCTTTGACTTACGCCACTGAACAAATCCAGAATCTAAAATTAAACGAGAGCGTAAGTTAAAGTCGGCTCTAACCGACTTCGATATACCCGTTACTCATGAAAAAACAATTTTAACAGTGTTCCTGCGTTCCTTACGGTGACCATCCGAAAAGTATGCAACATTTTTTTAGAGTATGTAGCGAAGGGGCTTGTTTAACTTTTTTGCTCATAACTTGAGAACCGTTCATCCGATCTTTTTCATTTCTTCGGCAAATCGATACATTTTGCTAATAACTAAATATCTTTAGAAGGTACGAATCCTTTATCTTCAAAACTGTAGGAGATATAACGTTTTATAACCAAATTGCGGGGGCGGGAGGGGGCGTGGCCAAAATTTGAAACAAACTTGATCTGCGTGCAGATAAAAGAAGCATTTGTCCCATACATGTCAAACCTCTATCTCTTACCATCTCTGAATTTTAGGTGTTCATACAGATAGACGGACGGACGGACAGACGAACATGTCTATATCGACTCCCCAAAGTTCATTTTTCAAAAATATCACAATGAATTTAATTTTTTTTCTCTGTGTTAAAATCAGGAATGCAGGAACAGTTTTGAGCCAAGCCGGACCGAACCATGACCTCGAGCCGACTAAAAATTGCCAGTTTGATTACCATTAGGGTCATAAAAACATTCACGGTAATTGTCTCGTATAGGGACCTCACCAGTGTTGCCATAATTGTTTGCGCAAAAAACGCTAGATTAGTAAAAAAAAAAACAAAAAAACCCAAAAATACTTTTGAAAAAGCTAAAAAAAAAACCCTAGATTTTCTTTAAATCATTTTAATCAAAGTTTTTAATAATATCGTCTATATCGACAGCCTCTTTGTCGGAGTAGATATTTTTTGATGTTTCGATCATCTTTAGGAAATTTTGATGGTATTTTCTAGTCATGACAACAATTGCCATGGCGCTGCAAACCGGATCTAGAATGGTGACTAAATGTAGCTTATATTATATTATTATATATACGAACCATCTATCTACGAACCTGTGAAGTATATAACTTTTTGCCAGCAAGTATATGAAGTATATCTTACATACATACATGTTAACTAACTTTAAGATCTGATTTGTACATTCGGACAGACAGTCTGATGGATACTTGATGGTGATCCAGAATATAAATACTTTATAGGGAGATGAAAACTTTTGCTAAGTCTAAAATCACGCATTGGAACAAATTATATATTTTAAGCTGAACTGGTAGTCGACCAGGATCCTGAGTTTCCAGATCTTATAAACCAGCTCTCCGAACCAAAACCTAAACTGTTTCGATGGTCTGGGAATTTGAAGGGTACCTGGAGTAGAAGCTGAATGCAATGCTGGTGCTGCGCTCATCTCTAAATCTCTCGCTCTTTCTCTCTCTCTCTCTCACTCTCTCTTTAAGATTGTGCGGTGGATGGGATGGGAGGGGGTGGGGCGAGGGTGATTTACTTTTTTGCTCATAACTTGAGAACCGCTCAACCGATCTTTATCATTTCTTCGGCAAATTGATACAGTTTGCTAATTACTAACTATCTCTAGAAATCATCTATCTTCAAAACTGTAGGAGATAAACCGTTTTTTTCAAATTGCGGGGGCGGGAGGGGGCGTGGCCAAAATTGAAAATAAACTTGATCTGCCTGCAGCTATAAGAAACATTTGTCCCATACATGTCAAACCTCTATCTCTTACCATCTCCGAGATCTGTTTGTTCATACGGACGGACGGACAGACAGACGGACGGACAGACGGACAGACGGACATGGCTATATCGACTCGGCTGTTGATGCTGATCAAGAATATATATACTTTATATAGTCGGAAATGATTCCTTCTCCCTGTTACATACTTTTGCACAAACTTAATATACTCTATGTACCTTTGGTACAGAGTATAAAAACCAACATTTTTCTTGAATTATTTGAGATTAACAAAACTGAGAAACTCAAACTGAGACTCAATCCCTCTACTCTTGAGGTCAATTTTGTGATTAATTTATTTAAACGGGCTTCAATTAAACTCTAATTCAAATTGTTACTTTGACACAGTTTGGACGGTAGCCGCCCACGCTTCTTCACCCATTTGTGTTGTGTGCTAATGGGCCGGTGCCATAATTGTTTGCGCAAAAAACGCTAGATTAGCAAAAAAAAAAAACAAAAATCTATTTGAAATAAAAGTGCTGTAAAAGCTTAAAAAAAGCAAATGTATGAAAATATAATTTGATACATAAGAAACGCTTAAAAACGCTAACTTGATTTAAAATACAGCTAAATTAGCTTCTTCCCGCTGTTTTACAATTTTTCCCGCAATCGCAATTCAAACAAGTGAGAAAGTCGGTCAAGCCCGACTATAACATACTCTGTACCTGGAGTAGAAGCTGAATGCAATGCTGGTGGTGCGCTCATCTCAAAGTTTCTCTCTCTTTTTCTCTCTTTCTCTCTCTCTCTAAGATTGTGTGGTGTTAGTTGTGAATGGGTGGGAGGGGGTGGGGCGAGGGCGATATACTTTTTTGCTCATAGCTTGAGAACCGCTGATCCGATCTTTACCATTTCTTCGGCAAATCGATACATTTTGCTAATTACTAACTATCTCTAGAAGGTACGAAACGTCTATCTTCAAAACTGTAGGAGATATAACGTTTTTTCCAAATTGCGGGGGCGGGAGGGGGCGTGGCAAAAATTGAAAATAAACTTGATCTGCCTGCAAGTATAAGAAACATTTGTCCCATACATGTCCAACCTCTATCTCTTACCATCTCTGAGATCTGTTTGTTCATACGGACGGACGGACAGACAGACGGACGGACAGACGGACATGGCTATATCGACTCGACTGTTGATACTGATCAAGAATATATATACTTTATATAGTCGGAAATGATTCCTTCTCCCTGTTACATACTTTTGCACAAACTTAATATACTCTATGTACCTTCGGTACAGAGTATAAAAACTCCAAATCTGGGGGGGAAAACGCCAAAACGGCAACACTGGACCTCACCTCAGAAAATTAAAAAAAAAATTTTCTTCGATAGATGGTGAATTATGATTAATTTTCATGAAAAAAAAACGCGGGGATCATCAATGGTTTCTTTTTAAACGAATTTTAAATTTTATACGGGTTAAGGGATCCACAAAGTTTTTTGAGTGGTTAACAGATTCATGAATTGTTCAAGGCCTGGGGCGAAGAATTGGTAAGGTGCATGCACCAACTTCTCTGCCATATATGGGTTGACGAAAGCATGCCCGATGGTTGGAATCTAAGTGTTCTCTGTCCAATCTTTAAGAAAGGAGACCCTGTAGTTTGCATCAACACCCGCGGGATCAGTCTCCTCCCCATCGCATATAAGGTTCTATCCCGCATTATTTGTGAACGTCTAAAGCCGCTTATTGATACACTGATTAGACTTTATCAGTGTGGCTTTAGACCTGGTAAATCCACCACAGACCAGATCTTCACATTACGACAAATCCTGGAGAAGACCTATGAAAGAGGCATCCAAACACACCACCTTTTTGTTGATTATAAATCAGCCTTCGACACACCGATAAGGTCAAGCTTCTTCAAAGCCCTGTCTACTTTAGGTATTCCAGCAAAGTACGTTCGACTTTGCATGATGACGTTGAGAAGTACGCAAAGAACCTCTCCTAACCAATTGATACCAAAAGAGGTTTTAGGCAGGCCGATACCTTATTGTGTGACTTCTTTAATCTACTGATGGAATATATACTGCGCAAGTGCGAACATGCCAACAGAACCGGCGGATTTATTTATAAAAATCTAATGCTACTTGCATATGCCGATGATATTGACATTATCGGCAAAACCAAACGGGCAGTAAGCAAGGCGTTTTCAGAGATTGAGAAGGAGTATAAATTAATGGGTTTAGCGGTAAATGAGGACAAGACGAAGTACCTAGTAACCGCGGACAAAAAGTCATTGCGACTTGGGCAATCTGTTACAATGGAGGGGTACAACTTTAATGTTGTAGAGGATTTCGTCTACCTCGGAACGTTGATAACCAGCAAGAACAACATCAGTCTGGAAATCCGAAGAAGAATCACTCTTGCGAACCGATGCTACTATGGGCTAAGTAGGGAGTTCAAGAGCAAAGACCTCACGCGCCCTATACAAGTCACGTATCATCCCAGTCCTGCAATATGGCGCAGAAGCATGGACAATGGCAGGAGCGGATGAAACGGCTATTGGCGTGTTTGAACGCCAAAATTCTTCGGAGGATTTATGGACCTTTAAAAGTCAGCGATGATTTCCGCATTCGAAAAAATGACGAACTGTATGAGCTCTATGGGGACACCAGTCTGGTCACGCGCATAGGACATGTCGCCAGAATGGACGAAGAAGCTCCAGTAAAAAACGCGTATAAATCGAAGGCGGTTGACTATGGAGGGGGCAAGAGGGGGAGACCACCACTAAAATGGGAATACCAGGTGCGGGGAATCATTGCCAAGTTTGGTGTGAACAACTGGTGCCAACTCGCACAGAACAGAAGAGACTGGAGAGCGTTAATCGCAGATTCCCAGACCGTCAAACGGTTGTGATGGCTAATAAAGAAGAAGAAGAGAACAGATTCGTGTTGAAACCCCTCAAAGAGCTAAATTCGTTCTTAGGTGGTTGAGATTTTCGAACTACATTTTAAAGAACTGCAATCAGTCGGGTTACTGTTAATCTGTCAACATTCTGCATTTTTTTCTTGCAATCAAACTGATTTTTTATATATCAAGTTCGTAAAACTGGTTCAAAAACTATAAAAAGTTGAACTGAAATGAGCCCTGACTGAAACTATATTCATTCAATAACTTTTCCAAATTTTATGCATTTATTTAGCCATCTCAGCCATCCCATTTCTGACCAACAAACATTTTCCAGCTAAATACAGGGAAGCGAACCGGAAGAACGCCCACGATTCACGATTTTCGGTCAAAACGGATGTGGCCCAAAAACCATAAAAAAAAAAAAACAAATCAGCAACTCTCCTGTGCAATTTAGTTGAACAAAATGTGTAATTTGCCAACAGCAGACGAGGCAAACGAAATTCAATTAAAAGTTTATGCATTATGTGAAAAATCAACTTTGTCTATGCATTTAATTTTCATTTTGTGTTTTTCATACATTTTTCCCGGGCATTTCCGTTGGGCAGTCAGCATATGTGGCTTATCGGAGCTTTTATTTAATTATTTTTTTTTTATTGGTTAGTTTTGAATGATGCATCTTGTAAGCAGTGCGGGGCAGCGGGGGCAGCGGGAGGGGGCTATCATTTGTCACTGCAAAGCATTTAAAATAATAATCGTTTGACAGCAAGCGGAAATTGCGCTTAATTGCCATCGAGTTGAGGTTTTGCACATTTCGTGTTTGTGATAATTAAGCTTAAATAAATATTTGCTTGATCAAGGCAAATTGTATGTGTGTGTGTGTGCGTGTGTGTGTGGGTGAGCTATGCTGGAACAACCCATCCGAAGCTCAGAGGCAACGCCTAAAAGGCGGCATGCAAATTTCGATGTGTATTTGTTTTGTTTGCCAGGCGATTATATTCAATAATTGTGTGCATTTAGATAAGTTACAAGCCTCGAGGGCCACAGACAAAGGCCACTTCAGGTTTTCTGCTTTCTGGACACTGGCCAAATGGTGGTCAGTCACGCCATCGCACCCTCAATATGCAGCAAGGCAACGCAAGGTGGATGTGCCTGCCTGCCTGCCTGGTGTGTAGGTGTTGAAAGTGGCTGCAGGCACCTGTCTGGATGGGTGGGGGGGAGAGCACTCTGATGGGGCTGACGGCGCAGAAATGTGTCGGAAGTCTTTAGTAAAAGTTAAATAGAAAGCATATAGAAGATTTATATGCAATTGCTTCGCTTTATATTTATGCAAATGTGAATTTAAGGGAGAAAAAATCATTTTAAAATTAAAGTGAATTGCCAAAGAATTGAAAAAATTTTTCATGCAGAGGAGTTGAGTTTAAAAAAAAATCCTGGAAGGATCGGAATTCTCTAAGGAAATTTTCGAGGTGGATTGCCCTTGTACGGTCGAAGCCCAGAAAAATTTGGTCTTTTCGACAGATTCTGTTGGATGCGCCTTTATCCTTGCAAAGTCAACCTGCCATCGAGTATCGAGAACTGATCACTGAGTATCGAATACAGAGTATCGACTGCTGAGTACCGATTATAGAGCATCGAGTGTCAAGAATCGTATATGGAGAATAAAGAGTAAAAAATCGAATGTTAAGTATCGAGAATAGAAATTCCAGAATCTAGTATCAAGAATTAAGTATGGAGTACAGAGTATCGAAAACAGAATAGTGAATATTGAGTACAAAGTATCTAGTAAAATAATGAGAATCGAATTCTGAGTGTCGAACATTGAGAATTGAATACCGTGTACCTATAATAATATATAATAATGAAGTATCGAGTACTGAGTATCGATAATTGAGTACCAAATTAAGTGAACTGACTATCGAGTATTGATAACTGAGCACTAAATAACGAGTACAGAATATAGATAACCTCGTACTGCATATCGAGTATTGGAATGGAACTTTGAGTAAAAATTTCAGTATCGAAAATTGATAACCGAGTACTTAATAACAAGTGCAGAGTATTGATAAACGCATACTAAGTAACAAGTAGTGGGTATCGAGAACTAAGTGTCTAGTACTGAGTATCTATTAAGTATCGAATACTAGGTATCGAGTGATGAGTACCAGCAATAGAGTACCGAGTATCAAAAATATTCAATATCGAGAATCGTATATCGAGTATCGAGTACAGTATACAGAGAATCGAGTATCGAGTACAGTATACAGCAAATCGAGAACCGAGTACTGAGTATCGACGACTGATGAATTTCGAATACTGAGAATCAAGTACTGGGTACTGATTATGAAGTACCGAGAATTAAGTACTAAGAATCGAGTATCGAGAATTAAGTATAGACTACAGAATATCGAGAACCGACTACTGAATATTGAGTTCTAAGTATCAAATATTGAGTATCGAGAATCGAGGGTATCATTTAAAATAATAATAGAATCGTATATAAAGAATTGAGTATCGAAAACCGAACACTAATAATCGAGTACAGAGTATCGAGAACTAAGAATCGATGATTCTTGAGTATCAAGAACTGAGTCGCAATTATTGAGGACCGTGTATCCAAATTTGAGAATCAAGTATCGAGAATCGTATATCGAGTATCGAAAATGGAGTTTCGAGAACCGTTTACAGAAAGAACCGAGGAATGAGTATCGATTACTGAGTATCAGTACCGAGAATTGAGTATAAAGAATCGAGTATCGAGAACTGAAAGCCGGGAACCAAGTACCGAGTATTCAAAATTGAGTATCGAGAATAGAGGGTATCATTTGTCACTGCAAACTATTTCAAATAATAATAGTAACTTAGTATCGAAAACCGAATACTAATTATCGAGTACAGAGTATCGGGAACTAAGAATCGGTGATTCATAAGTATCGAAAGCTGAGTGTCGAGTAGTGAGTGCTGATTATTGAATACCGGGTGTCGAGATTTGAGAAATCTCTTCAAAAAGAGCTTTACTCCAGCAGTCTTAAGCTTTTACAGCGTACGTGTACAAGTATGTGTGAGAGATATGAGAAAACTACAACAACTCGCACAGCTTTTGTAGTGCAGATTTATGTTGCTTATGTTGTTTTGAAATCAAGCTTTCACACCTACGCTTCACACCTATAGACAAATACGGCTTGAGCTCCACTGGCCTGCTTGGGTTAAAGCTCAAGCTCACTCATACATGTACAACCGACTGGCTTCACACTCGCATTGTTGCATTTCTAATGATTTCCTTCATTTAAATTGCATTTCCTGGCATTCTCCCCAGGCTATTGTCAGCATCTTTGTTCATTTGGGCAGCCGTGGTTTTGATTTATGTGCACTTCACGCTTCGTCTCCTGCTCTTACTGTGCATTATCCTGGACACGTGTGCGCACAAATTGATCCTTTATGAGCATTTTGCGGTTAATAATGCTTCTGGGCGAGACGCTGGGCACGTGCCACGATAAGCTAAGTGAGTGGGTGGCTATTTGGGGGTGTGGGGGTTAAATGCCGGGCATTTGTTAGTTTGTTTTTCCAGAATCACAGGCTAGGTCCTTGACATGTGACACCTTTTGTCGACTTTGTGTGCCTTTTGTGTTGTTTTGTATTTTTATCCCGGTACTTTTTTCTTTTTGTCCATTTTAAAGCGCCTGCTCCTTTCTGTAATGTGTAAATCCCAAATGCCACTTCACACTTAATTTGCTCATAATGCCCTCGGTAATCCGCTGACAAGGGCAAGGACAACCCCCGGTAAATATCCTGGCAATTACACTGACAACAACAATATTTTCCGAAAATTATATTAGCCTCCTGTCCGAGCCACGGACCATCCACCACCACCACCAGAATCCGAAAAAGCCACCCCCCGTCCTCCGAGATCTTATCAGCTTCTGCCTCACATATGCGGCGATAATGCTGCCTAATGTGACAAATTCATCGAGTTCTGTCCTCTCCGGTTGTCCTTTTGCTCAAATTCACATCTCTGATAAGATGCTTGCCAATCGACAATCCCCACTTCCCTTCCCCTGCCGTTCCCACTGATTGCTTTCATAATTTGTTCACTTTTTCGTCTAGGCCGCATTTTAATCTGGCTGCGTCGGGAGATTGAAACGTTGCAGATAGAACTCTGGCAACAAATGTTTTAATTTTTTTCTTTTTTTTTTTTGTGCCACTGCAAGGATTAGCCACGATTTGAAGGCAGTTGGTGAGCTGTGAAAAATGTTTTGGGCAGCTGATAATTTCGAAATTTGAAATGGAAGTTCAGAAAACAAAACTGACGGCAAAGCGAAGCCAGTTAAAAAATTGACATTGAAAATGGTTGTTCATTTGGAGAAGTCTGGTTTCACAGACACGGCATCTTACCAGCGATTCGAGGCTTCAAGGCGGAGAGAGAGAGAGCAGGAGACATTTTGTCAGCTCAACCAGGCCTAAGTACCTTCTAAATGTGAATCTGCAAAAGAGTGCAACGGCCGAATGTGCAGAAGTGTTTAAGGTACCGGGTCTGAACAAAATTTTCTGTGTTTTACTGTTGGGGTCGTTAAAGTTTGTTGTACAAGAGATGTCTCTGATCTTACGAATTATACGAATGGAAGAAGCACCAGAGTATATCGAGTATGTTCCAAATGTAAGGAACCCGCTCCCACCTAGTCCAAAATCAATCAAATTTGTTTTCCAATTGAGTTTAAAATGTTCTCGAAACTTAAATCAAGTTCTTAAAATGGAACAATATCAACTTAGTCTGAGTTTTTGCGTTCAACCTACATTACTTTGAGAAAGCATAGAGTATAAAGATGAGAAGAAATTATATTCCAAAAATTTTGAGGGTTAATTTTAATATTATCTAGCAATAGAAGTAATAAAAGCGATATAATACTTTGAAATTTAAAAAGAATGTGGGATATAAAAGGTGAAATAACGTCCGGCTGCGCTCTTTTTGTACTTCACCTCTCCATCAGTAATCTGCGCCGCACTTTTAAATGATTTTGTTAAAGGATTGTGTTTACGTAAGATGTGAATTATAAATATTTTTTGCCTGCTGCGCATGTTTTTAAAATTCACTATATTAATATTTTGAAACATGTATCTTCTGAAACGCCTTCTAGAATCAACACATAAATTCTACACCTGCAATTCAATATTTCAGCAATATAACGCTTTCATCTTTGTTATTGCTTGATAATATTAATTTTAACCAGCTCTTTATTTTGTATCTCAAGAAACGCAAGCAAAACAGTAGGTGGTGAAGGAAGGAACTTATTTTAAAGCCACACCTCGTGCAAACCTTAAGGACTACAAGCTCGTTGTAGTCAATCTACGCGTTATGGGAAAGGAATTTTCAAAAGCATGGCTGATTTTATAAATTCTTGAAAGTAATACTAGATGAGAAAAGCTTGGTTTAGCCCTTTGGGGCTCTATAGCCAATTTTACATGACATTTACAATTCGGGATGCGAATTTTGCTGCTTCTGTTACATTTACGAATGCAACCGAAGGAGATTTGAAATGCAAAAAAACAGCGAAATTTAGAAAACAAAAAATTCTGGAATTAAGCAAAAATTTAGACGGAGGTATAATTTGCCTTGAAGATTTCTTTAACTCCCTCACTAACAAAAAACGAGAGCGTTAGTTAAAGTCGGCTCTATCCGACTTCGATATACTCATATACTACCCGTTACTCATGAAAAACCATGCTTAACAGTGTTCCTGCGTTCCTTAGGGTGACCATCCGAGAAGTATGCAACATTTTTTTAGGGTGGGAGGGGGGTTTTTTGCTCATAACTTGAGAACCGTTCATTCGTTCTTGAACATTTCTTGGGCAAATGGATTCATTTTGCTAATTACTAACTATCTCTAAAAGAAACAAATCGTCTATGTATCTTCAAAACTGTAGGAGATATAACGTTTTTTCCAAATTGCGGGGGCAGGAGGGGGCGTGGCCAAAATTTGAAATAAACTTGATCTGCGTGCAGATAAAAGAAGCATTTGTCCCATACATGTCAAACCTCTATCTCCTACCATCTCTGAGATCTAGGTGTTCATACAGACAGACGGACGGACGGACATACGGACAAGTCTACGCTCAGCGAAATTCAATTAAAGGCAGGTCCGTTAAGTCACCTTAAAATGTATTGGAACCAGAAGGCATCTTCCAATCCTATTCTCCCATTTACATTGGTCTCTCTATTTCTATTTTTAGCTTAAAGAGAGCATTAACAGTTAGTTTAGGCTAAAGCTGGCCCGTTATTCAGAGTTTGTGAACGCTTTGAAGCGAAATTCTATTAAAGGCAGTGTGTTTTAAGTCCTCAAGAAAGAAGAAGGTGCAAAATTTTCTTAGTTTAATAGTTTGTTTATGTACACTTGTTTAATTTAAACAGATACAAATTATATCCTATTGAAAGTTTCCCTCAATATTGATATGGGAAAGGGAAAAACTTAATCATCTGAAGAAACAGCCAAAATCCTTGCTTACAAGGATACTGGCATGTCTAATAGGCAAATTGCCATTAAGTTGAAAAGATCTCCATCTGCAGTGAATAATGTAGTCAATTTAAAGCAGAAATATAATACAAATCGATCAAATAATAATAATCAAAAGATTTCTTCTCGTGTAAAATCCGCTATAATTCGGGCTGACATCGCAAATAAGAGCTGACTTACAAATTACCCGTTACTAAGCGTCGTGTACAACAACTTTTATCTGGAAGTAATTGTCTAATTTGGAACAAAATGAAGTCTAAACCAGCTTTAAAGGAATCGCATAAAGTTGCAAGATTGGAGTTTGCCGAAAAACACATGTCATGGAACGATCAATGGAAAAAGGTAATATTTTCAGACGAGAAAAAATTCAACCTTGACGGTCCAGATGGTTTTAATTATTACTGACACGATTTGAAGAAGCCCAAATCCTTTTCTACTAATCGGAACTTTGGAGGAGGTTCGTTAATGATATGGGCTGGTTTTAGTTACTAGGGAAGGACTCCCATATGTAAACTGAATGGGCGTATGAACTCGGAAAAGTATATAACCATGTTGGATGAAGTATTAATAAACTTTTTGGATAAGCAACCTACATACTTTAGACACCGTTTTTCAGCAAGATAACGCTGCCATACATGAATCACGACTCAGCGTTAATTGGTTTTAGGAGAAACAGATCGATGTTATGAAGTGGCCAGCACGTTCCCCAGATCTAAATCCTATAGAGAACATGTGGGGTAACTTGGCACGACGTGTATATGCTGGTCATCGCAAATTCGAGTCGGTGGAAGAGCTAAGAATTGCTGTAGTCAATGAATGGGCGAAAATTTTTAGCTCAGAGTTTCTAAAGGTCATAGACTCAATGCCAAAACGTATTTTTGGTGTGATTTCAAAATCTGGAAGCTGGACTCACTATTAATCATCATTTTCTTCGACAATAATATGTATATTGTTTTTTTCCCATATAATTTAAATACATGCCTTTAATTGAATTTCGCTGTATAAAAATGCATTTTTTCAAAATAATTTGTTTGTTAATCCAACACCTGTTGATTTGTAGTATTAAGACATTTGTTGAACTAATATCATTATTCACTTTATTATTTAATAAAATCAAAGTTTTTTGTGCTTTTTACAGCGCTGGCTCAAGGTCAATGGTTGATAACAATTTAATGCAATCAACACAATTTAACAGAGATAGCTCACATCATTACATCGGAATAGCAATTGGTATGTCTGAACAGACTGTTTCGGATTTGTCCCCAAATCCTCATCAGCAGACTTCTATGCTTATTCACACTGCAACCATGGTATTCATTGCTATTTACACGACGGAACGCCGAATAAAAACTTGAGAATTTGAAATTTGTAAATCCAAGCCCCGACTTTTCTGATATGAAGTAGTCAGCCTGAAAGTATACCATGTTTTTTTTATGAAGGAGTGGCCAATGTTTGTCAGAATCCGAACTTCGTTCTGACATAGTTCTGGCGCCAATGACGAGAAATACACAAGGTATTTCGGTTTGTTTGTTTTTAATAGGTGTAATGTAATGAGCTATCTCTGTTAAATTGTTTTGATTGCATTAAATTGTTATCAACCATTGACCTTGAGCCAGCGCTGTAAAAAGCACAAAAAACTTTGACTAAAACCAATGCAGGTCACTAAAACCCTTATATGTATTAAATAAAATCTCGATTCATTTCTCATCTAATTTCGCATAAAAATATCCATGTGCCTTTAATTGAATTTCGCTGAGTTTATATCGACTCAGCTGTTGATGCTGATCAAGAATATATATACTTTATATAGTCGGAAACGATTCCTTCTGCCTGTTACATACATTTGCACGACTTTACCCTTAACCCTTTTTACTCTTCGAGTAACGGGTATAAAAATGATCTCATGCATGGCGATTCTAAAAATGATTATGATGATTTGGACTCGGATTCTCTTCAAATTGATGATGATGATATTAATAATAAAGATACTGATTTGAGAATCAAACGGTTAAAGTCCTCATTTGCATAATACAGGGTTTGTCCTAAAGGTAATAGGACTGATTTTCTGCCGCCGCGACTGTACCTCGGAGTATGATGAAAAGTTATGACAAATTAGAAGACAAAGCGAACTTTGATATCCTTTACGGACAATAGGAATCTCAATGCGGACTATCGTTTATAGGGCCCTTAGGCGACGATAGGGTTTATCACTCAAGTTTGAGAGGCAGGTGTACATTTTATCTCTAATACATTATGACTTATTGACCTGGAGCCTGCTAAAAAGTCCGATGATCGAAGCTATGAATAACATGTTTAAGGGAACAGAACTTCTAAGGAACCTCAACTTACAGCTCAAATAGTTCTTCACATTGTCCCCAATCAAATATAAATCAATAGAGAAACTAGGGACTTGACCATATTATGGATATGCCAAATGTGTCCCCTCCCTCCCCCAAAACTTTCAGTTCCAAAATATTTAATGGTTTTCCAATTTTTGTATCAATTGTCCCCAATTTGTTCACTTATTCAAAAAATCAATTGTAATCACATAAAAAAAAAAATAAGGAAATTATATGAAATGGCAGTTATTGCAGTTGGTATCAAAATAATTTCATATTTGTTTCGATTTCCGTTCTCCCCCTCCCTCCGCCAGCGCCACACAAAGGGTTGTCCATGGCAAATTGCTAATGTGATTGCACTAATGGCTCGCATTAGGGTAAATTAAAAATCCTCCTTGTACACTTTGGGGGTGGCTGCTCCATATAGCCAATGGGAAAAGCCAACTCACCGTCAGGGCCAGCGGCTTGACCCCCTAAGGGTTGGGGTGGCACCATAATAAAGTTGTAGCCACACTGCATTAACAATGCCTTTGTGTTGGGTTGTCGCTGTGGTCAGGTGCAAATGTTGGAAATTGAAAAGAAAAAAAAGAAAAAAGCAAAGTGGAAACCCAACAGCTGTCAGCATTTGCCAGGGCGGGGGAGGTAAAGGAGTGTTTTTGTTGCTTTTCCTGAGGGGATGGGGGTGACAATTGGTAAGGTTCGTTTGTCAGTTAAATCTGCATTAACACCAAATGATTGGCTTACGTCATTAGCTTTAATTGGCATCTGGTTCATAGAGGAGAACCTCGTCCTCTTCAGCTTCTGTTCTACGCCTGGGCCGTCGCCATTCCAATTAATTTCCCTCTTGCTGGACCCATCACTCATCAGGTGTGTGTGTGACCTCCAGTGGGGCGACGACTGCCCACTCGCTGCCCCCCTAATTGTTTGCATTTTCAGTTGGAGATCTCGCCTCTTGGCCAAATGGCCTTTAAATTGGCAGTTGGCTCCGTGCCCCATAAATCCAAGCAGCACCCAAAGGAACGAGCAGGCGCATTTCCATTTCATTTATAAGCGGAAGTACCGCTTGCTGGACCCCCGGCGGCGGCTGCGTCTCTGGCAAATTATCAACAAATTAGACTTTTCGTCGAAGTCCGGCAAAAGTCTTCTTCGCCATTTGTTTGCATGTCTCGTTGTCATTTCGTTGGTTTTGGCGGCGGCGGCGGCGGCGGCGTCTCCTTTGGGCCACATTTTATGGCCCGCCGCCGCTGGTAAAGTGATTTCTTCAACGCTTTGTTAGCGCACAGGATTGATGCAGCTGTCATTAGGCGTTTTCGTTTTCGGCTTAAACGGGTCTCGGGTCCGCCGGTCGACAGTCTCAAGTTTGCTAAATGCGTTTTTAACGTGCTTTTAATTGTCAGTTCGTTGACGTCCCCCCCCTGCCCCCTGCCCACTGCCCGGCCCTACCGCGCCACTTCTCAGCAGTTTGCTCTTCCATTCACTAAGCGCAAATTAAATCAAATTGAAACTAATTAACATAAATAAATTTACACAAAATCCAATCGCAATATGCCTCGTTACAGGCTTTCACACTTTACGCTTGAGTGGGCGTGGCAGCCACCCACCCACCAGCCTATTCGGGTTGACATTTACAAGCGACAACTGTCAAATTGGACAAGTTGCATTTGCAAATAAATAGAGACGAAGCCAACTCGCTCAAACGGAAACGGAAACTGACGGGCCACGGAATTCACCCCACGGGGGGTGGGGTGGGGTGGGGTGGGGTGGGGTTTTGGCCAGGCTTCGACGCTTGCGCTTAAAGTTTTTAGGCGCTATGAAATTAATTGGATTTGCCCTGCGGTGGACTGCTGCTGCTGCTGCTTCTGCTTCTGCTGTCGCTTTGCCAAGTGAGCGAAAGGAGATGCTACCACCAGGTAAGGCATTAAGTGGCCAGCACAGTGGGCTGAAACTTAGACAATCTGTTTAAACTCTACTTGTAAAACTTAAAATCTAAACAGTCAACTGAAAGAGAGAAGCTCGTTCCCACGCTCTTGGGGGTGCCCAAAATGAGCTCTCAAGCAGGAACAACTACAAGAATCGCAGACAGCAATTTAGCAAGTGGCTTGCGAACCAAACTTAAGCTTAGGCTAATGTCAGAGTGGGCGCGAGAAGCGAAGCGATGGAGGAAGCGATAATATTTCTTGCTATGAGCAAAGCGAGAAGATGACATAGTGAAAGCTTTGAGCGAAGCGAGTTGCATTGGTCAGTTTCAAATTTTGTCAGAATTTACCATGATTTAGTAATACAAGAATGGGCCAGTAGTGAGTGACTCAGAGAGCGCGAAATTTTATTTTCTGTGATTATTGTGAGTGCAAGCGAAGAATAGTTTGCTACAAGAGCAACAATTAATTTTGTTTGTTTAGAGTTTTATAACAAAAGGCAATAAAATTCGACTTTTCCAATAGAAATGGTCCAGCAGGTCGAAATTTTAAGTAATTTGAGCTTTAAGGTGCAAAAATGCCTTTTTTGGGGCAGCAGGGTTTGGTTGAAAATTTTTCTGAAATTCTATACATATTACTAGCCTGCTATACTGTTTCTGTAGAGCATACCTTTGGGCAACAGACAATTTAGTTATTTCATTATTATCGAGGCTGTCTATTCAAATAAAATAAATAAAATTCGTAAAATTATTTTGAATATTTTTTAAGGTTAAGAAATATCCATTTACGAAAATATTAAAGAGAAACAAAACATCGTTTTGAAATCGCGGTCAAATACTCACTTTTTGCAACCTTAAGGTCGAATTACTAAAAAATTCGATGTTATGAAGCATTTCTAAAAATGGATTTGCTTTCAGCACACGAAAATCATCTATGACCACCACCAACCCTTCCATATACTGAATGTTGCCTAGTGTAATTTATATAATGATTTACGAAAACATCCAAAAAAGTTTTTTAATTAATTGCGGATGTCAAATTCGACGTTTGATTATATATTTAAATAACAATTTGCAGTTGATCGCAGAAACGTTGGTCCAATTTTGGTATTCATCCCATATTGCCTTGTCAAAAATTAATAATAATAATATTATGCTTGATTTACAGAAAGAAGAAGCTAAGACTGCAACAAAAAATATATGTGCGATCTGAGCGAGTTCAAGCGAGAAAGCGGGTTGCAAATCGCTTTCTCGCTTTGCTTGTACTCGCTTATCGCTCCGCCCTCACTCTGACACCTTTTGAGCGATTGCATGGAAAAAAGTCTGCAATGGTTTATCGCTCGTTCTCGCCCAATATTATCGCATCGCTTCTTGCGCCCACTCTGACATTAGCCTAAGATTGCTTTTGCAAGCGTTGTCTTATGGAAACCTCCGACATTTACTAAACATTTGCTATTGTAAGCGATTTGCGCATGTCGCTTCGGCGACCGAGAGCGGGCATGACACAAAACTTTAAATTTCGTGCTCTCTTGGCAATACTTCTCTTGGATTGCCAAGGCAGGCAAAAAAACAGTCAACCATGAAACTGTCTATCTCATTTTCAAGTAAAAAATGTCAAGATCAATTTCCATTTCTGACCAAGTTTAATTTTTGATCAATTTTTGATCAATTTCTATTTCTGATCAATTTCTATTTTTGAATAATTTCTGATCAATTTCTGATCAGTTTCTGATTAATTTGTGATAAACTTCCATTTCTGATAAATTTCTGTTCAATTTCTGATCAATTTCTATTTCTGACCAATTTCTATTTCTGATCAATTTCTGACCAATTTCTATTTCTGATCAATTGAGGTGCTAAAGGTTGTTGGGTCTACGTCTACCTTAACCTCAGATTCCGGTGAACTGACTGTCGGAGCAGGCTCCTTATCCTCATCGGATAGTGCCCAAAAAGATACTTTAAAGTGCCAGTAGGAAATCACTGTGGTTAGAGCAAGACGACCATAACCCAAATGTATCCAGAGAGAGCGAACAGCTCACCAAAAGTATCTAGAGGGCAGCGTTGGCCCTCGGTTCCATCCCGGGGGCGAAGACACTTCGTAATTCACACGTACGTGGCCCGAACGCTCGCCAAAGCTAAGTCATGAAGAGAAAATACGCGTCACTCGCTCGACAGCGTTCGAAGCGAAAAGGTCAAGGCAAATTCTATGATTTACTAGGTGAAGCTTGCGATTGCTTCGATTTGCATGCGGTTTTTCCATTGATTGCAGCTTTTGATAAACGATAA
Organism: Lordiphosa clarofinis; assembly: GCA_018904275.1. Lineage (NCBI taxonomy): Eukaryota > Metazoa > Arthropoda > Insecta > Diptera > Drosophilidae > Lordiphosa > Lordiphosa clarofinis. The sequence continues at coordinate 2,643,407 of JAEIGQ010000020.1, forward strand.
AAAATAATGTGGGACCTAGCGTGGGAAACAGATTTCTTTTTTTCCTTAAATATTACAAATCATGCAGAATGCCTTTATTGCAACCGCATTATTGGGAAGAAACAGAAATATAGTTTGCAGCGACACTATGAAACTCATAAAGATTTGCACAGCATCGCTGGAGATGAGAGAAAAAAATTGCATACAAATCTAAAAAAAAATTTTGATATTAAAAACGAAAGAGTTTTGAACTCTATGAAAAAAATAAAAACCACCGAGACATCCGATTCCGATAGACAAAAAAAAGCTTCATTGGCAATTTCAATAGCCTTGGCAAAAAAAGGTCGTCCTTTTGTAGATGGAATTTTTTTCAAGGAATTATGTCTTGATGTTTTAAGCATTTTTGGACAAAAAGACCAAGATCTTTACACCTTGATTGAGAAAATTCCACTAACTAAAGAAACTATAAACCGCCGGACATAAACAATTGCTTAATATTTATTTGAAGAAACTAAGCAAAGAATTAGGAATTCCGAATTTTTTTCTATTTGCTTAGATGAAAGTGTGGACATAAATAACATAAGCCAAATGACGACAAATTTAACACTTTCGACGAATTTTTAAATTTGCATTCATTTCATGGCCATGTAAATGGAAAAAGTACCTTTGATGCGGTACAGGAACATGTACTATCCTCTTTTGGCTTTGACAAGCTGGCGTCAGTGTGTACAGATGGTGCTGTGACAATGACTGGAAAAAAGGAGGGGTTTGTCGGTCATTTGCACAGAAATGTTGCAAATGTGCCAACATTCCACTGCTTGATTCATCAGCAAGCATTGTTTTCCAAAATGTTTGGGTTAGCTGGAGCAATGAGTGTAGCCGTTAAAACCATAAATCGCATAAAGGGTGGTCACAATGCACTTTCGCATAGAAAGTTTCAAAATTTTCTTGATGAGATAAAAGCTGACTATGGGGACTTGTGCCTATTTACGGAAGTCAGGTGGCTAAGTCGCGGCCGAAGCCTTGAACGCCTATATAACCTCAGAGAGGAAGTTGTCAGTTATTTGGAAATAGAAAATTTGCAAAAAGATCAACCATTATTAAGTTTAATTAAAAGCCCTGCGTTTATTATGGACAGATATTGTCCTATTAATAAATCAATTAAATTTACATTTACAGGGTCATAATAAAAATATATCTGATCTGGTCTGTTGCGTTAAGAACTTCACCCGTAAGATGCACATTCTTAAAGAACAAATTTTAATCAAAGATTTGACGAATTTGACCAGAACCCAAGAAAAATATAATATATTTCTTGATAGCAGTCGCCTGCAAGAATATGAAATGGCTATCGGCACACTTTTGGATGAAATCGAGATGAGATTTCATGATCTTCAGCAAATAGAGTGGCTCATTTCTCTGTATAAGAACCCTCTCGATATTCCTATTCTATTTGAAAAAAGGCTTCCCAAAAAGGTTTCTTGCCGATATCTTAACGACATGGCAAAAAAATAACCCAACATTGGGCTAGATCAGTTTGTTTTTAAGTAATCTATCCAAATATAAAGAAAATTTTGAAATCTTAGACTTAAGGACGCAGCACCTTCCCTTATCGGCTTGAAATCAACGTTTTACTACTTTGACTTTTCCCCGTTACAAATTGGGGTTTCCCAACGCAACGTCCGCAACAGACAAAAATATTAAGATTGTTTAATAACGGGACTGTACGTGCAAGCTATTCCTTTGCGTAAAACCACAACGAATGCATGGCGTGCGGAATGGGCTTGAGCACCCCAGTTTTGGACCTTTTCAAGCCAACTGGTACATCCTGGCCAATGAAACTGCTTAAACTACAATTTACTATCCAAATTTCTAAGGTTTCACTGACTTCTCTCACTGTGGTTTGGAAGAAGGTATTTTGCTAGCGCAAGAAAAAAGCTTAAGAGCCTTGTGACCCCAAAAATAAGACAAAATTTGTGTTCCAAAGCTACACGGAGTATATTAAGTTTGTGTAAAAGAATGTCTCAAGGAGAAGGAATCCTTTCCAACCCCATAAAGAATATACAGTTCTTGATCAGCAAAGGCCTCCGAGTCGAAGTAGCCATGTTCGTCTGACCGTATGAACAAGCAGATAGAGGATTGACAAGAACTTCTTGTACTTTCAGACAGATCAAGTTTATTTTCAATTATTTTCACGGCACTTGTTGCGCCGTCTGCTTGTGCGCCTTGCGAGTTTTGTTCAAACTCACTTCCAAGTGCGACAATTGTTGCACTTGTTGCGCTGTCTGATTGGCACCTATCTTTCGGGGCAATGGACAAATGTGCTGCTAGGGTCAAAATCCATCAACACTTTTCGACCACTGTCCGGTCCTGCTGGCTGAGTCTGCTGTCTAAACTGTGCGGGCGACCAGGCGGCGTATGCGCAATGTAACCAAAAGCCCCATCCAACCCCCCACTCCCACTCCCACCCCTTCCCCAAACGACCCCATTCCGGCAGTGGCACCCATTCGCAGCAGTCAGTTATTTACTGCTTTATTTGCGGTCTTGTCAAAGCAATCAACACAGTCAGACCGTGTCCTGGGTGGTGGATTTTATTTACTTGTCTGTCGAGTCCTTCATTCGTTCGTCGTTCGTCGAGTTTATTTGCAGAATGATTTTTCAATAATTTATGTATGACGACGTCGACGACGACGACTCGACGCTGGCAGCCACTTGATTTAATGCGCGGGGTGTTACTTTCAACACCCTCCAATCATCATAATAATAACTAGTCTCCCCTCTCACTCACACTCTCCCACTGTGTGTGTTGTTGGTGTGACAATGCAATTATAAATGGTGACAAAATAATTTCCGCTCTGTGATTTTTATGACAGTTGTGCGCTGGCTGCATTAACGCATTCAGCTCGAATGCATCCTGGCCTCGATATCCAAAATTAAATCAGCATTAAGTAGTTAAACAGAATTTCGGATTTGGTACACACAGACGCGTTTTAATGACCATAATTGCCCTGGCCCTGGCCCTGGCCACATCAAACATCATATTAGTTGATCCTGATTTCCGGCCCACGACTGTATTGTGGGTGCGGGTGCCCAGCGGAGGAGCTCGTCTCCTTCCCACAGTCCTCGAAATGAAATCATAATTTAACGTCTCGCAAAATTTTTATAAAAGCTTGTCATTTGGTGCACGCAATGCCATTTGCGTTATAATTGGAAATTGGAAATTGCTATGAGCATATGAGGGTAGATCCAGAGACAGAGCGAGAGGGGCGGGGGAGCGGGGGAGGGACGATAACATGCGATTGACTTTGCCATATCATCATTTGTGATACGCAAGTGATTGAGGCTAAATGTGCAAAAGGATCAAACAAAATTGTGTGTTTTGGTTAAGTTAAGTTAGTTTGCACTAGCCGAAGGCAGAGTTTTAGCATTTTGTGCTGGAAATCAAGCTAAAATCGGCCAATACTTGGACTAAGAATTCTGATTCTTCGAAACTCTTGAAAAAACTAAAAAATTGTCTGCGAAGTGAAATCCATTTTTAATGCTATCAGCCAGGTCTATACGGGACCAATTTCGCTTAAGAAACAGGTTTTTGCAAATGTCAAAATGACTTTAGATGGAAGCGCTTTCAAGTTGTAATTCCTTTTGCTATACGGCTTCAGTTTGAGTTCCAATTTAAAAACAAGGAAACCAAATAAAAATGTCCAACATTTGCCAAATACTTACCCAGCTTCTCTAGAAGCCCAAACTACAAAATTTTGATAGGTAATTGAGTTGAAGAAGGCACATGGTAGAGCAGCAGTGGGCACGCCTTTCTTCTGAAAGTTACTCTGGCGCCTCTCAGTCGCATAAGCGTACTGGCACCAACTCGCACAGGCAGACGGCGCTACAAGTGCAGTGTATGTAACCGAGGCTCGCTGATGAGGGCTGTTTTTATACCCTTTACCCATTGAGAATGGATGAAAGATTATCATGAAGCTATGCAAAAGTACACCCAGAAAATTTTCTTTCTAAAATAGTCCAAAATCGCCCTTAAATTAAGAAATTCGCCCATATTTTTGCGCCTTGGGTAAGTTCACTTTGATTTTAGAAAGGGCCTTTCATAAAGAATACAACTTTATACAGGCCAAAAACGCCCTAAAATTTAGAAATGCTTTTCTAAAAAATAAAAAATTGTGTTTTAGAGTCTGGGGGAAATTTTCTAAAAAACTTATAGATAATTTTAGCTGTTAGGTCGATTTGAAATTCCCAAGCGGTTATGGCAGCGCTGGCATAAGGAGGAAGCAGCTGACAGTAAACACTAGAACCGACCACAGACCAACCCGTGTGTGGTGGTTGTGTTTTTGGATCCACCCCGCCCCAACCCTTCGGTTTTTAGGGTTTGTCCAACCTCCCCCCCTTCCAACACCAGCACCACCTCCCCACACCAAACTACTTTTTCTTAACCTATAGAGATAGATATATAATTAATTTAGAAATAAGCGCATTAAAAATTTTTTTTACTTACTTTACTGGGACTTGAACACAGGACCTCTCTCAAATAATGAACACTCTGACGACGCCTTAGCCCACTCGACTATTTCCCTTATACAAAACGTGGCGACATAACCATAGTTAATAATGTACACAGTTGGTCAAGTTGACATGACATTCGCTAAGGAGCATGCTTTTTCTTCTCATCTTATAATTTTTTTTTAATGTTTGTTTTTTAATGTTTTTTTTTTTATTTAGCAAAACCCTGAGTAAAAATCATACCTAAGAATTTGTGTGGCGTGTTTGGAGCTTAAGTACTAACATTTGCCACTCAATAAGAAGCAAGAGTCGTGGTCGAGTGGATAAGACATTAGAAAATGTCTTGGACTGGGATTTTTAAGGATTACAAAAAATAAGATTTCTCAAAAACTATAAGTGGTATTTAGAAGCGTTTTTTTTTCATTGGATAGGTAATCGGTTAAACTAACTTTAGTAATTTTTTTGTTGTTGTTGTACCTGCGGTTGTTGTTTTATTTCTGTTTAAATTGAACCAAAAATTTAAAACATAGGCCCATGGTTGCAAAAATTTTTTGAGAACGGATGATCTGAACTCAAAACTGAAGATGGGGTTTGGTTATGAATTGATGTAATTCTGGTGTGAACTAGAATATTTTGGATCAGTCAATAAATGGCGGAGTTATGGAGTTTCAAAGTCAAAATTTTGAAAATTGATTTTTTTTTCCCAATGTATTGGTCCTAGCTCCGTTATTTGTTGACAGATCAAAAATATCCTAATTCACACCAGAATGGTGGGTAATAGGAGCAATTTAAGAATTTGAAAATCGGTCAACAGGTACTCTTTAAATCTTTGTAACCATTTTGGAAAAAGTGGTTCTGAGATAATCGCATTTAAAGTTTCGACATCTGTTTTCGATGAAATAAAAATTATATTTAATAAATGTATAAATCGGATTTGGTGCATTTGGGTGTTATCTTTCAGCGAAAAAAAAGATTATCAAAATCGGTTAAGCAGTTCTCCAGAAATTTGAGTCAAAGTGCGTCAAGACATGGTAAAAAATAAAATCTCCAAAAATTTCCAAGTAAAATGTTTTTTTTTTCAAAAAATTTTTTTTCCATAATATCGAACATTTTATAAATATTTACAAAGTTTTTGACCAAAAAAGGGAAAAAATACGAATTTCTAAAAATACGAGGGTCAATAAAAACAATTTTCATATAAAAGGGTCAAAAAAAAAATTGTTTTTGTTTATATCTTTAAAACTGAGTTTCGGATCAGCTTGATCCTAATAGAACGTTTAAGCAAATAAAAAATAAAAAAAAAAAATTTTCGGAAGGTATAAAGTACCCTTAATCGATTACTACATGGTGTAACGCATGTCAAGACAAAGCTAAAACTTCCTCAATACTACATCAGTGCAATATATCTACATTCTTCAGGCATAGCGAATGGGCATTTGTGTGTGTGAACAAATGCCATCGCATAGACGGCTTAGTCGTTAAACCCAGTATAGCATTTTTAGAAAGGTCGAAGAATTTAGAAAAAATTTCTTAAGTTTACTTTCTTACCCAAAATTTTTAACAAATATTTTCTAAAATCAAAGGCGAAATTACCCTAAAAATTAGAAAGGCAATAAAGCAAATTGACCTTTAAATTTAGAAAAAAAAATATTTTTCTTAATTTTTGAAAGTTTTTTCTAAAAAATTCATTTTTAGGGTGGCTTTTCTAAAATTTAGACAAATATTTCTTGAAGATAGAAATTTTTTCTAAATTTAAGGGCGATATCGATTCTAGGGTGATTTTCTTAAATAATAGAGAAATAATTTTCTGAGTGTATGTAGCAGGGAGAAGAAAACACACTCGACCCTATAAAGTATATATATTCTTGATCAGCATCAAAAGCCGAGTCGATTTAGCCATGGCCGTCTGTCCGTCTGTCTGTAAAAACGCTTCCATCTCAGAGACTATAAGAAATAGAAACATAAGTTTCGCTATGCCTTTTTTAGGCAGCTAGAGCGGCACTCAGCTAATATTTTAGACTAAGCGGCGCTTCTGCTTTCGCATCAAGTGACAGCAGCACACTGAAGTTTTGTGGACCGAGCTCAGAGTGCACTAAGAGAGCGCCATATCTTGATCGTTGTATTATGACTTCAGTGTAATGCTGATATTTTTATGCTTTCAGAATTCGATGAGTGTGAAAAAATCTGTTTTCAGTAAAAAAGATTAAAAAAGGCGCAAGGTTAACTATCGACGCCGAATTTCGCATGTCGTCGCAACACGTATCTGTAGACAAGCTTGACTTCAGCGTTGGACCATAGCAAGGACATCGGAATCGCAAACGTAGTTAACTCAAAAATGTTTGGTTTGATAGGTAGGTAGGTAGTTCTGGTCCCTTTTCACAAAATATGTATATATAATATTCAGAGCTCCCTGAAAGTGCTTCCTTTTAACACGCTGTCAGATAAAATACAGTCACTCTCAGACACTATGAAAAAGTGAAACGAATTAAAACCTCACCTCTGACTTTTCATAAAGTGCTCTTTGCTCAATCAATGAGAGAATTTTGTAGCTTGCTTTGCTCATGTGTAGCGGCTTAGTAGGCTTTGTATTGAAATATATTACTCTCTCGCTCTCGCTCTCTTTGACACAAATATAATGAGTTGTGAGAGAGCGAGTGAGCCTACCTTGTTTAGTATACCTTGGCCCAGACAGTTTGCTCGATTTGGTCAGTTGCTTATGCTCAGCTTCTGACACTCGAATGAAATTATCCCCATTAAACTGTTACTGTCACTGGTTGCTGCAATCGCAAACAGTCTTGATGAAGCGCTTACCTGTCTAATAGTTACAACTGCTTGTGAAAAAGCCAAATGTATCAAGCTGAAATGAGTGTAAGAGAGGGCTCGTGTCACTTGATATTTCGGTAGACTGAGGCGCACGCAGAGAGACGATCATACTCGTAAGAGTATATCAGCGTTGGCCAACGACTTTCGCTTCGAACTCTGGCGAGAGACTTACTGCTTTCTGCTCTCTTGATCTCAGCTTCGGCATGCCTTCGGTTCGTATACGTGTAAATAGCGAAATTTCTTCGCCCCCGGGGGAACCAGAGACCAGCGATGGTGAAAGTGTTTTCTGGGTTTTGCACTTTTCATGTGTCCGACAAAAAATTTGGATTTATATAAAAAACTACATTATATAAATATTTCATTTGTTTCAAGTAAAATACGACATGTAAATGATTTTTAGGCAATATAAACCAAGGCTGTGAACTGATCCCAGAATTAAGCCCTGAGAACTGTTTCGATTAAGCATGATAAGTTCTCTTGAGCCACGGCTTATATAAGCCCAAACCAGTTTAGGATCGGTGCCTGATATTAATTTTAAAACCTTTAGAAAGCTTGAAATGCATTGACAAAAGTCAAGCTCCAGTTTCTGATGCCAGTAGAGTTTCCCAATAAAGGATTCTGATTAAGAATCAATTTCTTACGCTTCAAATACAATTTGAACACACTCAGCGAAAGAAAGAAAGAATAGATAGCATATTGTTGAGTTAGACTATTTAAGGGTTCCTTAAAGACCAATACCTATTCTCGTTTCAATTAATTAAAACCTCCCCCTTTAAAATCAATAGCTGTACACCTCCACTTATCCTCACGTAGTTCCTTTTAATGGACATTTATACCAAAATATTATTTCATATGTTGACACTCGCACGTAATTAGGAATCAAACGCTATTGTGGCCATTCCCTACTTGACTTCAACTGTGTCGTGTCCACTCCTAATTAAAAATCAATCGCTGACCATCTAATTAGGGTGGTGGCCGCCGCCATTGAGAGGCCTCAATTAACGACCCATAATACCATTGGGCTGTGGCACGTGTCCTGTACAAATATTATGGGTAGCAAATCGTTTGATTTTCTCTTTTTATATTTATTTATGCCTTGTCCAACAAATTATGCGCTTCAGTTGCATAAAAAAAGACGACCAACACGTGCCGCTGTTGCCTGTGACATTTTCAGAACTGAATGAATCTGCAGTGAGCGGAAAATGGATTTCTAATATTTTGTGTGAAAACATATTACAAAAAAAAAATGGAAGAAAAAAAATATGAATCATAAAGATGAGCTTAAAATATGCTGGCGGCGCGTTCGCCTTCTACAACTTTTCCCGCAGGACGTCCGGGCTTAAAAGTTGAGAAAAATGAAACTTTTATGAGCCCGAGCAATTTTCTTTTCGATTAAACGCTTGAGTAGACCGCAAAATGCTCCAGCGGCGACTTGACTACGCCAGCTCCTTCTTGCGCCTCTTGGCCGGCCCCGCATCGGGCAGGCCGCTATCGAACTCGGAGATGTTGAGGGCCCGCGATTTGGTTAGACTCTTCATGAAATTCCGGTGACCACCGCCAGTTTTTGCAACCGTGGACGACTGGGACGGCTGCTGGTTTGGCTGCATTTGACGCACCTCACCGCTGACTGTGGTGGTGTAGAGACGACGCTTGTTGCGCTTCTGTTGTTGCATCTTTTCGGGATCGCTGCAAAAGGAAAGAGGAAAACTAAGAGTTAATGAAAGTTAATTGAAGTCTGCTTCTTACGGTTAAACAAATTACTATACTACAATTCAGACTGATTCATTGGCTAGTTTCTGTTCTATTAGGAATTTCTATTAATAAAATAGAAAAAGGCGTCAGATCGGCAATTTTTTTGAATTCTGTTCGGCAAAATACGGATCCCTGTCAAGAAGCTTGAAGGGGATACTTTCGATCTCAGATCACTCAGTCGCGGTTGGAGACAGGGATCAGACGGTTCGAGTTCGTGACAAAGACGGTTGCAGTCCGAAACTAAACTTAGTTCGACTGAGAAAACGTGCAGTTCAGATTTTAAATGGTCGTTGAACCAACAAAGTTATACCAGAAGCACACAAGCACGCATACACACTTGCAGTTTACTAAGGCGCAACACATACTTTTGGCAGATTCTGCCCAGCGAAGTGTCTTATGTAAACAAATAAACAAAAAGAACGAAAAAACCAAAATGAATTATCTTTTCGGTTCTCTTTTTCACAAAGTCCGCAGATTGCTGTGATTTCAATTTCGATTTCGATCAATAAAATGGACGATCTGAATTCCAGGATACATGTAATATACTTAAATTTTCCTTAAAATTCCTTAGATTAACAGAAATTGACTTCACGGATTCCTTGGTAGCTGTATTTTACTTTATACACCGAATTTTCTTTAAAATATTAACCCTAAGTGCAATTTCAGGGCCTCAAAGGGTTGTTCTTTTTTAGGTCCAAAGATCTTAATCTGCCTATAACACTATCAAATTTTGAACTGGGTATCTGAAACCCAGCGCTTTGGAATTCTTAGAACCTGTATACTTTTTCTACAAACTGACTTTTTCTATAATCGATACGCAAATTACTATTTTCTGCGCTTAAGAGGCTGTATCATACCACATAACCTAAATGACACTACAGTAACTTGACTTTTCCTAAAAATCTCATTTTATGGCTTACTAGAGTACTTATAAATCTACCCTCGTACAGAAATACTGCTAGTTTTTTGAAGTAAAGTTTACAGTATGTTCAAGCGGCTAAGCCAAAGCATGGTACATAATATTGCCCAAAGGAATGCAATTGCAAAAACGTTCTTCTTCGCAGACTTACGTCGTGGATAGAATGGGAACACCTTATGAGCGAATTCCAAGCTGATTTAGGCAAAGGATATTCCACAGCCGACTACATATATTCTCTTTAAGCAGTATCGCCCGCACCTAAAAGTAAGACTAGCACAGTCGAAGTTAGCAATTAACAGCACATGGAAGTCCTTTTTATAAAGAAAAGATGTAAGACGCAGTATAAAGTACCACGACGAGAGCTGTATGTGCTATGCAAGCCAAGTCTGGGGGGGGGGGGGCGTAGAATACGAAAAGGTTAAAAAACTCTTGCGGTTTTTCGTTCAACAAATATTTCGACTCCCACAATGTATTCCTAATCGAATCTTGATCTCTCTACACATTCACACTCGTACATACCGCATTCCAAATGTAGTCGCTATGCTTCTATTGAGCCAGCGAAAACAGTGCTTTGAGAGCAGGACGAAACACAAACATCCACGGAATTGGTGAATGGAGAAGCAGGATTAAAAATAAAATTGATCAATTGCATAGAAACAAATGGAGCTAAAATTGGCAAGCCTTAGCAATTTTAATGATGCCCACCGTCAGGAGACGAGAACTATTTATACTGTGGAAATCTTTGGGAGTTTCATAGTGTCTCTGCAAACTATATTTTTCTTTCTTCCCAATTATGCGGTTTGCCATAAATACATTCTGCGTAATTTGTAATTATACCCTGTACCCATTGAAAATGGGTAAAAGGGGATCATGAAGTTGTGCAAATGTATGTAACAGGGAGAAGGAAGCATTTCCGACCCTATAAAGTGTATATATTCTTTATCAGCATCAATAGCCCAGTCGATTTAGCCATGGCCAACTGTCCGTCCGTCTGTCTGCATGAACGCGTCGATCTCAGAAACTATAAGAGATAGAGATACAACTTTTTGCATGTACATAGGTGTATACCGTACGTAGATCAAGTTTGTCAGAGCCACAATTTTAAAGTTACAACATCGTCGCTTAATATATATTATCTATCTATTCGCAAAATGAGATCTGAGCAAAAACTCCGAAGTTATTTACGAAACAAATTTTGCCCCCTCCCTCCCCACGCTTTACTTAATGCGCGCTGTTTGCGCTTGCGCGTGAGTGTGATTATTTGTTTTTGTGTCTATGTGGTTGTACAGGGTATTTTGAAGTCGAGATAACTCGACTGCAACGGTCCTACTTGTTTTAAATCAAAAGCTGCAATTAGTGAAAGAAAGCATACGAATCGAGGCAATCGCAAGATCTTCCTAGTATATCATAATTATTTCAGCGTCTTAACAATTTAATCTTCGACCGAATCATCGAACTTTGGCGAGCGACTGACTGCTTTTTGCTCTTTTGGTCTCAGCTTTGGCATGCGTTCGGTTCGTATATGTGTCGCCCCTTGGTCCAAAAACCTATTTATGCACTATTTACACGGTTTTCTATTTACAATGTCTTTACAAACGTTTTTATATCTGTCTAACTGTCTGCCTCGTCTATTTTGTATACAGCCAGCCTAGAGTGTGACCCTCTTTCCATGTCTTAAAAATTACTTAACACCAAAATATTGATATATTTACATCTTTACATTTTCAAATAATTCCAAGGTGTTCTGGTCTTACAGTAGCCTACAGAGCGAAAATATCATCAAATCTGCCAAGATTCAGCGCTTGAACCCGTTCATTCAGGTAGAAGAGGGGATTCCGCAAATCAGAGTAGGTGGGCGTTTAACTAAAGCTGATGTGCCATTTGAGTTAAAGCATCCCATACTATTAATTGGTAATCATGTAGTGGTAAATGCGCTAATGGATTACATTCACCGAAAGAATTTGCATGCCGGGGTGCATTCCTTATGTGCCTTTGTGCGTCAGGAAGAAGCTAGCTCAAAAAACGGTAAGGAACTGCATCACCTGTTTTGGTCTTCGGCCCATCCGGGCTAACTAGGCGATGGCGCCACTACCAGCAAGTCGTGTTAGTGGAAATTGTCATCCCTTTCAAAGGGCTGAAATGGACTTCGCGGGACCATTGTGGATGCATTTTAATATTCGAGGCAAACGTCCAGCAAAAGTATATCTGTGTGTCTTCGTATGCTTCTTAACGAAGGCCTGTCACCTCGAGATCGTGTCGGATCTAAGCATTAACGCCTTTATAGCTGCGCTCAAGCGGTTTTTTGGAAGACGTGGGCTGAGTACGGACTTGTGTACTGTGACAACGGCACAAATTTTGTGGGTGCATCGCGTGAGCTAAATCGCCAGTTTGACCGCTCCTATCAACGACCCATACTAGATGCCTGCAGCCAGCGAGGAGTAAATTTCCACTTCATCCCTCCGGGCTCGCCTCACTTTGGGGGCTTATGGGAAAGCGCCGTGAAGGTTGCTAAGCAGCTTCTGGTGAAGTGTGCAAACAGCACTGCCCTCAATTATGAGGATTTGGCGACTGCTGTCGCTCAGGTGGAAGCAATCATGAATTCGAGGCCTTTGCATCCTCTTTCATTTGACGCCAACGACTACGAAGCCTTGACACCCGGCCATTTCTTGGTTAGCCGTCCGCTCAACGCTTTGGTGGAACCATATGACGAAGAGGTGCTCAAAATTTCCATGACCAATCACTGGAAACGGATTCTGGTGGTGCAAAACGCGTTTTGGAAACGCTGGTCATACGAATACCTTACGCTGCTTCAAGAACGGACCAAGTGGATAGTCGCCTCGAAGAATGTGAAACTTGGCACCCTCGCTCTAATCGCCGAAGACCCCCGGACAATGGCTGCTTGGACGGGTCCATGAGCTACACGCGGGGACTGACGGCATGGTCAGAGTGGTGACGCTGAAGACCAAAACTGGATTTCTTAAGCGGAACGTTCATAAGATTTGCCCTTTGCCGTTTGAGGAATGAAGCGGAGTGTTTGGTTGGAAGGAGCATTCAAGGTGGGGAGCATGTTCTGGTCGGAACTGACCATTGAAATAATTTAATTGTTATTTGCTTTGCGAACCAGTTCATCTGGTCAACCCTTGAAATGTTAATTAATGAAGTCTATGTTAATTTGTAACAGCGATATTTCTATCGATAGTTTTTGGAGTTTATGTGCGCACTCCATAAAAGGCAGCACTTGCACTTGTATTTCGAAAATTCATGAAGAGGAACATATCGTCGCTTTGGACGAAATAAATTAAGTCTGTCGAACCAAATCGAAGTAGAGTTGATCTTACAGGATTAATCCGGAGGGGATTATACTACAGGCTTGCGGAGGATTTTGGCTCGAACACCAAGGACTAAAATGAATGTCTTGCAATGAAACTCGTTTCCAAATGAAAGATGCTTAAACTCTCGTATAAAATATTTGGATTCACATATACTTATAAATCAGATCTCATCACATCTTTATGCAAAACCGTTCAGAAATCATTATAATTGTTGGAATTTTAATAAATATATATAAAAAGGTTTTATAGTGCTCTGGAGGCTGATAAAAAATGGGTTAAAGAATGTTAATTTAGATTGATGAGGATCATTTGATAACTTAAACCGAATAACTAAAATCTTGCATTGTTTTAGATGAAAGAATCAATTTGTTTTGTGCTATTTGTTTATATCCACGACTGTACACTTCCATTAATTATGGCCATCATTGTTGACATCACTTACCGTTCCGTATAGGTTAATCGATTTGTAGGCGGCGCCGCTTTGGGTGCACTATGTTGGCCGGCGAATTTCGTGGGCGCCTCCTTCAGTGCAAAACTCTTGGCAAAGTGTCCCATGTGAGCAATGCGTACATTAAATATGGGCTTCAGCTCCTTGGGAAATGTGGAATAGAACTTCATCCATGAGACAAAGGCTGCAAAAACACAGAACAGAGTCAGAGTCAGAGAGAGTCGGTAGCATGTTAATGCTTTCAGAATTAATTGATGTGCGGGCTTAAGTGCCTGCCTGGCTCCTGGTTGGGTTTGTGTGTGTGTGTGTGTGCGGCATTCATTACAAAATAAATTTGTTAAAATGACAAATGAGCAATGTCAGCAAAGGATTTCACATCGCTGTCGCTGCCATCTATTGTGCGTTGTGGTTGTGGGCATGTCCTTGCTAATTACGCAGCACTTATGCCAAGGCAATGCCAAATTATACAACAATGATATCAAATTACCAACTGCGGTTGCCAGCCACAATTGTTCACCCAGCAATACGGCTAGTGATAAGCATCTAAAGTATCCGCATGTGGATGTGGAGATATGTAAATTTGATGTGAAATGAAAAATGCAATGAAAATGAACATACACAAAAGTACAAGCGACAGATGCGTATGGGTTAGGGGGAGAGAGGAGAGAGGAGTGGAGTGTATGCATGGGGTGAGAGTAATGTACATCTATTAAGAGCGTGTCGGGAATCGATTTAAGACCCAACGACAAATGAAAGCAACTTGGAAAACTCCTTTATTTATTTACGGGGATCCGAATCATACCAAAACTTGAAATAGCTTCAAATATATTCAGCCCCAAATCGATGCTCTGAGTTTGCGCTTATAACTATTTGTATCGGCGCCCTCCCGCACAAGCAGACGGCGCAGCAAGTGCAGAATGTGCAACAGAGACTCGCTTATACGGATTGCTTTTTCTGTTATTGTTCTTGGACTACTTCCATTCTCAAAGTTTGTGCCCACCGCAAGAATCTTCGAAAGGAGAATGGCTTCAAAACACAGATCTCAGAGATGGTAAGAGATAGAGGTTTGACATGTATGGGACAAATGCTTCTTATACTTGTAGGCACATCAAGTTTATTTTCAATTTTTGCCACGCCCTTTCCCGCCCCCTTAATTTTGAAAAAACGTCATATTTCCCACAGTTTTGTAGATAGATGATTCGTTCCTTCTAAAAATATTTGGTCATTCAAAATATGTATCGATTTGTTGAAGAAATGATAAAGATCGGATGAGCGGTTCTCAAGTTATAAGCAAAAAAAAGAGATCCCCCACCCCCTGCCTTGCACTCACAACCAATACCGTCATATCATTCAACAACGTGTGAGTGAGAGACAGAGACAGAGACAGAGAGAGAGAGATAGAGAAACTTAGAGATGAGCGCATCAGAAGCGTTGCATTCAGCTTCTACTCCAGGTACAGAGTATGTTATGTTGAACGACTTTCTCACTTTTTTATTTTTGTATATAGTGTAAGTAATCGTATCACTTTGCATTTAAAACCTAAAGCAGTATTTACACTTGTCTGATATCTTATATGAGAAGAAGGCAAGGTACCCACCAAAGTGCCAGAGAGAGAGAGTCCATTAAGCAATCTGGCTTACGAAAGGGTCATTGGAAAGCTTACTAATCATCTAATAGAGCGATACTCTTGCCTATCCAATATAACGGCTATTCCCGGCTATATATATTTCCCATGTATGTAAGCGCACGCAAAACGAATACTATAGGCAGATGGAAATAGCCTTGATCGCTGTAAAGGACAGCAAAGCCCTCTGGACACTGCTGAGGCAGGTAAATGGAACCGCGACTAACAAACCAATCAGGATTGATGCAAGCAAATTGGCAGCGCATTTTCAAAGCCTGTTGTTTATAGATGTTCCTCCAATGCAACACCTCTTTGCCTTGCCATTTACCAGTGTCCCGGAGCTAGATATGGAAATTGATATCACGGAGGTAACATCAGCAATATCGCGCAGTAAACGAAATAAGGCACCCTGGGAGGATAGAGTCCCAGCAGAGTTCCTGAAAAATGTCACACCTAACTTTGTACTACTTCTTACGAAAGTATATAATACAATTTTGTATACAGGAAATGCACCAGAAAACTTCAGACGAAATGTTATATACCCAATCTTTAAAAAAGGAGAGGCAAGCGAACCATCGAACTACAGAGGTATATCCTTTTTAAACGAGACCATGAAGACCTTTGCTTCAATATTGCTGAATCGTCTTTCTAACTGAATCAAAAAGCACGATATCTTAAGCGAATACCAATCCGGATTTCGAAAAGGCTACTCTACTGTTGACAGCGTCTTCACCTTCACCGCCGTTGCAAAACAGTACTTGGAAAACAAAAAAAAGATGTTTGCGTTCTTTGTCGATTTTAAAGCCTCTACCTAAAACTCAGCAACATTGGAGTATCTACTAAGGTAATTCAAATGATCCAAAGCCTATACATCTGCAACAAGACTGCAGTTTGGGATGGCCACAACCTATCCAGATGGTTTGAGACGAACCTTGGAGTGAAACAAGGTTGCTTACTGAGCCCGTTACTTTTCGCACTGTACGTCGACGATATATCATTCATTCTGCCAGGCGGTGTTCAACTGGGGTCGGAACGAATCAAAGTCCTAATGTATGCCGACGACATGGTACTTTTGGCCGATGACGCCCGTGATTTGCAGCAAATGATCGACGCAATGCACTCGTACTGCCAAACGTGGGGTCTTCAAATTAACTGCGAAAAATCGAAGATAATGGTAATACGAGATACAAGGGGTCGAAAAGCAAGGACAGATACTTGGTCTATCAACGGAGTGAATTTAGATATTGTCACCGAATTCCAGTACCTGGAAGTCACTCTAACTCCAAATATGTCATTCCGCAAGCATTTAAACAAAAAACTAAGCGACTCGAAAATTGCGATCAATACCACATGGAACAAACTGCTTAGAAAAAGAAACGTCAATCACAGCACCAAGTACAAATTGTTCTTAGCCACAGCAAGAGCAATTATGTGCTATGCAGCCCAAGTATGGGGCTTTGGTCAATACGAAGAAGTAGAAAAACTCCTCCGCTGTTATATAAAGAGAGTGTTCCACTTGCCTCTATGCTCGCCCAACTACGCTATACACTTGGAAACGGGTCTCCCAACTATATTTCTCTACACATTGCAACTGCACTTCGATTATATTAAGAAAACTATGCAAATGCCATCGACACGTCTTTCAAGAATTCTCACAGAACACTTACTAAAAGAAGCCATGGCGCTGGACCACAACATTATTTGCAATATAGAGGATAACAGTACATGGAACCTTTGGCAGACACAACTGCTGCAGAGCATAGACAGCAGGGAAAGGATTGGCTTTGAATCACAAGCCCGTGAAAGTCAGTCCCGTGACACGTACAGCAAACTGGAGTATAACTTAAAAGATAAAAATTATTTCAGTAACAATTTAGACATGACAGCAATATCAGTCATTTTTCGAACGAGAACGGAACTGCTTAACCTTAACTATATGCCACATATATCAAGGCCCAGCCATTGCACTCTCTGCAACACCGGAGATAGAGAAGACACCGCCCACTTCTTTTCTCGCTGTCCAATCCTAAAGGAGCTCAGGGTCCTATACTGGGAAAAAGATGCTCTGACCGACCAGGAAATGTTCAAACTCTTAAACGGAAGCAATTGGCGTTTGCTCACTTCCTATCTCAGAGAGTGTCTGCAGTATAGACGCGATTTTTTAATGGATTTTGGAGACGAGTAATTAGAGATCAAAATCGATGAGTCATAATTCATAAAAATGTTACCTACATTTGGCTAACGGCAACTTGCCACAGCCAATTTCTTTATAATCATTGTAAATCCTTAATATTTTAAACATTTTGTCACTTTAAGATTTTTGTAACTATATACATACAAGCATTAAAGGATCTCAATGAAAATAAAATATATACTACTACTACTACTATATATTTCCCATCGTATCGTCATTAAACCAGATATTCTTTTACAAAGATATTGAGTTTGAAAATGTTTTTCTCCAAGTGCATTTATTCATTCATCTGCATTCATCTTATTCTCTATTAGCGCCACAGCACACGCTGCAAAAAGGGCACGTTCACAGATACGTCCATCAGAACAGAACGATTAAAAAGACTTGATCCTGAATATTGTTCAATCCCAAACGGCCAGCACCCAAGGTGAACTATGTGCCACCCAAATTAGAAAAATTTGTAGCTTACTGGGTTTGTCCGGAAAGTAGTCGAGCCGATTTAAATTTGTTTCGTGAATAACTTTGGGGTTTTTGCTCGGATCTCATTGCGCTTTGAATAGATAAGATTTAAGCCCTAAGATAATATATATAATATTAAGCGACGAGGTTGTAACTATAAGGGGGGAAAGCGGGAAATTTTAGAAATCTGAATCAAACTTGATCTGCGTTTGTATCTATATCTCTTCTTATAGTCTTTGAGGTCGACGCGTGCATACAGACAGCCGGACTATCTCTTATCATTATATTTTCAGCCATGCTCCCATTTTCAAATTTGGACTCAAAATAGTAAAATGTTTGCGAATGAATTGAGCTTGGCTGGTAATAATTAAGTCCAATTGAACAAAAGTGTTCGTTTATACCTGGAACAAGACATTTTGCTTTAGAGATTCCTTGCCAGATATCCGGCTCGAAGGACCATTTCATAAAATAATGTTAAGATCAAGATTGTACTTGCCGTACTGGTAGAGACTGGTAGGTATACCTTATGCTTAGAGAATTGCTTACTTTTGATTTATTGATTCGCGATAAACAAGAGCGGATCATCTGAAAGCCTACCCAGAGTCCCTCCCATCACTCTATTCTCACAAATAAATTCTTGGTGTTATTATTTACAATGAGCCTTGACCCATCATCTCATCCCTCAGGCCCTAGCCTAGTTGTTCATTTAAACCCAAAATATCATTAACTTCACACAAAAGCCACAACTGCCGCAAGCTTCGAGCCAACCTCCCCCTAAGGCAAAGACATTTCCAGCCCCGGCAATTAGCTCATAGTCCTCGGTTAACGCCGTTCCGTATCCATATCGGTCTGTCGTCCCTTTTTGCAAGTCTCAAAGTCAAGCCCTTGTCTTTGGGGCTGCTTAATTGCCGCAAATGCGATTATAGTCAAGTGGCAGACATTAAACAAACAAAAAGTATGACGGGCCCGGATGTTTAGAGACGTCTGCAAGCCGGAAGTAGCGAATAAAATAAATGTCATTTGAGAGAACTTGGAAACCGCACAAAATGGCTTTTGTCTGCGAGGGTGGTGAGGGTGGATGAGCGGGGTTGGGTTTCGACTCGGCTAATGCTGGCATCAACGGCTCAAGCGCGTGTCCATGCGGTTTTTGTGGTGTAGGCGTGGCAAATTGTTGTGATTGTTTTTCACATTGTTTTGTTGTTTCCATTGTGTGTTTTAAGGGTCGCAGGGTTTCATCGGATTGAGGCTTAAGGCAGAGGCTCAGGGATTTGTGCGAGCGGTTTTTGTGGTGAGCGCTCAATCTGATACTGCTTTATGTCCATTTTTGCTGTTTTCCTGTTTGTTAAGTAAGTGTAATTAATCAGCGGCCGGGTGGACACTTCCAAGCCAAAGCGGTAGTCAGCGGGTGTGTCCCGATAATTTGGTCAACTTTTCACATTCACATAAGTCCGGGTGGTCTTTTGATACGTCTACCCAAATAGTTTTTGTGGCTTCTAACAACTCTTCTATCTCCCTAAAACGTTCGTACATTTGCCAAATCTCCACCTGAGTGAATGAAAATAGGCTTGCTTTTGTTTAAGCATGACTGGAAAGTACATTTTTTAGTCTTTCAACGGTATGGCAACTCCACAAAAAGGCCAAATGTGAAACTAGAATAATGAAAGTGGGCTTCTTGAAGCTGGTTCCGTAGAATTACTTCCCTGTTTTTCTTTATAGATTGCCAGACAGTAGATTTTCTGGTGTTACAACGGTATGGCAGCCCCAATATAATTTCCAAATTTCAAACTATATTATTGAAAGGGCTTTTTGGCTAATAGAAACCTCTTTCTTAAAGTTTACACCACGTCTTTTGTTTAAACAAGTTTGGAACATACATTTTTTGGTCTTTTAACAGTGTGGCAACTCCAAAATTTCAAATATCAATCTGGGTTATTGAAAGTGGGCTTTTGGGCTTACTTAAAACTCTTTATACTTCCGGCTTTCCTTTAAACATATCCGAACAGCACATTTTTTAATCTTTCAACGGTATGGCAACTCCAAAAATATATGTCGAATCTTAAAGTAGGTTCACTATGGAGCTTTTTGGCTTTTTTAACCTCGTTCTTTAAGTTTCAATCCCGACTTTTATTAAGCAAGGCTGAAAATTGTATTTTCTAGGGGTATGGCAACCACAAAAAACGTCAAATCTCTAACAAGATTATTGACAAGGCTTTTAAGCTTTCTTAAAGCTTGTTATTAAGAATATTTTTCCGGCTCTTCTTTAATCGTGTTTAGTTGATATTCAAAATCATCTTTACTTTAAATCTTCCTAGGAGTAACTTTTTAGGTGCCGAAAAATTATATGCCGAAATCATATTTCATTGTGCGGATCGAGTGCAACTACTTTGCCAGGTTCAGAAAGCACATATTCTGAATTTTTAATAGTACAGCAACCCCAAGGAAAAATATAAAATTAAATATCATACTGCCTAAACAGGTACGGCAACTCCATTAAAATGCAAAATAATACATTCTAAGCCTTAAATCGTTCGTAATTTTGCCTAATCTAAAACTACATTAAAGAAAAAAGCTTAACAGGATTCCTTGAAGTCTGAACTTAAGTATAAACTTCCTTAAAGCACCCCATACATCTCACAAATTTTTAGCGCAAATCGCTTATGAGTGTTAGTGCAATATGGGTGTATGCGTCTCACGCACGCATTTGTGCAAATCGAGAAAAAAAATCAAAAAGGCTATGATTTTTTATGTTATTTGCGCAAAATTTGTGTGGTTAGTGGGTACATTGTGCAAATTGTGCTCAGTTATTAGCAAGTCGTCGGCGCGATTATGAAAACAGAAGCAAATGAGGCGTTTATTTTAAAATTCATAGAAGTTTATCGTTCCTGAAATGTTTTGTTGATCATAAAAGCAAAGGAGTACGCCAACAGAGAGGTAAAGAACTCCCAATATGCAATTTTGATAGAAACATACAAAGAGCGCTATCCAGATGCCATTAACTTTATTCGTTGAGCGCTTGCTTTAAAACTGGTGTGGTGAATGGGCTAAATTTGTGAGATGTATGGGCCGCTTAATTCATTAAACTGCCTAAAAAACTTTTGTGCGTGCTGCAAAAAGTACGGCAACCCCAAAAAACACAAATAAACACATTAACAGCCTAAAATCACCCGTTAGTCAATCAAACCCAAAAGTTAGTTAAGATAAAAAAGTTTCACTGGATACTTAGAAGTCCGAACACTAATTTTAAGGTGACACAAGGTGACAAGACTGGTGGAACGTGGCAAAAGAGGAGGCATCGGGGCCGACAACTTCAAGCACTATTTCACAGAGCTTTTGAACCCCAGGCAGTTTGCTTTGAACATTAGCTATGCTGCTCAATTACACAAGGATGCAGAACTGGATGCAGAAATTACTTCGGAGGATATAAAAAGAATGTTGGCAAAAGTGAAATGCAACAAAGCACCCGGAGAAGATAGAATTACATACGAGTTTTTTAAAAATGCAACAAGTGAGTATTTACTTGAACTTGCCAAAGTCTTCGACAGAATTTATAAACACTATGACGAGCCATTAGATCAAACATTCGAAACTAGTATTATATTCCCCATTCACAAAAAGGGAGATACGAATGTCCCCGGAAACTACAGAGGAATCTCTTTCATGAATTGTCCGGCTAAAATAATGATGGGTATTGTACATGAAAGGCTTTCAGACTGGGCAGAGAAAAACTCAAAGCTAAAAGAATACCAAGTTGGTTTTCGGAAAAATTACTCAACAATTGACAATATATATAATCTGGTCTCTATAGTGCAACTAAAACTTGAAGAAAGGAAAAAAGTCTACGCATTTTTCGTTGACTTCAAAGCCGCGTTTGACAAAATTCCAACAAGTTTACTAATTTATAAATTACACATGTTGGGAGTATCGACAAGGACAGCACGGTTTATAGAAAAAATATACGAACATACAAAGAGCGCAGTTTGGACTGGTACAGAGCTATCCGATACATTCGAAACAAAGAGTGGTGTTAAGCAAGGATGTCTGCTGTCTCCGCTACTATTTGCACTTTATTTGGACGATCTACATGATTATCTCGAAGGAGGACTCTGCATTGACAACATTAATATCAGGCTATTACTATACGCGGATGACATTGTAATACTAGCTGATAAAGTAGAAGTGTTGCAAGGAATGATCAGGAAACTAGAGTCATACTGTCTGAAATGGGGAATGGAAGTAAACCTGATGAAGTCAGAAATCATGATAAAAATAATTAATTTGTTGTCGTGTAGTATTAACATCAGAGATAGAACTAGCTGCAAAATCGCGCGATTTTTTACCAAAAAAAATTTTGCCTGCGTCGCAATTTTACAACATTCGCAGCCTCCAATCCCCGCCGATTCCAAAAAACAAACTCCCGGTATAATCAACGCAAACCAATTTCAAAATGTCAATTAAACATACGTCATTTTAACATATTACAAATTAAACTCAAACAAATTCATCCTGGCAAAGAAAATTTAACATAGAAGCACACTTTGAAACGCCTCTCTATTTTAAGTGACGTTAACTCAATCCTGACAAAAAGAGCATTCATTCTGACAACTCAAAATTTTACTCAAAATGTTTGTCGACATAGGAAACCATGTTTGTTAGAGGGGGACGCACATAGTCACAAAAATTACTCAAAGTGTCAAAAAATGACTCAAAGAGACAAAATGACAGCAAACAGCTGATTATTTTCTGAGTGAAATGTTGACGACGCAGCAGAGTGTGCTTCTATGTTAAATTTTCTTTGATCCTGGGAAAGAAGGGTGACACAAGAGACAGGCCTGCATTCGAATGAAAGTTATTTAAGTTTTAAACAAAAGAATGCTATCTCTGGTGCTTTCAAATGTGCATACACTTTCGGAGGATATTAAAGTCAGGTTCGGCTGACTTTGCTACTTGAAGGATTGAAAACAAATTGTTGTGTTCTATTTTCCCATGTGTGTGCTTTAACGACCTTTATGATAATCAAACCATCAATATTAAGCTGGCTCAAGGTCTCGTTATGCTTGCGCATAACTCCAAAAAGGAGGAACACATCACACCACAAGTGAAGCTAGTTTTTCATACAGCTGTTTCAATGGTATCTCTACCATCGACTCCTACTCCATGCCAGCGCTGCCATAATCGTTTGGGAATTCCTAAACGACTTGACAGCAAAAAACCGGCAGACATGAGAACGACGTTGGTTGCCAGTACCTTGTGTGTGTGTGTGTTCCCCAGCTTGGCTTTTCTGTTGTGTTAGTGAGAGAGATTTCCTCCCCGCTTCTAACCCAGTAGCCAATAGTTTGAGTACAGAATAGCATTCAAACCGGGGTTTTTGTTGCTTTTATATGAAACCAGTACAAGCAAGCGAAGGTCACTGATGATATGGTAGAGATACCATTGAAACAGCTGTATGAACAACTAGCTTCACTTGTGGTGTGATGTGTTCCTCCTTTTTGGAGTTATGCGCAAGCATAACGAGACCTTAAGCCAGCTTAATATTGATGGTTCTATTTTCCAGTGTTAAAATTATACTGTAATGCAATTTAGCGATGGTCAATTGCTTTGTGATGAAATAGATAATGTTGAAATTGTATGTGTGTTGAAATATCTAAAGTTATAATTGTGCTGTGTTGAATTTGTTCGTGTTTTATTGGTGTTGTGTTGAATTGACGGGTTGAAATTGTTTTGTCTTGAATAGACGTGAAACCAATATTAAATACCAGTTTAAATTATTAACGTCTTTTGAAAAGTACGGCAACCTTCCAATTGAAAAAAATTGAAAACTATATTTTATTCTGTATTTTTTAATGTCCGAACTCAATATTACATTCCACTTCAGTCTATAAAAAGTATGGCAACCCCATTGAAATGCAAAATAATAAATCAAAACGGGCCGAAATTTTTATAAATCAAAACTGGATTAAAGAAAGCAACCCTTATGAATTCTTTAAATTCCGAACGTTCCAGTTTAGCTTAGAACCGTTTTTAAAAAAGTATGGCCACCCCAAAATAAAGCAAAATAATGTGATATTAGCCTCAAACCTTTCGTAATTTGAATTCGTAATGAATTTCTTGGAGTTTAAACACAAATATTATGACAAAAAACCTCAACTCAAACAAGATGAAAAAAATTTAGTTTTATTTCTGAATCTGAATCAAACCATTCTACGTTGAATTTAAGCTCCTCCATAGCTGAGGCACACACAATTTGTGTATTTTCTGCAATTTTCCTACGGTTTTAGTCAAATTTTAGTTTTGAAAAACTGGTACAAAAACTGAATTTCAAGTTGAAAATTGTTTCAATTACGCCCCGCACTCAACGCATGCAACTCCTGAACTCCTGAGATATCCATTTTGTGTCCTCATCATGCTCTGCCTCTCTCTCCGTGTTCGTCTTTTGGCCAACAACTGCTTTTATCTGGCTGCTTTGTACAGTTTTGTTCAAGCGTAATACTTTTTAATGGCTTTTTGATTGGACGAGGATGAGGACGAGTAGTAGAGCCAGTGCATCCTCCTTTGGGTCTTTGGCTTCCTGCCTTGACGCTTGACTCGGCGCTTAAGTGCAATTTGAGTTGCCATTTTTCGTCTTGGCTGTTGTGTGTTGTGTTGTTTTGGCCATTGTTTTCAGCTCGGTACAGTTCAGTTTCCGTTTCCTGTCGATGATTCATGCTTATTTATGTTTCAATCACAGCCAGATAAAGTGACTTGAGCTTGACAACAACCCTTCCACTTGACGGTGGGCGGATCCTTGGTAACATCTAATTAAGTATTTTTTTTTGCCTTTACCAGGCTGCAATTACAATTTCAACAGGACATTAACATTGGGACTGTACAACGAATTTTGTATGCTCTTTTCAGCAGGTTGAGAATTCTGTTTCATTCCTTAACACCAATTCGATATACCCTCCTCCTCCCGCACACAGATAACGGGCGATGAAAGAAGTCATCGTTTGGTCATTTCAGTAGAGGTCGCGGGGGGGTGGGGGGAGGGGGGGGGGAGTCCGTCCATTCGACACGCAATCGAAATTAACTTCAAATATGAAATAATTTTTGTGTTTTTAACGCGCTGCGAACCCCGGACGGTGGGGCTGGCTAGGGTTGGGGGCGTGGCGCGTACGTCCAACTTATAATTGGAAAAATGGCAGAGCGTTTGTTTTTCCTCGTTTTCCGCTGTTATTTCTTTTTTCTGTTTTTTAACCCCACCGTGAAGTTGTAAAAAAAAAATCATAATTACAAAGTTAATGTCCTTTGGTGAAAGGATTAAATTGCTAGTTTGCTGGCTAGTCCTTTCGGAGCGCCATGGGAACTGAACTTACCCTTGCGCGACTTGTCGTGCAGCTCCCGATCCTCCTCGATTAGTGTCTGAAACTTGTGCTGCAAATTGGAGGCCGCCTCCTGCACGGTTCGAGCCTCATCATCGTGTGGCATCAATGCCTGCAGATACTCATACATATCCCCCTGTTGTATCCGTATGCGTTTCTTTTCCAAATGTCGCACAAACTGGGCCTCACTGGGGGCCAGAAAGAGCACGGCCCGTCCTTTGCGTCCCGCCCGTGCAGTGCGACCCACACGATGCACAAAATCAGCGGTGGTCTGTGGCGGTGTATACTGGATCACCAGTTTGATATCGGGCACATCAATGCCACGACCAACCACATCGGTGGCCAAAAGGACACAGCTGGCACAGTCGCGAAAGCCACGAAAGACGCCCTGACGTTCCGTTTGTGTCATGGAACCATGCAGCCTGTAGGAAGAGAAGAAAAAAGGGGCAAGTTGAGAGATAAGTTATGATATTAATCCCAAAATTTTACAATTTTCAATAAAAAGCAAATGGAAGCTGTCGCTGGCGTCCTATGAACCAATTCTGTGTCTATGTTAGATTAGAGCTTGCCAGCCATAGATCCTGGGGTACGAATGCTTGCCGAAGTCATGCTTTATTGTGTGTTAGAGAGAGAGAAGAGTTTTGTAAACTCTTTCATACAGTTTGGATTAAACTCTTGTGTCTTGAACAGCGTTAGCCAACGAAAGCGAGTTATAAAAGTGAGAGTGCTTCGACCGGTATGCGTTCGGCTCGTATATGTGTAAATTGCAAAGTGCCTTCGCCCCTGGAGGGATTCGTCGACCTTGTCTAGTTTTAAACAATTATTTTCCTAACCCTCCCAAAATTGCAGTAAAATACTATTTGATAACAATTTGGATAGCTTTATCGATACAGCAGTTTCTGTCACGTGAAGAATTGGTAATAAAACAGTATAGTTAACAAAAAGGGGCGGATTTTGAAGCACTTAGAATTGAATTTATATGAATTTGTTGAAATATCGCATATCGCAAAAGTAATTGAAAGCCGGAGCACAGCTGATTGTTTATTAAAAATAACATTTAAACCAAGTCTGCAAACCTCAAAAGTTTTGCAGAATGTTCGGTCTTAGGTTCGGTTCGCGGACTAGTTCTTAAGACCCTTGAACCGAAGGTTTTGGTTCGAAACCTAGAAGATTAGTTCCCATTTATTAACACTTATTTATTAAAGTAATATTCTTTATATCTATTAGCCCCCTGACAAATAATTTCTGATGACAATTTCTGCTTCCAGAGAGTAGAGAGTGAATGTAAAATTGGCTATACAGCACCTCCAACGGGGCCAAGCCAAGCTTCTCTCAGACAATTTTTTTGTTTAAAGCTTAGTACTCAGACAAACTAAATCGTCCGCTAGCTAAATTGACAACTTTTTCCGATGGGTTACCCAGCGGACGATGCAGTGTGACTGTACAACGCCAAAATACCACCCCTCATCAAAATACCACCCAATGTGAAACGGTCACACTGCGCTGATTTGCTTGCATTTGAATTTACTTAATTGTTTTTGCTAATATTTAGATATTTTTGGATGATATATGGAATGTAGAAGTCATGGGCAATGCAAAATCTTACCGTTGGTTTCAAAATATGCGCAATCAATGATTTTCGTCGAACTTTTGCTGCTGACATTCCGACGGGTAGGTGTCGGAAAAATTAAAAACTATTTTTTCTTCTAGCACTCCATCGGAATTGTATCAGCTGTTTGTGTTTGTCAAGTTAGCGGCACTACGAGCTTTCCGACTCTGAGGCACGGAAATTTTAGTTTGTCTGATTTCCACCGAGCGAAAGCTTTCCGACACCCTTTTTTTTATATGGAGTTGACACCCAGCGAAAGCGATTTAGGTTATCTGAGTATTAAGCTTAATACCTGAGTTGTTGGAACAGCAATTGTATTGGATGCTGTCTTGAACAATTTTCAAATGAATCTGTAACATATTTGATATTTGTTTATTGCTTAATATTGCTTTCATAAACTTCTCTTCTTTGCAATAAAAAGTCATCCAAGCTTAGTTTAAGACGCAATCGTTTATACTAAAATTTCTAGATATTTTCAATATTTCCCTTGTGTGTTTAGTTGTAAAACTACTTAATTTTGTGAAACGAACCTAATTTTTCCAAAAAATGGTAAGGTTCGGGTTCAGGTTCGAGAAGTCAAAAATATTAGGGGTTCGGTTCGACGGACCCAAAAAACCCGAACCGAACCGGTTCTAAGGGGTTCGGTTCCGGACCGGTTTGCAGCCTTGATTCAAACTGAAATCTTTGTTATTTTTGTGAATTATGTATATTATTTATATTTTTGAATTAAAATAAAAATAATTATTCATAAGATTTACGAATGACTGCAAATCCAATCAAAGCGAATACACAAACCCACTAGACCGAATACACAAACCAAGCTTAGTTAGCATTGTTCCAACAGGGTTAAGCTTCTCGAACTTTTCGGTCTTATTTGATTTATAAGTGAATGGAACAATAGTTTATGTTTTAAGGGGGTATTTTCCTTATGCAAAATTTTTTTGCGAATCGTGTTGGAAGAGGAGGAAGATAAGAAAGATGAGAATGCCAGAAGCAACCATCAATGTCTCAGTTGCTTTATTTGCAGCAAAGGGAAAAAATGGGAAGATTTACCAGCGCTATGAGTATTGTAAGATCTGATGTACTTCACACAGAATGGCATGTTCAATAGATACGTTAAAATCATGGTACCCTGCACGCCCTGAAAAGTGCATACGAATCAATGAGCCTGGCTGGTGGCTCCCGACTAGCGCCCCCAGCAGACCAGAGTCTCCCAGATAGCCATTTGAAAAGCAAACAGTTGGACATGACAATTCCGGTTGATATAGACCTCCACTTCGAGACTCAATTTAAAACTCAGCAAGCCCCAGGCTTGGTTCAGAGGGTAAGGACTGGGGTCGGAATAGTTGTCACGACCGTTTCGGTACGTACATTCCCACAACAGTTCGAGACAAATCTTCCATATGAGCGCCAACAGTTTTATTTGCCTCTTCGAATTGCTGGTACAGCGTTTGGTGCCAAAACGTAACATCCTCACAAGGTGTCGTGCAATCAAAAAACTTTTACTGTTGTTGCTTTTATCCCGGACATGGTTGTTGCAGATCTTTGTGGACTGCTGCTGAAGACTCTCAACTGCATCAAAATTATATTTATTGGTGAGATCCCAAATACTTATCTTTCCCTTAACGTAATTAATTAGCGCAATTTGTTCTTCCTCATGAAGGCTTTTCCAATTATTCTTACGCACACCCTTCATTTCGGACCTTTTTTTGCTTTTGAGCGTCAAAATAAATAAATTGAATTACTTTGGGCGCCCAAAAAAGGCTCGAACAGCTGCTAATACCATCCACAGATTCAGAGTTCGACGTTCGAGTGGATCGACGTTTCGTTGGTCTCCCGTACACACCG
This sequence comes from Lordiphosa clarofinis, assembly GCA_018904275.1. Lineage (NCBI taxonomy): Eukaryota > Metazoa > Arthropoda > Insecta > Diptera > Drosophilidae > Lordiphosa > Lordiphosa clarofinis. The sequence continues at coordinate 2,672,258 of JAEIGQ010000020.1, forward strand.
TAAAACGTCTGACGTCAAACGTTTTGCGTGTGGTTTTACAACGTTTTCTTTATATGGAGTTTTTCGTTTGCGAGCGCTTTATTGAGTACTTCGTACTGTGCTTAAAACAAGAAATTTTAGAGTAAATAAATTTTCATTATATAAAACTGTGATATATCGGCTGGTTCTTGAATTTGAATGGTAACATATTGTCGCCTAGATCGATATCAATTATTAATCGGCTTTTAATCGATAATTATCGAAGGCTATCCTACGCAATGCTACTACCGACCGAACCGCTCAGAAACTAGAGCTGCGGCCGCATCTAAAGAAGGCAAAATGGCACGCAAAGCAAAGAGAGCTGCTGCTGAAAACAGCTTTTTTGAGCTGTATGCAGTAGGGTTTTCGATATTTCTCAAAAGCCTCCAAAAAACATCGATATATCGATATTATCGTTATTTTCTAAAGCTTAAGAAAACTGAAAAGATTTTAAGGAACGTCTTTACCATAAAACTGCTAGTGAAGATTTTTAAAAACCTTTAAATCTAATCTTCTCAACAGTTTCCAATAGTTTTTTGAAACTACACTTTAAATTTTTAATGGTGAGAGTTTCCATTTCTTTAAACCTTAAAAGCGTGTAGTCAAAAAGATACAAATTTAGTTAGGCACATTACTTCGTATGAGTAAGGTTTCTGTTCAAAATTGTTCTGATTTCAAAGCAGTTCAACCGAGTTTTTTATACCCTGTTCCCATTAAAATGGGGAAAAGGGGATCATGAAGCTGTGCCAATTTACGTAATAGGGAGAAGGTGTCTGTAAATCAGCGATTGTTACCTGATGACCCCAGGGGCCGAATACATTTCACTTTCAACACAGTAACAAGTTAAACGCTTGCCGAAGGATCGAAATGCACTTTCAGACGACATGAACAATTCAGCCGCAGATCTCCAATAAGCTATTGGGTTCATGACGATATCTTCAATATATTCTAACACTAACACCTAATATTGCATCGTTTTGCACCATCCGTAGGTGTATGATTAGTTTTTAAATGCGATTTTAAGTTGTATTACCAGATGTTTTATCAGGCTAGCCCTATATTTTGAACCTATTACCATAGTAACTTTTTTGATATATCGTTTATAAAAATATCGATAATCGCCAATATTGGCATACAAAATATCATATCGGAATAAACCTCTATACTCTAATCTGTTTGTAACATAATAAAAGAAACAAATTTGGAAAAACTCTTTGCGTTTTCAAATAAGATTTTTTTTTTTAAAAAGGTTTTTAATACAGAATACCCCCTTAAGCTTTTGTCTGCAAACAAACTGAAACTTCTAACAGCTTGATGAGCTTTTTGTGGGATAGAGCTTTAAAGCTTATTTAACTCACTTGAAGAATCGCAATCCATGCAGCAATGGTTTGTCATCCTGCTCATCCTTCTCCTTCTCCTCATCATTCTGTTCGTCCTCCTCGTCGAGGACACGTTGTGTTAATGCCTCATTGAGCATATCATGATGAAAGTTGACCATTTCCATGGTGCTCATAAAAATGATGGCCTTGAACTGCTTGGGACTGGCGGTCAACTCTTTGGCCAACAGGGCGGAAATGGCCACCAGACGTAGCTTTGGTGGCACCACCACATAGCTGAGCTGCAGATTCTCTGGTATACTGAGCACTCCCGTCACCTCCTCCTGGTACTCGCCCAGGCCAGCGTCATCCTCCTCCCGCTGTATCTGCGCCTCAATTGTCTCCTTTTGATAGCCATTTTGGCTTCTCAGTGCCAGCTCGGTGGCCTCATCGCTGTTGTCTATATACAGGGGATCCTTGAGCGTCAACCCGGCCAACTGTTGCACCTGAGTGGTCAAGGTGGCGCTCAAGAGCAAACGTTGTAGACTGGGCAGCGGCTGCTCTTGGTCCGCCTCCAAGCGTTGCTTGTCTATGGCCTCCACCAGCTGCTTAACATCCCGTTCATAGCCCAGTTCCAGCAGACGATCGGCCTCGTCCAGGACTAGGAATTGCAGCCGGGTCAGCTTAAAGTTGGCGGTATGCAGTAGATGATCCACCAGACGTCCGGGTGTGCCCACCAGAATGTTGATGCCCTTCCTGAGACGCGCCTTTTCACTCTTGCGACTGTCTCCGCCCAACAGGCTGCCGGGCACCAGCCAGGTGAAGGGCTTAACCAGCTTCTGCATGAGCTCATAGGTCTGCAGCACCAGCTCCCGCGTGGGCACAATAATCAGGGCCAAAACACCATCGGTACGTTTCACTTTGGGCAATTGGGATTGCAATTTCTCCACGAGAGGCAGAGCATAGGCCAGAGTTTTGCCCGAACCCGTCTGGGAGCGCACCAGAACATCCTTACCGGCCAGAATCTGTGGTATGGTCTTCTCCTGCACCGTGGTCAGTTCGCGGATGCTGAGTAAATCCTCTAGATTCTTAATGGCATGCGGATGTATGCTGAGGCTGGAGACTTTCGAGCGGGAGAAAATGGTCTCTTTGATGGGCTTGACGGCGCGCTGACCCAACTGCTTGAGGGCGGTGACATCGCTCTGATCGAAGAGTCCAACTTTGGGCTTACGGAATTGGTTTTTGGCTGTGGCAGGCGGTTTTTTAGGTGGTTCCTCCGGCTGTTCAGCTAAAGTCTCTAGCTCACGCTTTTTGCGCTTTTCCTCCTCCATTTGAGCCTTGAACAGATCACCGGCAGTGGGTAGTTTGTTGGGATTCTCCGGTTTACGATGGGCACGTTTCAGTTTCTCTAAACTCAACTTGGCCACCGGCTGATCACGCCGCTTCTGCTTTTGGGTCAAACGCTGCTCGCGGGTGAGGGTTAGCTTGGTCTTGGGTTTCTGTTCAACCGGTTTGATGACCACATTCAGCATTAAATCCTCACCCAAGGCTGATGGAGGCGTAGCTACTGTTGGAATTTGGTCCTTTTTGCTCTGCGAGCCAGGTTTGGCTGCCACCGCTTGACGCCTTCTCATCACTATGGCCTTCACCTTGGGCTTGTCCACATTGAACTGGAAATCAAATTCGCCCGCCACATGTTTTTTACGCTTTTCCGCTGCAGCCGCAGGAGCCTGTTTCTGAAACAAAATTCCAACTGTTACTGGGATAAATTAATGCTGGATTTCAATCAACTTACCTTTTGGCCCCGGCTGACCTGAGCAGGCTTTGTATTTACGTTAAATGTTATATCGTCCAACATGTTTACCATGTCCACATGTGTTGTGGATGGGCGAAGGGGACGGGGTGTTAGTTGGGCAAATGCGGTCTCACCTGACAGTCACCGCGAAACGTCTACAACACAAATCAGCTGCTGGGCAGTGATGCCAAGTATGGAGAAAAAGTAATACCCATTTAGCTCGATAGGTGAAATCTATCGATAGTCGACTATAAATTAGGCGGCAGTAATTCAAATTTGAATTTAAACTTTTTTTCAAAATTAAAACCAGGGATTTGTAAATTTCCGGAGGAAGTTCAACAACAACCCCAGAACCTAGCATAGTGTGCTAAGCTTTGATTGTAGTGGGAGGAGGGGATCTCCATGACCATGGAGTAGTCCAATCCGGATATGTGGCAGGGTGACCCAAGGTATACGTTTAACGTGGTCACAGGAAGGGTAGCATCGAAACCTCCTTCAGTCGTCTCCAGCTTATTTCTGTCGATGGAGCCCTCCTCTAGCGTACTTTTGTTGTGTTGTTCTGGTGGTAGAGATGCGCTTTCGTCTGACGGGAAAAAATCCCGCCCTGAGTATATTGTGTCAAAATTTTCGCTATGTTCTAAAGAAACAGACTTGCAAGGCGACAAATGGCCACACATAACTACACAGAAAAAAATAAGATCCCCGTAGAATGGATATTAAATCCATCTTTTTAAATATCCTTTTAACATTTTTCAGCTCCTTTGGATGAAGAAAAAAATTTCAATGAAATATTTTTAATAAATCGACTTCGAAAATATCCAATGGATATTTAACTATCCAGACCAAATGGATACCGAAAATATCCTGAGGATCATCCAGAAACTAACCTTTTTTTTCTCTGTGTATATATTCACTAGCTGAACCCGCCGCGACTTTGTCCGCGTCTAATTTTTAAGAAATTGTGCTGTTTTAATTTGTAGACAGTTTCGAGTTCAGAGCTAACTTTTGCCCATACCGTTCTACTCGAAAATTTCAGATCCGTCAAGTGGACGACAAAGTGAATATCCGGTCTAGCGATATTTTAAATAAATTTATATAGATTCCTAAGTCTTTCCCAAAAATTAAAGGCACAATATTTTTTTAATTATACTTCGAATTCCCTTTTCGTTAAGCCAATAATTGCGAAATAAATAGCAAAATAAATTGACCTCATGGCAGTTAGACTAGATTTACACGATGAAGCAAACTTCATTGCCTTAGCATCACAACCACTTTTCATTCTCCTTTCCACCCACTTCGCGGACAAACTATAACCTTCCTCCTCTTCCACCTCTTCGATAAGTAGTTTTGGCTGTGGCCTACAGATTTATAAGTATAGATTACAAGAATGGTTCTGATTAAAAAAAAAAAAACAAAACAAAACTAGTAGTAGGAAAATTATAGCGAAATCCCAACTGTTAACACGAACTAAAACTAGTGTGAGACTGAGACATACGAGATGACAAGAATTAATAAAATTCGTTTTAACATATGAGTTGGTTTATAAGTGTGGCTCTAATAGGTAGGCGTAAAAGAAAAACCCGAAACTGTACCGGTACCAAAGTTTCGGTTTCGTTCCGGTACTATGAATCAGTTCCAATAATAGCGTTAAAGCGTTTGTATCAGTTCCGGTTCCTGTACACGATTTAAATTGGCTTTATTCGGAACTTCATAAAGTTGGCTTCACCGTGTCAATTTCTTAAAAAGTTAGGATTTTTAATCTTTAAGATTTTAAAGGTTTCCATTGAAACTTATTGTAGGAGTTTAGGTCCCGCAGGCATTTAAAATTACATCGTAATTTTCTGCCATCGAGTCGGTCTCTCTATTACTATCAAGCACTGACCTTTTGGTTGTTCTTGGAGATTTCAATTTGCCGGAAGTAATGTGGTCCACAAAAGATGAATCCAATGCACTTTTTCCATCGAAATCTCATGATTTTATCGATGGAATTTTTGAGTTGTCGTTGTCTCAAGTCAATCCTGTTCGGAACTCGAACAACAGAACTCTTGATTTAATCTTTCTGTTGGATCCTCCCGGCAATGTTGCATCTAGAATCGACCCATTGGTGTTTCCTGAGGACCCCTTTCATCCTACAGTTGAACTTACTATCGATTTGCCTTCTTGTGTGTGCTCTGCTTCTGGGAATTCGACGGCTAAAACACGCTGTTTTCAAAAAGCAGATTTTTTGAAACTCAGTGATTTAATTTTTGAAACCGATTGGTCTCAATTGTACAATTGTACAGATATTGATGTTGCCATAAAACTTTTTTATGAAACCTTGTATTCGCTTTTTGATGTTTGTGTTCCACTTGAGCTTCCTCGCTGTCCGTATAGGCAGCCTTGGTTCACAAGAGAACTAATTACTTTAAAAAACAAGAAGTCAAGGTATTTCAAAAAGTATAAGATTTCGAAAAAATCATCTGATTTAATGTGCTTAATGCACAGTGTTACAAAGACTATCTTAACCGATGCAGGCTGCAATTCTCACAAAATCCTAAGCAGTTTTATTCCTTTGTTAACTCTAAACGCAAGTCTTCCACTATCCCCTCTTCTGTGCGTTATGGTAATGTGAAAGCGAACACTGATCAGGCCATAGCCGATTTGTTTGCGCAGTTTTTTACGTCAACCTACTCGTCCACTAGCTTTCCTGCGAATCAACCATATCCTTATCGGCTGAATAAGTCTTATTGTATTTTTAGCCCTGTGATAACTGAAAGCTCTCTTCTTTGTGATCTTAACTCTGTAAAACCTGTCTATGCACCGGGACCCGACGGAGTACCTGGTTGTGTACTTATGTTTTGCGCTGATGCACTTTGTAAGCCTGTTCATAAATTATTTGAATTGTCTTTGCAATCATTCACTTTCCCTATGTTATGGAAGGAATCTTTTATCATTCCTCTCCATAAAAAAGGAAATAAGTCTGATGTTGAGAATTATAGAGGTATTTCAAAGTTGTCTGCAATTCCGAAAGCTTTTGAGAGAATTATGACATCTCAATTGCAGCATTTATGCAGTTCCATTATTTCACCCTATCAACACGGCTTTGTAAAGCGTCGATCCACTACAACTAACTTATTAGAGCTTACATCATTAGTGATCAAAGGATTCTTATGTAATATGCAAACTCAGTGGCGTTCCGAGGGGAGGGGCGGCCCGCCCCGGGCGGCAAATTTTTAGGGGCGGCAATTTTTGAGGGCTGTGAGTTTCAGGGGCGGGAAGTTTTTGGGGCGGCAAATTTTAGGGGCAGCAAATTTCAGGGGCGGTAAATAATTACAAAATGTATATTGATTATTCTCTTAAATTAAGAAATAGTGGTATTTCTGAAAGTGATTTAGACTTTGCTGTCATTTCAATATGGAGAACGTTGCAAGATTCTGCACTTCAAGATCTAGTAATAAAAGAAATATTCATTGAATGCATTTTTGAAAGCTTACGAATCAGTATAAAGGGATTAAAGAGCAGAGGTCTACCATAGACAGAGTCAAACATGCTGCTATATTGATTATGTTCTCAAGGGAGTATGCAGGAGGGTGCAAATTTGTAGTATGCCTTGAAAAGTTCTTATGAAACAAAAGTTGTGTCAACTGAACAATAATTAAAAAAAAATTGTTTTTATCAAAAAAAATAACCACAATTTCCATATTAAAGTCCAAAAATTTCATTCCAATGAGCAAAATCAGAAAGTTGTTTTCAAATATACTTTGTAATCAATACAGAATGAGTTCTTTAACATTTTGTTACATGGACTAAAAAAAAACAATGTATAGTGTTAATTATAAAAGAATAATTATCAAACATGAATAAATATTTTCACATTAATTCATCATAGTTCGCGTCCATCTATTTCTCGATATTTTCCGAATTTTTGGAGCTTACAATTCTATACTGCCATTGAGTTATAGTCCAACTCGTCCAATTAAATCAGCCTCCAGTAAAAACCTCTACAGGCACCCTACAAGGAACGTTTTTTTGGAGTAAAAAACTAATTTCGAAACGCATTTGCCATCAAACTAGAAAACCATGTTCGACCTCAAAACAATTTTTGTTTCGCCCCATCGAAGTCAATTTGTATTTAAATTTTGGTTAAGAAGATATGTAAAATACGTTTCCGCGGATTTTGCGAAAAAATTTTCGCCTGCGGCGCACCTTTATTATATATCCCCAAGAATTTTTTCCAATAATGATAGCAACTTTTGCAAAATAATACTCCCCTCACAATTAAGGCCTTCGTCATTCCTTATCAAAATCCAGCGTACGTCCCTTTATGTTACAGAGAAGTTTTTGATGGAAAGAATTAGAAAAACTTAATTGTAATTATAGAAAAAAGGTTAAAATGTAGGACTATTCAAGGGGGAAGGGGGGCGGCAAAGTCGACTTCCGCCCCGGGCGGCATAACTACACGGTACGCCACTGACGAACCCCACCCCATTCGACGAGCTCTATGGCCAATAACGAATGCGCGAAGTTGATCAGATCTATTAATCTGAAGGCCATTCAGATATTTAGATAAGAAGAAAACCCTGCACGCTACACGGTTCCGCTACGCGATTTGAATCGGCATAATTCGGTTAAAGGTTCCGATTCCGCTAAAAGTTTGGATTTTTAATCTTTAAGATTTCAAAGGTTTCCATTGAAACTTATTGTAGGAATTCAGGTTCCAAAGGCAATCAAGAGGCAATGGGAAGGAATCCAGGAACAGACACTAAATCAAATGAAATTAAATTTCCGTTCCAAAAACCAGAAAAACACTTTATTAATTATTTTGTATGTATTATAACGTGATTCAGGTTTATAGGCTATATAGGTTTCGATACTGTTTTCCTGAACCTTACCCAAGAGTCCACAATTAACCTCAGTTTGCTTAAGATGTGTGAGTAACTTTTTATAAGTTTAATTTATATATTTTTTGTGGTAAATTTAGTAACATTTGTTTTCCATTTTTCTTCACTTTAAAGTAATTTCTAGGCTTATAACAATTTGTCATGCAAAAAAAAAAGAAGCTGCCTTGGGCAGAAGAGGGCTTATGTGTGAGTGTGTGTGTAAGAGTATCTGTGCATGGGGTGGGATGTGTTTCCTTTCTTTCTGTGATTTTATCTCTCTGTTAGCCCCAACTGCGAGCCCCGCATATATCAACAACGGTCCAATGCATGACGGTGACAACTGCTCCAGTTTCTGGCTCATCATTCGATGGGGCTTGTATGGGGGCCGTATCCATTTGCAGAATACACTGCATTCCGCTCTCAGCTGGTGTGGCACCTGTGGTTGTTGTTGTCGTCGTCGTCTGGTGGCAGGCTGCAGCATACAACAACTATGCGGTCACATAGTATTCCCTTTGCCGTTTCTGACACTTCTCTCGGGCAATATAACAGAGGGCAATGCTGATCAGCAGGGCAATGGTCACACCCATGCCAATGCTGACCCACATAATCTCCTCATTGATGCCCACATACGAACGACCTGGAAAATGGTTAAAATTATAATAACTTTTATGGGAAACTTTGTTCCATTTTTTATCATTTATTATTGTCAGATCCATAACTTACCATTATAATAGTGATTGGAGTAGCCGGCCTTGCCAGCCACACGGCCTGCTGGCATTTTGTTGAATCCAGCAACAACAAAACGTATAAATAAAACAGTTTCTCCTTTTTTTTCTTCCTTCCTCCCCCCTTTTGTTTCGCAACGCCTTGACGCCACGGCCTGTGTGCCAGCAAAACTTTGTTTTCTGTTTTAATTACAATTTATGTGTCTTGGCTGCTGCATTGGCGTCCTTGGCAGGAATATCTGGGCTTTATTTTACTGACAGCGGAGCCAAAGTGATGCATTTGAATTGGCCTGCGAAATAAATGGCAAATAATTAATTTATACAGTTTTGGATTTTGAATTTGAATTCAAGTTTGAAAGACGACAGAAAGAAGGCAACTCTGGTTGGGTGAAAGGCAACCCTAAGACAGTGTTGGGCAAGCTTGAACTAGTTCAGACTAAGCAAAATTAAAGTCTACAAACAAATTTTATCTTAATTGATATCATATTTTAAAAATGCACAAGAAATTTCAAGTTCATAGCTTAAATAATTTCTAAGATAAATTTTTAATTTTATTCAAGAAAATGTCTGAAACAATCCAACTTGTAATCTGATTCACCCAGTGTTTAAACAGAAAAGTTGGTAAATTCCTACAATTTGTGGAGTTGATTGCAGTATAAGTCGGCAGGAACTTAATCAAAGTTCCAGAGCAACTTACTTTTAAATTTCTAAGGGTTCTTCATTGGCTGCTGTTGCTATTGGTTTGTCAGTCTAAACAGCTCGCAGTCGTTTAAACATATTATAACTTTTAGCTTTATTTTCAAAATCCAAATTGAACTAGTTTATGCGCGGAACCAGACAGCTCAGCACTCAAATTAGAAGAAGAAGAAGCAGCAGTTGACAGCTGACTCTGGCTGCTGGCAGCCAAGAAATTTGATTTTGTTATTGTTACTTTTTGTGTTGTTTAGTTAAATTAAGGTGAACACTTTAGACCACAACTTTTGACACCTGCACACAAATGGAGCCATGTGCAGACCAACCAACTGTCCAGGCAAACAAAGATTCAGACGTTGCCGGCAAATTACAAGAAGCCGGTCAGAAAGTGGGCAATGAAGAGGCAGAGCGGGGGGAGGAAGAGCCGCAACAAGCGATGTGCGGCTTTTGCGCTTTGGAAAATTGTCAAAATGCAGACACCTGTGGCTGTCGTAAGTTCTTATCACACGTAAACAAATATTTACGAATTCTGACTCAGAAGAGGAAAAGACACCAGGTGCATATGTACATATAAATGTGGGCTTAGAAATTATCACAGTTGCTGCAGGCCTAATGTAAGACCCTTGCTTGAAGGGCTTACTCGGAATTTCAGTCCAATTTTGGGTTTGTGGCTTATGAAAAATATGACAAAATTGTTGATAAGCTTCTTGCTTTAGTGAATCATTAAAATACAATTTTGGAAACGGGGATAAAAAAAAAAACAGGGTCACGAATTCTGTAGATTTTTATGCTTGTATGACGAATTTTTAGACTCTATCCCTCTAAATTATGCGGAATCGGAATTGTTAAATCTCTCTCTGACCACAAATTTCCAATTATCTTCATTCGACACTCTTGATAGCAAAACGCTTTAACCAATTTCTATTACAATTTCTTGGAAATCTCAACTCTAATTATTTCCTAACAATCGGATTCGGAAATGAAAATATGGGCAATTCTCTGATGTCGAATGCGACATTTGTACGCAATCAAACTGAAAAAAAACATGTTCCTAGATTTTTTCTTATATTTTTTAAAAGCGAATTTTAAAGCTCTTGGTTAGCACTATAATCTGTGTTAAGATCGATTTTGGGCATTTGTTCATTTTCAAGATAATCACAAAAATGAAAGGCATTCGCACGCGACACAGACAGAAGTCACTTTTTCGAAAACTAGCTCAAGCACTGATTTCAGCGAAACATGATGGAAAATTGTAATGCCATTAATTTTAAAATGTTATGTATGGATTTTTCTTAATAATGCATTTGATTTCACTTAAAAATATTAAGTAGTTTTTTTTTAAATTGAATTTGAATCACTGTCGCACGCTACATGTCGCACGCGACATTTTCTTCCATCATTATATTTATGTGGTTTCTGCTATAATGCGAAGCAAAAACTTACAGGTAATTGCATTGAAATAGTTTCTTATGGTCTCTTATGCATTCATGAACACCCCTTTGTACCATCAGAAATATTCTAGATAGCGAAAGTACATGTAATCTAAAGTCACTTTTTTCCAAAAAATTAAGCAATTTTAATGTCAAAATGAGAAAAATTGAGCTAGCCGTGAAACCGAATATAACCAATTGGGTTATTAGTAAATGTAAAATTAGCTTTCATTAGCTTAATTTGGTTGTTTCCCTATAAAAATTCGATAAAATATAGTTTTTTTTAACCACTTTTAACTTTTTGGCCCAGGTTGACCTTTCTGGAGAATTGCCCATATGCCTGTTTTGCATAATAAAGAGCAGATAACAAAAAAGACAAAAATGATGGTCAGGTGCAGTTTTCGCTTCAGCTTATTTAATAGAAACGAAAAAGTATTTCGGACTCAATTCTTATGTACACACATAATTTTTACTTCCCTTAATCTGCATCTGATTCAACTCGCTTCCTGAATTTCTTTTCAAATATTTTCTGTATATCAAATTGATAACAGTCCTTACACTTAAAATCGGTGCTAAGAGATCTATAAAACGATGTTTTATTAAACCGCCGAAATTAATCAAAATTTCACTTTGAAGCTATGATTGGGTCAGTAACGAATTCAGAAATTTGTCATAACGTTCCGAGAATTATATGTATAAATATATCCGACCCCTGTGCTCGAAAACATCGTATTTTACAGGAGAGCGTTATTTTCTACTTTTTCATGCGAAGGCTTATAAATTAACCTTAAAAGTTTTTTTTTGTGGGGAAAAACTGAACATTTCTTTAAAAAAAAATTTTTTTTTTGCCACATACGTTTTTTTTTTACCCACAAAATTTGTTCAGTTCTTTGTCAAATTTGGCACTTACTGTAATTTTTCAATAAAAAATAATACCATTTAATGATGAAACGAAAAAAATTAAATATACATAAAGGGTTTTATTGCAAGTAAATAAATGTATAAATAAGAATATATTAAAAAATAATTTTATTTTATCAGAATTTTATTTTAACCCATTTTCCGCCGCTGTAGTCGAACAGCACAATTGCCTATTTTAAACAGAATTCTGTAGGATAAGACATAGACATATTTTCTAAAAAAAATAAATTGAGAAGTCATGTATTATTTTAAGGAAAAAACGAAAATAGTCAGTAATAAGACAACGCGTAAAAAATGTCTTTTCCAGTAATCGAACAGTCTCACCTGGCGAAACTATCAGCCATGTCCCATTTTTCACTAAAGTGAATTCGTATTTCGTCCGTGTTCTGGTTTCTATTAAACAATCAAGGAAATCCATATCACACAATTAGTTTATAGTATAAACTTTATACCTATTCTTTGCTCGATGAATTCAAATCAAAGCGTTCTAATCTGATAAAACTAGCACAAATAACAAATTCGAGTTCGACAATTTTTTTCGGAACAGACCTGTATTATAGGTACAGATTTTATACCCGTTACTCTTAGAGTAAAAAGGGTATACTAAAGTCGTGCAAATGTATGTAACAAGCAGAAGGAATCATTTCCGAACATATAAAGTATATATATTCTTGATCAGCATCAACAGCCGAGTCGATATAGACATGTCCGTCTGTCCGTCCGTCAGTATGAACACCTAGATCTGTGAGATGGTAAGAGATAGAGGTTTGACATGTATGAGACAGATGCTTCTTATACTTACAGGCAGTTCAAGTTTATTTCAAATTTTGGTCACGCCCCCTCCCGCCCCCGCAATTCGGAAAAAACGTTATATCTCTACAGTTTTAAGGATAGACGATTCGTACCTTCTAAAGATAGTTAGTAATTAGCAAAACGAATAAATTTGCCGAAAAAATGATAAGGATCGGATGAGCGGTTCTCAAGTTATGAGCAAAAATGTGAAAAACAGCCGGCTTAAAAAAGTGTTGCATACTTTTCAGATGTTCACCCTAAGGAACGCAGGAACACTGTTAAACATGTTTTTCATGAGTAACGGGTATATCGAAGTCGGTATAATTTGCGCTCTCGTTTTATATGAAAATAACAATTCAGCCAAATTGCGTAAAAATCCGTCAAATCTAACTGCTCCTTTCGCAGTCTAGTGGTCGCACTCAGAACCGAAACCGTACCGGTACAACGCTTAGGATCTTTTCGGTTCTAAAAATTTCGGTTCTCGGATATACCGAAAACTAAGAATATCGGTTCCGGTTCCGGTTCTGAGCTTCAATCGGTTCTTTTCGGTATATGGTTCCGGTTCCGGTTTGATTCCCTGCTTTTAAGTTTATTATGTCTATTCAAATATGGTGTTTTTTAATTGAATGTAAATATTCGCTACGCGATTACTTCAGCTCAGTCTTTATGTTCTTTATATATTCAGAAATATTAGCCAAGTCCTTGTTGCATAGCATGCTTGCATCTTTATATGCACCGTCTTTTTACCAGACCAGCTCCTTGGTATCTTATTTTTTTTCGGTCTTTGCATTTTGCTCACAATTTCAAATAATAGCTGTATTTTGTATCAGCATGAGTTCAATCACAAGCACAAATGCAAAGCACATTTTGAAAACCATACACAGGAATATAATTTGTAGTTACAGTGCTCAAAATGTTATCGCTTTCGTGTGTCGAATTGTAAAATGTTCAAAATGTAAATAAAAATTTGTTTAATTGTTGACAATGTTGTTTTTCAATGTTCGTAAGTCTGTCAAATTTTTTTGAACATTTCTTATAAAAACAATAAAAAAACAACGATTACTGTTTTGAACATTGTTTAGAACACGATGTTTTGTACATTGTGTGTTATTTACGAACACTGCTTAAAGCACAACAATAAAAGTTAATGTTCCTGTAGAATTTTTCAAAACTCCGTTACAAAAACGAGAGCGTAAGTTAAAGTCGGCTTTAACCGACTTCGATATATTTGTTACTCATGAAAAAACATGTTTAACAGTATTCCTGCGTTCCCTAGGTCACCATCCGAAAAGTATGCAACATTTTTTTTAGGGTGGGAGTTGGGTAGAGGGGCGCTTGGTTCACTTTTTTGCTCATAACTTGAGAACCGTTCATCCGATCTTTATTATTTCTTCGGCAAATCGATTCATTTTGCTAATTACTAACTATCTCTAGACGGTAGAAATCGTCTATCTTCAAAACTGTAGGAGATATAACGTTTTTTCCAAGTTGAGGGGGCGTGGCCAAAATTTGAAACAAACTTGATCTGCGTGCAGATAAAAGAAGCATTTGTCCCATACATGTCAAACCTCTATCTCGACTCGACTGTTTATGCTGATCAAGAATATATATACTTTATATGGTCGGAAATGATTCCTTCGGCCTGTTACATACATTTGCACGACTTTAGTATACCCTTTCTACTCTACGAGTAACGGGTATAATAAATGCTTTTTATTCTAAACGATTTATTCCGATGTCTCAACTGGTCCAACTGATCGGTTTTAAAGAAATCTATTTAATTATAAAGGAAATTTTAAAATTTCGGATAGACCTAAAGGGTCTGTTTCCTGTACAAATATCAGGATTTTCGTGGGTTGTTAATCTATGTTTCCTAAATCTGTTGTCGCAGGAGTAAGGAGTTGGGCGTTTATTCCCCATTTGTACAGTACACTATTCTTGTTGGAATACTGAAAGCATATTACATTTTTGCTGGAAAATTATTTTGAAACTTTTTGAGTTTGTGGTTCATTATAAATGCATATGCTTGTGTCAGTCCCCTGGTGTTTACCCAGAAGCTTGCTCTGAACGTATTAACGTTTCTTCTAAGGAATTCCCGTTAGACCAACTTTATGAAGTTTTTTCACGCTTGTGTCAATTTTCGCTCCAACAAGCAACAGATACGTATCCGAACATGTTCTCACTTTAAACATCGCGTAAAAAAGATGTTTGTTCCAAGCTCAACTTTCATAATAATCCCATTAGTTGGTTTGCCAGCGCACTCACTCATTGATATTCTTCCCATGGCAAGGCAAAAACCCATATCCTGGCGGCAATGATAGATTAAAGTTACGCCCCGTTGCCTTGCATGAAAATGCCTCCCAAATTGAACTCCCACTCTTGTTCAACTGTTGCAAAACAAATCCTTTTTTTTGCTCTCACAACAGGAAACGGCAGCCCCATTTGCTTGCCGATTTCTATGGCTGATGCACATTTAGAAACTGCAATCGAAATGACTGTGAAGGCCGTGTGCGGTTTTGGTTGTGGATGCTCTTCCCTTGCGCTGACCACATGAATTATTCAGCAGAAATACAAAAATCCATGAGCGCACATTTGTGGCCATGCACGTGGCCAAAACAGAGTTGAGGGAAAGATAAAGAGATTAAACCTAACAGAGTGAGATGAATGATGCAGTGCAACTTTTAATTGGGGAGTTTGGAGACCAAATTGTTTAACCACATGCGGGTTGACTCTTCATTTCGTTAGTTAGTAGCCAAGTTTAGAGTATTTTGTAGTCGTGGCACCCGACTTTAGTTTTAATTAAAAAACTTTTGGCATTTTAAGTCTACTTATCATAGAGAAAAATAGCTCAAGTTTATTTCATCTTCAAATGGGGTCAATGCGCAGTTTTTTTTTTATTTCATGCTTGAGATAAGCAACAAATGCGATAAATTCTCTAAGCTTGCAGTTTGCACAATTCTGTTAGCATTCCGCTTTATGCACTCGACACGTTTGCTTTGCTTTACAAAAAAAGAAAATGCATCCCTCACACATAACCCCTGTCCTTTTAGACCAACTGGAGGCGGAGCCCGTGAGGAATAATCAACAACTGCTGGCCTTTCAGGTGCGTAGCCGTCACATAGACTGGCCACAGTATGTAAGACCCCTGGACACTAGCATCCGCTCGCCTGGGACTTACCTGGACAAGCAAGTGGACTTTGTCAGCGGTCATAGGCAAATCATGGACGAGAGAAATCGTCGAGAGCTGCTCGTGTGTCACGACATGATGGGCAACTATCTGGCCGATCGGTGAGACTTCATTCACTCCTGCCTACTTCTGTCCTAAACATTTTCTCTTCTCATTTTCTAGTCACTTTCACGGCTCGCAGAAGTACGATGACTATCGCTTTGTTCATTGGTCTGCCGTGGATTACTTTTGTTACTTTAGCCATCAGTATGTAACCATACCACCAAGTGGCTGGCTTAATGCCGCTCATCGACACGGTGTACCCGTATTGGGCACTTACATTGTGGAGGGCGACGCGGGAAGTCGCCTGCTGCACGAGATACTCGCCAGCGAGGAGAGTGTACAGCGTGCGGTGGCTGCCCTGACACGTTTATGTCTGCACTTTGGCTTCGAGGGATGGCTGGTCAATGTGGAGTGTACGGTGCTACGGCAAAGCATGCCCAATCTATAGTAAGTAAGAGATTATTATTACCGTCAAGGGTTAAACAGCAAAATAATGTTTCACTTTGCTTGACTTTGGGTTTTGGGGTATGTGAGCACACTTCAATAGAGCCTTGAACTTGCTCCTTAAGGAACTGAAAGTTAAAAAAGTGTTACTTCATTTTGGGCTATAGAATGATATAATTTAAAAGTCAGGCGTAGCTAAGGCATTAACAATTCAGCAGACAGGAAAAAGAGATGCATAATAACATTTGCCACAAACAATGGCAAAGTATTTGTGGAGAAAACGAACTTGCGCTAATATTTTGCTCATGTGGGAACCCCAAATTTGTCTAAGGCTAACTTTGTTTGCACAATTCAACAATTTTAACAAAAGATTTGGCTAATTAGCCAAGAATGCAGATTTTGCATAACTGAAGATTAAAACCTTGATTTGATTAAATATGTCCATAAATTTCTTTAAAATTTTAATCAAAATTTGGGCAAATTATTTGCCTGTGGGACATTAGCCTTAGCCGTGTACAAAGCTATGTATGTATGTATTTGTTATTTATTTAAATTGTTTCGAAAAAAAAATTACAATTTGATTGGGGGTATATTAAGAACTACTAACAATGACTTAAAAGTCGTCTGTCGGCAAAAGTTTATAGATATTTAGTGCGTTTTATTTCTTACAATTTTGATAGAAGATGGGTGTTTACTTAATTAAAATTATTTAAAAGAAATGATCTGTATCTTAACGCATTTTTTAAAAAGTTAATTAACTGACCCCAGTTTGGCCCATTTAATATATCTATAATCTCGTTCTCCCTTAGTACAGTCTTTCCTAGATGCTGCACCCTAAACTCTCTGAGAACTGGGCAGCGTCCAAGAAAATGGCTAAATGTCTCCTTTTCGTTTAGATTGCACATTGCGCAAAGTCCCGATTGGGTCGTTGAAAATCCATCGCCATTCAGTTTCAAGAGTCCACATCGGGCTTTAAAACCTTCATGTCATCTGCAATATAAGTGGTTCCATCGGTATAATCCAGAAATTTATAGATACGACGCGTAGTTGCTGCTGCCTGCTCGTGATATTCTCGGACTGCCTCAGCTTTTAATCGGCTTACCAGTTCGTTACACCCGAAGCTCCATGACTCTTTAGTTCCATTTTCCAATTGCCATTCAAAATCACGCCCATTTTTTAGGAAGTTTAACCGCTTTGCCCAGAAAACGTTCTTTTGGATGATGTACGTGGAAAGCTTTCGTGGTAATCTATGCTCTTGGTAATCAAATAAGGTTTTCCCAATATAGTTTAAGTGAGTCATGAATGTGAAAAAGTGGTTGTCTTCCATGCCAAGCTCGATCGCCAATGAGTAATTAGGAGTATTGTCTGGCAGCCTTAGAATCCTTTTAACAAAGTATCGCTGAAGTTTGTCTACCTCTTCAAAATGATGTGATCCCCATATTTGTGCTGCATAAGATTGACCGCAAGAAATAACTTTCATTTGGAGCTCAGGGGTACTCTTTGATTGCAAAAATAATTTTTCCATGTACTGTTAATACAGTTTTTCGCTGACCTGTTTCGCTGTTCTTTTGGCCAAATAAGTTGTTTAGATGTTGATGCAACTTTGGTTAAATATCCATGACTGCAGGTTATGTATCAAATATGACCTTAAAAGTTCACTTATTTGGACTATTAAGCAACATTTTTATTGGGTAATAGCTTAACACACACAGATTTGCATCCAACGTCGAAGCATTTGCTTGGCCGAAAAACATTTTTGATGTGAAACATCTTTAATTTCGGTGCGGACGATTTTAGTAGGAGTAAAATTTGATTTCAGCGTCACGTGACGCTGACGACGCGTAGTTCATATTTTGTGTTGTTGTTTTGCGGAGTTTCCCGTCAAACACACACACAAACACAAGAGAATGGTCGTAGGGGAAGGCGAAGAGGTAGGAAAGATGCTGAAGGGCAACTGGGTGGGTTCTGGGAAAGATCTGGGTGAGATCTTGGTGGGATCTGGTGGTATGTGAGAGGGGTTTTGGTGGAGTTTTATATGGGCAAGATCTGGGTGGTATCGGGGTGAGATCTGTGTGGGATCTGGGTAGGATTTGACTGGAATCTATCTGGGATCAGGGTGGGATCTCGGCGGGATCTATTTGGGAAACACGGGATCTGGGTGGAATCTGGGTAGGATCTGAGTGGGATCTTGGTGGGATCTGGGCAGCATCTGGATGGGATGTGGAAAGGATCTGCGTGGGATCTGGGAGGGATCTGATTGGGTTCTAGATGGGATCTTTGTGGGAGCTCAATGAGATCTGGGAGGGTTCTGAGTGAGAACAAGGTGGGATCTGCGTGGTATCTGGGTGAGATTTGGTTGGGATTTGGGTAGAGTCTGGATGGGAATTGGGTGGGATGTGGGTGGTATCTGGTTGGGTTCTGGGCGGTATCTGGGTGGGATCTTGGTTGGATCTAGGTAAGACCTTTGTGTGATCTAGATGGTTTTAAGGATGGATCTGAGTAGGATCTTGGTGGGATCTAGCTGGGGTTTTTGTGGTATCTGGGTAGTATCCGGGAGAGATCTGGAAGGAAAATGATTGGGATCTTGGATTTCATCTTGGTGGTACTTAGCAGAATAAACTTCCTGAAACTCTCCCCGTTAATTTTCTTCTTTCGAAAGAATGCCCTTGCTCATTTATATACCATTGATTTGAACATTAGCTCTTAAGCTAAGTTTCACATCAAAGACTCACTCCTTTTTATTTTATTGGCTTTAGAAACACGTTGCTGCAAAATTTAATTTAGAGATTTTTATATCCTTGGAGAGGGTATATTGAAATTGTCCGGATGTTTGTAACGCATAGAAGGAAGCATCTTTAAATTTCCCACTAAACTTTAGCAAAATATACTATTAGGGGCATTAATGTTAAGTCAATCGATTTTCTGTCAACACACTTAAAAATAATACTAGATTTCCGAAGTGTGCTCAGATATCCACGAATACCTTCGCCATTAGGTAACCAAATTCATCGGAAGAACAATTGTTCAACGCAGAATTAACTAGGCTTTTATAATAAAATTGAAGGAAAAATCGCATAGAATGAAATAGTGTAACCAGTGGTGTTCAAAGTACAATTTTCGAAAAAAAAAAGTTGAAAATACCAGATCTGTAACCCGCATTTCTCAGCCATTGCGGTAAATCACTATAACCTATGAATATAATATATTAGACTCTAAATGAATCATGGAACGTGGAAGGTGTCCCACTAGAAATAGTCAGAAGATACAAGTTTCCAGATTTCCACTCAACACACCCAACTATGTTATCTACATAGAAACTGGGCTGTGCTCGCTGTACACTTATACGCTGCAAAGACATTTTGACTATATGTCAAAAGTTATGAAAATGCCCGATACAAGGATGCCGAAGAACATAGCGAAGCAGATGCTTTTAGAAGAAACTGGCTTTTTCTCTTCCTGGAAGGAACTGGCAAATGAATGCAACTGCGTCATACAATTGGAGAACCCCTTGCAGTGGCAGCAATCACACGCGGAAATCATCAGCAAAATCTGCGAAGTGGAAAGGGAAATGTTTATAGACCAGGCCAGAGCCAGTAACGAGCGGTTGATGTACAAATCACTTTTGCATAATCTGGGGGAGCGTAATTACTATAACGATGATTTGGGCAATTCCCGAATTAGTGCGATTTGTAGAGCCAGGCGCGAAACGCTTAGCCTCAATGCAACTCCATACAGGCAAGATGGATCTCTGGAATGCAGCCTTTGTAATCTTGGAGAACGAAAGGACATAAAAAACTTAGTGGCAATTTTCCCCATATTAGCCGAGATTCGGTTGCTACACTTCAATCGAAGAATAATATATATACTTCTACTAATATATTAGACTCATCTCGTCGCTATCAGAATTGGCAAAGTTATATTAAATCAGATGGTCTATTCGCGAGTTATTTCAATTTAAGTAAGCAAAAAGATCAATAAACGGTTTTTGGGCCATAACTTCAGACTTTTGGGGGTTCCCGAGGAAAACCAAGTATGAGGAAGTGCTATACGCGACCTGCTCTACAGCGTACGCTATGCCAATACCCAGGTTATTTCGCACTGTAGCACTGTGTAGAATAGAATCACAACTAGGATTTGATTTATCGAAATTTCGTTAATTAGCGTTCAAATTCATAAATTGTGTCAAATTGACACAAAGGTCGAATGCGTGTTAAGTAAGTATTTTAAAGTAATCCGCTTTGTTAAAAGAACGCTTATCCACTCTGTAGAATTTTATAAATCACTGGTGGGCACCAAAATCTAACAAAAGAGTTCTGCAACAAATGATTTTGATGATGATGATGGTGCTTGTATTTTGTTGTTGATTGCATTTGATTGAATTACAAAAAACAGCCTTCTCTGTCTCGTGGTCTGAAGCGTAGATAAATGAAAGCGACAAGCACACACACATACATCTCCTATTTCTTTTTCTTGTGGTTGTTGTTGCCTCAGAAATAGTTCCCTTCTTTGTATTGGTGTCTACGCCGAAGTAAGCTAGCGCGCAAGGAAATCTAATCGAATCGTAGTTCGTTACAATTCGATACGATTTCCTTTAATTTTCGAAATTTGTAGGGGTGTTGAAAATATTATCGATATGTCGAAATATCGATATTTTTGTCGAAAATTAAGAGTATCATTAGCGCATATTTTTCGAGGCGATTTATTGGAAAACGAATATTTTTTGTGATATTTTGCGAATTATTGTTTCTTGTGCTCTGGACATGTAAAGCAAAATGTTAAAAATATATTTTATTAAATTTGATACACAGAAATCACAGTGCAAATTTTGCCATAAAGTTGTAAAGTTCTTATTACGCGTCAATTACCTGAATAGACCTGTTAAGATTATATATCGAGTTTTTGACACCAAAATATTTATATCGAAACGATACTCTTTCATTATCAACAAAAATATCGATATTGAGATTTTTAAAATATTCCACAACCCCAGAAATCTTTGATTTTTCCTTACCAATCTTCCTACTCTCACATTACTTTCCCTTCTTTCCTTCTTTCCCCAGCCGCTTTGTTCAGCAGCTACGTTCCTCTACCGAATCCCAAGTGCCGCATGGACGTGTCTTTTGGTATGACAGTGTCATCAATACCGGTGAATTGTCCTGGCAGAATGAGCTAAACTCCAGGAATGTGCAATTCTTTCGCTCCACCCATGGCACCTTGATCAATTACACCTGGAACGATCAGTCGCTGGCCACCAGTGCCTCAACCATCAGACAGGAGAAGGCTCTGTCACATCGTCTTTACCTGGGACTTGATGTCTTTGGTCGCGGTCAGTTGGGACGCTTTCAGAGCTCTCATACACTTTCGCGCATAGCCGCCCAGGGCTTCTCGGCGGGCATATTTGCTCCGGCCTGGTGTTTTGAGACTTTGCAACAATTTGGCTATAACATACGCAATGCCGAGGGTGATGAGACCGTAAACGCCGCCTTTCTGGCCAGGAATGAACGCTGGTGGGCACGCCTCTGGCCTTGGCTGGCCACTCATCCCTACCGTGCGTTACCCTTCTACACGGACTTTTGTGTGGGATCCGGTCGTGGGAGCTATGAGTGTGGCACTCGTTTGGCTGCATCGCAGCCATTTTTCAATCTGTCCCGACAATCGCTACAGCCTTCGGTGCCACTGGCGGGCAATGCCGAGCACTGTTTCCACACGGCCTTCGAGGGGGGAAATGCGTTAAGGGTGCTGAACTATGATCGTGCCTTCCGGCTCTTTCTAACGGACTTTGAGCTGAGCCATGGTGTGCTAATGTTGGGCTATGCCTATAAAAAGTCCAACGAGGACTCCCTGGATGTGGTGGTCAGGCTGAGTCCGTTCAGGCAAAGTCAACAGGAACTGTATGTGTTCTGTGGCTCATACAATGGACATATTGTGGCACCAGGACTATGCTACATCTCGGCCTTGGATCAGGGATTGCCCGCGAAAATAAGCAGTGAGCATTTGCCCTCAGAGCAGGGATATTTGGGTGATAATTGGCAGGTGCGCTATTATGTGTGCAAGTTTGATGGCCCTGTCAGGGTAAAGGATATAGGCCTAAAGTGTCGCAGCAAAGAATCGTCGCGGGAGGAGTGTTATGTGGGTGCCATATATGTGCAGTCCTTGTCCCTGGAGGATTGGTCAACGGTGCGAGGACAACAAAAGGCGGAGATTGATGTGTATGCCAGACAGTTGTGGGGTAACTAGCCAAATAAAGTGCAATCCAAAAACAAAAAAAAACACTTTCTCTGTATTTGTCGTAATTTGCCACTGGACTTGGTACTTTGTCTTCATTTATCAAGCTGTGACCTTTGGAAACATGTTTGCCTGGTGGTTTCTTTTGTGCTATTCATATGTTGGCACTGGGCCACTTAAAGCTCGTAATATGTATTTTTACCAGCGCTTCTCAAACTGTAATTTGCGCATTTAAATTCGCCGTAAAATGCCTGCCCTTTCCTCATCTCCCTGTTTAACCCTTTGCTGAAATATTTGTGACATTTTTTTTTTCTTTTCGCTTTTGTCGGTTGACATCATTCCAGCATGCATGACAGCATCTGCAGTCCCTCGCACATCCGGCTCACACTTTTTGCTCCCTTTGTATGCTCACGGCTTTATGCCTTTTTATTTGTTTAGTTTCGCTTAGTTTTTTTTCAGCTTTTCATAATTAGCACAGAACTTTTATCATTTAATCCTCCTAAATCAGCAAGTGCACAACATGTTTAATGAGCTGGAATGGAACTGCGTTGATTTATGCAAACCATAAACCCAACCGCCGCTTGACCTGACCCACATTCCGAAAATTGTGTTCAATATGCAAAATATGTTGTTCCTGGCCAAGGGCCCAAGGCAAACAAAATGTAAATGTAACTTTTAAATTTTGCACTGAAAATGCACAAAATGCAGCTGCAGGGCCGCCTGGACACACTGTAAAGTACAATCGAATTGATGAACGAGCTTGACTGAATTGAATGCAAATTTCACACTCACATTATTTAAGATTCCAATTTGGAGATTGGTTAACCAAAAACACAGAAAACAACCAAATAATTGCATCAAGAAGTTCTCCAGAAATGGAACTACGTCTGCTAAAGCCACAGCAATTATTCAAGGAAATTAGAATTTTAAAGAAGAAAACGGAAATTTCATCGAATGAGCTGCCCTGTTGATTTGTTTACGAAAATAAATTGTATTTTAATTTCATTTGAATATTACTTTTCAACAAATATTGGGTCATCGCCAGACGCGACAACAAGCTGATTCCAAGTAATTTTTGAATAGTTTTCTAGCACGTCAAATTTTTTAAGATTTCGAAGTTAATAAAAATGCCTAAAAAGGCAACTTTTTAAAAATATAAATCTTTAAAAACATTCATTGAAGAAATTCTGCGTGTGAAAATTTAAATTTTTAGTGGGATATTTTCTCTTTCGAGGGTAATAAACCACATTTTTGGTTGATGGGCAAGAAACCGTCAAGAAATTAAAAATGTAAACATATCTTCTATACTTATAAATCTGTAAGCCCAATTGACTGACAGCCAAAACTGTTTATTGACCTTCGTTTTGTTATACAGGCGCGCACAAAGAAAGAAAATTTGAAAAAATTTGTCCGCGAAATATAAGAAAACGTCAAAGAATAGATTATATGGGTCGCATAAAATGAACTGCGGCGCTCACGCAATATTGTGGACTAAGCTGTTTTGATAAGAGCGCAAGAGAGAGTGCGTACAATACTGATATTAAACAGTCTGGTGGGAAAATAGCTAAATTCTTAGCTTCTTCTATTTGAAAATCATGCCTTTTATAATTATTATTAATTTCTGACAAGGCAATAATATAATACACTGTGGAACACTCAAATTTGCCTGGGACTGGGACCAATAAATTGTGAAACTAGAGGCATCAGATAGCAACATCTCATACCCAGTTTTTCTAGAGCACGTCAAGTTCGCGTTTAATGGGCACTTTTATACTAGCAACACAAAGTTACAACCTCTATTGCTGGTTAAAAAAATATGAGAGCTAAAATTTTGGAAAATTCAACAAAGTTAGAGGGGGTCACCACCATTGTTATACCAAATTCCCGCCTCCAATCGACAAGCGGTTAGTACCCCGCCCATAGAGGTCTAACTTAGAAAGTGGAATTAATGGAAAACCACTCGATAGAATTGTATAAGATTTTAACTATATTGAGATACGGACTAATAAAATGTGTACTTAAGAGATGGTAGCATGCATCGAAAAACCGCGATGGTGGGTACAACATTTGACAGCACCCATCATCGAGGCAATATAGGCCATAATCTAGAGATAAAAATAGACTGAATCGCGTTTTCAGTTTTACCAATGAAAGCTTGGTTCGCGGTTCTTAGGCATTTATATACTAGCAATTGCCTTCGAACAACATTGACCATTTAGGTGAAACCAGTTTCACCAAAATTATGGAATTATTCTTATGAGTAAAGTGCTTCAATACCAGCAGAAAAACAGATCGGATCAATTAAATACATCAGTTCAAGGCATCTTCGCGTATCGCGGTTTGTCCACCAAAGACATTTTTAAACTAAATTTTTGATTTTCTTAATGGAAATGACGACTTTTATTTATAGGATTTATTGCATAATTTTGGAGACGCTCTTGATACCCATATGGTCAATGTTGCTCTGAGGCAATTGCTTGTACAAAGACAGCCATAGCCCGCGACTTAAGGATCCGATGGTGAATCTTAAAACGCAGTTCGGTCTATTTTGATCTCTAGTTCATGGCCTATATTGCCTCGATGATGGGTGCTGTCAAATGTGGTACCCACCATCGTGGTTTTTCGATGCATGCTACCATCTCTTAAGTACACATTTTAGTAGTCCGTATCGCAATATAGTTAAAATCTTATACAATTCTATCGAGTGGTTTTCCATTAATTCCATATTCTAAGTTAGACCTCTATGGGCATGGTACTAACGGTTTATCCGTTGAAGGCGGGAATTTTATATTAGAATACTGGTGATTCCTTTCAGCTTTGGTGAATTTTTCAAAATTTTAGCTTTCATCTTCTTTTAACCAGCAACAGAGGTTGTAGCTTTGTGTTGCTAGTATAAAAGTGCCCATTAAACGCGAACTTGACGTGCTCCAGAAAAACTGGGTATGAGGTGTTGCTACCTAATGCCTCTAGTTTCACAATTTATTGGTCCCAGTCCCAGGCAAAAAAAAAAGTTGAATTTTGTTCCTCTGTGATATATAATAATAATATAATAAATACCAAAATTTGACCAATGTTTCTGCAATCTACTGTAATATTTTTTAATATATAATCAAACGCCGCAAATAATTAAAAAACTTTTCTGGATGTATTCGTAGAACATTATATAAATGACACTAGGCAACAGGTCCAGTATATGGAACGGTTGGTGATGATTCTAAATGATTTTCGTGTGATGAACACAATCCCATTTTCAAAAATTGTATATCACAGCGAGATTTTTAGTAATTTGAGTTTAAGGTGCCAAAAAGTGCGCTTTTTACCCTTTTTAGACGCGATTTGTTGCGAAGCTATAGTTTTTTTCGGCTCTCTATAAAATTTTTGTAAATTACTATTTCTTAACTTTAAAAATATATTCCAAAGAATTTTACTATTTTTTTTACCAAAGATATACCATTACCATATACCACAATCTTGATAATAATAAAATACTAAAATTGTCTCCTGCCCAAAGAAATGCCTTGTATTATTAAATCATGGTAAATTCTGACAAAAACTAAAGTTAATCAGTACAACTCGCTTCGCTCAACGCTTTCACTACGTATGTCATCTTCTCGCTTTGCTCATAGCAAGAAATATTATCGCTTCTCGCTTAGCATCTCTTCTCGCGAACACTCTGACATGGCTTCTTTCTTGTTTAAAGCCAAAAATGTCGAATAGTTAGGCCGGCCCAGAATTAAATAAAGTTAACAGGCGCAATAATTTATTTGAATACTCAAGGAGAAGCTTTTAAAGTGTGGCAAAAAATTTTTTAAAGATGAAAACCTCAGCAGCTCCATTTTTTCGATTTGGTAATTCAGACAGATTATTAAAAAAGATTTTAATATAGGCTTTCACTTACCATAGAAGATAAGTGCACTAAGTGCGAAAATATTAAGTGTCTTGATGGAGAAAACAAAAAAAATATCATGAATACAGATGAATTTCAGATTAAAGAGAAGGATGAGACTAGGATTTAGGAGAACAAGGAGAAAATATGAAGAGCTCAAAGTTCTTATGTGCTAGTGTCGTTTTACTGAAAGTTTTGAACAATCCATTCTGAAATAATATTCACATTCGTCGCATATAAGAGACTGTTTGGTTGAGAGTGACAAAGAATACTAATCTATTTATTTACTTTGTTAATATGAAATTTTTCTTTACCATATATGTACACACTTAAAATATAAAAAAAAACATGAATATTTTATTTTTCATATGTATTTTGTATATTTTACATATTTCGTACTATTTGAACTTTTTTACAAATTATCGTAAGTGCCAAACTTGACGAAGCACTTAAAAAATTTGTGGGCAAAAGCATCGTTTGTGCCAAAAATGAGTTTTTAGGAAAAAGATCACTTTTGTCACATAATTAGTTACGATTTTAGTTAAATAAACTGTTAAATTTTGCAAACCTAAAGATTGGTAACGATGTTGCCATCCACCGCATCGAAAATTAGAAAAAACGCTCTCCTAAAAAATTTGGTTTTTGGCACATACGATTTTTTCGCGCACAGGGGTCGATATACTCTTTAATTTTTGGCAAAGACTTAGGAAACTATACCCTTTCCCGATCTGGTACCTCCTAAAATTAACGGATTAAGAATTTCATTTGGTGACAATGCCAAATACTTGGGTGTCATTCTGGATAAGAAAGTACTCTGGAAAGACAATAAAAACGAACGTGTAAAGAAGGCAACCATCGCCTTATACTCGTGCAAAAAGGCAATAGGCCGCAAATGGGGTTTTTTCCCCTCCATAGTACAGCCATCGTTTATCCCATACAACTGTACGGAGCTCTAGTATGGTGGCCAGCACTCGGGAAACAATCAGTCCTGAACAACCTCCACAAAGTACAGAGAAGTGCGGAGATACGACACCGACGGAAGCGCTTAATACTATGCAACATCTTCTACCACTAGACCTCGTAGCAAAGCAACTGGCTATCACAACAGCCTTAAGACTAAGGGAGTCTGATGCCTGGAACATACTCGAAGACCAAACGGGTATACCATTAGTTACAGACTACTATTATACGATGTCTATATCCCTAGCCGCCATGAGTGGGAAATCCTCCCCCACAGCAGAGCTAACGCAATTAACATCAACACTGATAAGCTCAACGATAAGTAGGAGGGTGCGTTTTCTCCCCCAACCTTAACTTAAACTTGTCGTTCCGCCTTCCCGACCACTGCAGTGTTTACCAAGCGGAAGTGGTAGCCATCCAGGAAGCCGCCATCTACCTTAGCACACTCACGGTCAAAGACGGCAACGTATTTATATACTCAGACAGTCAAGCCGCCCTCAAAGCACTTATCTCACATACAAACAATGCAACAACCCTTACTGATTGTCGCGTATTTCTTAACGTGATCGCACGGCATTTCAGTATACACCTAATATGGGTGTCTGGACACTGCAACATAGAGGGAGACGAGTCTTCGGACTAACTGGCCAGAATAGGAACCACCATCGAGCTCCTTTCAGAGACAACATATAAGCTACACATAAAAGCTCAAACACTTCGTCTCGCTACGGATCGGTGGAAAACCATTTCCATCTGTGCCGTATTGAAACTACGATGGCCTACATTCAACCAAAAACGTACTAACACACTTTTACGCCTCAGAAGAGAACACATATCACTTCTGGTTGGAGCCCTCGCGGGGCACTGCCTTATTGGCAGACACGCAGCACGCCTAGGCGTCGCTCACCATGACTTCTGTAGAAGTTGTAAACATGAAGAAGAGGGGGAAACAGTACAACACCTTCTCTGCCACTGCCCCGCTTTAAGTAGAAGAAAGACTAAGGACACTTGGTCAATATCTCTTACACAGAAAAAAAAAACGTCGAGATATTTTCAATCTTGTAAATCTTGGAGTAAGCCCGGCACGAGCTTGAAAATTCAATCTCGATTTCCAGGATATTCTACACAATTCAATCTTTTAAGGATTGGTCCATTCCTTTCGAACTTGTATCATTCCAAATCTGCTTTCTACAATCCCTTTCGAGATCATATGCCCATAAATTAGAGAGCGAGAGCGAAGAAATATAAGTAGCCTCTCAGACACGCTGAAACAAACAATGGGTATGGTGGTGTGCGATGAGATGCCGTTCCATTCCTGTTCAGTGCGAAAGGTCGCGTGTTCGAGTTCTAGTGGAGCCAAACATTTTTATATTTATTTCTTTGTTTTTTCAGAAATCTAAATTAACCAAAACTAAAGTGAGAGTGGTCTTTGAAGTGTATGAGGATGTCCTATGGCAAATGGCATGGCGGGGGAAAAGAATAATAGTAATCTATCCTGAGATCAAATCAATCTTACATATCGAGCTTAAGTTAATTTAGAATAGGCATAAAATGATCCAGTTTTGGGATTCAATTGTGCTCAAATTTTTTGCACAATTCAATCTTTCATAGGATTACCCCGGGATATATGTATTCCTTCTTAGGATTAAACAAGTCGGATCAACTCAATCTTTTTCAGATCGGGTCAATCATATCCGGGATTACGTTGTTTTCATTACCGCTTGGGATCATATGATTTCATATGAATTGATTTTTTTTTTTGAGTGTACTCAGCCTCTCGGAGACATCCAATCTAGAGATCCCAGCTCTATTAAAATGTATTCTGTCCACACAATGGTTCAATACCGAGGACGCCCCTCAGCTTTAAAGGGATTACAGGGAATAAACATGGCATTGCAATGGGCCCATAGTGGCTTAAGTGGGAGAGCGACTGTCCCTCTCAGCCATCGCAACCTAACCTAACCTAGGAAACTATACGTTCCCCATTATGGGCAAGCAGTACTGATGCTGCTGTGAAATCCACAATCCTTACATATTTACTAGATATGGGCGCGGGAAGGGCTGGACGCGTAATTCACATCCACTTGACGGAAGGGTTATTATATAATTCCGGAATTTTAAAGCGCCTAGAAAATTTGGTTGGATCCTTTAGGACGGGATATAAAAAATTTAACATGCTTACAGCTCAAAACTGTCTACATTTAATTTATTTTTTATATAATATTTTCTTAGGCTGGAATGAACCTTTCAATTTTTAGAGACAATAATTGTCGCAATTTTTTGTTAATAGGTCAAATTTGCTGTTGTGTGTCATTGCAGAATCTTCGAAGGCATTCTGCGATACGGAGTACGACGAAAAATTCGTTTCGATACAGAATTTCACATAATTAGGAACACCTTGGCTTTTCTTTGATGCTCATGTGCTGTTAGAAAGTGTTTCTATTTATGTGAAATACTGTATCGAAACGAATTTTTCGTCGTACTCCGTATGGGGCTTAAGCAAACAAACTAACATGACTTTGTATCAGTAGGCTCTTTTGAAGTGAGAGTGCTTAAACTCACTAGAGCAGAGGCAGCCACCTTCAGCTCATATGAGCACTGCATTGCAAGTAAATCGCTCTTTTGTTCACCAACACAAGCGCACTTTTTGGTCCTCTCCATTTGGCCGCCTCTGCACAGGAGTCTTATATCAGAGAGCAATCGGCTCAAACGAATGGGATTTCGGTTGATGCTTCTGTAGAAATGCCGATATGTACTCGATGTCGCTGGAAACTCCATCTCAACGCAAAAATGTTAAGGATGCCATTCATTGTCCCAGCAAAGTTATCATCTAACTGATTGTTACTTTTGCCTGTCGAAAGTATTGGGCTATTTGACAAGAAATAAAAGTCAATATATATTTATAGCGTATTACTGCACAATTTCTACTATTCTGTGCTAATAATTTACTAAAATAAACAAGTGTTTGCCAGACACTAAAAGGCTATTAGAATGTCTTCGAAGTCAGGCCCCACACGAACAGCGCATTACGGTTGCGGCCGTTGCTGTGCAGAATCTACGGTGGTGCTTATAAGCAGACCATCCCAAACTTTAAGGATCTAAAAATAATGCGGATTACTATACTACTATAGGCAAAAAATACTGGGCGCCTAAGTATTTCGAAGGTTTGGTTCGACGGACCAAAAAAGTCCTAAAGTGAACCGGTTCTTTGATTTTTCGTTTGCAATATTGGTTTTAAATGGTATCTTGTAAATATCTCTTGGTAAAGACTAAGGGCCGATTTCACATCTTCTACATAGAGCTATTTGTCACATAAACTAACAAATAACAGTGTAAATTCGATGACTATCTGACACATAGCAGCTATCTGGGAGAACAGAAATCGGCCCTAAGAGGTCCGTCTTTAGTAGCTATTTACAAGATGGAGTCCACATTTGCTCATGATAATAACTTGGATGATGGGTTGACGAGTGATGACTGTCAAACTTAAGTATTCTGCTAAATATTGATGAAAAGCTACAAGTCAAAAATCCCCTTTGCATGGCCACTTTAAATATGATTTATGAACAAATTGCCTTAACCTGTACCTGCACCTGCCTGGTCCCATTCCACTTTTTTCTCTTTTTTGGCATACGACATATCTCCGTTTCTAGGCCAACCCAAACATCCTAACCTTGTCCAGGACAACGAGTTGGCAGGGGCCACAGACAGTCAGTCAGTGTCAAGTTTTCTCTGCTCTCGTTTTACTTTTCCACTTTTTTTTTTTTTTGTCTTGTCTCTTTGCCAGCTGGAAGAGATTCTGACATGATTTATGCGGCTTTTGCCTTTGCATATGTCGGCTCCAAGCGTGCGGAGACTTGGTCACAAAATGCAGGAAGTTGTTAAAGGACACACAGCGGCGACAGTGAAGCTTTAGTTTCTATTATGAAAATGTGCGTGTCGTCGTAAAGAGCAAAACTCAAAGGCATCAAAGGCAAAGAAGCACATTGCTTACGGCGGATATTTTCGCGGAGGAAAAACTGAAACTTGGTTGATTTCGCAGCGACAATAACAGACATGAACAACAACTGACGTCAAAGTGCTGCTCCGATTATGCTGGTGTCAAGGAAGTGAATATGACACACAAAGTGTGACATCAGCTTGACATGGGTTTAAGTCAACGGATTATAAAACTCTTTCATTTTTCAGTCGTTTGGTGGGAATTTAGTGGAAAGTTCTTAGCAAACACGTATCCTCTCTTCCAGAAGCTAAATGAATCTTTATTCTTCAAAAGTCGCTGCTTTAATGTATCCTCAAGAATTTGTATTTTAAATCTCTTCCGCCTGGCATACAAATTGCCTTCTCATGTGGCAACAAAATTTAGCAACTGCATTTTCGGCTATTTTTTTTTTTTTGTTTGATCCTGATAAATGACATGTCATTGACGGCTGCGATGCCAGTGAAGTGGGCCAAAAAGCTGCTTTCTCTTTCGATTTAATCATCAATCCAATGCAAGTTGCCTCCGGTTTGCCTGTTGCACTCAGTCTACTAACTAGGCTCAAGTTCCATTTGACAGGCAGATGCTTCTGGCATTTGTTTATCCAACTGATTGGACAATAACAACGCATCGAAAGTATGTAAACATTTCAAGGACTCGGCATTTGGTTTTGGGTAAAAGCAAAGACGGATATCCGTCACACCAAGCGAAAGCGGGAATAATGAATGTTTAGCCAAAGCGGCGAGGACAAACAAGAAAAATGAGTTTTCATGCTAGGGAAATCCAGCTGAAATCCTTTTTCGTTGTACCACGAAAGTTATGAGGCGCCGCGAGCCGAAGGACAAACAAAACAACAACAACAACAAACCGAACCGAGCATTTGACATTTAAAATTAAACCTGGCCTAAAAGTATGCTTTAATTTTTGGTCTTTTAATTGAGGAGCAGTTCCTCGTTCCGATTTTAATTGGAATTTTGTGGAAACAATTTGTCGTTCATATTTCATTTAAAAAGAAGCCATCTGCATGTTGAGTGACATTTATGAGAGCAAAAAAGCATATTCTTCATTTGGTTGGGAGTGAAATTTTGATTGTATGTTAACCAAATGTTTTGTGACAGCTTTCAGTAAGTGGGAAGTGACTTTTAATGGCCCAGCCAGCTCGGGGTAAATCATTCTAAACTTAAAGAATGAACATCAAGATATATTGGAATTCTTCAAAACACAATTCGAGAACCGAGCCGCCGTCCTTTTAAAAATTCTGAACAGAACCAAAAACCACAAAGCAAAACGGTTTGCTGCAGCTCGGTTTCCTGACGATTTTAAAGACGAAAAGAGCTCATCTTTAGCTAATGATACTTGTAAACTTTGTTAATAATTTTTATAAGATACACAGAAAAAAAATGGAGGCCAGCTAACTTCGGCTCGACCGAAGTTTATATACCCTTGGAGCTTGATATATGCCTGACAGTTTGTATGACAGCTATACTATATAGTTGTCCGATTTCAAAAAGTGTTGGTGAAATTATGTAAAATCATTGAAAATTTATAAATACGAGCGTTGGGAGCGATAACATTGAAAACAAAAAAATTTTTTTTTACTAAGACTTTTTTTCAGACCTAACTTTTGTATGGCAGCTATACTATATAGTTGTCCGATTTCGATAAGCCTTAGTGAAATTATGTGAAATCATTAAAAACTTATATATACGAGCGTTGAGAGCGATAGCACTAAAAACAAAAAAGTTTTTCTCACTAAAACTAGTTTTTCAACCGATCGTTCCTATGGCAGCTATATGCTATAGTCATCCGATCCGGCCGGTTCCGACAAATGTGCAGCGTATTTGTACCAAAAGACTTCGTGCAAAGTTTGGTTAAGATAGCTTTAAAACTGACGGAGGAGATAGCATAGAAACAGACGGACAGACGGACGGACGGACAGACGGACGGACGGACAGACGGACGGACAGACGGACATGGCTATATCAACTCAGCTCGTTTTGCTGATCAAGAATATATATACTTTATGTGGTCGGAGATGCTTCCTTCTATGCGTTACAAACATCCGGACAATTTTAATATACCCTCTCAATTACGCTCTTTTTGCTGCCCTGGGGTATGTGTAAAAAATCAGCGTAAAAGTGTAAAAAGAGTAAAATGTTGAAGTGTTGTAAAATTATTCAAAGTAACTGCAAAAAATACTCGGTTTTGACATTTTTTCTTCAAAATATACGGTCACACCTAGAATAATTCCATTTTTTTTTTGTCAGTTTAACTGCATCTGGCCAGTAAATCAATTGAGACATCTTCCTCAAAATAGCTACCTGTAACTACACCTAGAGAGCCGTCATCACCTACTGTAAACATTGTTGTAGTTTTCCTTGTTGATGCAGCTTCTCCAAACTACCCCAAACAGAAAAGTGCTCCCTGTAACTCAAGTTCCACTTGGGGTCGAAATGCATTCGACAAAAAACATGGGGCCGCACGAACCCATTGGTCATTGAAAAATGGTAGCGCATTGGTTCGCCAGTTGACTCATTTGGGCACACAGAACTTGGATCCTCGCCGCCAGCATGCAACTGCAGTAAGAACCTCCATAATGTCATCTACCACTTCATCGACAGCATCATGGTTGTATCTCAAGATTTTGTATATATTCATATTTCTTAATTTAGCTGGAATTATACACCAACAATCAATGCTTTAAAAATACGAATTAAACTTTGTCACACACAAGTAACAGAAAAACTCACAGCTTGTCAAAAACAGCTGACTTACGCCAAAAATTACAAGGGGAAAACCCTTTAGGGGCGCTCAATAGCTGCGTCGCGTAAATTTTCACAATTACTTTTTTACGCGGGCTGTTGAACACCCTAATAGTTTTCGGCCGCAAACTTTATGGAATTTCGAGATTCCTGAAAAAGATGCGGCTCTTTTATTGCGATTTCTGTTCTGTTCCTACTGTCATTTCTAACTGCACAATACTGCTCTCGGCGACGGAAGACCGCAAAGGTAACGAAACTATCTTAAGAACTGCTGCATGGTCAGCTGGTCGTTTTTTACTTTTTACGAGCAGCTGTGCTTGCTTTTTCTACTACGTTATCTCCAGCTGCTTGAGTCTTACGACCTCTAATACGCTTTAGCGTAAATGACCATAGAGAACACCAATCTGGGTTCATGGCTTAGAATGGAATTTCTGCGTTCAATTTGCTGCACTATTCTGTTCAATTACCGCGATTCATCACCAGAATTGCACAAAATATGCTACCTTTTTTCTTTTAAATATCTTTCATATGCGACTGAAAGACTTTGGCCTTGCCCCTCTCTAAAGCAATCAAAAATAACATCTTCCCGACTGATCACATTTTTTCATTTGGCATTTCATTCAAGGCATTGGAAAAATTTAGGTTGTGTCCTAAAAAGTGAAATTTTGCAAAGAATAGCACGCATTTATGTTGAGAAAAAGTGAAACAGAAGCAAAATTGATGGCTCTAAAAGGTGGATAAAATCACAACTCAAACAAATCTAAACAAAATAATGTAAAATTTGAGCACTTTTGGAAAAGGGGTTTATGCCTAATATTTGGCAAAATTCCCCATAGTGGGGGCTTGGTTCACTTTTTTGCTCATAACTTGAGAACCGTTCATCCGATCTTTATTATTTCTTCGGCCAATCGATTTTGCTAATTACCAACTACCTCTGGAAGGTACGAATCGTCTATCTTCAAAACTGTAGGAGATATAACGTTTTTTCCAAATTGCGGGGGCGGGAGGGGGCGTGGACAAAATTTGAAACAAACTTGATCTGCGAGCAGATAAAAGAAGCATTTGTCCCATACATGTCAAACCTCTATCTCTTACCATCTCTGAGATCTAGGTGTTCATACAGACAGACGGAAAAATTACCTACATTATAAATACCGCCCTGACTACCTCGGTTTTTCCAGACAGTTGGAAAGTGGCTAAAATACTGGCTACTCCAAAAACTAATGGAGACTTTCGACCAATTTAAATTCTACCATTTATTGCAAAGGTTTTCGAGAATTTGATGGCCAGTCAAATTAACGATTTTATGCTTAGCAACCATCTTCTGAGTGATAATCAATTCGGGTTTAGGAAAAATAGGAGCTGCACGACAGCTATACTAAATATAGTTGAGGACATCAGAAAAAACATGGATGATGGCAATGTTACTTTTCTGACACTGCTTGATTATAGCAAAGCTTTTGATACCGTCAACCATGACATATTATGCACGAAAATGAAAAGACTCTATTGCTTCTCAAGTACTGCACAAAAACTATTGCGATCCTACCTAACCAATAGGCGTCAAGCTGTTGTTACATCGTCCGCCTCTTCGTCATTTCTGTCCCTTAAGCGTGGAGCCCCCAGGGATCAGTTCTATTTATGTAAATGATCTCCCAGATGTTTTGTCAGAGTGTGTAGTTCATATGTATGCTGATGATTTTCAAATGTATGTCTGTCGTCCATTGTCCAAAATTAAGGAATGTGTTACTGTGTCCAACAGTGAGTTATCTAAAGTTAGTGAGTGGTCAAACAAGAATGGACTAGGCTTAAATTCGATAAAAAAGCATTAGAAACAGGAAAATTGCCAAAATTAAAAATTGAGAATAATGCAATAGACTAAATATGTAGAAAAAGTATGCAATCTAGGTATAACGCTTAATCAAACTCTTTCCTGGAGTGATCATATAATCAAGGCTGCAGGCAAAATATACGGATCCCTCAGACTACTGTATCTCACACAGCACTTTCTACCTACGCATATTAGACTTTTAATAGCTAAGACCTGTTTGACTCCCTGTCTCTTCTATGGAGTGGAAATTTTTGGCAACTGTGATGCAGCTAGCAAACACAAGCTGAATATAGCCTTCGACAACATAGCTAGATACGTCTTTGACCTAAAGTCAACTGACCATGTTTCAAATTACTCCAAAAAGCTTTTTGACCTAAATTTAGATAGTTGAATACAATATAGAGCATTGATATTTCTACATAAGCTTATTAGTACCAAAGAACCAAAGTACCTGTATGAAAAACTGGAATTCTCAGCATCACGAAGTACTAATAATATTGTCTGCTTAAGACATCGATTATCCTCATCCGAAAAACATTTTTATATATATGCTGTTCGCCTATGGAACAATCTTAGAAGCGCACCTCAATTTCGAGTTAAGCTATTTGCACACTTCCAAAATAATAGACAGTAAAAGCTTAGCACATATTTAATCTACCATAATCTACTAAAAATATCAATTTCTTTTTCACAATGTTTTTTTCTTAATGTTAATGTGGCATTTATTTAGATTTAAGGATTCAATTAGAATTTTCGTATTTTGTGAATTTTTATTTGTATTTTTGTGACTAGTGCCCTAATCATCAATTTTAAACAACTTGTAGCACTAGGAAGTAAGTAAGTAATAATAAATAAATGTCTATGTCGACTCGGCTGTTGATGCTGATCAAGAATATATATACTTTATAGGGTCGGAAATGCTTCCTTCTTCCTGTTACATACATTTGCACAAATTCATGATCCCCTTTTACTCATTTTCAATGGGTAACGGGTATAAAAACTAGACTATCAGGACATAAGGCTGATTTAAAACGACGATACTAGACACCAATTTTAAAAACAGCACTTGTGGCCCACTATGCTAAGAGCAGACATGCACCAGATTTTTCAAACAGAACAATAATACAACAAACGGTTCACTTAAGCTATGTTTCACATAATTTGCACGCCCATAGACATAAGACTGAATTACCAAACGGACACAAAAAATTGTGCTCACATATACAGACACCTACTTGACTAAAAACTCCGCAGCTGACTAATTGGACGCTGTTGCTCTCTGTATGTAAACTTTTAACAATTTCGACAACATCTCAAAATATATTGGAGATACTTGCACATAAAATATTTACAACCTTGAGCCTGCCCACGAGAATTCTTAAATAATTAAAAACAGGTCGCCAAGCCCAACAACTGTAGTTGTTAGTGTTAAACTGCTGAGTTCTAATACATAACACAAAACATACTCAAATAGTGGGAAGGAAATTCTTATAAAGACCCAGAACTGTTTGAATTATCGAAAGTACTATTACCAGTTCCTTGTACTCAAGTACATAAGTGTCGGAGGACTATGTTCTAGTGTACAATTGATTAAGAAACAAACTTTAAACAGAACTCTGATACTAACGCAACTTGAGACGAAAGACCCATCAGCCTAGCTGGACAGTGTAAAAATATCCAATTAAATGACAATCCCATTTATCATTCTCAATTCTCTTCGTGTCTTAATTAAGTAATTAAGTAAACACCTTTTAACTGTCAATCACGTGCCAAAGTGTCCTTTGGCCTTAAGTGACATTTGCTGTTTTCACACACCCACACACACATACACACACTCACTCACACACACACTGCAAAAAGTAGGCAACAAAATTGCACAAAATGAAATTAAACTTTTCTCTTTTGTATCTTTTGTATCATCATTTGGCATTTTCCCCAAGCCAGCCAAAAGTTTAAGCGCTTTCACACTGGCTATTGAAATTTTTGGCAAAACAACCGACAGCCGGACCCGGACCCTGACCAACGGCGCATTGTGTTTTAATTAACTTTTTGCCCAACACTAAATGCATTTGCCTGTCCTTGCCGTCAGTGCAGTGAAAATTTGAAAATTTCGTAATTACATTTATGCGTTTTGATAACTGCCCTTGCATCTATAAAAGTGGATAATGACCTGGCTGCCAAATTATTTTGCCAACTGGCGGTTGGTGTGAACGAAATCTTCCAAGTTGTTTTAACTACTTCGCAGTTGCCCCCGAAGTGGGGCCAACTTAACTTAACTAATGAGCTCAGCTTTCAAGTGGAACAGCTGCTTAATTAACTTGCAGCCGCAAAACTAATGCAGCTTGCAGTAAAAGATTCTGCTATTAATTAGCAAAGCAAATGAATTGTAAAGCAACTGCTTCTCCGCCCCATTCACAATACTCAACAACAAAAAATAATAAGAAAATTGAGGAAGAAATATAACAAAATAGAATAGCAACATTTTTTCAACGGAAACTGGGAAGAGCTGCCCCAATCCCACCCCTCCCCCGGCACAGGAAGTGAATGTAGCTATTTCAAAGCTGAAATATTGCTAGAGAGAGTTTAAGGGCTAATAACATTTCATAAATCTTTTGTCATCAACGAGGGGACTAACAAAAGTTTGAAAAGCAGTTACTTTAAAATCTGTTACAGAAGGAGGGTGGATTCCGCATATATCGTATAACTTACGTTTGTTCATAACTATTAGTATCTGAAATCAGGCTGGTCGTCCGTTACAAAAGAAGCTATTAAAAAAGAGAAATTTGATTTAAAAAAGATGTGAGAACAGGTTGTGTATTATGTGCTTCGGTTGTCACTTACATAAGTCTGTGTATGCGTGTGTCACTTTGTACTTGATACAAAATACACCATTCTGAGTACTCGATACTAATCGCTTGTAATTAAGTACATGAAACTCAGTACTCGATACTTAGTACTCGGTACTCAATACTCGGTTTAAAGTACTCAACACCGGTAAAATCGGCTGACTTTGCAAAGACAAATTCTTACCCTAAAAAAATCTGCCAAAAAGATAAAATTGTTCTAGTTTGAAATTTTTCCATTTCTTAAGCTAAGGTCCCACAGGCAAATAAAATTTTAACACATTGTGCAATCAAAGTTTGCATTGAACTGTAAATGATTGCGTAAAACAAATTAATTATCCTATATATCCAGATTTATGGACCTCAATGATTTCATAAAGCACTTTTAGCTGCCTACTAAAACTTGTCGGCAATGCCGTAGAGGTTAAGGCCTATGACTGAAAGGTAGTGAGTCCTAGGGTCAAGTCCCAGTTTGAGACATGTATATTTTTTTTGTAATCTAGAATTTTAAAACAATTGCATTAGCTCCCGAGTACCAGTATATGCTATTAAACACAGCAAAGGAAAATATGAATTGTTTCTCCTTTTCATTGGTCAAACAATATCTCCTGACAGGAGTTTATGAATAACAAGTGAGAAAGTCGGTCAAGCCCGACTATAACATACTCTGTACCTGGAGTAGAAGCTGAATACAATGCTGGTGCTGCGCTCATCTCAAAGTCTCTCTCTCTTTTTCTCTCTCACTCTCTCTCTCTCTCTCTTTAAGATTGTGCGGTGTTAGTTGGAATAGGGTGGGAGGGGGTGGGGGAGGGTGATGTACTTTTTTGCTCATAACTTGAGAACCGCTCATCCGATTTTATCATCTAACTTTCTCTAGAAGGTACGAATCGTCTAACTTCAAAACTGTAGAAGATATACCGTTTTTTCCAAATTGCGGGGGCGGAAGGGGGCGTGGCAAAAATTGAAAATAAACTTGATCTGCCTGCAGCTATAAGAAACATTTGTCCCATACATGTCAAACCTCTATCTCTTACCGTCTCCGAGATCTGTTTGTTCATACGGACGGACGGACAGACGGACGGACAGTCGGACAGACGGACGGACAGACGGACATGGCTATATCGACTCGGCTGTTGATGCTGATGAAGAATATATATACTTTATAGGGTCGGAGATGATTCCTTCTCACTGTAACATACTTTTGCACAAACTTAATATACTCTATGTACCTTCGGTACAGAGTATAAAAAGGTTAAATAGTAAGGGGCCTAAATGACTACCTTGGGGGACCCCAGATTGTACATTAGTAGAGATTTGAAACGAACTCGTTGAGATCTATCATTTAAGTACGACTTTATCCAGTTGAGGAGGATTGGTGGGAAGCCGAGCAGACACAATTTATGTACTAAGAGCTCGTGATTGACTGAGTCAAAAGCTTTACTGAAATCAGTATAAACTACATCAGTTTGTTGCTTATTGACGAACCCATTGTTTACAAGAGTAGTAAATTCAAGTAGATTTCTGTACGATTCTTCATGAAACCATGTTGAGATATAGCTATTACCGAACGACAATAATGTTGTAGTTGGGGAGTCAGGATCTTTTCAAAAAGCTTAGGAATGTCCAATAGTTTCGATACGCACCTGTAGTTCGAAATGATTGACTTTGGTCCCTTTTTATGGATAGGAATAATATAGGATTCCTTCCAAAGACTAGGGAATTCTCCCTGTTGAAGAGATGTGGCACAAAGTTTTAACACACAGCTGGGAACTTTGTCAGGTCCGGGACTGAAAGAGGACTTGATTTATCGTAGGCTAGACAAAACACAACATGCATCTACAACAGGGCATACAATGCAGTTGGAATTAGCCACAGAATAAGAATATTTAGAGACAAAATTATTAGCAGATGCAGAATCGTTGAAAAAATGTTGCAAATAGATCGGCAATATCAGAGTCGTTGTCACCCGATACATCATCTAAAGAAAGGGAGGGCGGAAATTGAGAGGATTTCCTTTTAGCATTAACAAAGTTGTAGAACTTCTTTGGGTCGTCCTGAAAGCTTAACTTACATCTGACCAAGTAGTCCTTATAGCATTCTGAGTTGAGGACCATAAACTTGGATCTTATAGGCATATTAACTGGCAGCCGCTCACGCGATAAAGCTAGGCATCACGACAGCAGACACCTGCAGGAAATGTAAGGAACCTGGAGTAGCAGAAACTCTAGAACACCTCATCTGCAGCTGTCCAGCAATCGCCCCTCTGCACTCCTCAAGCTTCTCCTCTCTGGAAGAGCTTCTCCCAAACAACTATTGGCATTTGCCAAAACGTCAAGGATCCTACAGGATTTCTGAAGGAAATGGTAAGGACCGTTAGGTCTATGTGTGGCTCCCCTACATGGGGCCAGCCGGAAATACCTACCTACCTACCTTCCCGACCGATAGACTTGGTGATAAAAATAATTTCTTTATTAAAAATAAATTTATCATTATAAAATAAGAAAAGAAAAGTCTTCGGGCGGTGGTAAAGCTCTTATATTGTTGAAAATATGTAATGCCCGCCAGCATATCAAGATCATTTTTGCATTAAATTTGACGCCTTACATTCATTTCTCAACCTAAGTCAATCCCGAAATAACCTAACCAAGTACAAAATAAAATCCCAGGTCATAGTAGCTAAAAGCCTTTATAACGCCGAAGTCAAGCAACGGATTAAGAAGTGGTGTATAAATGAATGATAGGGCGTTCAAATACTTTTCAAGAGAGCATTACCTTTTCATAATGAAATACACGATACTGAAGATATACCCCTTATTCTGAAGGTACTTTTTTACCCAATCGAAAAACTAGCTTTTCCACGATTTCTCGAAAAAATTATTTGTACTGTATTTTGGACTCAGCAATAGGATTTACATATGAAATGACTGCCAAATGGTCGGGATTGGAAATGTTGTAAACTTGTGTAATTAATTTCACTATTCATAAATTTACCATTTCCTTTAGTTTGAGCAAAACTTGAATGTTAAATGCATTCAGCAGCTACATAACAAAAAAAAAGATTCTTTCCCAGGAAACTTTTTATGTTTTGCTTTCTCCACATATTTGTATACAATGTGAGAATCAGAATCAGTTGTAGAATCAGCAGCATTGATAACAATTTTTTTGGTGATCATTTATTAGTGCATTTTGAGATGAGTCGCAAGCGTAATTGTACATTTCACGTGGAAAGTAATGTTTCGGAATGTACTTTCGAAGAGTATTGAGATGTTATAAGAATTAATGTCTGCAAATTGGGAAAATTCCCTACAGTACTGCGACTTTAGTCTCCGAAGTCAGCATGCAATAGAGGGAGGAGCGAAAGAGAATGAATATTCGTACGCAATCAAATGAATAAAAACACACTCTCTAAAGGAGAGCACACACATGCGACTGAAAGATGAACTGATGACTGAACATGAAATTTTAGTACGTCAGCAAGCCGATAAAAACAGACTTGATTGATTGATTCAGCAAAGCTAAGCTTGCAACTGCATTTTTAAGATCAATCCAGAGCTTGTTGTGCACACTAGATCATTAGATCAGATCAGCCATAAGTTCTGCCGTCAGTTCCTCTTTCAGCTCTTATGCATATATTTCGTAGTCAGCGCTAGAATTGTAACCCTATAGCTTCGCTTTTTAAGTTTTTTTTTAAAGTTGCATTTTTGAAACTAATCAAACATTGGTTACCATCCTCGTACTTAGTTCAGCTTAAAGCTGAATGCAGGGCATTTGCCCTGGTACAAGCTGACCCAGTTGCTGCGAAACATGGACAAGCATATCAAGTGCACTAAAACACATACACACACACACACACACACACACGCACACGCACAGTTAAGTAATAACTAATAGCCGACCCACCGACCCCACGTGGTCTTCACCTTGTCCCTGATGTCCCTGTTGTGTGCGTGTGTGTGTAATTAAAGCATAAATCAGGGATCAAATTCATGGAAAATCGCACAAAGTTTAATTGGCAATAATATTTATTCATTTGACAACTGACACCCAACAGCCATCACTTCTCAGTCCGGGTTGTTTAGAAGTCTACATCTGGTGTACGGTTCTTGGTAAAATATGTTGCCAAAAGCACAAAATGGAATTCTATACGATTAGATATTTTTTGTCTATTTGTTGTGGCATACTTTTAGGCGAACGCTTTGCAGATAAACTGTCAG
This sequence comes from Lordiphosa clarofinis, assembly GCA_018904275.1. NCBI lineage: Eukaryota > Metazoa > Arthropoda > Insecta > Diptera > Drosophilidae > Lordiphosa > Lordiphosa clarofinis. The sequence continues at coordinate 2,715,177 of JAEIGQ010000020.1, forward strand.
AGGCTTAGAGCACATTAAGGTAAAGGGGGTAAAATTTTGATTTATCGCTTGGATAACAAAATTTATCCTCATGGGAGTATTTACAAAATGTGTAAAAAAATACATAGATCCGCACCTCATACAATTTTTTTTTTATTTGGCAATCAATGTCAGAAAATCCTAGAAGTGTTTCGTGCTGCTAAAGAAAGTTTAAATTTAAAGAAATTCCCCCCCTAAATCACATTATTCCCCGCCTTTGTATCTCCTACACGTTGGCTCTCTTTTCCCCCCCCTTTGTTGCTCTATAAACAAACACATCCACGCGAAATTTTTTTATACGCTGTCAACCTTTTTTTTTGTTTTTCTCTTTCTCCTGCCCTTTGGTTAACAATTGGCGGCCGTTGGTGTTGCTGTTGTAGCTTATCCCCAACTATGTACGAATGAGAACTATGCACATTAAGGCAAAGTCACATACTTTTTGCTACGTCTCGGTATCTCTGGGGACTATGTCTCAAGTGGCTGCCCCAGCTGTCTAGGATTCCAACCGTTTTTAGCATTGTGTCAACAGTGTGTTTTGTTTCTCTATTTTCCCCGTTCTCCTGTTTGTTGTTGTTTACATTCTTTTGTTTTTGCATTATCTGTAGGTTTCTGCACAAATGCCTCCGTATGTTGCAAGTGTTTATAGAGCTGTTAGCGGTTCGCAAACAACTTGTAAAGAATTTAACATTATTCTGCAATCTTTTGAAGTTTAATAGATTCAAAATTAAAACTAAATCAACGATGGCAGGCAAAATTGTCTTCCATACATCGAGCAGACCGATGCCGGTTGACGAAGTCCTCAATGCGAAGCTCGATGAAGCCTGAAGTCCTTAGTGCGAAGCACCACTAAGCCCTCGACGAGGGGCTTTATCAACCCAGCAACAACCTCAACTTAGGGAAAAACTTGCCATCAGAAAAGAAGGTTCGCTCCCGACCTGGTCACTGGAGGGAAATCTCCCGTGAAATTCCGCCTATCGAATTCTGTTCAATGTACTAGCTAATAATGTTCCAAAGATAACAAAAATGGTGTGGCTACGCCACGTTAACCATTAAGTTAAGCGGAAGCATACACAGGCGGGGAAATAAGAACTACACGCTGTGCAACCTTAAGGAAGACGGGGAAGGAATACACTTCGTAGGCAGATGTCCCGCTTTCAGAGAGTTTCGGTGCAGATCCCTGGGAAGAACACAACTTATGGATCAGGAGAAAATAATCAGTGAATATCCCTTCAACTGAATCATGCTTGCAGAATATATAGAAAAGGCCATAAATTATAGGAAATTAATTACAAGCGAGTTTAGTGTATCACTCATACGTACTGTTGCTCTTGCCATCATGCTTTATTTTTAAGTACTTGGCTAAGGCGTGGTTTGAAGTCATAACATTTGACACAAAAGGTACCATGACCGTTGAAAAAATTGTTTCTTTAAGGAAACAGGCAAAATTTCTGCTATTTTATGCTGTTCACTTCTAGATGAAAGCAAGTTTTAGCCATACACTAAGAGGCTATCAAGATATCTTTGTAGTGAGGTCCCACACGCACTGAACTGTAGTGTTTATAAATAATTATTATATATTTTTATTATTATATACCGGAAATTTGTTAATGAATCCAAAATTCCTTACTTATTCTATAGCCCATGGTAGCCCAAATGGTCACTCAAAATGATTTTCACTGTTATGTCGGTATCTAGAAGGCCCGTGCGTTCATGTAAACAAGACCCTTGGAAACCCGCTCATAGACCATGCTGGCTCCAACCTGGAAGCCATACTAGTCGCATTTTCATATTAAAATTTGGTCTTAGTCTCCGACCAGAAATACATTCGATTCCTGCTCCATTTTTGTTTGTTGCTCGTTTAAATTCAAAATTGACATCTTTTAAAATGATACGGAGAGTTCGTTGACGAAATTTCGATTCGGTGAACGGCTGGCCCCATGTAGGGGGGGCCACACATAGACCTTACGGTCCTTAGTGAGGCCGGGTGCTTTATGGTACCATTTCCTTTAGAAATCCTGTAGGATTCTTGACGTTTTGGCAAATGCCAGTAGTTGTTTGGGGAAGCTCTTGGCTGCCTCTTCCAGAGTGGTGAAGCTTGGGGAGTGCAGATGTTTTAGTCTTGTCGTGGCGATTGCTGGGCAGCTGCAGATGAGGTGTTCTAGAGTTTCTGCTACTCCAGGTTCCTTACATTTCCTGCTGGTGTCTGCTGTCGTGATGCCTAGCTTTATCGCGTGAGCGGCTGTTAGGCAGTGACCAGTTAATATGCCTATAAGCAGTCTGCTGTCTCTTCTTTGGAGCTGCAGCGTAAGTGCGTTAGTTTTTTGTCTTTCTTCTTGCACATAATTTTAGAGATTCTGCAGCCGGTCGCGTTCTTCCACTTTTCCTCTGCTTCTTTCTCCGCTATCTCTTCCATCTTGCTGTATAGCGTCTGTAGGGAGATAGGTAAGTTTAGTGTTGCTTCTCGGCTTAGTGCAACCCCGGCTTTTGCAAGAGTGTCCGCCATTTCGTTTCCATCAATGCCCTGGTGGCTGGGAATCCAGTAGATTTGCACCTTGCTGGAGGTGCTGAGTGAATCTAATGCTTCTCTGCTTGCCAGAACATTTTTGGAGTTGATGGCGTGACTCTGCATTGCTTTGATTGCCGCTTGAGTTGATCGTTTGGTGCGTGTAATTCAATTCAGCTGCTTTCCTTATAGCGAATACTTCCGCCTGGAATATAGTGCAGTGGTTTGGCAGTTTGTATGAGAGTTTCACTTCCGGTTCCTTGCAGTACACGGCGGCTCCGACTCCTGAGGCCATCTTTGAGCCGTCCGTGAAAAGGTGCATTGCTTCCTGAGCCAGCCCTGTACGCCAGTCTTCTGGTCCCAGTAGTGCTGATGCGCCTGTGAAGTTGGTTTTTGGGATCATGTAGTCCGTGCTACTGTTAATCTCTCTGCCCACTGTGCTGTGTCCATAGCTTTGCAGAGCCATGGTGCCTGCCGCGCAAAGACGTTGGGCAGTCCTGTGTGCAGTAAGGCGTGCTTGGATGTTCAGGGGGTTGACACCTAGAATGTGTTCCAGTGCTTTTGTTGGAGTAGACCGCAGCGCCCCCGACAAAGGTTTAAACATGAACGAAAATTTGTTTGATTTTTTATTTTATTATGTACACCCCAAAAAGGATCAGTTAAATTCCTTATCGGCGTCCACCCTAGTGAGCATATTAGAAAAAGAGTAGCATTACAACAAACTTTTTAGTTCGGGAATGCTTTACATAATAAATACACCCACACATGTCAGACTTAACTTCAAAACAGACACAGAGGACCGCGCTCATTCGTAAAGAAATTTTCTAAACACAAATAAAAACAAGAGCGCAAGTTAAAGTCGGCTCTAACCGACTTCGATATACCAGTTACTCATGAAAAAACAAGTTTAACAGTGTTCTTGCGTTCCTTAGGGTGAACATCTGAAAAGTATGCAACACTTTTTAACTCGGCTATTTTTCACACTATTGCTCATAACTTGAGAACCGTTCAGCCGATCTTTATCATTTCTTCGGCGAATCGATTCATTTTGCTAATTACTAACTATCTGTAGAAGGAATCGTGTGTCTTCAAAACTGTAGGAGATATAACGTTTTTTCCGAATTGTGGGGGCGGGAGGAGGCGTGGCCAAAATTTGAAACAAACTTGATCTGCGTATTAGTCCCATACTTGTCAAACCTCTATCTCTTACCATCTCTGAGATCTGTTTGTTCATACGGACGGACGGACAGACGGACATGTCTATATCGACTCGGCTGTTGATGCTGATCAAGAATATATATACTTTATATGGTCGGAAATGATTCCTTCTGCCTGTTACATACATTTGCACGACTTTAGCATACCCTTTTTACTCTACGAGTAACGGGTATAAAAAAAGATTTAGTTACTAATTTCACACTGCTCACAAGAACTCGCCAGAGCACTGCTTGTACATTTGCTTAAAGATGTTTTATGCGTATTTTACTTTTGTTGTGTTGCTTTTGCAATGCGATTCGTCTGTATGTTTATGGGCTTTCGTTTAATGTTTTATGCACATTTCACTTTTGTAAAACTCAAGTTTCTGGGCTCTACCGAGGCCGAGGTAGCAATGCGATTCGTCTGTATGTTTCTGTGCTTTTGTTTAATGTTTTATGCACATTTCACTTTTGCAAAACTTAAGTTTCTGGGCTCTACCGAGGCCGAATGCCATTTTGGTAGCGCCCGTTTGTACATATGTGTTATGTCAGCTACTGTTTTTCGTCGCGAACTATAAGCATTTCAATGATCAATTGTTAATCACTCTTTTAACTATTTAGTTAAGAACACAGATTAGGCTTAGGTTCGGTATATTGGAGGCGGCATGCTGCCGGTAAGCATGAGTGTTAAAAGAGGCGAAAGTGTCGAGCATTGATAGTTGTTAGTGATGTGTGAACCACGTTGATGAACTGTATCTTCGATTGGAGCTGGATGAACTGGGACCGCCACAATAGTCACAGTTGTGGCGCCATCTATTGGTTAGTCTTAGAAATCAAGCAGTGGCGCCATCTATTGGACAAGTAATGACTGCAACAGCAGCGCTGCTACTGCAGGTACAGAGCATATTACAGTCGGGCTTGACCGACTTTCTTACTTGTTTTGGAAAACACATATCGAACCAGCTCCATCTCGAGAATTTCCGGCATTACCCCGATTTCATTACCGTTTGACATACATTTTTTTTTTGATCTAGACTCCAGAAAACACTGAACCCACTTTCAGTAATAAAGGCCATGGCCATGAAAGGCATTTTCAAAAATTCATTCTAGACTTTTATCTTTTTCGTAGCCCACAGAAAAAGTATCTGAGGCTGCCTGCCTCGCTTACATTTCTCAATTTCATAAATTTTAAAATTCCTTTAACGTTTCACCAGAACCGCATTATCCCTTTTTCAACATGCAGCTTTCAAAATTCAAACAGCAAAGGTGTTTCAATTAGCAGCGTTCAGCGCTCAGCCCACGTGCCGCTGGAAGGGAAATCTTAATTACAATACCCAAAAAATATTATGTTTATGCATATTTAAAGCGGGGGACTTAATGAATTTTTGTAAAACTTGCCGCCGTCGTGTCTGTACAAGAGTTGATGCGTGTTGACACCGTTTGCATGCCTGTTGCCGCTTAAGGTTGAGTTTCTTTTCTTTTTTCTATTTATTTTCTGAGGTGCTGGCAAAATGCATGCATACATAATGTAGTCTACTTAGGGGGGAGACGCGGTGAGCTGAAGAGTTAGGTCCTTGTTGTTGTAGCTGTTGGCTGCTGCCATGTGTGTTAATAGTGTATTCTACTTGGGGGAGCTGTGACCAGGGACATGAGTGAATCGTGGAAAAGCCTTTAAGTAAGTCGACGACAAACGGTTATGGAGATTGAATATTCTCAGCATTTAATGGAAGGCTTAAACGGATTTGCAGTAAAATTATGACTAAATCTATTTTGGTTATAGAATTACACTTAAATGGGACAATAATAATTGTTCATTACATTACAAACTCTTTCCTTTACTCTGTCAGTTTAATGATTGTTTAATACTTGTTTTTGCTCTTGTTTAGTTTGTGACTTAATTTTATTTGTTGCGCAAACTAAAAACAAAAGTCCTTCAAATTTGCATTGTATCTCTGAAACACACCAAAAGTTACAGTTGTTACGGAACAAAAAGGGAATATAAATAAGCTACGTGTTTATGCGTTACTCAACTTTCTCTCCATTGAATAAATCCTATTGACTTTTTCAAGTTTATGTTGATTTTGATACAGCTGTCAACTGTGCATCTCCCCCTGCAATTGTAACAAACAAAAAATGTTTAAAACACTGTGGAGACCGACCTACCGGCGGGCAATAAATCTAACGATAATTTGATGCGCGGCATTTTACGATGCTTTGGAGCGACCCTGTTGAAAGGTTAATGCTCCTTGGCTCTTTGCCGCCTGTCAACTGCCTCTAAGCGTGGGCTCAACTTAAGCCAATTAAATTAGACAAAGCGAAATTGTTGCATATCTTTAGGGGCTTCGCCTTGCTTAGAGTGAGTTCATTTTTCAGCATTTTCAATTAGAAATTCGTTAGGCGATTTCTTTATGGCTTTTGGCCAACACTTTGTTTAATGACAAAGACTTAAGAGTGAAATCAAATGTCATAAATATTGAAAGGAATGAAACCAAGATTGTTAAAGTGCACCCACTAAAGTGATGACTTTTACAGTTTACACTAGAGCTATTCCTTTAAATAAGTATTGGGCTTTTATGATAAAAGTTGTTGACTTTTGTAGGCATAAACTTGGAATTTTGGAAAAAATTCAAGAAAAAGTTTAGGGGTTCGATTTGTGGCACATTCCTTCGGTTTCCGAAATGGAAAAATGTCCGTCTCTAAATTAAAACGAGAGCGCAAGTTAAAGTCGGCTCTAAACGACTTCGATATATCCGTTACTCATGAAAAAACAGGTTCCACGTCTATTCAACACAAAACAATTTGAACACGTCAATTCAACACACGTCAATGCAACACCTGTCAATTCAACAAATGTCAATTCAACACACGTAAATTCAACACACGTCAATTCAACACAACACAATTATAGCACATATACAATTTCAACATAATCAATTTCAACACAAAACAATTGAACATGGGCATTTGCCCAACAACATATTACTATTTCAACACAGTACAATTTCAACACTGGAAAAAAAAAACAATTTAAAAAAATATTTTTTTCAATCTTGCAAGTGGCAATGTCAGTCGAATCTGACTTTATTATCCTTCGAAATTGTATGCACATTTAAAAGCACCAGAGATAACATTCTTTTGATCACAACTTGAATAAATTTCATCCGAATGCAGACGTTGTAAATTTCGTAAAATTTTTGCCTGCCGCTTGTGTCACCCTTCTTTCCCAGCATGAATTTGTTTGTGTTTAATTTGTAATGTGTTGAAATGACGTATTTTTAATTGACTTTTTGAAATTTATGTGTTGATTATACCGGGAATTGGTTAAATCGGCGGGGGATGAAGGTTGCGATTGTGGAAAGATTGCGCCGCAGGCAAAAAATTTTTAACTGCAGCTAGTGTCCTCCTTCTATCTCTGATGGTACTACACACTTGCATTATATTTACTATCACTAATAAAAGTCATCGTTACTCAACTTTAGGTTCCACGTCTATTCAACACAAAACATTTGACAAAAACAAGTCAACACACGGCTATAAGTCATTTCAAATTTATATTTAATAATAAATAAATTATTTTGTTTTGTGTTGAATTGACGTGTTGAAATTGTTTTGTGTTCAATAAACGTGTGTTGAATTGTTGTGTTTGGTGAAATTACTTAGTGTTGTATTGACGTGTGTTGAAATTGTTTTGTGAAGACTTTGTTTTGTGTTGAATTTGTTTGTGTTAAATTGACGAATTGTTGAATTGTGTTGTTGGGTGAAATGACTGTGTGTTTTATAGACGTGTCACCAAAAAACATGTTTAACAGTGTTCCTGCGTTCCTTAGGGTGAACATCTGAAAAGTAAGCAACACTTTTTTCATTCGAATATTTTTCACACTTTTGCTCTTAACTTGAGAACCGCTCATATGACCTTTATCATTTCTTCGGCAAATCGATTTATTTTGCTAATTACTAACTATCTCTAGAATCATATATCTTCAAAACTGTCAAACCTCGATCCCTTAGCATCTCTGAGATCTAGGTGTTCATACAGACGGACGGACGGACAGACGGACATGGCTATATCGACTCGGCTGATGATGCTGATCAAAAATATATATACTTTATAGGGTCGAAAATGATTCCTTCTCTCTGTTACATACTTTTGCACAAACTTAATAAACTCTATGTGCCTTCGGTACAGAGTATAAAAATTTTCAGTTTTGGCCACGAAGCCTTGGTTCGCGGATTATTGTTCAAATTTTCTTTTTAACGTGTGTTTTTTACAGTTAGGATACATTTTCCGGTGTTCTTGTACGCAACGTAATAAAAATTGTTTTTGTTCCTCCTCTTGCATCAACTTAACCGCTCTTTCGGCGACATCGTTTACTACCCTCAGTTCCGAAACTTTCTTTCTAGCTTCTTTAAACGAAGTATTATTTGACCACAAAGTAGGATATTCATGTAGAGAACTGTCTTCAATTTTAAGGCGATTAAACAAGGACTTGCTTTTTTACTGATATGAATATGCGCCTTTTCCCAAAAGATAACACACTCGCGAAAAGTGAAATTCGCGCTTTCATAGACAGTTTAATTCACCCCACGGATATTGTAAAATAAAACAGCTAGAACTTGTCCATTAGACGAAGGCTTTGAACCCGTTATTTGAAGTTTTACGTCACCTATTAAAAATATACCACAATTAGAACTCTGAAATTTCATTGACATGTTAAGTGATGGAAAGTGATGTTTGGTGTTTCGGATCAGAATTTAAGGGTACTGTATACCTTCAGGTGTCATTTTTTAAAGGTTTACAAAAAATTAGATTACTCAAAAACTATAAGTGGTATTAAGAAGCGGATTTTTTCATTGGATAGGTAATCGGTTAAACTTTAATTTAGTAATTTTTGTTGTTGATGTTGTACCTACGGTTGTTGTTGTATTTTTGTTCAAAGATAACCAAAAATTTAAAACATAGGCCCATGGTTGCAAAAATTTTTTGAGAACGGATGATCTGAATTTAAAACTGAAGATGGGGTTTGGTTATGAATTGATGTAATTCTGGTGTGAACTAGGATATTTTGGATCGGTCAATAAATGACGTAGTTATGGGGTTTCAAAGTCAAAACTTCGAAAACTGACTATTTTTTCCCACTGTATTGGTCCTAGCTCCGTTATTTGATCAAAAATATCCTAGTTCACACCGGAATGGTGGGTATTAGGAGTAATTTAAGGGAAAGAATTTGAATATCGGTCAACAGGTACTCTTTAAATCTTTGCAACCATTTTGGAAAAAGTGGTTCCGAGATAATCGCATTTAAAGATTCGACATCTGTTTTCGATGAAATAAAAATCGTGAATGTATAAATCGGATTTGGTGCATTTGGGTGTTAACTTTCACCGAAAAAAAAGATTATCAAAATCGGTTTAGCAGTTCTCCAGAAATTTGAGTCAAAGTGCGTTAAGACATGGTAAAAAATAAAATCTCCAAAAATTTCCAAGTAAAATTTTTTTTTTTCAAAAATTTTTTTTCCATAATATCGAACATTTTATAAATATTTATAAAGTTTTTGACCAAAATAGGGAAAAAAATACGAATTTCTAAAAATACGAGGATCGATAAAAACAATTTTCATATAAAAGGGTCGGAAAAAATAATTGTTTTTGTTTATATCTTTAAAACTGAGTTTCGGATCGGCTTGAACGTTTTGCAGGATGCTTATAAGATCCTAATAGAACGTTTAAGCAAATAAAAAAAAAATCCAAAAAAAATTTTTCTGAAGGTATACAGTACCCTTAAAGTGAAGTTGTGCGTCTTCATTTCGACTCGTTAGTGTCAGCCTCAGAGAGAAAGTACTGAAATGTTTAACCATGGTCCTACCTTCTCCAAATTTGACTTAAAAGTAAAAAATTTAGAGGGTATATTTGATTTTTTGGGACACCCTTATGTATGTAAGTGGTTACTGCTACTCTACCTTTTTTCCTACATTGCTCTATTGTTTATTGTTTTTGATCAAGGGACGCGCACTTTAAAAAATGTTAGGGTATCAGTAGTGTCCAGAAGCAAACTTGTCGAGAATTGTAAAACTAGTAAAATTGCAGTCATGGTGCTTGGTTAATCATGTTGATGACTTTCCATCGTTTCAAACCTTCGCTGGCCCTTTAAGGGGTTATATACAGTTAGGATTTTCAAAAAATCGATTTTTTTTTTTTGCATTTTCTTAATATATATATATCTGAGTATACACACACAAAATTTCAAGTCGATCCGACGAATATTTTCGAAGTTATAGACACATTAGTGAAAAAAATTAACTACATGTAAAGTGCTTTCAAAACTTTAATCGCGTTTTTCTCGAAACAGTGTTTTCAAAGTCGGTGAGCAAGATTTCTCAGAAACGGCTGAACCGATCGGACTGCGATTTTTACACAAGCTTCCTAACTATATTTTTTAGTAATTAATCGAAGGATTTCCCGATCCGATGAAAATTTCTAATTTTTCTAAACAATTAAAGAGCCGAATTTTGGTCGAAAATCGAACCTTTTGCTTTGAGTAGCCCCCATTTTGTCAAAAAAATTTTTTTTGCTAATTCCTTCGATTAATCACTAGATTATTCATTATATTAATGAAATTTATTTGGTTTTCGCATTTTAGTTGAGCCAGTCCAGAGATATCGTGCTCACCGCAAGGGGCCTTTTTTTGCGGACCTCTGCAACATTGGCAATATCAACGTTCCCGATGATTATTTTTGGCAATAAAAAAAATGTGAATATAGTTTAAGGTTGTCATAATATACCTGGCAAGTTTCAAATCAATAAACCAAATAGTTTGCTTAGAAGAAATTCTTGAAAAATGCCTTTTTTTCGACCTCCTAACTGTATATAACCCCTTAAACCAATATAAACAGTCATTGATCTTGGAATTCTTTTTTGACCCCAAAATGAGTTTCAATCCTCATATGTCCTGTTTTGTTAATAGGGAAAATGGTGCTCTTGGATTCATTAAACGTTGGTAAGGAATTCAATTTAACCTTCGAACAGTCTTATGTGTTTCTTTTCTTCCAGATGATTCTCTGAACTCTTCTGAACTTTTAGGTCGCCTCAACGTCAAATCGAGCTAGAACAGAAACTGTTCCCATTAAAGTTCCATCTGTAAAAACAGGATCTCTCGCAGCCCTTAATCCGCTGGCTGTCAAGTAGATGGCGGTACCATTGACAGAGGGAGCCACTGATGCGGTAGCTTTGACAAATCTCTTAACAAAACACGGGAGGTTTGAAATTTCTGTGGCACCTTAGAATTGGCATTCGGTTGGAAGAGGTTTTTTGAACAATGGGCACTAGTCCGTACCTGTCTTATATGAAAAGTAATTTTTTTTCTAGTTCTTAGCACAACATGGCTAAAAAATTCTATATATTTTGTACAGAATTTATGAGAAATCTAGAATCAGATATTTTGAGGTTTGATGGCTTTGCAAAGGCTTTAAAAGTTCCCATTTCTTCTTAATTTTAATTTTGATCTGCTATGCACGTCATAATAGGCAGACAACCATCCAAAACAAAATTCCAATATCTATATTTTCATTTCGGTAAACAAGAATAAAATATCTTTATGATCCAAAATAATAGATATTGCAAAGTCTCAGAATGACAGAAAGAACGATCCTTATTTTAGAAACATAAACTTATCAGAGGTTGCACCCTACTGTTTCATAAACGGTTTCTCTCCACCTTCTGCTAGTGATTGTTGTTGTTTGACAAATGATTTTCAATTTACTTCAGAAAATCAGCAAAGACTTGTAACACTTTTCCTTTTGTGCCAGTGAATTAATTCAATCAGTTGCAACTTGGCTGCGATTGCTTAAAATTTCCCGGATGAATTGCAACCTTTTTTTTCCATTTCCATTGCATTTCACAATTTCAATGATGTGCACGATTGTCTGCTGCCTCCAGGTCCAGGTGGCATCCCGAATCACTCAAAGGCCATGCATTTTTCATGACGCTTCCTTCCGTTCCCATTTCAGTTGCGCCTCGCACGGCTGATTTGGCAAACATTATGCAGCCAATCAGGCGGCTATAGCTCCCCGGGGCATAAAATTGCAACGTGCGCTGTCGAAAATTGCATATGCCATAATTTTTAGGTATTCGAGTCAGGCGGCTCATCTCACAATTCCATCCTTGAATGTACTAAACGGTGACACATCCTCACTTGACAAGTTTGGGGCATAAAAAGAAAACACACGCAAAAAACACACACTCGAGGGCCTCATAAAAATCTCATATGAATAAATGGACGGGGAGGAATGTCTGATCAAAACAACAACAAACAAACTATCCCCAGTTAATAAAACTAAGTAAAGAACTTACCCCTCCACACAAATGCCAACTGAGCCGAGGCAACGCCTTCAATTTCAAATTTCCAACTGAAATCTTTACGTACCGTCAAGACTCTGTGGGTTCTTGAGGATGCAGGGCAAATGGCGAGACAACGAACTGCACACAAGGCGCGACCAAAGCAAACTGATTCCATTAGCTTGGCCTGGTCTGATGCTGCACGCACCACGAAACGACAAGAGGATGTGCGAACCGATGGCCCACAGCCGAACTGTGTCGCCGGGCTTCGTGGCCGGGCAGGGGCGTGCGACTAAGTAGAGTACAGGCAATAACTTTCTGATAAACGCCACTGACAACAAGTCGATGATTTAAGGCCCAAACAGTCGAGGCGAGAAAAATGTGAACAGAAGATGGAAATAAATAACGGGCATAGCCTTCTAGACCCGGCATGTTATTTCTTTACAACAACAAATGTGGTACCCTTTCCGCTTTGCCCACTCTTTAAACCGTGGGTATCTCGCTGCTTCGAACAAGCAGATCGATTCGCAGATCGGTTTACAAAAGTCTAAGACCCTAGGTTTTCGTTCGAACTTAGTCAGTACAACTAGGCAAATAGTGCCCCACTAGATCTGGAAGGCAGATTAAGGATCACATAGAGAAAGGTTTACATAAAACTTTCGAGCAGGAACTTTGACTGAAACTATTCATTGGAATAAGTATTTTCTTAAAAGACTGCCTTATAGTCATGTAAGTATACAAAATTATTTTTCTTTAGCTTCAGCCACCGTTCCTGTTTTTCTTGCCACCACTGTGGGGGCAAACCTTAGACAATGTTCATATACGCTGTACAGTCTAAGCCGACAATTGACTGCCCTACTCAGACTGTGAGGTCATCAAAGCTTCGTTAGCTTCTGCCTTTTACCATTTCCACCATGTGGAGCATATGAGCAATGTTATCATCAGTTGACACAAAGTCAACGCTCAGTGGCAAATTCAGGCAGGCAGGTAGGCAGACTGAACTCAATTTGCACCTGGCTGGTCTGTATGTGTGTGTGTAAGCCAAATTGACTGGCAGGTGGCTTCGACTCTTGAGTTTGCTGTTTATGCATGCAACAGGGCGTATGAGTGTCTGGGTAATTGGGCAAAGGTGTTGGGTAAAGTAGCAACAGGCCAAGCAGCTACATTTTGACAAGAATTAAAGGTCTACAGTTTGACATTTATCATTCCAACTTACTTTGTCCTTTTATACATTAAAGTTTGAAACCGTTTCAAAAACAACTATTGCAGTTTTAGAGTCACTGCGTGCTCAACAGTTTGATGTTCACTTGGTACAATGACCTAAATATAATTTAAATATTTTAAAATTTAACCCTCACTTGATCTAATTTTACTGCAGTTTGGTCATAAAAACATTTTGGAACTAGAACAAACAAATATACCATGATTCAATATACCATGAGGGCAAGGTGGCTTTCAAGTACCTTCAGTAAGATTAGGTGCTGGCAAGAGTCATCTATACTTCAATAAAACTGTTTCCTTCATTGTCTAAGAACCTGAGCAGAAAAGCACATTTTTTAGAGCGAAGCTCTTTTACGGACGTCTGACTGGGGGAGTGAATCTTGAAAAATTTTGTCTTTGCGACAGATTCTTTGGGGGTATGTCTTTGCGACAGATTCTTTGGGGGTATGTCTTTGATTTTGTGTTTTGTATTTTGTATTTGCAAAATCAGCAGCTTTTACCATTACCGCGTAGTGGCAGGTGGGTTGTGTGTGGAGTTGGATAGTGTGAGGTGGAAGTGGGGGGAAGTGATGGGTATTTGGTAGAGACCTGGTGGGGATCAGGTGAAGATTTGGTGAGGATCTGGAGCGGATTTGGTGCTGATCTGGTTTGGTTCTGGTGGTCATGTGGTAGTTATCTGGTAGGGACCTTGTGAGCTCAGGTTTGGATCTGGTGGGGATCTGGTGGAGATCTGGTGGAGATCTGGTGGGAATCTGATGGGAACCAGGTGGGGATCAGGTGGTGATCTAGTATGGATCAGGTGGAGATCTGGTGGGGATCTTATGGAAATCCGGTGGGGATCTAGTGGCGATCAGGTGGGGATCTGGTGGGGATCAGGTGGGGATCTTGTGGTGATCTGATGGGGATCTGGTGGGGATCTGGTGGGGATCGGGTGGGGATCTGGTGGAGATCTGGTGGGGATCAGGTGGGGATCTGGTGGGGATCTGGTGGGGATCGGGTGGGGATCTGGTGGGGATCAGGTGGTGATCTAGTGGGGATCAGGTGGGGATCTGGTGGGGATCTGGTGGGGATCAGGTGGTGATCTGGTGGGGATCTGGTGGGGATTGGGAAGGGATCTGGTGGGGATCAGGTGGTGATCTGGTGGGGATCAGGTGGTGATCTGGTGGGGATCTGGTGGAGATCTGGTGGGGATCAGGTGGGGATCTAGTGGGGATCAGGTGGGGATCTGGTGGGGATCTGGTGGGGATCAGGTGGTGATCTGGTGGGGATCTGGTGGGGATTGGGAAGGGATCTGGTGGGGATCAGGTGGTGATCTGGTGGGGATCAGGTGGTGATCTGGTGGGGATCAGGTGGTGATCTGGTGGGGATCAGGTGGAGATCTGGTGGGGATCTAGTGGGGATCTGGTGGAAATAGGTGGGGATCTAGTGGCGATCAGGTGGGGATCTGGTGGAGATCAGGTGGGGATCTTGTGGTGATCTGATGGGGATCTGGTGGGGATCTGGTGGGGATCGGGTGGGGATCTGGTGGGGATCTGGTGGGGATCAGGTGGTGATCTGGTGGGGATCAGGTGGGGATCTGGTGGGGATCAGGTGGTGATCTGGTGGGGATCCGGTGGTGATCTGGTGGGGATCTGGTTGGGATCTGGTGTGGATCTGGAGGAGATCTGGTGGGAATCTAATGGGAACCAGGTGGGGATCAGGTGGTGATCTGGTGGGGATCAGGTGGTGATCTGATGGGGATCTAGTGGGGATCAGGTGGGGATCTGGTGGGGATCTGGTGTGGATCAGGTAGGGATCTGATGGTGATTGGGAATGGATCTGGTGGGGATCTGGTGGGAATCTGATGGGAACCAGGTGGGGATCAGGTGGTGATCTGGTGGGGATCAGGTGGAGATCTGGTGGGGATCAGGTGGGGATCTTGTGGTGATCTGATGGGGATCTAGTGGGGATCAGGTGGGGATCTGGTGGGGATCTGGTGGGGATCTGGTGTGGATCTGGTAGGGATCTGGTGGGGATTGGGAAGGGATCTGGTGGGGATCTGGTGGAGATCTGGTGGGAATCTGATGGGAACCAGGTGGGGATCAGGTGGTGATCTGGTGGGGATCAGGTGGAGATCTGGTGGGGATCAGGTGGGGATCTTGTGGTGATCTGATGGGGATCTAGTGGGGATCAGGTGGGGATCTGGTGGGGATCTGGTGGGGATCAGGTGGTGATCTGGTGGGGATCTGGTGGGGATCTGGTGGGCCTCTGGTGGAGATCTCGCGGTGATCTGGTGGGGATCGTGTGGGGATCTGGGGTTGGTCGGGTGGGGTATGGTGGGTATGCGGGGATTGGGGGTGCAAAGAGTGGCTGCATTAAGGTCAAGTTGTGAATTCTGTGCTATGCTATACTGTGCTAACTATAATGTTCTTTGTTTGACAGCGACTTAACAGCGACCTAACAGTGACTTAACAGCGACTTAACAGTGACTTAACAGTGACTTAACAGTGACGTAATAGTGACTTAACAGTGACTTAACAGTGACTTAACAGTGACTTAACAGTGACTTTACAGTGACTTAACAGTGACTTAACAGTGACTTAACAGTGACTTAACAGCGACTTAACAGTGACCTAACAGTGACTTAACAGTGACTTAACAGTGACTTAACAGTGACTTAACAGTGACTTAACAGTGTCTTAACAGTGACTTAACAGTGACCTAACAGTGACTTAACAGTGACTTAACAGTGACTTAACAGTGACTTAACAGTGACTTAACAGTGACCTAACAGTGACTTAACAGTGACTTAACGGTGACTTAACAGTGACTTAACAGTGACTTAACAGTGACTTAACAGTGACTTAACAGTGACTTAACAGCGACTTAACAGTGACTTAACGGTGACTTAACAGTGACTTAACAGTGACTTAACAGTGACTTAACAGTGACTTAACAGTGACCTAACAGTGACTTAACAGTGACTTAACAGTGACTTAACAGTGACTTAACAGTGACCTAACAGTGACTTAACAGTGACTTAACAGCGACTTAACGGTGACTTAACAGTGACTTAACAGTGACTTAACAGTGACTTAACAGTGACTTAACAGTGACTTAACAGTGACTTAACAGTGACTTAACAGTGACTTAACAGTGACTTAACAGTGACTTAACAGTGACTTAACAGTGACTTAACAGTGACTTAACAGTGACTTAACAGTGACTTAACAGTGACTTAACAGTGACTTAACAGTGACTTAACAGTGACTTAACAGTGACTTAACAGTGAGATAACAGTGACTTAAAGTGACTTAACAGTGACTTAACAGTGACTTAACAGCGACTTAACAGTGACTTAACAGTGACTTAACAGTGACTTAACAGTGACTTAACAGTGACCTAACAGTGACTTAACAGTGACTTAACAGTGACTTAACAGTGACTTAACAGTGACTTAACAGTGACTTAACAGTGACTTAACAGTGACCTAACAGTGACTTAACAGTGACTTAACAGTGACTTAACAGTGACTTAACAGTGACCTAACAGTGACTTAACAGTGACTTAACAGTGACTTAACAGTGACTTAACAGTGACTTAACAGTGACTTAACAGTGACTTAACAGTGACTTAACAGTGACTTAACAGTGACTTAACAGTGACTTAACAGCGACTTAACAGTGACTTAACAGTGACTTAACAGTGACTTAACAGTGACTTAACAGTGACTTAACAGTGACTTAACAGTGTCTTAACAGTGACTTAACAGTGACTTTACAGTTCCTTAAAGTGACTTAACAGTGACTAAACAGTGACTTTACAGTGTTTTGAGAGTGACCTAATATTTGATAATTTAACATTTATTTATACAGAATCCAAATGTGTCTTTTTCCATTACTTAAATCGGATTCATCGTAAAGAGCTTCGCTCGTACCGTGCGTCTCATGACACACACTCTTTTTTTTTAAATTCACTTTTATGGCCTTTACCAACCTAGGAAAAAAATAAGAAAATCTAGCAAATTGATATGTTGAAAATTTAAAATTGATATTAATAAATTAATGTCCGTTTGTCTGTCCATTTACCTGTAAAAGTACAGATCTCTGACATGGTAAGAGATAGAGGTTTGACTTGTATGGAACAAATACTTCTTGTAGATGCAGACAGATAAATTTTTATGTCACAAATTGGCACGCCCCCTTCCGCCCTCGCAATTTAGAAAAAACCTCATATCTCCCACAGTTTTGCAGATAGATGATTTGTACCTTTTAGAGATATTTTGTAATCATGATTATTTATCGATTCGCCAAAGGAATTATCAACATCGGATGAACGATAGTGGAGTTATAAGGAAAACAAAAAATGTTGATGGGTAGCACTGGACTTCTTTATCACTTTGTGTGGCTTCTATATAAAATTTATCAGATAAATGCAAACTCTGGGGGATATAGATAGTCGGGCTTTACCGACTTTCTAACTTGTGGTTTGGGAAAATGTAACATAAATATTTGAAGTCGATTTGCGCGGACTAAGAATTCATTTTAGACCCATGGTTTCTTGGTGAAATTTTCTTAGAATTGACCAATTTCGTTTATGCGTATAGCTGGGCGAAAAAAAATCAACCCCCACCAACACCCCTTCCTTATAGCACAACTAAAGCGCATTTCATTCAAGTCGAGGAGAGAGAGAGAGAGAGAAAGAAAAAGAGAGCGAAAGAGAAACGTATAGATGAGAGCAGCAGCAGCACTGCATTCAGCTCCACCTACAGGTACAGAGTAATGGCTTAGCAGTTCAGGACTGACATTGGCAGCCCAAAAAACAGAACTGGTCTTGATTAGTAGCAGAAAACTGGTAAAATCTGCCACAATTCGTATGGGCAACTCTACAATAACATCGCGATCACACCTGAGGTACCTGGGGGTAACCATAGACCATAGGCTGAGCTTTAAGCAACATCTCCTAGACGCCAGTAAAAAGGCAAGCATGACAACATCATCGCTTTCGCGAATAATGGCAAACAGAGCAGAGGGCCTCTACAGCCGAGGAGTAAGCTCTACGCTCCTATATGCAGCACCAATTTGGGCAGAAGCAACAGGACACGTCACCTACACTCGCTCTGCAAACTCAGTACGACGCCCCTTTGTGCTCTGCGCGTGAGCTGTGCATTCCGGACCGTCTCCCACGATGCAGCATTGGTGATAGCGGGCATCATCCCACTAGACCTCGCAGCCCAGCAATCTGCAGAGATCAGGAGACGATCGACGGCGGGCCCATTGATAGCCTCCCTGCAGAATTGACAACAGCGATGGACAGAATCAACCAACGGACGCTGGACCTTTAGTCTAATCCCAGACTTAAGGATATGGCTGGACAGAAGACATGGTCATATTGACTACTACATAACGCAACTCTTGACAGGAAATGGGTGCTTTAGATCCTATTTATGCCGATTTAAGCACGAAGACAGCCCTTTCTGTACTCACTGTGTTGGCACAGGGGCCATAGAAGATGCAGAGCATGTGTTTTTTGTCTGTCCGCAGTACATAAATGAACGTAATGAGCTCAGCAGTAGGGTGGGGAGGACACCAGCCGCTTGGAACCTGGTGAACATAATGCTTGAGTCGGAACGTAATTGGTCGATCATACTCCAATATCTGCGTCGCGCTGAAAGGCAGCGCAACTCACTTCGATCAAGGATAGAATCCTTGAAGAGCCTTGGGCATTCCCCCCGGCGAAGTAATACTTAATGGTGGTACCGCCGGGAATCGGGAGGGTAGTGGAATGTTTAGTGGGTGCGGTAACTCAAGTCCCACACTTCAGACGCCGATCTAGCACCCTCAATAGCAAAAAAAAAATAGAGGCAAGCTAACTTCGGCTCGACCGAAGTTTATATACCCTTGGAGCTTGATATGTGCCTGACAGTTTGTATGGCAGCTATACTATATAGTGGTCCGATTTCGAAAAATTTTGGTGAAATGATGTAAAATCATTAAAAACTTATAAATACGGGCGTTGGGAGCTATAACATTGAAAACAAAAAAGTTTTTCTCACTAAGACTTTTTTTCAGACCTAACTTTTGTATGGCAGCTATACTATATAGTTGTCCGATTTCGACATGGCTTGGTGAAATTATGTGAAATCACTAAAAACTTATAAATACGAGCGTTGGGAGCGATAACATTGAAAACAAAAAAGTTTTTCTCACTAAAACTAGTTTTTCAACCGATCGTTCCTATGGGAGCTATATGCTATAGTCATCCGATCCGGCCGGTTCCGACAAATGTGCAGCGTATTTATACCAAAAGACTTCGTGCAAAGTTTGGTTACGATAGCTTTAAAACTGACGGAGGAGATAGCATAGAAACAGACGGACGGACAGACGGACAGACGGACATGGCTATATCAACTCAGCTCGGCATGCTGATCAAGAATATATATACTTTATGTGGTCGGAGATGCTTCCTTCTATGCGTTACAAACATCCGGACAATTTTAATATACCCTCTCCAAGGGTATAAAAAAAAAAAGAGTGTGTGTCATGAGACGCACGGTACGAGCGAAGCCCTTTACGATGAATACGATTTAAGTAATGGAAAAAGACACATTTGGATTCTGTATTAATAAATGTTAAATTATCAAATATTAGGTCACTCTCAAAACACTGTAAAGTCACTGTTTAGTCACTGTTAAGTCGCTTTAGGGAACTGTAAAGTCACTGTTAAGTAACTGTTAGTTCACTATTAAGTCACTATTAAGTCACTGTAAAGTCACTGTTAAGTCACTGTTAAGTCACTGTTAAGTCACTGTTAAGTCACTGTTAAATCACTGTTAAGTCACTGTTAGGTCACTGTTAAGTCACTGTTAAGTCACTGTTAAGTCACTGTTAAGTCACATTTAAGTCTCTGTAATGTCTTTGTTAAGTCACTGTTAAGTCTTTGTCACTGTCAAGACACTGTTAAGTTACTGTTATGTTAATGTCCCCACACGATCCCCTCTAGATCCGCTCCGGATCCCAACTGGAGCCCACCAGATCCCCTCCACCACCTGCCCTCAAACCCCTACAAGTTGATCTCCCCCATATCCCCACCAGATCCCCGTTAGATCCCCACTAGATCCCCACTAGATCCCCACCAGATCCCTACCCAATCCCTACCCAATCCCCACCAGATCCCTACCAAATCCACACCAGATCCCCACCAGATCTCCACCAGATCCCCACCAGATCCCCACCAAATCTTCACCAAATCCCCACCAGATCTCCACCAGATCCCCGTTAGATCCCCGTTAGATCCCCACTAGATCCTCACCAGATCCCCACCAGATCTCCACCAGATCCCCACCAGATCCCTACCAAATCCACACCAGATCTTCACCAGATCCCCAGTAGAACCCCACCAGATCCCCACTAGATCCCCACCAGATCTCCACCAGATCCCCATTAGATCCCCACCAGATCCCCACCAGATCCCCACCAGATCCCCACCAGATCCCCACCAGATCTCCACCAGGTCCCCAGTAGATCCCCACCAGATTCCTACCCAATCCCCACCAGATCCCTACAAAATCCACACCAGATCTTCACCAGATCCCTACCAGATTCACACCAGATCCCCACTCGATCTCCACCAGTACCAAACCAGAGCTCGCCAGGTCCCTACCAGATAACCGCCAGATCATCACCACATCACCACCAGAACCCCACCAGATCAGCACCCAATCCCCGCCAGATCCTCACCAAATCTTCACCAGATCCCCACCAGGTCTCTACCAAATACCCATCACCTTCCCCCACTTCCACCTCACACTATCCCACTCCACACACAACCCACCTGCTACTACGCGGTAATGGTAAAAGCAGCTGATTTTGCAAATACAATATACAAAAGCAAAGACATACCCCAAAAGAATCTGTCGCAAAGACAAAATTTTTCAAGATTTACCCCCCAGTCTGACGTCCGTAAAAGAGCTTCGCTCTAAAAAAAAAAACAGGTACTGAGTATGTCATAGTCGGGCTTAACCGACTCTCATTTGTTTTGAAATAGTTTTTATTAGTCGGGTGAATATTAAAATTAATGCATGTATTCCGGATTAAGGGTCAAATTTGAGGTCAAAACTTATACACAGCTAAAAGGAATGCGAGGACCTATTAAAGACCGCCATAAGAAAACTAAAACATCCACCTAGACTACTCACAAAATATGTGGATGACTTGTTTGCCATAGCGAAGAAAGACGAGGTCCAAACCACTCTGGAGGCACTCAACAGTTATCACAGGAACATAATACATACATCTACAATTAGAAAGGTCGCCAAATCACAATTGTATCAAAATTAATTTGATTTTTTTTCTCGGTTTAGACTTCAGAGTCTTTGGTTATAGATTCTAAACAGTTTTACATACTTACAGTTTGACACTCACTTGATAATGTTATGTACAGTTTGACATGCACGAGGGTACCTAAAGGATACAAATCTAACATCTTGTACCCAATATTAAAGAAGGGTGACCCCAAGAATGTGGAAAATTACAGAGGAATTTCTTTTCTAAATACTGCAATGAAATCTTTCACCGCAATACTACTTGAACGGATTACAGAGTTTGTGAGAACAAAAAAGCTACTCAGCGAAAACCAAAGCGGCTTCCGAGAAGGGTATTCCGCAGTTGACAGCATATTTGTGCTCACATCCACAGCAAGAGACTACTTGTATCGAGGAAAGATACGATAGATAGGAGAAGCCTGTTTCTAAAACTCAGCAACATGGGAATAAGCACAAAAATGCTGAGAACAATTCAAAGCCTGTATACAGATAACCGAACAACAGTATGAAATGGGGAGTGCCTCTCGGAGAAGTTTGAAACCAGTCGAGGAGTGAAACAGGGATGCCTTCTTAGCCCTCTCATATTCGCTCTTTTTGTCAACGACATAGCATATGACCTGGAAGGTGGAGTCAAGCTTGGAGACCAAAAATTTAAGATCCTCATGGACGACATGGTAATCATGGCAGAGACCCCAGCAATGCTGCAAAGAATGATAAACGCAACATATAAATACTGCCAACTGTGGAACCTCAGCATCAACGCTGAAAAGTCAAAGGTAATGATTGTGCGGCAAGGGGGCGGGCGACATGCTTCAAATGAAAGGTGGAAATTAGCTGGGGATCCGTTAGAAGTGGTAAAGACGTTCAAATACTGGGAATAATCCTAACGCCAAATATGAAGTCTGACACCCACCTCCAAGAAAAGCTTAAAGACACGCGAGTAGCTATTAACAGCACATGGTCGAACTTAATGCAAGGAAAGAACGTCAGCACGAGCGTGAAATACAGAATGTATCAGGCTACGGCGAGGGCCATAACTTGCTATGCAGCACAAATCTGGGGAGGCCAGCAATACGAGGATGTAGAACGAAGCCTGATATTCTTTATCAAGAAAATTTTTGTCCTGCCCTTGAACACACCTAACTACGCCATCTATCTAGAAACTGGACTGCTGGCACTCTTTTTGTATACCCTGCGCCTTCACTTTGATTACATCAAAAAAGCACTCAGAATGCCAGATAGTCGGTACCCAAAAGTGGTCGCAGACTACTTATTGCAACATAAGGCACAATTATTTCAGAATTGGGCAGAGCTTATCCTTAGATAATCAAAGTAAATGGACTATTGAGCATGAAAATAAACTGACCAGCATCGAAGCTCTTTCAAGGCAATCCTATGTAAACGCAGCCCGACAAAGCCTCACAAGGATCACTTACAGCAGACTGTCATACGACCTAGGAGCAAACAACTATTTCCAGGATAGCATGTCGATTGCGAAAATATCGCTTATTTTTAAAGCGAGAGCAGAAATGCTGCGTTTGAACTACCGCCCACACATTGAAAACGAAAACGAGCAATGTCCGCTTTGCAACACCACAGAAAGAGAAGACACCAAACACATTGTAGCCAGGTGTCCAATTCAACGGGAATACAGATTATTACACTTCGGGAAACAAGATCTGCAAGAGGAAGAGTTCCTCAACATTTTAAACGGAGCAAATTGGGACAAACTAGGCAGTTTCCTCACGGATGTTCTAAAATATAGATCTAAAATATTAACAGAATCCTTTTAGTAATTTGTAAATCATGTGTCAGGTCCAACCAAAATTCATTGTCAAATAGCTGTTCACAATTTAATGTATTAATGTAATGTAAATCTAAATCTTAATGTAAAATCTAAAATAATCACTTATGTTCAATGTATGAAACTGCTTTGGCTGACGGTGCTACGCCATGCCCACAATAGCAAATAATAAACTACTACTAAAACTTAAAAAAAGATATCCTTTAACTAGCTGAACCCGCAGCGTCTTCGTCTGCGTCCAAGTTCCTAAAGTAGTTGGTGAAAGTGTCATTAGAGGCTTTTGTAAGGTGTGAAAAAAACAGGACACTAGCAAGAAATTTCAGAAATACAAATTTTTAATATTAATATTAAAAAAAATTTAAATATTTAACGACTTAACATCTGTTAAACAGTTTTGCACTCTGCCTACAGTTTGAGAGTAACTAGAATCTTCTATTTACAGTTTGAGCTTCAGTGGCTCTCAAACTTCCCCTCCACTTAATAGGCTTGAAATGTTTTTTTTTTTGTTTCATTGTTTTTAGCCACTTTTTGTGACAAACCAACGCTTGTGGCGCTTCTGCCAAAAAAAAAATTTAATTGGCGGCTACCCACTGCGCTTTTGGCAATTTTTTTGCGTGTGTAAACTTTCTTTCCGCAAAAAAAAAATGAAATAAAAAATCCAAACTAAACTAAAGCGACACCCACCATCCCATTGGCATACAAATGAAGAGTAATCGTTGGCTCCAAACAGAAAATTGAATTCACGTCGCGCTTATGCAAAACGATAAACCGAAAATGAAAACAAAAGAAATGCACAAAAAAACAACAAAAATGATGTGAAAAATAAAAGCAATTTAAAATTATAAGCAAATATTGTAATATAATTGTCGTATAATCGCATCCGATAACTGGGCCAGAAGTGACTCCAAGCAATTTGAAGAAAAGTGGCAAAGTTTGTATGCGAACCCACAATACCCTCTGCAGGCGCATACAATGATAATAATTATTAAGTTTGTAACCTGCACAAGCTAAAAAATTATATAATATTGCTTGATTATGACCCCATTATGGTTTTCCTTTGTCTTGTTGTTTCTTTCGGGTTTTTTTTTGTTTTAATTGCACCTTTCTTTTGTTTTACATTTTTGGTTTTTGGTTGCAACATTTTCGTTTCGGAAGGCGTGGAAAATGCTGTTAAAACCAAAATGGTGTGGCCGTGCGAACCCATTAACGACTTTTGACTTTGCATTTTCTGTTACATTTTCGCTCAGAATTTTCAGTTTCATGTTTGAACAAATTGCGTTACGTTGACTTTTTGACCAAATTTACAATTGTTTGCCAAATTTGACTGTTTTTCACGTTTCCAATGGCGCTATCGCCAGGAGTTGGTGGCTTGCAGCCCGAGTTGAAGCCTTGGCAGCGGATTGACTGGCACTCATGTATTCAGGCCAGCCTCTTCAATGACTGGGGACACTACTACGCCCGTCGGCTGCTCAACAAGAAGGCCCTGGAGTCTTATGGTCGTGCTCTGGCTGTCTGTAAGCAGGTGGATCAGCGTACACCGCTGGGAAATACTTGCACCGTACCGTCACCCATATTGCCCGTAAAATTACGTCGTTGCTATGAACCGGATAAGGAGATATGCCAAAACGATTTCACAACGCTGTTAGGAAAGGCTCGATGTAATCGAAGTTTAGCCCAACCGGACGAGGCATTGCAGGATGTGTTGAAAGCACAGGACATCAAGGAACACAACTATGCGAATAAAGCCGAAGTTGTGTTGGAAAAATGCGATGCTCTGTTTGATAGCAATCGGTTTGAGGATAATTGGCGCACTCTGCAGACGGAGGCCAGAAGGTTCAGCTCCAAGAATATGCTAGAACGGTTAGAGGTGCGCAAGGTCCAGGTGGGTAGAAGAAGGAGAGGACCTAACTTAGACCTGGGTTAAATCCAGGTCAGATCTTGGGTAGACCGAGTAAGAGATTACCTAGCTACCTAGGGACAGTGTAAGGTGCAAGTGGGGGAAGGTGTCAACTCCGAGGTGATAGGTATTTGGCAGGGACCTGGTGGGGATCAGGTGAAGATTTGGTGAGGATCTGGCGTGGATTTGGTGGGGTTCTGGTGGTGGGGAACTGGTGTTTATCTGGTAGGGACCTAGTGAGCTCTGGTTTGGATCTGGTGTGGATCAGGTAGGGACCTGGTGGGGATTGGGTAGGAATCTGGTGGGAACCTGATGGGAACCAGGTGGGGATCAGGTGGAGATCTGGTGGGGATCTAGGGGGATCTGGTGGGGCTCTGGTGGAGATCTGGTGGGATCTGGTGGGGATCAGGTGGTGACCGGGTGGGGATCAGGTGAGGGTCAGGTGGGGATCTAGTAGGGATCTAGTGGGGATCTAGTGGTAATCTGGTTGGGAACTAACAGTAACTTTACAATGACTTAACAGTGACTTAACAGTAACTTAACATTGACTTTACAGTTCCTTAAAGCGACTTAACAGTGACTAAACAGTGACTTTACAGTGATTTGAGAGTGACCTAATATTTGATAATTTAACATTTATTTATACAGAATCCAAATGTGTCTTTTTCTATCACTTAAATCGGATTCATCGTAAAGAGCTTCGCTCGTACCGTGCGTCTCATGACACACACTCTTTTTTTATTTTTGTAATTTATTTCTTTTTTTTATTCCTCCATTCATTTACTTATTAATTTCACAATTCATTCCTCTGTTCATTCCTTGATTTTGTTGGACTTCACATTCCTTATGTATTTCTTTACGCCTGGCTGTAATTATTGTTCATTTCATTCCTCTATTCCTCCCCTTTAAATTCATTATTTATTCCTTAATTCATTCCACAAATCATTTATCTATTTATTGGTAAATTTATTCTACAATTCATCCCTTTATGCATTCATTGCACAACTCATTCCTTTATTCATTTCCTATTTATTTACCTATTCATTGCTCTATTCATTCCACTCCTAAAATTATTCCTATATTCATTTCTTATTCATTGCTCTGTTCATTTCTCTTTTCATTTCTTTATTCATTCCACAACTCATTCCTCTGTTCGTTCCCTATTTATTTGACCAATAGGTCATCACAACTTGTTGACGGTCTCAGCCTTAATGTCCTCCAGTCGCTTCTGCTTGGCAATGTCTTCCCGCATCTGGTCGTCCCATTTTAGTTTGGTATTCTTTCGAATGCGGAAATCATCGCCAACTTTTCAAGGTCCAGCACCCCAATCGCTACTGCTTCTGCGCCATATTGCAGGACTGGGATGATAAGTAACTTGTATAGGGATATTTTTGTTCTTTGGAGGAGGTCTCTGCTCTTAAGACCCCTTTTGAGCCCGTAGTTGCTTAGGTTTGTAAGAGCGATTCCCCCCTTGTAACAGATTGTCCAAAACGCTTAAGATCTATTTACACGACCTGATCACTCATCTGAGTTTCCGTCTGATTTGCTGTCTGACCGTGTAAAAAGGCGTCTGAGTAGACATGAAGCTACTCAGATGAGCGATCAGACGAAATAGAACCGGTTCTATTTGGCCTGAGCACTCATCTAAGTAACATTTATCGAGTTACAGTGTTCGTCTGACGAAAACTCATCTGAGCGATCAGGTCGTGTAAATGGAGCTTAAGACTTTCATTCCGCGAACACTATGTACTGCGTCTTGTCCTCATATACCGCT
Source organism: Lordiphosa clarofinis (assembly GCA_018904275.1). NCBI lineage: Eukaryota > Metazoa > Arthropoda > Insecta > Diptera > Drosophilidae > Lordiphosa > Lordiphosa clarofinis. The sequence continues at coordinate 2,742,223 of JAEIGQ010000020.1, forward strand.
AAGCCCATTAGTTCAGACTGACTGACATAATATCATTGGCATACTGACTTTGCGTACTTCTCAACGTCATCATGCAAAGCCGAACGTACTTTGCTGGTGTACCAAAAGTAGTCAGGGCTTCAAAAGAACCTTGTCCTTATCGTTGTGTCAAAGACTGATTTATAATCAACAAAAATATGCTATATTTTGATGCAGTTAAAGTCCAGTTTCCACAATCTAACATGAACTCATCTTTCTAGAGCTTTTACTACAAATTCTTGATCATCCCACTTAACTTCTGCCACTTTTCTCTCTCTTCACAGACTTTAGCCGTATTCCAGGACACTGTAGGGCCACAACTTAGTCCCTTCTTTCTTCAGCATACTGACATTATCCAGGAAACGGTAAGTAAACGTAACACTCTATCCGCCCTTGAGCCGCGTCCCCTCTGGAAGATTAAGCAAGAGCAAAGGGCCTGCGATGTGGAAAGTGTGCTGGAAAAGCCGCACATTTATGTAACCCCCCTAGAATTGGCTCGACGACGTGCCTGCGAAAGTGTCTACAATCATGAGTATATGGGACGCAGTGCCAAAGATGTTGCCCTATTGCGTCAGCTGCGCCACGATAAAAATTTCCTAAGTCCATTTCTGCGTGAGACCACGCCCTTTCTGCGTCAGTTTAGCGCCGAGACCGTGCGCATCGTTCGCAAGTTTATGGTAAGCAGTGTTAAGCAGGAGTTGGCCTTCTATTTTCTACTTAGTGTGTGTATACAGAAAATGATGCACGCTCGCAATCCCCTGTACAATCGCCGCCGTCATCTCAAGTGTCGCCAAACGCAGGACCAGAGCTGTGTGAGAAATCGCGAGAACTACTTGTACCGCGTGGAGTATCAGACGCGTCGCGACTGTTTCCGCATGCTGCGCGAGGTGCGACAGCGTCGCCGAGAGCGAAACATTGAGCGTCTGACGGACTATGTGGAGCATATAATGTCCACCTACATCGATTTCAAGACACAACGTATCTTACCCTGGAAATTGGAGTTCATCAATGATGTGTACAACATATTGGCTCTGGCGCATGCAGATCGTTGTGCTGTGCCCGAAAACGTGGACTTTTTGGAGCCCAAAAATCGTGGAGTTTTATATTTGTTACCCCATGAACGTACCAGAGATTTGACAAAGAGTTTCGATGGGCCGAATATGTATAAAGAAATTCAAAGGGATGAGGAGCGACACAATCGGATCAAGTAAGGCTTATGTACTTATTTTTGATCTTAGTTAGTTTAGGGTACAAAAACAATTGTGCTCCTGAGGCAAACAGCTTAGCCCCTCTGATTTGGTTCAGCTGTAGTTACATTGGACATTTCTTCGATTTGTTCTGTGTTGCGAACCTTGAAAATTAGGCAAAAATATTTCGTAGAGAAATTTCTGTGTGTGTGTGTGCCGAATTTAGTAGCGAAAAGCGCTCGGGCAACTTTGTTGTTGCGTTCAAATTTGCAAGAGACATCGGAAAGAGAGAAGAGAGACACATATGATGTTGTTGTTGGAGGCCTGAACGCGACAATGGGCATGGGCGTCCCTGCTTTTCACTATCTATGTAAGCTGTAAGCTATAAGCCCCTCTTCGCTTGCACACACACAACATGCATACAACAAGGGCAGATCTACTTGAACTGCTCTCTTTCAAGAATTGAAAGATATCTTGAGGTAAGAGACTTCTCCTAAGGAGCATTTCTCGACATAGAGGGTGCTTTCAATAACGACTAACCTAGCTATCTTCGCTGCTGTGGGTTGTAAGGGACACGAAGTGATGACCGTCGCGAACGATATTGCCATATTTAAATGTGGAATGTTTCCTCAAACGCTGTGTGACCTCATGCAGACCGCACTGACAGCACTTTCTCCCAGTGGACATAATCTTGTGGTCAGAAAGTACAGAATTCCTGATCTTATTCCTTCTAAAATCAACGGAGTAAGCCTTGTGTTCGTTGACAATGCCAAACATTCATTCTAAATAGACAATATGAACGAACGTATACAAAAAGGAACCATTGTTTTGTACTAGTGCAAGAAGACAATAGGCCCTCCATAGTACACTGGCTATACACAGCCGTTGTTCCCCCCATTCTACTCTACGGAGCTCTAGTAGCACTCGGGGAAACAATCAGTCCTGAACAACCACCACAAAGTACAGAGAAGTGCGAAAATATGTGTTAGTGACGCTCTCCGAACACCAACGGAAGCGCCTTATACTATTCTTCATCTTCTACTACTAGATCAGACCCGGCCACCTTCAGCTCATATGAACCGAAGTCAGTCGTGTCTGGAGAGAACTCTCTTCTTCACCAACACAAGCGCACTTTTTGTCCTCTCCATTTGGCCGCCTCTGTACTAGACCTTATAGCAAAGCGAGAGAGAGTCCGATGCCTGAAACTGGGGCAATTCGGAACACTCTACCATATTCGAAAACCAAATGGGTATGCCATTATTTCCAGACATTCGACAAATTATACGACGTCTATATTCCAAGCCGCCATGAGTGGGGAATTCCTCCCCTAAAGCAGAGCCAACGCCATTAACATCTGGACTGGACGTTGACGTACAATGCGCAGTACGTTCAAGTGGCCCATGCGACACCAAGCCAGGGCCTGTTACGCGCGAACCGTAGGATAGGAGCCGACCCGACCGAGAGGCGGAGACACTAACGTATGAGACGAATCGCGAAGGAAAAACATAAAGAAATGTCAACTACGGGCTAAATATGTTAAAATAGTAGTTTTTAAAGCAGGAAGAGAAGCCTCCGAGTTGATTACACGGTAGAGTTTATTGTAATCAGCACAGAGAACACGAAAAGGTTCATGCAAAGCATAGTTAGTGGTACAACGATTTAGTGATAGGGGTAAAAATTACGAGTCGGTCTAATAGGAACGTTGAGGTTAATTTGACCAACCAACTCAGAAGAGTCGATTTCACCATTAATCAATCTATGTATAAAAATTACACCAGGCATAACTCTACGGTTAATGAGGGAGGGAACGTTAATCAAAAATAGCCTACTAGAGTATGACGGTAAACGGACCTCAGGATTCCAGTTTAAACCACGAAGAGCAAACAATAAAAACTGCTTTTGCACAGATTCAATTCTGTCTTGATGGGTCGAATATTGCGGAGACCACACACAAGATCCGTACTCGAGTATAGGGCGGACAAGAGAAATGTACAAAATTTTCGTCGTATATGGATCATCAATTCCTTCGACCAGCGCTTAATAAACCCAAGAATACTCCTGGCCTTACAAACAGTAGCCGTTATATGAGAGTCAAATTTCAGTCGGTAATCTAAAATAACCCCAAGATCATTTACCTCATTGACTGTATCATTCAAACTTTTTGTGTTCTAGAACTAAGGTAATCAGAGATCCAAATAAGAAGGTTGGTTGGAAAACCAATCTAAACTGATGGTTCTAAGCTCGACCAACAAATAGAAGGGGGTCTTTCTCTCCCAAGCTAGATTTTAACTTGTCGTTCCGCCTTCCGGAGTGGTAGTCATCCAGGAAGCCGCCACCTACCTTAGCGCACTCACGGTCAAAGCAGGCAACGTTTTTATGAAGCCGCCCTCAACAATACGAACAATGCAAAAACGATCTCTTAACTGGCCGAGAGGAACCACCATCGAGCTTCTTTCAGAGAAGAGCACGATAGGAATGCCTATGGAAACACATAAGCTACACATCGTCTCGCTACGGATCGGTGGGAAAACAATTTTCTCCTGTGCCGTATTGAAACCAAGACTGCAAACCTCTAAAATTTTGCAGAAGGTTCGGTCCAGGGGTTCGAACCCGTTGTAAAGTCTTAGGTTCGGTTCGCGGACCGGTTCACAGAACCCCTGAACCCTAGGTTTTGGTTCGAACCTCGGTTTGCTTGAATATCGAAGAATAGTTTCAATTTAAAAACATAAATCAATAATGAAATTTTTAATTATCAAATACATTAGCTGACATTTTGATCTTTTGAACTCCGCTTAGTTTGAGTTAATTAGCGTTCAATCTATTACGAGCTGTTCATCTATACTAGCTCTTAGATTGGAAAGTGTTGAAAAGGCCCTTTAAACTGATACCGGAGTTTCTGAAACAGCACTATAGTTAACGCAATATTCTTTAAGTACTCGTTTTTTTAACGTTTCCAAAACTTTAAAATATTTGTCGATGTGTTGGACAATATCTGTGGTCTATTTAAACCACGTTAACTACGTATTTAGTATAATACACAGATTAGGCTTTAGTTCGGTTTATTGACGGTGGGCATGCTGCCGGTAAGAATGAATGTGACACATTGGCAATGAAATGAGTGTGTGTGTGAATTAGAGATGTACATACAAATGTGCGAGTATCGAGGAGTCAAAAATATTAGGGGTTCGGTTTATGGTCCGGTTCGTCGGACCCCAAAAACCCGAACCGAACCGGTTCTAAGAGGTTCGGTTCAGGACCGGTTTGCAGCCTTGATTGAAACTACGATGGCCTACATTAAACCAAAAACACTTTTACGTCTTAGAAGAGAACACATATCGCTTCTGCTGGGAGCCCTCATTTGTCTTATTGGCAAAGCATGACTTCTTTAGAAGCTGTAAATATGAAGAAGAGAAGGAAACGGTACAACACTTTTTATGCCACTGCCCCGCTTTAAGTAGGACACTTGGTCAACCTCTTTTACTCAGCCTTTCGGAGATATGCGGTCTAGAGATCCCAGCTCTACACAAATTCCTGTCCTGACTCTCCAGGTGTTTGGAGACAACTGACCAGCCGCTCGTTCGTTAGCTAGGAACGCCCTCTTCCGAAATCAGTTGGTGCGCGCACGCTCCAAAGTACAGTCCTATTACTTTCCGGACACACCCTGTTTACTTTTGAACTCCAAAGTTTGTAAATAGCTGATCAATTTAGGTTAGGAGCCAGACAAGTAAGTAAAGCGCTGTCCCTAGGCATTGCGGCCAGTGCTACCCATCATTTCTACATTCGTCCGTAGAACAAAAAAACATTCACCTGAATGTTTGCCAGCGGAACAAGGCTATTAGTGTAATCCTTTAAACATTTTGTGGTATAGTCAGTTTTGTCAGTTTCAAGGTTTGAAGGATGATGTCTCGCATTATTCTCATTTTCTTGGTACAGACTAATCCGAAAAAGACAGAACTAGTTCTCTTTACACGGAGATACAAAGTTCCAGATCTTATCCCTCCCAAACTAGACAATATAAGTCTAGAATTCAAAGACAATGCCAAGTACCTGGGCGTCCTACTGGACAGGAAACTACTCTGGCATGACAATATTACTGAGCGAGTGAAGAAGGCATCCATTGCCCTCTTCTCTTGTAGGCGGGCGATTGGCCGCAAATGGGGGTTTTCCCCAGCAATTGTTCATTGGCTTTACACAGCCATAGTACGTCCCATACTACTCTATGGAGTTCAGGACATCAGTCCTGAGCACTTTACACAAGGTTCAGGAAGTGCTGAATTATGTATGAGCGGTGCACTCCGAACCACCCCAACGGAAGCACTAAACACCATATTTCATCTACTTCCTCTAGACTTGAGGTCTAAACAGGTAGCATGCACTACAGCCCTGAGATTAAAAGAGTCTGAAGCCTGGTACACGGGTGAATCAGGACACTCAACAATACTAAACCACCATAGCGCGGTTCCCGCTATTACAGACTTCTGTATACCCACAATGTCATTCCACAAACTTTATGACGTCAATATCCCTAGTAGACTCGACTGGGATAACTTGCCCCACAGCAGAACCCGATAACAAAGTAGGAGAGGGAGTTTTCTCCACAGACCTAAGTATGGAAATCTCTTACCGACTCCCTGATCATTGCAGTGTGTACCAAGCAGAATTGGTTGCCATCCAGGAGGCCGCCAAAATACCTTAGCACACTCATGATCGATGAAGGGAACATATACATTTACTCAGATAGTCAAGCAGCTCTACGGGCTCTTGACTCGCACACCAATAACGCCAAAACACTCACGGAATGCCGTAGATCTTTAAATGCGATCGCTCAGCATCTCCGTATCCACCTCATCTGGGTGCCTGGCCAGACAGGGCACTACCACTCAGCTCCTCCCAGATAAGAGCTTGATAGGGATGCCCTTAGCCTCATTTAAACTACTTACAAGGAATGAAACGTGGCGTCTGGCTACAGAACGATGGAACAACCTTCCGGTTTGCGCCGTAGCTAGACTCACGTGGCCAACGTTTGACCTAAAACGAACTAACAGTCTTCTGCACCAGAGTAGAGAAAACATACCAATTCTGGTTGGGGCCCTAACGGGTCACTGCCTCATCGGCAGACACGCAGCACGCTTGGGCGTAGCTCACAACAACTTCTGCAGAAGCTGCCAATGTGAAGAAGAGGAGGAGACATTACTACATCTTCTTTGCCATTGCCCAGCTCTGAGTAGAAGGAGACTCAAAACTCTTGGTCACCCATTTCTACTCAACCTCTCGGAAGTAATCGCTATTGAGATTTCATCTCTACTAGAATTCTTAAGGTCGTCACAATGGTTCAGTCGGGAGGAACCCCCCCTGGCTTCAATAGGGAATAATATGGTATCGCAATGGGCCTATCTTGGCCTAAGTGTAGGGACAGTCTTACTGCCTTTAGCCATCTCAACCTAACCTAACCTATCCTGGTACAGACTAAACCAGAGTCCGGCACGTTTCAATTTTCTGTGTATACAAGCAGTGACGTCTATCCTCTGTAGCAGTGACGTCGATACACCTACACTATGCAACAGGGTTCCCCAAGAAGAGAGCGCTAAAACGTGACTGTGTGTCTCTCTAACACAGACCCGGCCAGCTTCAGCTCATATGAGCCGAAGTCAGTCGTGTTTTTAAGCAAACGCGAGCCAAAGCGCACTTTTTTGTCCTCTCCATTTGGCCGCCTCTGCTCTAACACACACTGATGTATGACTTTGGCAAGCATTCGGCAAGTAAGCTCGTGCCCTCGGGGCTATCGCTGGGGAACGCTGCTATCTCCTTTGCAACAATGAACCTAACGAACAACTGAACTATAGAACTTACAACTATTTAACGACACTTTCCCCAATCCTTCACTTTATAGCCAGAAGTTGGAACGTCTGGAGGATCGCTTGCGTCACTCTCATCATCCCATTGAACGTTCGTATTTGCTCTTCGAAATGGCACGAAGTCATTTTAAGGAATCACGTTTTGACAAATGCCTAACCCTGGCACGCAAGGCGGTGTTTGGTAGGTAGAGCTCTCACCATTTCGTTTCCCCTCTTCCCCAAATCTCTAACCCCCCTGTCCCCCCCAAACAGCGGCACGCCAATGCGGCAGTCGTATCTGGGGCTTTAATAGCATCTTTCTGGTCTGTCAGGTGCACGCCATACTGAATCGTTTCGAGCGCCTGAAGGAATCACTGGCCAAGGCCAATCAATTGGCTCTCGAATTGCGGGCGCCCAAATTGTTGGCCTATCTGGCCATCTGTACCACGGTGAACGATCACGATTTGGCCTTGAGACGCAAACGCTTTACGGATCAGGTGAAGAGGAATCGTTTGAAGCTGAATCCAGATTGATATGCGATTTGAATCATTTCAATTTTCTTTTTATTTTCGGTCAATAAATACGTATTAATTAACAGGCATTAACAACGACATTAACAATTACAATAAATTAACATTTAAATAAAATTAAACATTTAAGCGCCGGCGACGACGACGCTTGGACTTGTTTATGGTGGAGCCATTAGCATGGTCATCAACAGCTGATGATGACTCCGGCTGTTCATCCACCTCGCTCTCTGACTGCTCAGCTGAGTCGTCTTCGTCGAGGTCTTCTTCTGCCTCGGTAGTTGGATCTTCACTCAGCTCACCTTCCTCGTCATCGTCGTCTATATTTACCTCATTGTCGCTAACATTTTCCATTTGAACTGCTACTGTGGTGTGCTCCTCCTCCCCTCCTCCTCCTCCTCCTCCTCCTCCCCCTCCTCCACTGTCTCTGGCTCTGCGGTGTAATTGTGCTTGTCATCTATAACGGCAACTATCGGCCTGGTCGTTGTCGCTGGCATTGTGGTGGTTGTCGCTATTGAATTGGTAATTGTTTCAATTACTTCGTTTGGCTGCAGGTCGCTCTCGCCATCATTGTCAGGTGTCTCCACCTCCTCCTCCCCCTCCTCCTCCTCTTCTTCCACCTGCTCTTCTTCTGGTTGATCGCTTGCCATAAGCATTTCACTTTCAATTGGCAACGGTTCCATCGCCTGCTCCTCCTTCACCTCCTCATAGTCATACTCCAGCTCCAGCTCCTCCTCCTCCCTCCCATCATCGGCATCGTCTTGCAAGACCGGTTTACCGTTCTTATCCACATACTGCACCCCATCCAGACCCATGCGCATGCACTGGAAATGCATCTCGAACAGATCTGTGGTGGCCAGTCGCACCACGAAATCCATGCACATATTTAGATGATTGTCCACCATTTGCACATCGGTCATCTGTACGCACATGGCCATGGGTACACCCATCATGATGGGTATACAAAACGGCGAGGGATCCCGCACCGAGATGCCATACTTGGACGAGGGCCGCTCATTTAGATACACCTCCAGCTGGGCCTCCTCCAGACGGGGCACAAACGTGACGTTGGCACACACTGCAAGCAAAATGGATTTTTAGAGAGTTTGCGAGTTAATGAAACAATGAATGAATGAAAGTAGCGGGTGGCATTCGGATTGGAATTCAAGTGGCTGCTTCTCTGTGCCGCCGCGAGCGCCAAACGATTTGTGGCATTTTGATTGGCAAATGCAACCATGTCACGAGACGCGGGACTTGATAGTTTTTTGGTGGCACACCGACAGAAATTCAAATATCAGTTGCGGTTGGCGGTGCCAAAAGGTGAGAGAGGTGAGATGAGGCGATTCAACAAAATCGTGTAGATTGTTAAACAACTCGATAAAGAGATGTGTATGAATCTCTATTTTTCAATCTCCTAAAGCAAAACTTCGGTGTTTTTTGTCGGATCTTATAATTAAACTTAGGAAGATATGGAATCCCACTTTGAAACTTCTTTAAATCTAACTCAAAACTTGTTTTAAAACTCAAATGAGAATCAAAGGTACACATGATAATCAAGTAGTCCTGCTTTTTGTTCTATTTTAAGTTTGAATAGCTTGTGCATTCAACTGCACGCCTACTAGATGTCATGGGTCATGGTGTCGAACAGTGTGAAGGCAGCCTTATAAACGATAGTCCTAACGTGCGACAAATTGTAACTCTTTTCAAAACTACCAAACTATACTATGGGGAATCGAAAGTGGTACCCGAACTGAGTAAATCCCTACCAGCGTTTGGACCCTCAAAGTTTTTGAAATTGGTTGTGACAACAATATGAATGTGTCATTTGTGTTTTGGGCAAAGAGCTCATATAGTTTTGGTGCTAGCTTCAAACTGTCTTCGGCAAAGTTATAGCTGACAGTCCGCAGAATACATTTTTTTACAAAATCACGTTTTCCTTTTGAGATACCAAACCTGTTGTATTCCTCAAAAGTAGAACACTATCCATGAATAAAGAAAGAAACTATTTTTGGACGGTTTTGGAAAATTCTGTAATTTATCAGCAAAAAGGTTGCCAATTAAAATATCTATAAAATATTTTAACAAGCTAATACATTTTTAAAAAAGTTCAGATCATATTAGCGTATATGGGGCATTCCATACAAAAAAAAACTTTTTTCTGGGATGATGTCTCCGAATTGGATGATAATTGGCCCAAAGGAAGCTTATTATGAGAGAAGCTTAACCCCAAAATGTGAGCTTTTTTGGAGCTCTTTTGCGGAAGTTCTACGCTTAAAAGTGTAATATTGTGATTTTTTTAAATTTTCAATAACTCGAAAACGATTTAAAATAGAGCTAGGCAATTTTTTTCCAAATGTGCAGGATTAAAAAGCCCTTTTTAAAAAAATTTTGAAAGTTTTTGTATTTTTTACCTTTCTTGAAAAACAAAGGATTTTTTCAAAAAACTTAGTCTAGCAAAAAAGACCCATCCTTCAAAAATTCTCAAAAAAATATATGTGAGTGCTCGAACATATCTGAAGCTTGAAGATTGAGGAAGTTATGGCCATTTTTGTCATTATTATTATCATATTATTAGTATGAAAAATTTGTCAACAATTTCTAATACATTTTTTTTTGGTTCTTAATTCGAACCTGGTTTGCAGATATTCTGCACACTGTTGGTAATCTTTTGTGGTGCAAAAAACAAAACATGATCAAATGATCACTTGCCCATTGATAAAGGTTTTTAACTGTTAGTATTTGATTTCTTGTTCCTTGCTGCAGGCAGTATTGGCAGGTATGCCGTTAAACCGCTCCCCTGCCCCATCAGAAGCACCTTTTCCGTACTCGTCGCGGACATATCTCCCCCGGGGACATATCTCCCCCGCGGACTGTGTCTTTTGCCATTACTTAAGACGGATTCATCGTAAAGAGCTTCGCTCGTACCGTGCGTCTCATGACACACACTCTTTTTTTTTTTGTATGGAATGCCCCATAAATTTTATTAGTTAAAAAATAATTAATATTAAAATAAAATAAATCAAATGCCATTTAACTGCTTTGTGAAAGGACTAAACTAATTTAATTGTCCTCCTTCTTTTCATACAAATTCATCTATACTTGTATGTCTGCAGGCCCGACTGACTAACTTACTGACGGACTGACTGACGTATTATCTACCCACAGCCTAAACGGCTTATACTACAGGTTTCAGATTTGGCATAGACCTTCATTTAGAGGAAAGAAAATTTGGAAAATTTCACCGCTTACACTAGTTTACAAAAATAAAAAAAAAAAATGACCCATTTCAGCTGAAAATTTTTCTTAGTATAGTTTGGAATGGTGATCTAAAAAATCGATTTCAAAAATTTTTTCATGGCTCCGTTTTTGAAATATTAATTTTTTAAATTTTTTTGGTAGGTACTCTTACATTTTAAGCCATATCTCAGTTCATAATTGTCAGATAGAGTCAAGTAAGAAATAAATCGAAAGGTAATGGAGCTGCCAATAATTGCGTAGAGCATTGTTTTTAAATCGGTTCAGTAGTTTGAATTTAACAACCAAGAATATTTCAAAAAAATCGATTTTTTGCTCGAAAATCCAAGAAATTTCATTTTTAAACGACTAGAAAAAATATAAAAAAATACAAAAAAATTATTTTTATTTTTTCTACTTAAGAATCGTACTTTTACGAAGAAAATAAGGTATTGGTGAGGAAAATCGTGTAACACGTACCATAGATGGATCAAATTGAGTAGAGGAACTAACAGTCAAATTTGAGTATATTGTGTGTTTTCAAAAATTAACATTGTACTTTTCTTCGTTTTTTGGTCAAATTATGAAGTGAACGAAAAGCCAGAACAAAAATAAAAATTAAAAACGGAACAAAAGTCGAAGCAAACAAAAATTTATTTTAAAATATTCAGGAAAATATCACATTTTTTTGCACTAAATTGCTTACAGCTCCTGTGTTTGTTCACAGATTTTGATCATCGATATCTGTTTTTCTTCGTAGAAGTGCGGTTCTTATGTAGAAAAAATAAAAATAATTTTTTTGGATTTTTTTATAATTTTTCCAGGCAACCAAAAATGAATTTTCGAGCAAAAAATCGATTTTTTCGAAATATTTTTGGATATTGTAGTGAAACTAATGAACCGATTTAAAAACAATGTTCTACTTGATTACCGGCAGCGAAATAACCTTTCGATTTTTATCTTGCTTGACTCTATCTGACAATTATAAAGTGAGATATGGCTTAAAATGTAAGTGCCTCTACCAAAAAATAAAAAAAAATTATATTTCAAAAACGGAGCCATGAAAAAATTTTTGAAATTGATTTTTGAGATCACCATTCCAAACTACACTAAAAAAAAATTTCAGTAGAAATGGGTCTTTTTGGCTGTAAACTAGTGTTATTAGAAGAAAACGCCGAAAAAGGTGTCGTGGACTAGACTGTTCTGCTAAAAGCGCGCGAAAGAGACTGAGAGCGTGCTGTGTGCGTAAGTGTGTGTTTTATATATATATATTTGTGTAATTATTTCTGTTTCCAAACATTTTAATTTTTTTTTTGTCAGGATGAAACCGCAGTTTTTCAACGATTTTTAAAAGATTTTTCAGAATTTTACCATTGTGGGATGCAAAGATATAGCTAATTTATATCTAAATATTTGATAAGCCTAAAAATGAATAAAAATTTTCAAAAATATTGCTTTTCCTTTACTTTGTGGTAAAAATATTTGCGATGGTTCAACTGGAGGAAGAAACCGCCAAAACTTAAGAAAAAACATTTAAATAGCAGTGAGACTTTTCAAAAAAAATGAGGAGTAATCCTCATGATATTCTTATTAAATGCAAAAAAACCGTTAAACTTCATATAGGCAAAAGGCAAGACCTAAAAACACACCGAACTCCATTTCCAGATTCAACAACGTAGCCTTGGTTCTTGAAATTGTCTTTAAAAACATTGACCATTTGGGTAATCATCCAATTAGTCTTATTGATAAAATTCTTAACTGCCAGCAAGAAAAAGAAAAGTTTAATTTAAAAACCGCAAAACGCTAAGATGTCTGGAACTGAAGTAATTAAATGATTTGAGCTGTTTTCCTGCAGGTGATATTGGAGACCTGGTGATGCCCAATTGGTCAGTGTGTTTCAAAGGCAATTGAGAGAACAAAAATTACCATAATCCATGAACCAAGACTAAATTGGAGAATCTAAAAACGCAGTTCCATCTATTTTTAGGTGTGGTTTAAGGCCTGTATGAAATTGTTGGTGGGTGAATCAAAAACTAGTACTTAGGTTGACGGCTTTTTGCATTTCTCGGAAAGTTATGGAAAGTTATCATAAAACCTTTTTCAGAGTACTGAGAATATCAAAAGGATATTAACTTTTTTGAAAAATCTCAATTTAAGTTTTTTTTTCTTAAGTTTCGGCGGTTGCGATGGTTTAACCATAGCAAATTTTTAAAATTTTAATTTATTTTTAGACCCATCAAATATTAAGTTATAACCAACTTTAACAAAACATAAACAGTAGGTAGCTATATCTTTGCATCCCACATTGGTAAAATTCTGAAAAATCTATTCAAAATAGTTAAAAACTGCGGTTTCATCCTGACAAAAAAATTAAATTGAAAAAAATAGTAGCCCACTTCAGAAATATTTACCCCTATATGTAATTGCTTTTATCGTCCTTCTTTTGTTAGAGGTGGTGGTACGTGATCTCAACGATACTATCGGAAAAGTGATGGCACACATGACGTGAGCAGTCTGCACAAAAATTAGTTGTCTCCTAATCTCATTTGCTAGTCTTTGTTAATAAACTGGGCTGTTAGTTAATATCGATTGAAGCATTTAAAAATTCATAACATTTCGCAATGAAAAGTTTGTTTAAAGGAACAAAATAAACAGTGTTGCCAAACCAGTTTATTTTTCAATTTAACTTTGTGCAGATAAAAAATCAGAGGGCAGCGGGAATTGTGACCTTTATTAAAAATATATTTCTTCTATATTGCTTCTAATTTTTTGTATTTTCCCTGTTTTGGTTGCCGCATAGTAAAGACACATAGGTACACACATGTTTAAATAGTTACTTACTCTCATACTGCGTTGATATACATAAATTGATAAGTCGGGATTTACACGATGAGGCAAACTTCATAAAGTTATCTTGGTAGGCGAGACATACACATGTGTTTCCATACATTTTGATTAACAAATCTAGTAAAATCCCTTTGATTTTCAAGCCTACTAAGAAAACTTTATGAAGTTTGCTTTATCGTGTAAATGCAGTCTAAGGAAAGAATATCCTGGAGATCTAATATTAAAACAAGTGTGAAAGTCGGTCAAGCCCGACTATAACATACTATGTACCTGAAGTAGAAGCTAAATGCAATGCTGGTGCTGCGCTCATCCCTAAGTCTCTCTCTCATTCTCCATCTCACTCTCTCTCTCTCTCTTTAAGACTGTACGGTGTTAGTTGGTGGGGGAAGCGTGATTTACTTTTTTGCTCATAACTTGAGAACCGCTGATCCGATCTTTATCATTTCTTCAGCAAATTTATACATTTTGTTATTTACTAACTATCTTTACAAGAAACAAATCATCTATCTACAAAACTGTGGGAGATATGACGTTTTTTCCAAATTGCGGGGGCGGGAGGGGGCGTGGCAAAAATTGAAAATAAATTTGATCTGCCTGCAAGTATAAGAAACATTTGTCCCATACATGTCAAACCTCTATCTCTTACCATCTCTGAGATCTGTTTGTTCATAGGGACGGACGGACGGACAGAATATATATACTTTATATAGTCGAAAATGATTCCTTCTCCCTGTTACATAATTTTGCACAAACTTAATATACTCTATGTACCTTTGGTACAGAGTATAAAAATGTATATACATGGGTGCGCACTTAGAAATAAAATATCCCTTGATCCTAAATTCACTAAATAGTCCCTCGGAAGAAGCATATACTATAGTCTGTTCAGCATTCACAAGACAGGAAGAAAATAGTTTTTAATTCTGGAATTTCCGCGCGCTCGGGACGGGACAAGCCACTGCCTTTTCCACTCCTTACTTAATCCTCTTTTCTCAGATTGGTTTATTTTAATCAAACGTAAACTCGAAACTGTCTAATTACACTAGTTTACAAAAATAAAAAAAAATGACCCATTTCAGCGAAAAATTTTCTTAGTATAGTTTGGAATGGTGATCTAAAACTTGATTTCAAAAATTTTTTCATGGCTCCGTTTTTGAAATATTAATTTTTTTAATTTTTTGGTAGGTACTCTTACATTTTAAGCCATATCTCAGTACATAATTGTCAGATATAGTCAAGTAAGAAATAAATCGAAAGGTAATGGAGCTGCCAATAATTTTGTGGAGCATTGTTTTTAAATCGGTTCAGTAGTTTGAATTCAACAACCAAAAATATTTTAAAAAAATCGATTTTTTGCTCGAAAATCCAAGAAATTTCATTTTTAAACGACTAGAAAAATATAAAAATACAAAAATTATTTTTATTTTTTCTACTTAAGAATCGCACTTTTACGAGAAAATAAGGTATGGTGAGGAAAATCGTGTAACACGTACCATAGATGGATCAAATTGAGTAGAGGAACTAACCGTCAAATTTGAGTATATTGTGTGTTTTCAAAAATTAACATTGTACTTTTCTTTGTTTTTTGGTCAAATTATGAAGTGAACGAAAAGCCAGAACAAAAATAAAAATTAAAAAGGGAACAAAAGTCGAAGCAAACGAAAATTATTTTAAAATATTCAGGAAAATATCACATTTTTGCACTAAATGCTTACGCTCTGTGTTTGTTCACAGATTTTACACGTTGGGTCTTATGTGAAAAAAATTTTTGGTTTTTTTTATTTTTTCCAGGCGACCAAAAAGAATTTTCGAGCAAAAATCGATTTTTTCGAAATATTTTTGGATATTGTAGTCAAACTAATGAACCGATTTAAAAACAATGTTCTACTCGAACCGGCAGCGAAATAACCCGATTCGTTCTTGCGCGGGCCCCTACCAAAAAATAAAAAAAAATTATATTTCAAAAACGGAGCCATGAAAAAATTTTTGAAATTGATTTTTGAGATCACCATTCCAAACTACACTATAAAAAATTTTCAGTAGAAATGGGTCTTTTTGGCTGTAAACTAGTGTTATTATTTCAAAGACGCTGGTCTCGCGTTTTTCTGTTTCACTAAACAAAAGCCAGAATCTTTCTTGAATGTAAAGCTTACAAATGAACCAAATTGCGTAAAAATCCCCCGCTTAGCAGTCCAGTTTCTGAGAAAATAGCTAAGTTGGCAACACTAAAGGGAATTCTAATGCACAGTTTTGCCCAAATTTTGATATAAGTTTGGTTAGGGAACTTTTCGGGCATATTTATGAAAACTATTTGCGTATGGAGCCATAACTTTAGTTTTAAGTCCTGCAAAATCTGTAATCAAGGGCTCTTACGTCAAATTTTGATCAATATGTAAGCATAATATTTGCCTGTGGAACAGTAAACCATGAGACGAATCCACAGACAGCACACACATCTTTCATATTCTTCTTTCAATCTTCCTTTACTCACCTTTCTGATCAAACTTATATTGATCCACCTTCAAACCAGCACAGCATCCACACAAAGCCCCACCACAATCACACGGCTGACCAAATGTTGACCAAATGGAACCCTTCTCCGAATACTTGACACTGGCCAAATTGCGTCCACGTGATACGCTCACTGTGGGTGGCAAATATGGTGTGTGTGTGGCCAGCTCATAGAAGATCAGTCCATTGCTGTAACTGCGTGCCGCTACAGAGGATATATGCCATAGCAAGCACCAGGCGCAAGTGCCAACAATTGGGAACCACATTTCAGAATTCACAAAACACAACCAAAAAATACACTGAACAAAAAGAAGTCCGACGGCGGGCAGCGACTTTAACGGTATCTGCGTGGCAATGGCAATGGCAACCGCTCGCGAACAGCGACAATTAAATATTAAAACGCTGAACTCGACGAGCGTTAGCTTAAAAATGAAATGGAAACTGGCAGCAGCTGCTGCAAGCTGAGACGGTTACAGTGGCAGAGGCAGAGCAACTGCAGCAGCAGCAGAGTCGTCGGGCAGTAAGTTTGTTAAGTTGTCGCTGGTTGCGGCTGGGGTCGCTGGTTTTTGCCCGTAAAGTATTTGTACACTGCCCCAGAGAGAGGGATAGACAGACATGGTGATGCATACAAAACGAGGTTCGAGGTGAAGAAGAAGTCTGACAATGTCAAGTTGGGATTCTTTAAAAAAGCTGAAGGGACTAAAACGATTTTTGGTATGCGTCAGTCTGTCTAGCTTGGCCTATTAGGATTCTTGCGGTCACGGAAACTGGTTCCGATGTTAATAATTTTTCTTTTAAAACACCTGCCGATTTGCTTTAAATCAGGGGTCGGCAATGATAGCAGAGCAGTTGCCACTGGCAACTGAGAAAATATTAGTTACAAACACCTGGTTGACCTGGACATATAAATTAGCATATGGGCTAGTCCGTATGTGTGTTTGTTAATGGAATAATAGGATACATGTTCAAGCTTAATGATATGTATCATTACAAACTGAGTTTCAAAAAATAAATCTTGGAGTATTGGAAAAAAGCTTAATTGCAGATTCAAAACATTTTTTTTGTACATCCCTGGAATTTTGGCACCGCCCTGAAAGTTAGTTTTTTTTTTCAACAAAAATTGTATTGCTCTGGTGCCATGGCACGACCTGTTCTTTAAATAATAATAAGAACAATTAATGTTTTGAAAATCGGTCAAGCCCGACGGTAATATACTCTGTACCTGCGAAGGAGAATGCTCAGTGTGCATTTTGCTGCTGGGACAGCGAAAGTTCTTTTGCTTATAGCTTTACTATCGTTTGTCCAATCTTTGCCATTCCTTTGACAGATCGATAAGTAATATTGATTACTAAATAGGTCTAAAAGGTTCGAATCATATATCTTCAAAATTGTGGGAGATATGATGTGCGGACGATTTTAATAGGAGTAAAATTTTATATCAGCGTCACGTGACGCTGACGTCATTCATATTTTGTGGTGTTTTGATTTATGGAGTTTCCCGGCAAACACACACATAAGAGGATGGGCAGAGAGGGGAAGCGAAGAGGTAGGAAAAATGCTGAAGAGGAGCAAATGGGTGGGTTCTGGGAAAGATCTGGGTGTGATCTTGGTGGAATGTGGTGGTATGTGGGAGGAATTTAGGTGAAATCTTACCTGGGCGGGATCTGGGTTTAATTTAGGAGCGTTGGGATTTAGATGAGGATCTGGGTGGGAACTAGCCGAGATCTGGCAGGGATCTGTATGCACAGAGAAAAAGAAGGATAGTTTCTGATGATCCTCAGGATATTTTCGGTATCCATTTGGACTGGATAGTTAACTATCCTTTTTTGGGATCCATTGGATATTTTCGAAATCGATTTATTTTCGCCTAAAAAGGATATATCAGAGAAAAAATATTTCATTGATCTTTTTTCTCCATCCAAAGGAGCTGAAAAATGTGAAAAGGATATTTAAAAAAATGGATCTTAAGTGGATATTTCGAATATCCATTCTACGGGGATCTTTTTTTTTTTTCTGTGTGGGATAAGGGTGGGATCTGTGTGGGATCTGGGTAAGGATCTGGGTGGGATCTTGGCGGGATCTGGAAGGGATCTGGAAGGAATCTGGATGGAATATGGAAGGGATCTGAGCGGTATCTGGAAGGGATCTGGAACGGATCTGGGTGGGATCCGGGCGTGATGTGAATGGATTCTGGAAGGGATCAGGGTCGGATCTTGAAGGGATCTGGATGGGATCTTGGCGTAATCTGAATGGAATCTGGAAGGGATCTGGGCGGGATCTGCAAGCAATCGGGGCGGGATCTGCAAGAGATCTGGATGGGATCTGGAAGGGATCTTGGATCTCACCTTGGTGGTATCTTCTGGGTAAAACATCATCATTTATCTATGGATTACCACAATAAACTTCCTGAAAAGAGGAAAGAACACAGCAGCAAGTGATCTTGTTTTTGGTATTTCTACTCCCCGTTAAACTCTTCTTTCAAAAGAGTGCCTTGCTGATTTATATACCATTGAGAGAGCTTGTGATTTGAAAATAAGCTTTTAAACTTAGGATCATGTTTCACATTAAAGACTCGTGAGTGCTAGCGACACTCACACTTTTTTTTTCAAATTCCGGGCCGGGAGTGGTTCGTGGCAAAAATGTAGGGGAGAATGGGGGGTTCTGAGCCGCTGGGGGTTGTGAGCCACTCGAATATTGACCACAAAAAAAAATAAATAAATTTAAACTTTTTGTTTATGTCAAGTGTCTCCCTTCTTATTACCAATCTTTTGGCTAGCAACCGATCAGTCAACACGTTCTTTAAGTTTGTGAACCAGAACTCGACTTTTTTTTCAAAAAAAAAAGTATTTTTTTCCATTTTTGGCTTATGAATATTATACAAAATATTTTTCGTAATGCCATAAGTAAGTATGAGGGAAATATCTTTGGTCAATTGCCTTTTTGACAGAAATTTGTTTTTTTTTTTAAATAATTTTTTTTTTGTTTATGTGACGGCACCAAAAAAAAAGTGAGATATGGGGGGTTGTGAGCCACTTTGAAAAAAGTCGGTTTTGACTTCCAAAGAGAATATTGCTTGAATATTATTGAATATTATTGGGAAAACTCTCCTAAGGAAAAAAAAAGACATTAGGAAAGGCAAGCATTGGAACAGCCACCAGCAAAAAGTGCTCGTTTATAAAAGAAAACAAGCCCGATGCCGTCAATCAATTTTCACTCTTCATTGATATTTCTTAATTCAGAATATGAGAAAAATTGTTATTTTTTTCATTTATTAAACAATACTTGCTTAAAAACACGAATTTTGAACTTTTAAGAGGGTGGCTCACAACCCCCCACAAATTTTTGAAATTTCAAAAAATCACTTTTTTTTCAATATAAAATAAAAAATCCCCAAAAACTTATTTTTTAAATCTAGTGATGAGGAAAGTTTTGTGCATCTTTTACCTAAAATACAAAATTTACAGAACGAAAAAATATTGATTTTTGGCGAAGTTGTGTTCGAAAAACAAAACTATGATCACAACCCCCCGCTCTCCCCTATAATAAATATAATTTGACTGTGAGTATAAGATTAATGTCTCTTACATGTCAAACCACTATTTCTTACCATCTTTGAGATCTGTGCGCTTTTTAATAACGGGACCACTTATCATTCTTTTGAAAGCTGGGTTAAAACAGTCATTTGTTCCATTTAATTTTTTGTATTTGTTTATTGTGCAAAACTCGCTAAAATATGGGGAAATGCATATAAGTCTCAAGGTCGACTTCCATTTTTTGTAACGTCCGCAACGGAACTTTAAACAACGAAGTTGGTCATCATCTATTCACATTGTGGCTACTATCGATCATAGCTGAATCCCTCTATGAACACAGGCACCTACCATCTAGCACCCGTACGAACCGAGGCGAACTCTGCCTCCTACGGAAGTGAGACGCTGCGAATACGGCTCCAACCTAACTATATATCCACATTCTACTATCAGCATCCTATTTGCTCACTAATACAATCGGCGACGCTTAGGGAGAATTGCTACGTCGAAGACCTAATAACTTATTCACCGTTTTGGTTACAATCTCTCTCTCATAATACGACAATCTCCTAGGTGCACCATAAAACGGGGTAGAGTCAGTCAATTGTATACTCATTACACATTTAGGAGGACCGCACTCTTGTAACATTTAAGGTGGTTGTACCTTTCAGTGAACGAGCTTATGTTGGGGTATCTTATGTATCAAATGTAACGTCCGCAATGCAGGATTAGGCCGTATCGAAAATTAAGAAGGCGAACATTAAAGCTTAAACAAATGAGTCACTGGGCGAAGAGCAGAGTCCTGCATAATATCTGGGTGGGATCTGGATGGTGCCCGGGTAGTATCTGGGGGGGATCTGGGTGGGTAAAACGTCATCATTTATCAATGGATCAGCACAATAAACAAGACTTCCACAAAAAATGAAAGAACAAGTAAGTAATCTTGTTGCCGGTATTTCTACTCCATTCTAACACTCAAGTTAGAACAATTTTACCACAAATGAGTAAAGGCCGTTCCTACACTGCTCAACTTTCGCTTTTACCCCCTCTCTGTGTAGCCAATGGATCAGTTTTTCAAGGGCATTTCCCAGTCGACTTTCTTCTGTGGGGTTTTTCTTGTTATCAGCGGTGCAATCATCAGTTGTTGCTGTTGTTGCTGCCGTTGTTTGTTTGTATTTTCAGCTGTTGCTGCTGCTGCTTGAACTTTGTTTTTGTTGCGTGTGCCGGCGGTGGCGGCGTTTTTTTTCGGGTGACAGTGACAACAAAATTGCGACGGTCGTGACTGGCTGGGAAAGCCAGGCGGAAAAAGTGCTGCTCCCCTCCCATTGTTGTTGTTGTTGTTGTTGTTACGCAAAGCAAAGCACCTTTGGGGCAGGTCATGGCTTTTGGGGGGCCGAGGGCGAGCTGCTGGGATCTCATTTCACAGTGGCAAAGCAACTCCAACTGCAACTCCTCATCCCCATGCATCAATCGATTTATGAGTTGACACTTGCATAATGCAATCTTGTTAACCGTTAACCGTTAACCGGGCCACTTGCCAAGTTCGGGCAAATTAACAAAAAGTGTCGCCAGTTGGAAACAATTAACTCTAATAAGCTGGTCGCCAACTTCTGTGACTGCTGTTTGTTCAGGAGCAATGCGCCGTTTATGTAATGAGCCGTCTGCATCGGCTTCATCATCATCATCATCATCATCACCGTCGTCGCTGTCGCTGTTGCTGTCGCTGTTGCTTATTAGGCTTTCTTATTCATTACTGATAATATCAATTTTGTATGCCTGCGACTATTTTTACTTCTTTTATTCGCGTCATTAGTCGAAGTCGGGGCTACCTTTTCTGTGGACACTTACGCAAAATTACAGCTCCAACTCCAGCGGACCCACTGATCAGCGATTCATCGATTCATGGATCGGTCGTTGCATTTGGGTCAAGTAGTCAATGGATGCGTAATACAATTATCGCATGAATATGCGCAACTAATAACGGCATCCACCTGCGTGGGATATATAAATACATACGAAATGAAATTAGTTTTTACGATTCCAGTTGCCAGTTGCTGCTGATGGAAAGATGGGTGGGGGTGGGGGGGCTAGGCATGAAATCAAATTTAATTACCTTTGACCCGCCACACTTATCGAGCTTGTACACATTGTCTTTATGGTTCCAGAATTTATCACAAAACCAAAACCAGATATTAAAGATTTGATGGCTTCACAGAGTCATTAAGAGTTCAAATTGCTCCTTTGTCTTTGAACTATTAAAAAAGTAGTACGAATATGGTGGATCGATCATAAAAAATATAATTGAGAGAAACTCCCTCATATCTAATTTACCCTGCGGTCTTGCATACGGTGCAGGAAACTATAGAGAAATCTCGTTTCTGAATACGCTGCTAAATACTAATACTAACGCGTCAAAACTATTTCCTTGAAGAACATATGTTACTAAGTAAAACCAGTGTGGGTTCAGAATCGGATACTCCACAGCGGGGGCGTTTCGCAAAAACAAACAGATCTCAGAGATGGTACGCGATACAAGTTTGACATGTATGGGACAAATGCTTCTTATACTTGCAGGCAGATCAAGTTTATTTTTAATTTTTGCCACGCCCCCTCCCGGTTCCGCCATTTGGAAAAAACGTTATATCTCCTACAGTTTCGTACTTTCTGGAAATAGTTACTAATTAGCAAAATGTATCGATTTGCTGAAGAAATGATAGAGATCGGATGAGCGGTTCTCAAGTTATGAGCAAATTAGTAAACCACCCTCCTTCCACCCACTCCCAGCATTAGAGAGAGACTTTGAGATGAGCGCAGCACCAGCATTGCATTCAGCTTCTACTCCAGGTACAGGGTATGTAATAGTCGGGCTTGACCGACTTTCTCACTTGTTTTAACATGGGGAACGTTGCAAGATTCTGCACTTCATGATCTAGTAATAAAATAAATATTTATTGAATGCATTTTTGAAAGCTTACAAGTCAGTGTAAAGGGATTAAAGAGCAGTGGTCTACAATGGACAGAGTAAAAAATGCTGCAGTTTTAAGACCTTGTGCTTGACATAATCAAAGATGTTTGGAATCCATATCTTCCACTACTTCTTCATACTGCTTCTTCCTATCAAGGCCTTCCAATATATTAATAATGTTATCAAGGGAGTATGCAGGAGAGTGCAGATTTGTAGTATGTCTTGGTTATTTCTTATGAAATTAAAGTTGTGTCAACTGATTATCACAAAAAATCACCACAATTTCCATATAAAAATCCAAAAATTTCTATCCCAAGAGCAAAATCAGAAAGTTGTTTTCAAATATATTTTAAAATCAATACAGAATGAGTTCTTTAAAGGTTTGTTACATGGACAACAAAAAAAAACCAATTTAAAGTTTCAATTATAAAAGAAAAATTAACAAACACCATATAATATTTTCACATTAATTCTTCATAGTTTGCGATCCATCTATTTCGCGATATTTTCCGAATTTTTGGAGTTAACAATACTATACTGCCATTAAGATCGCACGGATTAATATTCACAGTTTGGGTTATGTTATGTTATGTTTCCAAAAAACGTACTTCAACTCGTCCAATTATATCAGCCTCCAGTAAAAACCTATGCAGGCAGCCTGCAAAGAAAGTTTTTTTGGAATAAAAAACTAATTTCGAATCACACTAGAAAACCATGTTCGACCTCGAAACAATTTTTGTTTCGGTCCATCGAAGTCAATTTTGTATGTAAAAAACGTTTCCCACAATAAAAGAATTTTTTTTACAATAATGATAGCAACTTTAGCAAAATAACATTCCTCAAAGAATTTAGGTCTTCGTCATCCCTAATCAAAATCGTGTGTACGTCCCTTTGTCCGTTTTTTGTTGTCTAAAAAATAACTGTTATATACGGACCCTTTGAGCAAAGAGTCAGAGATGAACCGTTCATGTCGTCTCTTGAATAAATCGCTCTCCGCTCAGAGAACAACCCATATATTTTTTTCCTTTTGCTCTGCTTAAGCAAAGACCGTTTAAACGCGAGCGAAGAAAATAAAAGTCATTTGCATTTGTGTGCGTGTGTGTGCGAGTGAGGCGTTCGTGTCGGCTTCTGAGCTACAGAAGCCAAACACAAACAAAAAAAAAGACCGTTTGCGCTGAGCCTTTCATTTTTTTGCTCAGCTGCTGACTGTTATTGTGAGAGCGCTTAGTCGGATCGCTCTCAGTAAGTGGTCATTAAATGAGCATAACAAGAATAGCTCAAATGAGAACAGTCAACTGAAAACCAAAACAAATCGGAACGAGGTGTTTTGCTCAGAGAGAGAGCAAGCGTGTACGTTTTTTTCGGTTATGTTAGTGCGCGAACCGCAAAGGGAAGTACGGTCAACAGTTATTTGCGAGCTCTGATAAAGAGCGAACCGAACAGAACCGTAACTGCGGCTCAGTAAGCCACAAAAAGCATGCAATGAACCGAACTGGCGGTTCAAAAACTGTCTGAGCCACTCAACCAAACCAATGGCTATTTTCAAGTGGTTTGCATCCCTGAAATATATAGAAGTTATTGACACATACATAAGTACAAATGGAAGGTTTCAAATTCATGCAAATTGTGCGTCGTTGCGATTTCTCGAAAACGGTCTACTAAAAAATATTTGGACTGGGGACTTTCTTATAAAATTACTAGTGTTACTTTCGCTTGATGTACTTTAAAACTGCATACTTAAACGAGAAGGCCAAGCTAACTGCGTCTTTGCCGATGTTTTTATAATGTTTTAATACATCAGAGTTTACGAACGTCAGTTTTAAAACAAATAATTTTTCTCACAAAGACCCACTTTTCGACCGATAGTTCCTATGGCAGCTATAAGATATAGTAATCCGATCCGGTCGTTTCCGACATGAGACACAAGTTTGCGTAGAAACAGACAGACGGACAGACAGACGGACGGACAAAGCTCAATCGACTCAGCTCGTCGCCCTGATCAAGAATATATATAGTTAATAGGGTCGGAAATGAATATTTCGATGCGTTGCATTGATGGTCAACACCTGGAAAAAATCAAGTAAAAATTTGCAGGTGTAAAGTTAAATTAATAAAGATAGTGCAAAAAATAACCGAAAAAAAACAGGAATAAGCTGTGAGGAATTGTTTACCAGATAAGACTATTTTTGTGACTCTTTTCCGACCATTTTCCTCTGGGAAATTCCAAATTCCGGGAAAACACGTGTCAAATTATTTTTCGTACTATGCATACAAAAAAACTAAATATTCCTCATTCAAACCTTACCGGCTTTTCCGGCTATTTTTTGGCCTGTCTCAACCCATACTGTCTCAACCCATACTGTCTCAACCCATACTGTCTCAACCCATACTGTCTCAACCAGTACTGTCTCAACCCATATAGTCTCAACCAGTACTGTCTCAACCAGTACTGTCTCAACCCATACTGTCTCAACCAGTAAAAAGAAATTGCTTTACGGTCAATGTGGCGCCATCTATATGTCAGTTCGCTTAGATGGCGAAAACATTTGCTAGAGGGAGCCACTGTCAAGTTGGCAGAGCTGCCAGATTAGCTTTCTTTTTTTTTTAAATGAAACCCGCGAAAGTATTTCGCATATTAAGCTTGGTATGAAGATACTTGCGAAAAGTGTGCAAAGTCTCTGCACATTATTTCGTTGATAGCAAGTAAGAAATAAGTCGCTCATCTCTAGTTGTTTTTTTTTTGTTTAAATCAATTTGGCGAGTCCATTTAAACTAATTAACAGCGAATATTTATGGTGGCCTTTAACGATGCAATAGTTGCAGCAATAGCTTTATGTGATTTGTAAGAAACTGTAGTGAAGGCACCTAGGGTTCGGCAGTGTTTGTTTAATCCTTACTGGCAGTGAAGATCCATGTGGAGGCAGTTGTAAAACGTAAATAAATCGTTTGTAGGTTCATCGTGACCATTATTTGCAACTTTAAATTATTGGAAACTAGGAATATGGCAGAATCGACTGTTTCATCTCGATGTTGTGTTCTAATAATGCAATAGCATAGATTAGAAGATGTTGTCCACGACTTGTGGCGACAAAGAAGTCCCAAGTCTGACCATTGAAAAGTTCTGCGTCGCATCCGGTCGACATACGGAATCGCCGTCGTTCACAATTGAATCACTTTGTGCTGGACCAAGTTCTTGATCATCACCCCTTTCCTATGAGGAGCTAAGGTTCTAAGAAAGACCACTAATTTGTTCATATGCATGGCACACATTTTAAGATTTTGTGCATGCTGCACGAGCTGGGCGGATTTTTCCCTTGATTGTTGTTGTGCACACCTCAAATTTATATTCCCAATCTTTCCTAAGGAGCTCCTATAGGGTGGGTTTGGTACTATCAGGGTAGTATCAAAACCTGGAGTGAGCCAACCGCCAATGCTCCTAGAGAAGGTCAAGTAAAACACACAGATGTGAAATAACTTATCTTGCAAATAATAGCAAATCTTTAGAATCTATACTGTTATATACAGTCACTGTATGGAAGGGTGGGAATGCTGCTGGTAGGAACAGCCAAGCCAGACCATTGCGATTCGAATCCGCTAGATGGCGTAATTAATGTGTTAGAGTTAGGTGAGTTAAATGTTCGAATTTTCCCCATTTGGTTGGTAGTATGGTGTTCGTCTAGAAATTTTTGAATGTGGCGATTGTACGCGCTGTGGGCAAAGGGTCGAGATCCTGCCCTGGAATGGGACAGAGTTAGTCGGTGTCAGCCCTCACGAAAAAGGCAGCGACGTAACAATGTTTTCGAATAGTTGTGCTGTACAGTTTAACACTCCGCACTACAACACTTGTATGTAACTGTGTGTCTACCGCCATGCAGAGTACGAAAAATATGTTTTACATATATTTCACACCTTCGAAATCATCTCTCGTTCCGTGACTATCACGTGACACGTTGACGTCGGGTGGCTCACGAAACAGCAACTTGCGCAATGCGTGCGAAATCAGTGTTTTTATCACAGAAACCACAGAAACCACTTCCAACCGAATTCCAATTCTTTGGTGCCACAGAAATTTCTTTTGGTTGGTTTCAATTTCAAACCTCTCATGTTTTGTTAGCTTTTCTTACTAGAGGGTGCCACATCGACAGAGGGAGCTGTGGCGCCCTCTACATGACAGCTTATGGAAACTTATTCCTCGTGTTTTGCGCAAACAAATTTTTAAATTTTTCATTATAGTTATACAAATTATGACTCAAATTTGAATTACTATTTTAAAATGCATCATAAAACATATAACACAAACAAAAAATTTCTATTAATCATCAAATTAGCCCACAACTTAAATAAGGGAAATTATTTGGCGAGAGATTCAGCTCTGTTTTTAGAGATGGAACATCAATTGGAACATCTGGTGCTCTAACTGAATTTTCTAATTAGAAAATGAAATCTCTTGAAGTTCTGTGGCACCAACGAATTTTTTGAGAGATTTACAAACCAACCGTCGGCAAAATCTCTAGAGATTTCTGTGGACTTTTTCATATCGCGGGTATCCCGTACCAAGCTTTAAGCAGGATTTTGACTAATAGGTGAGTATTGTTAGAGAGATATTGTTGGGACAGGATTTCCATGGAAATAAAAACCCCAATTTCTTGCTTTTTCCACATATTCTAATGGAGAATTCTTAATTAAAATGGGTCGTAAGATGCTTTCGATTTGAAGAGACCATTGTTTTTTGCCCAGCCTCAGATCTTTATTAAGTTTTATTCTATTTTCCATTAAAAATTCAATTTGTTTTAATTTTTTTTAAATATTTTTTTTAATACGTTTTTCACTTTTGTTTTGAATACATACAATGTTGTGTTTTTTTTTTTTGCTGATAATACAATCATGTATATGTGTGTGTATGTATGTATTGTATAATATAATATAATATATATATATATGTGTAATGTTATATTGTGGTAAATATGTGCCATATGTAAATATATGTACGCATGTTTGTATGTGTGAGAGCTGCGTTTACGCAAAATGTAATGTGTGTGTGTGTGTGTGTGTGTTGATACAAAAACTGCATAATTTCATTATGCCTTATATATATCAAAGATATTCAGACAATTATATATGTAAATGTAAATCGTATATATAAGTATGTAATGTCCGTTTTGTATATGATTCCCAAAAGCCTTAAATCATCAAAATAGAGAAAGAAACGCATTTGTTGTAAATTGGTAACAAATACAGACAATATTTCTTTTTAATCTTAAGGAAAATGCTGCCAGCTGCTTAACAAAACAGAACAAAACTTATGGTCTAGAGGGGGTGCGGGGGGGATAGCCACAAAGCCTTAGTTAAATACTTATTGTACATACAACATCAGTTTATGTGAATTATAGCTAGGCTTTGCCGCTTGCGTGTGTGTTTCTGTGTGTGAATAATGCTTACTTTGCTAAAAAAAAAAAGAATATAATATTTGGATATTCAGTTTTACACTAGATATATATATAAATTTATATACTATATAAAAAAAAAACATGGGCTTACAACTAGTTGGGGGGGCAAAAAAAACAAAGCAAATTATTTATTTAAGGCTGATTTCTTTCTTTTTTGTTTTGTTCAAAGATTCGGCTAAATATATATATATATATTCGATATACAACAATACAAAATATGTGTGAGAAAAGAAATTTTGGGGGGGGCTGGACCCAAATGACCAAATTGAAGTAGACGAAAGACGAAGTTTAGAACAAGAGAAGGCCTTGAAATTGATTGAGATTAATAGATTAATAATTGAGATAATTAGATTAATAATAAACTAGATTCTTAACTCATTGAATTTTGATACGAATTCGGTAACAGAATGCGAAAAATGTTGGATAAGTTTTATAATGAATCTACATTAGACTGGAAATGTTTCGTTTCGGGCGCAACTGATATAGAAAAAAGTCTGACAGCGATCGGACTACATTTAGAAGACGCCCCGGTAACAAGTTAAAGTTCAGACAGCTTATTTCGCCTTACACATGTTTTCTTCTTTAGTTCAGTGACTCTTTACACTCGCTTTTAGTTACTCAAAACGCTAAGCGTTTATGTATGTATGGCAACTCTGTTTTAGAGAGAGCTTCAAAGCTTTCATCGGCCGCGGTCGAGTATTACAAAAAAGCTTTTGAAAGCTCTCAGCCTAATTCTTCGTTCCAGTCACAGGGTCCACCCCTCTCATCCAAAAAAAAAAAGGGAATAAACAGAAATATACACATCAAGGTGGAACGCAGGGTCCTTTGTGGTTTAAAACTCCTTTAAGCTGCCGCCTCGTTTCAGTTTCGTCAAACGCTTGAGACTAGCACTAAGCATTCCGCCGCCTGCTCCTCCTCCTCCTCCTCCTCCATCGCCTGCGCTTCTCTCACGCTGCATGAATGAACCACGGAAACGTACACGACCACGTGCACGTCGCTGCTGTGTCTGCGGCTGCGGCTGCTGCTCGCCCACACGACGCCAGAGTTCAGTCAGGGGCGGATGATGCTGATGTGGCTGCTGCTGGAGCGTGCAACAGCACACTAACTCCTGCGATTATAATTTCTTCTCCCATACCACAATGTGAGCATCATTGGAGTTGGCCGTTAAAGGTGATGCGGAGGAGGAGCAGTCCACGCCACTCTTTTGATGACTGGGCGAGCCGGCTGAATTGTACCACACATGACGCCAGTAGCCGCGTCCACCCATTAGGGTGATGACGGTGCGCGGTCCATCCGCCTGTTGCTGTTGCTGCTGTTTGGTATTTTGCTTCTGTTTGCGCTTCAGAGTGGCCACAGCGGCCGCAGCGGGGGGTGGCGGGGCGTCCTCCGTCTTGGGCTGCTGCTGATGATGGTGTATATCGGCGGTGGTCATGAGTCCATTCTCTGAAATGTTACCCAAATCGCTGCCCGTGCCCGAGGTCTTGTGGCTGGCACTGCTGCTGTTGCGCGACACACTTCGTCCGCCAAACAGGCGTATGCCCATGCTCTCCTCGCTGCCCGAGGAAGTGTACAGACTCGATGATTTCGAGTCCACTGACCAGTTGGACAGATCCAGGGAGCGCGGACGTGAGGCCTTCATGCGCAAGCGACGATCTAGGGTGGACACCTTGCCCGGTATGGCGGCCAATTCGGGGTCTGAGCGGCGCATACCCTCGTACATCATGTCCATGAGATTACTCTGCGGTCCCTCCTCCGCGTCGTAGTCCTCCTTGACGAATATCAACTTGCCATACAAGCCATAGACATCACAATAGCCCGCCTCCGAGGACAAGGTGCTGGTATTGGACACGGGAGCTGGTCCGGTTGAAGGCACTGCCGAGGCTCCGCGTGGCAAAGTCTTGGACATGCGTGCATCCAGTTCACGGAAACGCTTGCGATGAAATGCTGGTGAATTGGCCAGTGAAGCGCGTATCTTGGCCGTCAAACTCTGATCCAAGGAATGCTGCTTGTCCAGCTTGGAACTGCGCGGTGAATCTCCTCCACTCTCCAAGGGCGCCTCCTCCTTGGCCACATCTCTGCGTAAGACCACCGAGCCCTCATCAAATTCACCCTTGGGATCAGCATCTATGGCCGGTAATTGCAAATCCTCACCCATGCTGGGCATGCTTACACCCACAGCTGCTGTTCCACTGCAGCTGGGCGGTTTGTAGGCGGGATATACTTTGGGTATGAGGGGCAGCAAAAAGGTGATGGGTCCAAAGTGTGCATGACAGGACATATTGATGCCGCCACTGATAATGGGTACACCCTCTAGACGGGGCAGTGGTATGGTAACAGCTATGCCCACATTTGTGCCCACCCACAGCAGACCCTTGCAGGCCATCAGGGCGGTCACATAGATGGAGCTATTGTTCAAAGGCTGCTCCTTCTTGCCCTCATTCCTCAGCACACTCGACGCTATGTTGATGTCCTGCAAATGCTTAAAGGTCTCGGTGTGATAGAGACACAACATGGTGGAGTTTTTCAGAGAAATCCACAGGCCTATGCCCGAGTGCGCCATCAGATTCACCTGCTGACTGGCCCCGTGCTGGACCTCAAAGCTTCGCTGAATCTCACCGTTTAGGGCATTCATCACATACACACGATTCCCGCACGAGGCGTAGATGTTCATGTTGATGGGCAGCAAGCTGGGCACGGGCAGGCCGCTGTCGCCCAGCGCAATCTGTTGGGGATCTCTCAATTGCCACACACCGTCGTGAGCTCGACGGTAGATCAGTACTGAGGCATTCGAGAGCGACACATAGACCGCATCGAAGTGATACAGAATACGCTGAATGGCTCCGGGCACGGCATAGCTGCCCAGTTGCTCCTCCTGCTCGGGATTGCGGGCCGAGTAGATCAACAGTTTGCGACTGTCGGTGCCCAGCCAGACCAGATCGCCCAACAAACTGTTGTGCTCCTCTCGTGTGCGACACTGATCCAAACCCTTGACAAATTCCATGGCTGAGACTTGGGTTTCGACTAGATCAAAGGCACCCGCCTCACGCAGGCTGCCCGCCTGCTGGGGATGCTGGGCCAGCACGGTAATGTGGGAGGAGGTGCCGTCACTGCTGCACATCCACAAATAGTTCAGCTGCTTGTGACGACGACGTGCATTCCCGCTCTGCTTGGTGTCATTGGCAATGCTATAGTAACATCCACAGCGCACCTGAAAGTCAAATAAATAATCAACCTGGGGGCGTCTCTGGGAACTCCTTTCACTCACCTCAGTTTGATGCTGTGACCGGTAGACGGGCATTGCCTTGACAAAGAGCGGCATTTTGCGTGATTGCTTCTGCTGCACCACCGCCTCCTCATGATTGAGCTGTCCCGCCGTTGCGGCTGTTCCCCCTCCACCCATTTGTAGTCCTCCTGCGGCTCCTACCCCTCCACCAACAGCTGCTCCACCTTGTGTGCCACCTCGCTCCCATGCGGGTGAATTATTCGGATCCAAGGCCAATTGGGCCAAACGCAGTTCGGTAATCCATTCCTTCTTCACGCTCGGCGTTTGGGTTTGAAATGTGAAGCTCTCCTCTTTGCCCGACTTGTGGCGTCCAATGAGCTGCAAGCAGCAGGAATCCACCCAGGCCATTTCCTCGTCCTTGCGTTGTATGGAACCCTGGATGGTGTTTAGCACATTTCGTGTGGTATTCGCATTCAAGTCCTTGTAGCTGCCCTTGAGGCTGCCCACCAGATCGTGTATGCGTGAGATCACCTCGTAGTCATACATCAGGGTGCTCATCTCATTGCAAAGATTATCCGCCCCATTGGTAAGCTGTGCAGCGGGCGAACTGTGCGGATCCGCCAGGGAGACGCCGGCAAACGGTGAGCCACCATGTCCATGTCCGGGCAATGTGCCACCTCCACCGCTGGTGTTGTGATTTGTTGAACAACTGCCATTGGATTTTAAGCTGCCGCCGCGATTCAGACCTAACGAAAGGAGAAGAGGTGGTGAGAGAGAGCGCACAGTCAGTCAGTAGAAACTGGAATCTGGATAGCCAGTTAGAACCTTTCTTTTCGTACTACCCATCACTAAGAGGCTAAGAAACATCTAACAAAGAGCTCTTGATCAAAAAAGGAAATGCAGTTGAGCTGCTCGAATCTCTAAATGAGATAAGAGCAACTAGCACAGCCCAGTTCCACCCCAAAGTGGGAAAAAGGCAAAGGACGCTCTAGGTAGTTGGTGAAAACTCCTGGGGAAACGAGTAACAGACGCAGCATGTAATACAGTGCGACAACCCAGCACGGAAAGCAGCCATCAGTGACACGCAGTGGAGAAACCCCACTTCACTGCGAACAAAATGCTGCCCTCTACATCATTACTGAATCCCACACCAAGGCTCTTGTGGACCACCTACAGGAGGAAACCTGACTAATCTTTGTTCTCTTCGAGGATTCCCATTTAGTTAAGATCGAGCGAGGATACCCACTTAGGTTATATTTGGCTACCCTGGTGTTTAGGTCACCGAGGATTCCCATGTAGTTACCATTGTCCTAGGGTAGAGTTTATTCCCTTGTCTGTACTTAGAAACCCCAGCAGTGGTCTCACTTTGGATCCTCGTTTAGTTACCAAGGTCACTAGATCGAGTTTATACCCTGGTCTTTAAAGAGGTTACCTTTTTATTTACACTGGTCTCTAGGTCGAATTAATTCTCTAGTTCTTAGCGTGGATCCCCGTCTCTTTAGGTAGAGTTCATTTTCATTCCTTTACTGAGGATTCACACTTAGTTAACCTTTATTTTAGATCGGGTTTACCCTGGTCACTGGGACAGGTTCAATAACTCCTGGAACTTCCTATTCCTATAGAGTAACACTTTCTTGTAAGAATTGTTCTGGGTGTTCTCTGTCAGTTCACGGCTGTTGTAGAAGTTGTCACTGCAGATTAGCCTTTTCTACCTTTTGGAAGAAGAGATTGCCTTGATTAGTTAAACAAAAAGGATAACCCAAAATGAAAGTTCTAAAGAAGCTTCTCTCTTTCGACCATCACAAACTAACCAACCCAATCAAGTTCTTGATTTCATCTTGAATTAACCCGTTGGTCTTTCCTGAGAACCCTTTCATCCTGGAATCTGGAATCATCCTCCTTCTTATGTGGTTCCATTCTTTCACTTTATCAACATGAATTTGTTAAGCGTCGATCCACTACAACAAACTTATTAGAGCTTACATCATTTGTGAATAAAGGATTCTTATGTAAGACGCAAAGTGACGTAATTTAAGGCTTTTGATTCTGTTTTTAATTGGACTTCCAACTAATCCACTGCTGCCGATTACGCTAAGCAACTTTGTTGTTGCGTTCGAGTTTTGAGAGAGACATCGGAGAGAGAGAAGAGAGACACATACGACACAGAGCCTGCATATGAATTTGTTTTTGCTTTATGTAGGCTTTTGACGTTTCACAACAACTAATGCGTGGCTTGCGCAATGGGCATGGGCACCCCTGCACTAGAGTATTTCAATAATACAGTCAAGGAGGTAAATGAGCTGTGCTTAAATTTGACTCTTACGTCAGAGTGTTTTTGGGATTATTAAGCGCTGGTCGAAGGAATTTGATTATCCATATACCACGAAGATTTTGTACACTTCTCTTGTCCGTCCTATTCTCGAATATTCAAGATAGAATTGAAGTCTACTCTAGTAGACTTCTTTTAATTAACCTTTCCGCCCTTATTAACCGTAGAGTTATGCTTGGAGTCATTTTTCTACATAGACTGATTCATGGTTAAAGCGACACATCTGGTTGAGTAATACGAAAATTGAACCCAGGCTAACATAACCAATGCTTGAGAGTTTACTTCTCTCCAATGCCTAGACCACTTCCTTACCTGCTGTGAGTATACGCGATAACGTGGCCGATGTGCTATTATCCACAATTTCCACATCGTTGACGGGAAACATCCATTTGAATGTCAATTTCTCGGTGGCTCCAAAGTCATGGGATTGCTTGGGTGCCACCGACACACAGATGACCTTGTCATTGAGCAGCAGCAGACGTCTTTGCTTGCACTTGACTATAAATCCGGCCTGATTGAATTCCATGTGGGTGACATTGTCCTCGCGCAGTAGATACCTGGGACGATTCCCACCATTGTCGCTGACACTGACACTGCTAATGGAACGCGTATTGAAGGTGCCACTGATGTGGCCCAACATCTCTTTAAAGGCCTGATACTGTTCCGCTTCGCGTTTACTTTCGTTCAGCAATTCGGCCAACAGTTCCAGCTGGGAGAGAGCCAACTGCAGCGACATCCGATCATGATGTCCCTGCGGTGTATACTTTAACAGGTCCTGCAGAAAGAGTATGAACTGGGGGAAACGCTGCACCGGCTTCACCATCAGGCCAAAGAACGAGAGCCGGTCATGGGCACTGATCTGTTTCACTTTGAAGAAATCGGCCAGAGCCGACTTGCGTTTCTCCTCCATTTTGGCCAGCTCCATGGCGGCAGAGAAGTTATTAATGAAACCCGAATAGAACTGCAAAAGTTGTGGCTTGCCAAAGGAACTGACGAAACAGTCGCCAATCTTCTCATCACGATCCCAGTTGCGTACACATTCTGCCAGCGAGATGCGGAAGAGTTTATGCGAGTGTAGAATATCCGGCAGGCAATGAAAGAGGGTGGCAATTTTAACGGGATTCAAGACGGGCGGACTGCACTCCTCCAGCGGTTTCTTGTAATCCTGGAAGAAGCGACAACAAACGGGGGGGTGAGTGAGAGGGTGGTGGGTAAAGGTGTACGAAGTCAATGGTTTACCCACTAATTTTGCAACTACATTAAGAAATGGTTGGTTTTTTTTTTTACAGGTGTTAATGTGGATGATACAGAGATAAAGAGAGATATAGAGAGAAAGATTTGAGTTAGTTGGTTATGACGGTGGTTGGTGGTGAAGACGGCATTATGGGAACGGGATGGCATGTAAAGAGATCAAATGAGTTGACAAATGAGTTTAAAAGGTTACAAATGGGGCTAGAGTTTAAAAAAGAGGTTTTTGTTAATTTCAAATTATTCTTCTTCCTGTTTCAATCATATTTTTCTTTGTCTCTTTCGTTAAATTTTTTTTCCAGCTTTCTTGCTCTATTCTCAAAGAAATAATAAAGAATTTCTCTCAAGACCATTCGTTCTCAAAAGTACGTTAAGAGTGAAAATTCTTAATCCAAGAGTGAGTTTTTGATCCCAACATTTTTGATTCAAGGGTTTCAGTGTACTTGATGCAAGAACAATTAGTTCTCAAGTGAGAGAGACTCTCAAAATTAGCTTCCCCTAACTCCCCTTGCTTGTAAGAATCAAATTGAGAACGAATTAAGCTCGATTCCAAGAGCAATTCTTCCTTGCTTATCTTTCCTTCCTCTGTCCCTAGTTGTTTCTTCCTGCATGAAATCACCTTTTCGGGTTTTATTTATTGCTCTTTACGTTCTTTCCTTCAACCTTTTCTTAGTTTCTTTCTTCCTTCGTTTTCCCTTCTTTTTTTATGATAATGGGGGGTTGGGTGTGAAAGAGACTCTCAAAATTATCTTCCCCTAACTTCCCTTGCTTATGAGAATCAAATTGAGAACGAATTAAGCTCAATTCCAAGAGCAATTCTTCCTTCCTTTCTCATTTACCATCTTATCTTTTATTCCTCTGTCCCTAGTTATTTCTTCCTGCATGAAATCACCTTTTCGGGTTTCATTTATTGCTCTTTACGTTCTTTCGTTCAACCTTTTTTTTGTTTCTTTCTTCCTTCGTTTTCCCTTCTTTTTTCTATGATAATCTTGTAACAGTACTGTCGTTGTTAAACAAATAGTTGGTGGTAACACCGGCTTGGTCTTAAGCCGTCAGTCGAAGACTAAACGCGTCTTTCCTGACTACTTTACGGGTCTTGCCAGATCGTTTGTCAGAGACGAAGGTGAGCTTCGGCCAGCACTAGCAGGCATTCCTCTCTGCTTAGACTGTCCCTAGTCCAATAAATACGACGTATCTCCCTTAAGATTGTGCATCTTGCAATCAAGTGCTGCGTATCTTCTCTTTCTCTTATGCGATCTCTTCTGTCGGAGCACTCTTTGCCTCGCCCTCGATCAACAGTTCATGGTTCACTTTCCAGGTGCATAGATTCTCGAAAGAGCAATTCACATTCAGCGATGTTTTAAGAAATTCCCACTTTCGAAAGAACTGCCCTGTCGGTGCGCTTACATGTTCATGTTGTTCCTCATATAGCTTAAATGTAAGTGCAGCGTGTCGGCATAAACTGAAGAAAGTCCAGTTTCGAGAATGATGGCATAGTTTGGAGTATTTATTGGAAGTCTAAACAGTCGCTTAATAACACCTCCATAATTGCGCGGCGGAGTACATTAAGGATCGCAATTCTTCCACCTTTCTTACTTTTAACTCTTCTTTCGTTTGGACTTTAGTTTTCCTTTATTTTTTCCTACCTTTATTTTTCCACCTATCTTACTTGTACGATTCATTGCTCTTGCTTGGTTTATCCACGTTCTTGATTCTGCCATCATTTGGTTCCATCGTTCCATCGTTTTTTCTCTTGATCATCTATTTCCACCTTTGTTACTTCTTCCTCTTCCATGCTTTTTTCTTCCTTCGTTTGGACTTTCGTATTCTCTTTTTTTCAACCTTTCTTTACATTTTTTTTTTTGCTCCTTTTCTACACTCTTTAATTACTCTTTTCCTTATTGCTTTTCCACTTTTGTTTCTTCTTTGTCAAATGTGTCTTTACTGTTCTCTTAGCTCTTTTTCATCTCCTTCCTTGTTTATATCTTTTTTCGTTTGAACTTACATTTTCCTCTTTTTTATACCTATTCTTTTAATTTTAATTTTCTTTTGATTTTGTATAACTTTATTGTTTCTTTCATCCTTTGCCTGGTTTCTTTCCATTTTACCATCTTTCTACCTTCTTCAAACCATTATTCTTTCGCACCTCGTTCCTCTCTTTATTCTTTTTTTCACCCTCTTTCTTTTTGGTAATCTATTTGTTTCAATTCATTGGAATTCCTTCAGATTTTTTCCCTCCCTCCCTCTGTTGCTTTAACCTATTTACTTTTTTCCCTTTTTGTTTTAGCTTGTATTTCCATTCCTTGCTGCTTTTCATTATCTACTTTCCTGCCTTATTGCTCACCCTTTTCTAATTCCTTTCGTCCGTCTGGAGCAGCAATGCTCAACCTCAGTGAGGCCCATAAGTGAGAGTGTATAAGTTTGCTTCGAACTCTGACGAGCGAATGACGGCTTTCTGCTCTCTTGGTCTCAGCTTCGGCATGCGTTCGTGTTGTGAACGTATGAAGTGACCATCGCTAATCTACAGCGTAAGCTTTCTGCTTCATTCCTCTATCGTTTTTATTTTATGGTACTTCGTGTTGTTTGTCTTCTGATTTATACCTGAGTTTAGATTAGAGATTCTACGCAATCGATGAAGTAGACCAAAGCTGTTTTCAGTCGCTTTCACCCACCAATACACTCTCACTTAGATTTAACTGAAACCCATCTAGCAGCCCTTGCCCTTTGCCTTTCAGGCAGGTCTAGCCTGCCCCCCAAATCCCCAAACTATAATATACAAATCTTACACTTGGATTATCGAATTTTCAATTCTTACGATACACAATCAATCAGTTGAAAATGGCGGATAAATTGCCACAGGGCAGCGGCAGTGACAAATCGGATAATGAAGATCAACACCTGGAAGAAGAACAGCAGTTGGTGGTTACCACCGAACCATATGATGAGGATAAGATTCTTCTGGTGGCCGAAACTTTCAACCAAATCAAGATCTATCTACAAACCGACAGTGATCAGGGCTATGTCCAGCTGACTCCCAACGAATTGCACAAATTCCAATTACCCCCCGAGGGTTGTCAGAATGTGTACACTTTTGATGAGGAGGAGGATCCCATTGTGGTGGATAAATGGCAACAGGGTGATAAGCTGGAGGTCAATATGGTTAGACCCCAAGATGAATCCAATGTGGGACAGATACAAAGAGATGAAAATACGAATGAGGAATACATGTTGATCCCCATAGAAATTGAGTTAATGGTGAATGATTCCTGGTTGGAGGAGGAGGAGGATGAAGCAGAACTGGGGCCGGTGGGCCTATTAGAAAACAGAGTTGGGATCAAAGAGTGCGATTATCAAATTCAAGAGGTAACCATTCCCCTCTTGATATTGCCCTTTCAACTGGACGATGGCGAAGATGATGAGAGCGTTGATCTAGACAAGGAAGACCAAGATGAAGAAGACTAAAACTTGAGGAAGAAGAGAAAGAAATGAGAAAACCAAAAAAAAATTCCAAGTTTTGTTCTTAAAGTTAACCCATTGAATAAAAACGAAAGGCTCTGCATGCATAACCCCAGGCTTAACCCTGGGTTAAGCCATCTACTCACATTGACTAGACGCTGTAGCGTGGCCACATAGGAGTTCTCGCTGTGTACTATGGCGGCCACTATATGGCGGCGTTTGAGCTGCTGTTGGGACAGACCCGCTGGGGCGGGAGGTAGCATGGGCACTATTAGACGACTATGGGCAGTGCGTGCAGTTCCATTGGCCCGACTGCCGGGCGGTATCATCAGGTCCAGATCAAAATGATTGTTGCCTGCGGCCGCCGCACTCTCATCATCCTCGTACTGGAACAAAGATTTGTCATTAGGTGGCTTTCTAGAGTTCACTTATGGTACTCACCTCGGGCACTCCCGGCATCATCTTGCTGGCCCCCAAATTGCACAATTTCTGTGGCGAGGCAGCGTCCTGAGTCGCTGATGTTGAAGCCGCTGCGCTAGCATCGGGTATGTCAAAGCTAGTGGAGGCTGTGGACTGCCTACCATCGCGTCCGCCCACATCGTACTGATGCGAAGAGCCGCGACGTATGGAGAACCAACGTGAGAGACGACCACCTGGCGATTCGCCAGGTGTGGTAATATCCTCGCGCTGCGTCGATGGTCCCCCCGTAGAGGGCATCGTGCAGGCGCTGGCGCGTCGCAAAATCATGTTCCCGTTACTCTCCGACGACGACCCAGAGGCGGCCGTGCGCCATTTGTCAAACGACAAATGCTGCTTGGCCTTATTGAAGGTGGAACGCAATTGGGAATTGCGTTGATTGCCGGCACTCAATGAACTCACGCTGCTGCTGGTCTGCTCCTCTTCGGTCAAGTTCTCCTCCTCGTCGGAGTGGCTGGCAGTGGGCGCTAGGCGCTCGCGTTCCCTGCTGTTGTTGCTGGTGCTTTCCAGGCGGCGGCACGGCGACTTGGTGTCCCGTTCACTGCTGCTGCTGGCACTGCTGGTGCTGCCAACGCCGACACCGACACCAACAGTGGCTGCCTGGCCACCGTTGGCGCTGAAACTTCCGCCGGCAATTGTGACGCTGTCCTGGCCAGCGGCGGCTGCGGTACTGGGACTCAGGCGACAGCCGTTCGTCCCCCGCTGCTGCTGCTGCTGCTGTTGCTCGCGCTGTTCGGCTATGCGTCGACTGAAGGCGCTGTGCAGCTGGGCGGTGGTAATGCTGGCGTTATGCGAAACTTGGGTTAAAGTTGAAGAGCTGCTGGGGCTGGTGATGAACGAAGATGTCTGCTGCTGATGCTGAGGATGATGTGAATGATGATGCTCGTCCAAGGTGTCCTCCCATGAACCAGAGTTCAGTTTGTGCTCATCTAAAAAGAGAGGAAGTGGGGTTAGTCAAAGAAAATAAAATGGAAAACCAAATAGGAATGGGCGTTATTCCGTTGCTATCCCAGCGTAAGCTAGACATTTCACACAGTCTACCCATGGTGCAGCATCTCACTAGATCTTGTGGTTGAACCATCCAGAATTGGCTAAATTAATGTTCAGAGTCAATCCAAAGACGGTGGATGTGTAGCCTGATTTCAGACCTAACAGACGACATGGTTATATCGTCTACTTGCAGGACTTGGGTGTTTAAGTTCCTATTAACATGCACATACCTCATACATACCCCCCCTCCGGCGAAGTAAAACCTAAGGGTAAAGAAAGAACTTTCGAGCCTCTGGGATCTACAATTCTGAGGCTACCTTTTGCATTAAATCATTATCTGCGAGGCCCAACAAACAAATTTCTAAGCTTTCGAAGAACTTTGTGAGATGGCTTAAAGGGGGCCTACCTGTTGATCGTGCCGAGAGTCGGACCAGCTGAAGTCCCGGCTAACACAAAGTCCAGTCTCAAACGGTGAACTCAGGCAAGTGGCGACCGCCTGTTCTAAGTAGCCTTACCAATGGTAGGTCTCAAGAAAAGGACCTTCAATCATGAAGAAAAGTAACCCATTTAAATATAAGCAGGATATCCTTGCAATCGCTGGTTCTAAGGAGCACTCTTTGCCATCAAGAGGACAACCAAACAATATTAATAACCTAGAAACTACAAAAATCCTGACCTTTGTAAAAGGAAATAGGCCTGCTGTAAGCTTAGTACACAAAAAAGAAAAGATCCCAGTAGCAAGGATATTCAAAATATCCACTTTAAGATCTATATTTATAAATATCCTTTTCATATTTTTCAGCTTCTTTGGATAAAGAATAAAGATCAATGATATATACTTTTTTATCGAAAACGATTAAAATAGGGTGGACGGGATCTTATTTTGGTTGAAGTATCAAATTAAGTAATCGGCAAGCGATACCCCCGTTAGCGATAGCCCGATATAAATAATTAACATGTAACGGTAAACATATCACTCACTTACTTCAATACTGGCATAACTCAAAATAATCCATTTTGAGAAAAACACGTTTGAAGTTCTCAATGGATTTTTACCAAAAAAAAATGGTTCTTTTAGTTTCAAATTAATTAAGTAAAATATTATAAATTAAGAATGCTTATAATAAACATTAAAAATATGATGTTTTAACTGAAAGACGAAGTATGTTTGGTCAATATCGATAGCAGGACAACTGAGATATGGCGGTTCTTGCATTAACATGAAAATGAACCTGGGAAATGATATTGCGACATATTCTCATCTCACATAAAAAGTAGAAGAGATAGCAATTCGAAAATTGCATAAAATAGTACAGAAGAGCGTGCACATTTCTGCATCATTAAGTCAAAAATCGTATTTTTTGAGTTATGCCAGTATTGAAGTAAGTGAGCGATATGTATGTATGAGAAAAAGAAAAAATGTTGATGACCGATATTAAATGTGTATTATATATTTTATGTATATCATAAATAAATTGACACAAATTATTGTGCTGTCTTTTATTTGGAAATGATCTTTATAACAGATCCACGGCATACTAAGATTAACTTATATTTTAGTACCTACTATTTTAATTCATTTGTCTTAATTTGTATATGGGCATTTCCAAAAAAAGGTCACACTATATTTTATCGAATTTTCATAGGGAAACAATTAAATTAAGCTAATGTAAGCTAGT
The DNA here is from genome assembly GCA_018904275.1 of Lordiphosa clarofinis. Lineage (NCBI taxonomy): Eukaryota > Metazoa > Arthropoda > Insecta > Diptera > Drosophilidae > Lordiphosa > Lordiphosa clarofinis. Next base: position 2,783,725 of record JAEIGQ010000020.1, read on the forward strand.
CTTACATTTACTGATAACCCAATTGACATCAAATTTGCTTAATTTTTTGGAAAAAAAAATTTTTTTTCTGATTATTAAAAGGGCTATAAAAGAATGCATAAGAAACCATGAGAAACTATGCCAATGCAATTAACTATAAGTTTTTGCTTCGCATTATAGCAGAAACCTCATAAATATGATGATGGAAAAAACGTCACGTTCGACATGTCACGTATCGACAGAGATAAATAATTTCTTACAAAAAATGTACTTAAGATTTTTAAATCAAATAATATACATTTCAAAGAACTATTCATTCATAAGATATTAAAACTATTTGGTCTTAGTTATTGTGTTAGGTTTCGGTAAACGTTTATATAGCTGCTCCTCAAAACCACTTCTGTTTTTGTCACGTTCGAATAGCTTCTAATTTTTGAAACAGAATTTCACTTGATATACACTTTAACACTAATTAAAGTGCTTGCTGAGAGCTATTTTATACAATAAAAAACGAATTAAAAATTCGATTTATTTGACTTTTATTCATTTTCAATGTGTACGACGGTCACGGTTCGACTGAATGGAAATGCCCACATCGAGTTTGCTATTTGTTTATATCTTTTAGTTGAGACTTTAACGTAAGATTTATAATATGTTTTGAAGTTAGAATATCGTGTTTGTATTTTATGATTGTGTATGTTCTAGTTTTAGTTTTTATCCTAATAGGCTTTTTACACTGAGCACATCTAACATCCAACATCCTTAGTTAAAATGCTTAATAACCATTTGTTATGCCAACACTTATAAACTTTTGTTTTGTAGAAATGTTAAGTGGGTCGATGTCTAATAGATAAATACTACAAAGATAGCAAATTCCGCCATGGGAAATATTTATTACTCAGGATGTTGGATGTTAGATGTGCTCAGTGTGAAAAGCCTATAAGGTAAGTATCTAGGACTTTGTTTCAGGTGAGCGTTGATGTATATGTATAAGAGTGAGTTAAGAAGTGAAGCTTTGTGTGATGCAAATTTAAGGCAATTATCTCAATATAAAGACTAGATTCTTCGGTCAGCAAGGTCAGTTGGGTGGATCCTTTGGAGTCTACTTCTTGCCCTGATCCCGTTAATCCGGGATCTTCCTTCGCAGGAGGCGTCTGGCAAGATTGTTTGGATGTTTATTGATGATGTCGCCAGTTATAGGCACCCCGCATTCTCGTTCTATATCCCTTGTACGAATGTACCACTCAGCACCTTTGATTCTTCGCAGTAGTTTGGCCTGGAAACACCTGATTTTGCTCAGGTGGTTTTTTACAGCTATTCCGTATACAAGCACGCCGTAGCGCCAGATAGGAGCTAGGATAACCTTGTATATAACTACGTTTATGCTATGCTCATTTTGCAAAATCATTTCATGAAATGGGTCCGAAAGTGTGTGCATAAACACCATTTCATGAATTCGATTACACACGAAAGTTGACTATGAATTCGCTGTCAATTCATAAAATGCCGCGTCGCAAAAAGCTTTTCGTTGCGTTGGTGTGGCCAGATCTTTTGTTTTGCCATATGTGTGCTGGTCATTTTGTGAATTTACAAAAGCTGCATAAACAGGAACAAATTTGATTTTGCAAATTGAAGAAATCATGAATTTCGTAGCGTAAACGTAGTATATGAGAACTTTGTTCAACTCATCTTCATTGCTTTGCTGCCAAGTCTGCTGGTCACGTCAGCAACATGCTGTTTGAACGTGAGTCTTTTATCTAAGGTCACACCTAGATACATATTTGTGACTCGTGTTGTGAGGTAGAACCTCACCGTGCAAGAATACCCCAGGACTAATGTCTCTTCTGAGTGTGTGCGTGACACAGTCACACCTTGTCAGGGTTTACAGATTTCTTGGAGTGCATCTGTTGCCATATAGATGCACTTATTTCTAGCCATTATTGCAGTGTCGTCGGCAAATGTTGCGATCAGAAGGTCCTGCGGGTCTTCGATGGGAATGTCATGTGCAGTGGGCAAGTCTGAGGTGAATAGGCTGTACACTCCTGCTCGAATCCTCTTCTTTCGAAATGCAAGGCCATGGGATATGTTATTAAGAATTGGATCATTGGATCACATTTGCATCTGAAAGATGCCATGCCCATGATATTTAAGTAGGGCATGGTTATTTCTCAAGGTCAGTCTTAAGTTCTGTCGTCAGTTCATCATTAAGGCACATGTGTGCGCGCTCCCTTAATAATGAAAATTTTAAAGTAATTTGCAATTTAATGTTGTCCGAAATAGCCACAAAACAAAATTATTTGTGAGCCCCGGTTCGAACCCGAACCCACACATTTTAGGAGCGATCCACTTCCGCTTAATAAAAGGTTTGCAGCCCTGGTTGCTACTACAAAAGTACTATAAAACGCGAACCGAGGCTTCATTTGAACAACTGGGTATGAGGTGCACTGACAGAGGTCCCTTTTATCATAATTTAAGGGTCTGTACTGTCCCTTGTCTAGCCCATTTATTGGTTTATTATGGTCCTTCGAGCCGGATGCAGCTGAATTCTTTACAATATAAATAAAAGTTAAGCTTAAGTTAATACTGTTTGAAGAACATTCCGTTCCTATCATTAGTGGGATTTCGCTCAAGAAAAAGAGAGAGTATGCTAGAGCCAAGAGAGCAAACAACTTTTCAGTCTTTGGTTAAAGTCTCTTTAAAAAACAATTTTCAAACCTTTTCTTTCATAATCAATGACGCCATGGCATGGCTAGTCTAAGTCACCCACTCGACATTAATTTCGCTTACTCGGCTACCATGATTGCCAATTACTTGGTCAAGTAAGTTAATTGTGCGCAATTTTTACGCCATGCAGATTATGTGTTGGCTAGAAGCGGTGGCTGAACAGGATTTGTCCATGGATATGTACAGTACACATATATATATACATATATATAGTTGTACATTATGTGTGTGAGCGTAGCATCAAAGCGTGAATGCCGCCGCCTGACGCAAATCAAAGTTCTAGCCATGCAAAAGAACTGACAACTCGTTAGCGCCGTGGCGTCGTGTGTGGGTTCGCCTTTCAAGTGGCCATGGCCAGCAACAAACTACTCCTCCCACACTACTTGGCTGCTGTGCGCTGTACTGACAGCATTTGTCATGCTCAAGAGTAAACAATGAAACCAACTTGGGTCATGTCATGTCGCCGACTATTAATCATGGAGTATGACAATTGCCAAAAAGCCTGTTGCTGATGCTGATGCTGCTCCTCTCAACTTTAAGTTGGCTTTAAATGTGCCACAGCAACAACAACAACAACAATGACTTGTGCAAATGTTTACCCCAATAAAAGCGCAAAATGTAAAGGCATCTTCAAATTACATTACATGTGTGAGTCAGAGTCAGAATCAGAGGACAAATCCGCTTTTTACAAAATTGAGTTTGTGTAACTTTTTTTCTTCCTTTTTTCTACCCTTCTTACATATTGAGTTTTTCCTTCTTTTTTTGTATAATTAAGGCAAACTTTGTCGGCGGAAAGGCTCTGAGAGCATTTAGCTTGATTGTTGGCAACATTTTGCATATATTTTGATTAACATTAGATTTTGGGGGGAAAAGTATGGGGTAAATTAATCTGAAGCAACTTTCCTTCTTATTTTCCGGTTGAAGTGCGTTTTCTGAAGTTTTGGCAAGTCTAAGAAGATTATAATCCTTTCAAAAATGGATTTTGTACGGTCTTAAATTTCATCGCCAAGGGATAATTGATAAAAAATGCCACCAAAGTATTTGGTAGAAAAGAAAGACAATGCAAATCTTTTGATTCAAATAAAAGTCTAGGAGTGTCGAGAGTAGAGAGAGCAGAGTCTTCTCACTCTACTCGCGTTTCAAAATCAACTATAAAATTATCTGCAATTCTTAAGAAGTAGGACTCAAATGTGGTATTAACCCCAAAATGTGTTCCGATGGCTGCACACGTCAATCATATGTAATGTAAATATAAAATATATATGCACTTCCCTCCTTTTTAATATACTAAATCCAATAAATCTTTCAAACCTCAGAAAGCTTACTCTCTAGTTCAGGGGTGCCTAAGCCCATTCTGCAAGTCACGCATTTGTTGTTGTTGTGGGAAACATCGATGGTAACATCAATGCATCGTTGTTTTTATCTAAGCTGTAGACATTGATGATTTTTTCACAATCGATATTTTTGCAACCCTGCATGAACAAGACACGGGCACACTATTTTCTTATAAAATTTACTTGGCGTTTTTAAGAAAGGTAAGACGGTGGAATAGTTTATATCTCTGTATTACTCTGTCTGACCATCTATCCACAATTTTACTTCATACTCTAAACAACTCCAAAAGACCCCAAATAGAAACTTTACAAGAAATGTCAACAATAAAGAAGTGGCTAGAAATATTTCTGAAAGAACATTCAGTAAAGCTGACACAAACAAAAATCGGGTTTCTTTTTCTATTTCTTGTAGTTGTTCTTGCTTAAAATATATTTTGTGCATTTGTATTTGATTCCACGCGGCCGTAAACTCATAATGGGCATCCTCGATCTAGATCAAGGTGGGTCAAGAGAGTGGCCAACGACCAAGTCTGACCCACTTCATTGATCGCTGGGCAGCGACTGAAAAACTGTTTACTCTTGGCATGCGTAACGATTGTGTCGGTGTAAAATGAGTTCAGCTACGGATTTTCTTTATCTTTTTCTTCAGCAAAATTCTACTGATGATAGAAACTGAACGTTTTTTAAACAGAATTGCCGCTTGCTAATTAACTTAAGCTTAAGCAAGCTCAGTTTCACCGTCACGTGACGCTTCCGTCATGCATATTTTGTGTTGTTGTTTTAGAGAAGGGTCCCAGGAGGAGAGGAGAGAAAGTGGGCGGAGAAAGGGTAAGGAATTGACAGTGACTTGAAAGTGACTTAACAGTTACTTGACAGTGACTTAACAGTGATTTAACAGTGACTTGACAAAAACTAAACAGTGACTTGACAGTGACTTAACAGTGTCCTCACAGTGATTGAACAGTGTCTTCACAGTGATTGAACAGTTACTTGACAGTGGCTAAACAGTGACTAAACATTTAGTTAAAAGTGACAAAGCAGTGTTTTGACAGTGACTTAACAGTGACTTCACATCAACTAAACAGTGACCAATAGTGATTAAGCAGTGACTTAACAGTAATTTAACAGTGAATTGACAGTGACTTAACAGTGACTTCACATCAATTAAACAGTGACAAATAGTGATTAAGGAGTGACTTAACAGTAATTTAACAGTGACTTGACAGTGACTTAACAGTGTCTTCACAGTGATTGAACAGTTACTTGACAGTGGCTAAACAGTGACTAAACATTTAGTTAAAAGTGACAAAGCAGTGTCTTAACAGTGACTTCACATCAACTAAACAGTGACCAACAGTGATTAAGCAGTGACTTGAAGTGGCTAAGCAGTGATTTAACAGTGAATTGACAGTGACTTAACAGTGGCTTCACAGTGACAGAGCATTGACTTGACACTGGCTAAACAGTAAGTTAACAGTGACAAAGCAGTGGCTTGACAGTGACTTAACAGTGACTTGACAGTAACTAAACAGTGACTTAGCAGTGACTGAACAAAGACTGGACACAGTCTTGCCAGTGACTAAACAGTGATTTGACAAAGACTAAACAGTGACTTGAATTTAAATTAAGCATCATACTTCACATCAAAGCCTTGTGAGTGCAAACGACATTCGCATTCGGCTCGAAGGACCAAAATAAACCAATTAATGGGAATAATGTTAAAACCCAAGGGACAGTACATGATTATAAATACTTTTGTTGGCCTTCACAGATGAAAGTACTTTTCCTCCTTAATTTCCATCTCTATTTTCTATTATCATAATTTACCTCATTAAATTTTAAATGAAATGAGTTTGTGTTTAGGCAAAGAGACCATCAAGCGGAGTAAGTTTTGTCCAAGCTGCAATTTATTAAGTGTACATTTTCATATTATAATCATCTCTCATTTGTTTGCCTGGTAAGGCCAAAGGCTCTCAGCTTTGCTGCTTTTCTCAGGCTCTGAATAATAAATGTTGTGGTGTTCCCTTTTAGGCTCTAAGGCTTTGCCTTACCAAAGTTGTTTTTCTAGCTATTCTAAATATGGTGTGTGTGTTGGGAAATTTGTCCTTCAAAAATTACGTAAGCTTACAACATTGTTCATTAATTATCAACAAGAAAACTCTTTTTTTTTGTTGTGTTTTTTGGATTTTTTTGCATAAGGCGGCACAATTTTGCAAGAAAAACTATTGACAAAAATTAATCATCATAGACTGCGGCGTGGAGGCTGTGGGAGGCGAAACGCACAATTTTGCATAACTTTGGCGGCGAGTGATTAATGATCGACTCATTATACAAATTATATATTTTATTGTTCGGGCTCAACCCATCAGCCCAGACACAGACAAAGCGATGACTTTTGCCTGCACTCTGGAGTTTGGCCTCATTAATGCTCGAGTTGACCAAAAAGCTACCTGCTGCGACTTCTCCTAATGAGGCCACAAGGCAGGCAACTGCACGAGCTGCAAAGTAATTTCCCCACCAGCAGCAGCAGCAGGCAAGTTTTTCCCATCCTACTACACGTGTCTATAATCAGTGTGGAAATTGCTTTCTATTTGCAATTTTGATGGCTACGGCCATAATCCAGAGCAAGTCAAAGGAGCGCGCAAGCTTTTGCCATAAACTAATTATTATAATGTAAAACCCACACGCATCTGGAGAGAGAGAGAGGGTGAGGTGGAGGGAGGGAGGCCAAGTCGTTCCTGTAGGGAAATTCTATGGAAACCAAGTAACCCGACCAACATGTGCTGGCTCTTGACTGGCTGCTCTGTTGTTCCAAGCCCGTGCATATTTATGAATGAAATGGAGATGGCTGAGGTAAGCTGGTGGAGGGTTATATAAAAGTTTCTCTACAATACCTCAATGTTTCTTTTAATCTGGTACAGAGAAGATTGAAAAGAATGGAGACCAAATTTAATCACAGGCGGTAGAGTCCTGGAAATCTCTAGAGATTTAAGCATAACCTTTGTCTACATTTTGTCCATATCGTTAAGTTGTCAAGATTCTGTTTCTTAAACTTTAAATGAAGGCAAATTTTGAAATCAGGAATTAAGACCCCGAGGTCTGATTGTCAGAAATTAAAATTCTATGAATTGGTTTCGCTTAGAGCAGAGCTGTCCAGAATCCAAAAGTGAAGAAAATATATCGTAAGCAACAACCAACTCAAAAAAATAAATAGATAAAGCCGATTTGTTTCTGTGCCATAAGCAAAAACTATAAGGCCTATGCGCGCTGGTCTCCCTTTGCGTAGAAAAATGCTTTGCGTGCGGAATAAGCTTGGGCACCCCTAGCCTATAGAGGTTCACAAGGACTTCAAGTCACAAGTTCGAATTATGTTTTTTCTTTCCAAATTTGAGTTATTTCTACCAGGAATGTTTGAATTTGCGATTTTAAAATATATTAAATCTCCTATTCGATTTGAACGACTCGTTTCCCCTAAAAACCCAGGGCTGTAAATCGAAATTACCTTTACAATATTTTGGGTAATTAAAAATTTGATTACGATTACAATTACAACTATTTCGTAATTTAAAATAACAATTACCATTACAATAAATTCAATAATTGCAGGATTTAATTATTGGTAATTAAAAGTAATTGAAGTAAATTCCAAAGCCATTTTTCATTACATGAAAGTACTTGTAAGGGTAATTAAATTTTTAATTACTTTTAAGAAATACGATTTACAGTCCTGTTTAAAACCATAACTCAAATCAATCGATTTGTTATATTTTGCATTATTTGTTTCGATTCAAACTTTTTTGAAGAACACACCGGTTCGGTTCACAAGCACGAAATGCTAGTAGTTCAGTTTAAGAACAGGTTTTTCCAACTTTGTATAAAATGGAACCGCTTTAACAGTTAGCGATTTCCACCAAATATCGCAGATATGCTGATGATTGCTCTTATGGGTTGTGTTGACCGTCATTTCTTATCCAAAATAAAACTTTATTTTATTTTAAATTTTTCTCCTACGCGTTTTGGTTGCATTTTGAGCCTTTATTAGGGAGCCTGCACAACAAACATTAAAATGAATTTCATACATACATACACTCATCGAAATTTAAATTAATTGTTCAGTAAAAAATGAAAATTCACCAATGATCCAAAATCAATCAAATTCTTTTCCCCAGTTGAGTTTAAAATGTTCTTGAAAACGAAACAGTAGTGTATACCAGGCGACTTTTGGGAAGGTCAAACGCCTTTCTCATGTATCCAAAATGTGAGCCGAGAGTATACGTAAAAAGCGAAGGGGGGAGACTAGTTTCTAAGTGATGTAGACGAAAGATTTTTTTTTAATCTTTCTATTTCCTCGTATGTCCTGAAACCCCACATCTGAGAGCTATAACACATAATTGAACAGGCAGTGGTTTTAAACATTCGGTATTTGACTGCTGTTTATCCAGGAGCGTATTCCATGTATACATAGAATTTTAAAGAATCTCTAATTTTTGTCTGCATGTGTGAGGAGTTCAGCGACATGTTGGGGGACAGAGTAATTCCCAAATATTTGAAGGAGGTAACCCGTTCGATTATTGCTGAATTCATGTGCCATTTCTCATCTGCTGCGATGCGACCTCGGTTGTCTCTAACGTCCATGATTTGAGTGTTTTCTGTGTTGAGATCCAAACCCCAAAGGCAGCAGTATGCGTACAGTTCATCTAATATGTGTTGGATGGCATTTGGTGAGTTTGCCATTAGTACTACGATACGATTAAAATGCCTCCCGAAAGCGACGTTGTTAAGTCGTCTATAAACAGCGCAAACCACCATTTAGACAGTTGTGAGCTGTCCCATACTGAGCTTGTATTGTTTTCGTAGGGTAGCAATAGCTCATGTAAGCTGGTAAATACCCAAATTGTCTCTTAGTCCACTTCGAAAAGAATCGCATTTATGTCTTTAAGGCGATATATCGTCAATATACCGAATCGATAAGCAAAACACAATGCCACAGTTAGCTTATTTACGTTTTGTTTGTTAAAAAGGCGATACCTAATGTATTTTCAAACTATCGCCGCAAACTCTCCCCTACAACTGTCTCCACACTCTTTTTATCGGACGTGATAAACAAGAAACACGCCATATTAAAAGAAACAACAATGAATACTTGCCCTTTTTTTGAGAGTTGATTTTTAAGTTTAATCAAAAACTGACCATCTTAATGCAAACGTTAACAGTTTGGAGGATAAGGGTGGCCTGCAAAACACACATGCTCATTTTGTCATTGCGTGTGTGTGTCTAGCCATGCGAGAGCGCTCACCCCCTAACACTTGTTTGTTGTTGCAAAAGAGAGCAGTGTACGCTCGTATATTGTCGGTGTATACCCGGACTCTGGTTTAGAGACTAAATTCTTTTAACAGAAAATTGTAGAAAATTTAAAAAATATAGTAAATTTTTCATATTCCTATAACCTACCTATAAATTATGCCTAGCATCCGATCACCTTACACTGTCTTCCATATGAATTTCAGGCCAACATTTTTGGCGAAATTTCATGAATGAACACAAAATGGAGAAAATTTCTCACATTTTCATTCATTCTCTCATGGCTTTGCGTGTCTGAATAAAAAAAAGAAACTGTGCCAGAATGGAAATGGAGATGGCCAAATTAATGACATCAAAATTAGGCAGGCAGGTTGCGCCTGCACACAAAAACAAAAACAAAAAAAAAAACCAAATTGGCTATCAAGTGATAAATTTGTGTAATTTTACGACTTCATTAATACAAATTGAAAACTGTTAGAGAGAGAGAGAGAGAGAGGGAAGGGGGAAGGGGCCAGGCAATTAAAATGTTCAATTTGCAACCAAACCAAAAAATTGGGTTAAAATGCCATTTGGACAAACTGGTAAATGAGTGTGTCTGTGTGTGTGTGTATTGACTCAGTCAGGCAGCTGCCAGACAGTCAATTTGCTAAAGATTTTGCACTTAATTATTACGATTGCCTGGCACTTCTCCCCACACATCCATACCCACCCGCACCTGGTTCTACTACACATATTTCTGTGCTTGGATTTTTCCTTCTAATTCATTTGGCGTTGTTTGTGTGAAAAGTTTATGCGCACTTTGGCTGCTGTTCTATTTATTGCCTTCCAGCAAATTGCTTTTTAAGTTGAAATAACAAAAAAATTGGAAAAGTGATAAAAAAAAAACAAAAAGAAAATTCCCAGAGCACCGTCAATGATCAAAACAACGCATAAAGGTGTTAATGATGTGGGAAGAAGATGCTGATTGAAAAAAAGGGATAGGCTACAAATTGGTGACCCCGACCTAATTGGTGACCCCGACGATTCAAAATTATGAAGCTTTCAATTCAATCTTGACTTTTCTTTTAACCTTGTCCCTTAGCTTCTGTTTGGTCTTTGTAATAATTAACCAAGGCCTTGTCGCTGTGGCCTGGGATATTAACCCAGTGCGCGAACTAGTTTCAGTTCTGGTACCGTTAGTGTTAGCCACACATGCACGAGTCAGAGTCGTCTGTCCCACATGAATTATTTAGTTGCTGCTCTGATTGGATACCTGCCATGTGAAAAATGCCAGATCCAAATTAAATTGCACGCGTGGCATGGGCCCATCGAGTGGGTCTGGGCGAGACGTCTCAACTGAACTCGAACTCAATTGCTTTGGCAACTTGACGCAGGGCCCGGGTATGCACTTGACGGATTCCCTCCCTGGGCTGGTCATGCAAAATGCCACAAAGTGTTTTGCTCTCCCTCGCTCTCTCCTTGTGCTTGCTCTCTACTATTTTAAGGCATTTCCTTCTGGCCTGGGCCCGATTTGAAAAAGGAAACTCGACTCGTCATTGTGTGATGTCTTTTTTGTTTTTTGTTTTTTTTGTTTTACATATGGAGGAGAGATGCCTTTGACTATTTTTAGCGTATGCTGTGAGCTGAAAACAATGCTGGCGACTTCAAGTGGCCCACAACCACACACACACACACACACATACAGAAGCACCATAGAAAATGCAGATATTGCCCTTAGAGTTTTCTGGTTTTTTTCCCCGTTTTTGGTCTCGGACCGGTAGCCAGGCTTTAATTACATTGGAAATGGGGAAAGAGGTGGCAGGGTACAGGATTCAGCAAAGTGTCAATGCCCACACTTTGGATCAGAAGCGCCATACTGCGCTTTTGTTCTACACCGTTTTCAAAAGCCACTCAAATTAAAATGGTACTCTTGGGAGGGGAAATATAAATGGAAATTGGTGTCCCAACGGGCTTAAACTTTACCATTTTCTAGACTTTCATATCAAACTGCTATTGAAAATATAAATAACTAGCTGAACCCGCCGCCTCCAAGTTTTGAAAAAATCGTAGTAAGTAGAAACGAGAGCGTAGGTTAAAGTCGGCTCTAACCGACTTCGATATACATTCCTTACATTTCGATGAAATAGGGAACGGGAACATACCTCCTTTGATTGGCTGCTGTTGCTTTTCCCTTCATTCATGTATTGGAAACTAGAAACATTGCTTCAACGACCCACTCGACTCGAAAACCTAGAAAAATTGGTTCGGCTTTGACTGGGAATTGAACCCGGTACCTTATGCACTTAACGTATGGAATGACGCGCCCGCACATTCCGCCGTTGTATACTTTTGCAGATTCACATCTAGAGGACTACTTATGCTTGGTTTAGCTGACAAGAGAAAGATTAAAAAGAAAGCCAACTTGCTCTCTCTCTCTCTATTGCATATTTTTGTTGTTCTCTTAACTAAATATTATCCGATTCAGACCAACTTTACTCATTTCAGGAACATTTGTTCTTAAGAACTTTGAGACTATCTTGTTATTAATTGAAGTTGAAGGCAACAGGTTTTTTGTCTCTGTGTAAGTGTACAAAATCAAGCTAAAAACAAGTAAGAGTGTTGCGGTCGAGTGCCCCGACATCAAAATACCCTGTCCCAAGTAATGTGATTCCTATAGCTTTGAATTCCATTTACTTTAAAATGTATTTCAATAAAAGGGCAGGCGCACTTATGTACATATCTTCGGTGTTTTTGCTCGGATCTCATTGTGGTACACAGAATAGATAGATGTTGGGCCTCACTGAATATATATTAAGGCACTAGGTTCAATATTAAAAATTGAAGCTCTAACAGTTTTTCGCGGTTAGAAGAAGATGGAGGAGGAATTTGACAAACCTGGAGCAAACTTTATCTGGGTACGGGTGCAAGAATTTGTGGCTCTACCTTTTATATACATTCCAAAATTTGTGGCTCTATCTATTACAGTCTCTGAGATCGACGCGTTCATACAGACAGACAGACGGACAGACGGACGGACAGACAGACGGACAGACGGACATGGCTAAATCGACTCGGCTGTTGATGCTGATCAAGAATATATATACTTTATGGGGTCGTAGGTGCTTCCTTCTCCCTGTTACATACATTTGCACAACTTCATGATCCCCTTTTTCCCATTTTTAATGGGAACAGGGTATAACAAGCATAAAGCAATCAGGCCTGTTCCTGTTTACGATTTTGATCAAATCGGAATTGTTATTTCTTTCAGTTCCCTATGGAATAGATTTTTCCGAACACAAAGTAACAAAGAAGGACCAGCATTGCATTCAGCTTCTACTCCAGGTACAGAGTATGTTATAGTTTTCTGATTTTTTCTTAGCAAATACTTTCTGTTACGCCCCAAAGATAGAATTTTCTAATCTAAATGTAGGGCGAAATGTTGTGCTATGCCCCAGAAAAAAAAAGAAACTCTTACTTAACCCTAAGCGTGGTGAAATTAATAAGGTGAAGCCGACCGAGATAGCGCCAGTGCGTTGAGAATGCTAGAAGCGAACTGCAAGTCACAAGCAGAGACAAACTAGTGTTCTCTATCTATCTCACAGGCATTACATTAACTGGACCTCAGCAGAAGCTGACGGCTTCAGCCAGTAAATTCCACCAAAAAGAAACTATCTTCTATACCCAGAGAGAATCGCTTTTTGATCTCGCCGAAGATAGCTCTTTCCAAAGGTAGATGAGCAGGCGATATAAAATGTTTGCAGGGTGTTTCCAGTTTCTATTTTGAAGTGTATTGCAAATATAAATATTCGTTAATGTGTCGCAGTCTTCAAAAGTCATTAATGAATATTAGCCACACATTTTTTTCATTTGTTTGTTAATTTTTCGCATTACTTGACGTTGACTTTTTTAATAGATTGGAGCACAAATAACTGGTTTGGCTCAAACCTGTTGCCAAATACCCAGCTTGCCTCCCCCCCAGGCATTAAGTTTGATTGTCGTTCGATTTAAATTCAATTTAGAATTAGAATTTTGTGACGGAAATGTGAAACAAAAACACAAAAATTAAGTTGAGATCATTTTGAGACGAGGTGTTCACCAGGGGAAATTTAATCCCTGCCTGCAATTGCTGTTAATGTTGGGCCTTTAGCTGGGCAACTTCCTCAACAGAGTTAGGGAAAGAGATTCATTGATTGGACCAACCGCAGGGCCTTTGACAGTTTGATCTTTTATATAACAACGGGAAGTTGTACGCCCTCTGCACGCATGCAAAATACAAAAACAACAACAACACAAATGAAAGATAAAGAAACACACACACGCACACACACACATATGTGCAGATCAAAGCAAGTCAACTGTCACTTCCGATGCGTTTCAATTTACAACAAAATGAAAAAGGAAAAATAAAATTAAATCAGCTTTTGTGCCAAAGCAATTGCAGCTTAGTTAGAGTATCAAATGAATCTTCTCCGATCGATGTAAGACTTCAAGATGACAAAGTTTCTGAAGTATTTAAATTAACTTTTGTTAGCAAAAGTTTGCCTGAGTAAAGATCAACAAGAAATTTTCACTCAAAGTTAAAAGAGGTAAAGCTAAGAGGTTGGGACGAAATTTGAGTTAGAAAGCAGTCCAACAACAACAACAGAGAAAAACGAGAAGGCCAAGCTAACTTCGTCTGCCATACATAAAGTAATGTTAACATTGAGTAGCTTATGTAAAATTTCTCAAAAGTAATCAGTTTGAATATATATATACGACATGGGGTCGGAGGTGCTGAATTCTGGCTGTTACATAAATTTGCACAACTTCAGGATCTCCTTATACGCATTTTGAACGGTTACAGGGTATAAAAACCACTTGCAAATCAACCCTAAACCCTAAAACTTCATTTCCAGCTAGGCTCCTAAGCAATGCCTATATTTACTGATCCTCTTCACCTCTTCCCTGCATACTAAAACTTTATGAAGGAAATTTCATTGTGTAATTGCGGACTTCAAATAGATTTACAAAAGGCATGTGTCAATACAAAAGAATGAACTCTATTTGGGGAATCAGAACTGAAAGTGTTATTGTCATTCTCTTTGTAACAGGTTTCCAGAGAAGGAGAGCTAACCCTAAACAATGATATAACTATAAATATATTACTAGCTGAACCCGTCGCAACTTTGTCCGAGACCAAGATTTTAAGATAATTCTCCGCAGATCTCGACTCTTTTCCCTCGCCGCCTCCCTCTTCCTACGCACTCCACTCTCCCCTTTTCCTCTTCCTGCGCTCTGCACTCTTTCCTGTCCTCTCCCTATCATTTCGCTTTGTATGCACTTCCTTTCTTGCACGTGTCTCTCATACCAGCTATTATCTGTCTCAGAGAGCCAAGACTAATACACTCACTCTCACACACTCACTCTCTCTTGCGCTCTTAGCAAAACAACTTTGTTCATTTTATGTGGGCCATACAATTTCATTTGGCATTTTTACCCAGTGAAAGTGGAACTGATTTATGTTCTCGCAACATTAAAACTAAAAAGTTTTGCTTAATTGTCGTTAGAATGAAAAGTAATTGCCAAATTACTCATTCGTACAGTTGCTATTTAGAATTTGTTTGTGAAATTTGATTTGCATTTAAGTCTTTAATTGATTCACTAATTTTTTGTGTCTGCCTTCTTCCTCTTCTATTGTTCCATTTTCGATTGTGTCGCTTTGATTTGTGGTTTCTTTCTTTTGGACCGGTGGTTTGCAAATAGTAAAGAGGATGCATTTGCATTCGAAATTGAGAACACGAAAATGAAACCGAAGCGAAAAGTAGGGGAATTGAGAACATGTCTGTTCATTTCAATTATTTATAAAGACTCAAACACCGTTTGGTGAGCCTGAGTAGCTATACATGTAATGGTAGAGTTTTTCAATTCTGTTCGTGTGAAGATCGCGTACAGCAAATAAGGAGTGCCATTTAGACTAACCAATTCGGTCACATGGCATACAATTGAAAGTAAATTCTGTGAATAGTAATTGTACCTAAATGCAATATGGGCTTTCGCACATTCGTATTCCTTGTCAGAATATTTAATGAACCTGATGCTGCTGAAACGCGTAGGAAAACATCAGGAAACTGAAACAACCGCAGGAAATATCACAGAACCAACAAAACGGCCTACCTTCAAGACCAATACAAAACCCTCTTAAAGTTATTTAGTAAAACAAATTTGTAAAAAATCAGATTATTACCCGCAGAATTGTCAGAAAAAATTATACATTTTTGTCACCCTGTATCTACCTCATGCAAAATATTATATATTCTCATTCTCTCACTTGCTGCCTGTCTGCCATTTTCCACTAACCCAGCTCAGGGTCAAACCATTCAGTTGAAGTAGGACAGTTTTTTTAGCACCTCAGTGTGCTGTAAATTGGTGAATGGAAGGGCGTTTGCTTCCCTTCTTATCTTTATCGTTCAGTAAACAAAATTTAGTATGAACTTTGTTTGATTTGACGTTGGCCGAGACTCTGCGGGAGGAAGTGCAATATTGCGGAATGCGAGCGCCAGTAAATGTTCAAGCTTTATTTTTATCAAATGCCTGCATTTGCCTGTAGTTTATTTATTTATGATATTTACACACCACAAACAATCGACGATATATTTCTGTGTGTGTGTGTGACATGGTTTCACTTTCATTGGCTCGCTTATCAGTTGAACGAGTTTTTCGTATTTTTTTTTTGTTTTGTGGTTGCCGCCGCCGCGTAAATGCAGTGGCCCATAACCAAGCGCTTTCTTAGCTTCTCTCGTTTATTTGGTAATTGCAATTTACATAAATTTTCGTTGTCAGCTGTCGCTGTCGTTGTCGTCGCATTGGCAGCCGGCAATTTGTGCACAAAACACAAAAATCTGTATAATTATGAACCAATATGGTTTTAATAAAATAATCAGCCATCATCATAATTGATCATAAACGTTGCCCCAACTATGCGAAGTATTCCCCAGCAGCAGGCATGCAGGCAGGCAGGCAGCCGCTGGCAAATGGCAGCTGGAAAAGTGGAATTGCCTTTTTGCCATTGGCCAAGAATGTGCCGCAAGTTCAAAGTGAAAGTCACTAGTTGGTAAGGCAATGCGCCGCGCACAGGTGGCCAAAAGTCAAATTAAAAGTCAGAAAAAAAAGGTGCTGCAGCGGCATCTGCCGATCAGGTAATTTGTAGTAAAAGGGGTTAGGGGTAAGTGTGGGATAGAATTGATAGAACACAGAATAAGCGATGGCAAGTCTTTCAAGAGTCTCTTCTAAGCGACTAAAGTCAGCGGTGCTCTGAGATTTTCAAATTATCTCACTTCAAAGTGCAGTGCAGTGTGCGCGATCGAGACATGCCGATAACGGTTGTTATACTCTGTACCAAATAATTAGTATTATTAAACGATTTTTTAAAGGAATGAAAGACATTATTCAGGCTCTAAGGGTATATAAACGCAGTTAGCTTCCCGATATTTTTAAAGATAATTTCATTCAAATGACTACGCCGTAAATGAATGAAATAAAAATGAATTACGCGATTAATGTTGGCTCCCAAGTCATAAAACGTTCAAAGACTTTTGACTTTACGAAACCCGACAGAAAATACTCTAGTGCAATATAAGAAATTTTCCCAAATATCAGGCATTAATTAATAACTTATAAACAAAGCAACGATTAAGCACCGAATACACCACACAAATTTTGGCGCAAAACGCTAATGTGTGTTAGAGAAATATGAGTGTATACGTCACACGCACGCAATGCGTGTACATGAGGGTGGACGCCGATATAAAATATAACTGATACCATCTTAAACGATTACTTTTAGGGTGTACATAATGAATTAAAAAATCAAAAAATGTTATATCATGTTTTAACCTCTGCGAAAAGCCTTCAAAGTTTCCACAAATATTACGTATACGACCCGTTCATCGAATCGAAATTCTGTCGACGAATTCTTCGTATCATTTTAAAAATTGTCAAATTTGAATTTAATCGAACAACAAATAAAAATGGAGCAGGAATCGAATGTATTTTTGGTTTTGACGAAGCGAGCCCATTTCCAACGGAGAGATGTGTTTTTTCCACGCTCTTATATGGGACTAAATTCTTAAGACTGCCCATTTCAGAAACTGCGACTAGTGTGTCTCGCAAGTTGAAGTCAGCAAGGTCCACGAGGGGGGTTTCAACAAAGGGCCATGTACGCATGAACGTACTGTCCTTCTAGTCAGATACTACAGACATAACAGTGAAAACCATTTTGAGTGTCCATTTTGACGCCAAACTCAAGAGATCGCTCCGTGGACACCGTTTTGAATCGATAAAGAGTCAGAGCCCCAAACGAAGAAAAAAATAAAAACCATACCAGAAGAAGACTTTGCAGCATGTTCTTAAAATTGTCCTACAAACACAAACAAAATTGTAAAAAACGTTGGCACAAGTGTAATGCAATAGGGGGAGGTTACTTTCAAGGGAATGAAATGAATTGACAATATTAAATAAAGAGTTTTTGATTTATGAATAATTTCCCTGTATTTTTTGCCCATAATAGTATAGTAATCCGCATTATTTTTCGATCCTGAAAAAGCTTATTTATAAGCAGCCCAGTAAAAGTAGACTATTCGCAGGAACGGCTGCAACCGTGATGCGCAGCACTTCAGTTCAGTGTGGAATCTGACTTCAAAGATATCTTGATAGCCTCTTAATGAACGGTTAAAACTTGCTTTTATCTAGAAGTAAACAGCGCAAAATAGTAGAAATTTTGCCGCAATATAAAATTTTTACCAAATATATTAAGTACCAAATATATTTACCTACATATTGTGTCTGTTATATAAAAAACATTATTTATCGGTCATGGTACCTTTTTGTCAAATGTTATGACTTCAAATCAAGTCTACGCCAACTACTAAAAAATTAAAAATGTAGGCACGGGCAACAGTACGTATGAGTGATAAACTTTAAGTCCAAGTCGCAGACCCTAAACCTTATTTTTTCTCAAAAATTTTTTTTGCTATGCGTTTTATACGCAAATTTGCATCGTTTAAGCTGGTACTAGTATGACGTTAAATTTTTCCATTTTCCATTTTGTGCAACAATACACAACAGTGTAAACAAACAGTGCCTTTTTGTGGATGTAACGTTAGTTTGATAGTCCCTTTGAATGCGATAATTTTATTTGTTGATCTATCCATTTAGCCAGAAATGTGCCTCTTCACTGAACAAAATATTGCGCGAAAACAGCGGATCTTCATTGAGCTGTTCCATGTGTCTTTCCATGATGATTTGTCGAACAATCCTTAAGAAAAACAAGTAAGAAAGTCGGTCAAGCCCGACTATAACATACTCTGTACCTGGAGTAGAAGCTGAAAGTGATGCTGGTGCTGCGCTCATCTCTAAGTCTCTCTCTCTCTCTCTCTCTAAGGTTGTGCTGTGTTAGTTGTGAAAGGGTGGGAGGGGGTGGGTGGTTTACTTATTTGCTCATAACTTGAGAACTGTTCATCCGATCTTTATCATTTCTTCAGCAAATCGATCAATTTTGCTAATTACTAACTATCTCTAGAGGGATCAAATCATCTATCTACAAAACTGTGGGAGATAAGACGTTTTTTCCGAATTGCGGAGGCGGGAGGGGGCGTGGCAAAAATTGAAAATAAACTTGATCTGCCTGCAAGTATAAGAAGCATTTGTTCCATACATGTCAAACCTCTATCTCTTACCATCTCTGAGATCTAGGTGTTCATACAGACGGACGGACGGACAGACGGACGGACGGACAGACGGACATGGCTGTATCGACTCGGCTGTTGATGCTGATCAAGAATATATATACTTTATATGGTCGGAAATTATTCCATCTCCCTGTTACATACTTTTACACAAACTTATTATTCTCTACGAATGTACCTTTGGTACAGAGTATAATAAGATGTCTCACGCGTGAGAAAAGAACATTGCAAAATCTCTTAATGAATCACCCTATATTACGGCCTGAGAATAATGGATTAATGTATTCTTTTTGATGCCAAAAAAAAATCACAAACTGCTTGTTGAATGAATAAATTTGTAAATGCTTCAAAATCCATGATTTTGGAGGCGACTTTAATTTCAGAACAGTCAAATAGGTTTCTGTAAGGTTTTTATTTTCATAAAGTGTCACATAACTATGAAGTGAACCTAAGGAAGCTGGCGCCAAAAAAAAAATGTATCTCAATTAAAGCCAAACTGCAACGTGTCCGTCTCCCACTTGTTGCAGCAGCCAAGCCCATAACAAAGAATACAACAACTTTCAACCGAAGCACGCACCTGCGTAAAGTGCTGCCCATTCTCCTGTGTTGTTTGGCACGTTTAAATGTTTGCGCATTTGAAAACAGAGTTCTGCCCCCTGACTATTTAACATGCTTAACTTTTAGTTAACTATCCAAATGTCATGTGTGTGTGTGTGAGTGAAAAACACACCCAAAATTCAAATTCAACTTTACATCGATGCGTTGTTCTGTTCTGTTCTGTTGTCGTCATGGTCTATTTGGCTTTTGGGCTTTCAACTTGGAATTCCATCCTCATCCATCCGCTTGTTGTAGTCAAGTCGTCGTTTCTGTCATTTGTTGTAAAACATTTTGTGGGCGCGTTTGGCGCAATGTTTTAATTGCTTGTCGTCCCGCTCGAGGAATGTGTGTGAGTCGAGCGGAAGTCGAAGGGAAAATTCAATTATGTGCCACGCCTGATGCGGAGCTCTGCCAAGTCCAATTTGTTTGGCTAAATTTACGTGAAAGCTTAAAGGATTCCCTTTTTTCCCCCGTAGGGATTTGGCCCCCTCATAATGCTATATTAAGCATAATTTGAAATCATTTTCCTTTTTTTCTTACATTCTCCACATCTGCGGAGGCAGGAGGTAGGAGGCAGGAGATTTTCAATCATTCCCAGCCCAGTGGAAATTAGTTTCAGGCTTAATCGTTAAGAAATTGACTTCAAAATGTACCTAATTAGCTCAAAGGGTTTCCAGAGCTTGTGCGCCGCCTCATCATCATCAGTGTCAAAGTTTCCGCAAAAGATAGTGGGGTATATGGGTTTTTTTTCCACATCCCCGTTCCCGGCTGAGTAAGCAGAGATGAGCCACTCATGTGGGTGTATGGTCAGTCATATTAGTCACTTCCAACATTCTGATATACTCGTTCCTATTCAAATATTTATACCATTTTGACATGCCTAAGCGAAAACTGGAATATAAAAAAAAAGGTCGACTGTAATGTACGCTGTAACTGTCAATGCTTGTGTAGACTTCATAACTTTTTAGAGTGGCGCCACACAAACTGTGTAAAGTGCTGTGTGTACATTAAGTTGGTTTGCCTGAGTATGAAATGTTGCTTTCTGATGTATAATTAGCGTAAAAAATTTAACGGGCGCGATCAGTCTCTACAGTTTTTGTATATAACTCATGCGCAGTGTTGCCTTTTTTTGTTGATTTTATTTAAAAACTATTTAAATGAAAAATACTAAAAGTCTGCTACTATGTGTTAATTTAAAAGATGACAGCAATTGAAATAAACAAATAATTTCGATCTAAAAATTTGATTCAATTTAAAATTAAAATAGAATTTTTTGATTTTCACAATTATTAATCATAAACCAAATATTAGCTTTGGTTTTTTTCATTTTCCCGTTTCAGGGCTTAATCTGCTCGTTATCAAACTTAAAGGATCGATCAAAAATTTTAGAGTCTCTTGGTCCTTGAAATATTTTGGAATCGAATACTTTCCCGGGGGACATTAATCTTCTCAGCCAGCCAGTATACAAAAATCTATGTACCTTAGAGACATACCCGTTTCACTCTACAAAGCAAAGCAAAATGTCAGCATGAAACTTGTCTAATTAGTTGAGTTTATTTTTAGCCACCTTTCCCCCTCCCCCCCATACTCTAATTTGGTTGCCACAAAAAGGCACTAAAAACTAAGATAAACAAATTGTTGTAAATTTAAATTAGCATTTACATTACATATTGTAACATTTGCATTGGCATTTTTCACTTATATTCAGCGAGTAACGAGTGACGAGTAGTTGTTGTTTATCGATTTCTGCAATCATTGCACGCACCTCTGAGACTGCACTCAAAGATTAATGCTAATCGATTGTGTATATACGCTTCGTTGTGTTCATTTGACATGTTTGGGTGAAATGTGGCGGCAACTTTCAAAGTCAACACAACCAGTTGATGCTTGGTTGTTTGAGATACAAACTTGTTTGTTCAATGAATGTTAAGTAATTGTATTTAATTTAAGCTTTCGATATTGATTTGCCACAGTTACAGCTATGAAATGGTGTTGGGTGATTATCATTACATACTTTAATTTTACAACCAGAGAAACAGAATGTCTGTATAGCTTTTTTAAAGACCTTGGCCTCTCTGGTGTATCTTTTCAAATCTGAATAAGTACGTACTTGCTTCTAAAGCAAAATAACTTTTGATAGTTTATGCGATTCTAGAAAAATTTGTGATGTACTTATCTTTTTTATTTTGTAAACGTTTAATGCTCAGGAAAACCTTGATTAATGCCATTAAACCGGTTTGTGAAAATTCTAAACTCCTTATATTGTCCTCTTTCTTTTCGTAAAAATTCATCTTCTATTACAAATCTGTAGCCCAGGCTGACTGACATATTATCAACCCACAGCCTAAACGGCTTATACTAAAGTTTTGAGATTTGGAATAGAACTTCGTTAAAGAAAATTTGGAAAATTTCATTGCTAATTAGGAGAAAACGCCAAAAAGGGTGTTGTGGACTAGGCGGATCTGTGACTAGCGCTCTAAATTATAAGTATAATGTACTTGTAGCGTCAGGATGATTAGACAATAAAAGAAAGAAAGAAAGAGAGTGAGAACGTGCGTGTATACAAACAGAACGAGAGCGTAAGTTAAAGTCGGCTCTAACCGACTTCGATATACCCGTTACTCATGAAAAAATATGTTTAACAGTGTTCCTGCGTTCCTTAGGGTGACAATCCGAAAAGTATGCAACATTTTT
This sequence comes from Lordiphosa clarofinis, assembly GCA_018904275.1. Classification (NCBI taxonomy): domain Eukaryota; kingdom Metazoa; phylum Arthropoda; class Insecta; order Diptera; family Drosophilidae; genus Lordiphosa; species Lordiphosa clarofinis. The sequence continues at coordinate 2,806,055 of JAEIGQ010000020.1, forward strand.
TAGGGGTAGCGGGGGCCTTGGTTCACTTTTTTGCTCGTAACTTGAGAACCGTTCATCTGATCTTTATCATTTTCTCGGCAAATCGATTCATTTTGCTAATTACTAACTATCTCTAGAAGGTACAAATCGTCTAGGGGGCGTGGCTAAAATTTGAAACAAACCTGATCTGCGTGCAGATAAAAGAAGCATTTGTCCCATACATGTCAAACTTCTATCTCTTACCTTCTTTGAGATCTAGGTGTTCATACAGACGGACGGACGGACGGACATGTCTATATCGACTCGGCTGTTGATGCTGATCAAGAATTTATATACTTTATATGGTCGGAAATGATTCCTTCTGCCTGTTACATACATTTGCACGACTTTAGTATACCCTTTTTACTCTACGTGTAACGGGTATAAAAATCAAATAGCGAATAGCCTCATCCAATTGAAATGAATCTTATGGCACATACAAAACACATCGATAGCTTTAACAATATGTTGACAGTATTTAAAAAACAAAATAGTTAAAATTACACAAAGCTAGTAGCAAACAAATGTATGTATATGCATTTAATTGCTTTTGTCATCCGTCTTTTGTTAGAGATGGTTGTACGTGATCTCAACGATATATCGGAAAGTGATGGCACACATGACTTCAGCAGTCTGCTAAGAATTAGTTGTCTCCTAATCTTATTTGCGAGTCTTTGTTAATATACTAGGCTGGAAGTTTATAATCTAAGAGATTTGCATCGATTGAAGCGGTTTAAAATTCATAACATTTCGCAATGAAAAGTGTGTTTGAAGGATCAATATAAAAAGTGCTGCCAAAACAGCTTACACAGAGAAAAATATCCGTTCGAATTGTAACGAAATCATGAACTTTTGTTGACGCTAGTCTGCTAAGCACGCTTTTTCGGTATTCATGAACATTCGTTCACAATATGCCATGAACATTTTAGGTGAATGTGGAAGTCTCCTCCAGGGTGGTTACTCGGGAAGGGCATCGAAGGAAGGACGACCCAACCCACCCACACACACCCCCACCGCGTTGCAACAACCACAACCTTTTCTAAGCTGTAGGATAAATTTTATTAGAATTATTAATTTGAAAAATTTTCTTGCTTCACCTAGTCTGGGACTTGAACTCAGGACCTCGAAGAGACTGAACGGACGACGTCACTTTAACTCACACGACCAACCAGCTCACGCGCGAGACAGCGACCAAATCAAATTAAGAAATGAATGCTTTTAGAATGAAGTGCTTAAGTAAGCATTGAGACTGCCGGACAGATCCAAGCCCTGTGGCCCAGCGGAAAGGCATTCGCTTAGCACGCCGAAGTCGTGGTTTCAAATCCCCGTCGTGTCCTGTTTTTTTTTTTTTTAATTTTATTTTTATTAAGTATTTTTAACATTGTCTATATTTTTTACAATGCACTCTGGTCCTATGATATAAATAAATGTTAATCATAAAATAGCTAAAATATTTATATTTTCATGAACACTTTCTCGCATTTCATGACTACCGTTCATGATTTATGAACGGAAAAAACAGACCACAATCATGACCATTTGGTTATGATTTTAGAACGGGATATTTTTCTCTGTGTATTTTTAAATTTTTTCTATTTACTACGATTTTTTCAAAACTTGGACGGGGACAAAGTCGCGACGGGTTTAGCTTGTATATTATATGGATAGTATTGTTCAAAAATTTTAATATTCAAATTCAAAAGAAATATGTATCATTTACTTGGTCGACTATCAAGTGTTATAATAAAACAATCGTCTACTACCCAGCGGCGCAGAGGTGAATGAGGCTGGTCCACAATATGCATCGCAGTAGGTGCCCACGTAATGGAAATTTCTCGCTACGTTTCGAATACACAGTTGAGTATAGAGAAGTTTAATTTCGGGTCGAGTTGTTGCTCGTGTATATATATTGCAGTTGTGTTATGTTTGTGTCAATCGAAAAAGGCACTTTGGTTGGCAAAGTGCCAACTGCTTACTTTCTTAATTATGATTTTGTCGCCAGTTCTTCCATATGCCTAATAGTTGAGTGAGCTGACGTGCTGTCGTCCTTGTGTCTCTGTGTTGTGGGTCCCGAGTTCAATTCCTTCCTCTTCTCATACAACAATTTTTTTTTAAAGTTTTTTAATTTTGATCCCCATTACAAGCCGATACACCTAGTCTGTGGACACGTGCACAGCTAGTCCAGAAGTCTACACACAAGTTTTAAAATGGTGTGTCGTCTTGTGAACTAAACGCATACTTCCTCGTCAATATTTTCTCAAATGGTATATTGAGTTGTAATCTAAAGCCGAAGTGTTTTCTGTTATAAGCCCACTTTTCCAATTACACAGTATTCTGCTTTGAGTACAGTATGCCAACGAAAACGGCCTTCAAAGTGTTTATGAGAATATCGAACTTGTAATGGGCTTTTGCGCCGCTGGGTATCGATGGAGCCGACTATCGATAGTTCTCCACCTCTATAGCTGGCATACAAAAGTTAGGTTTGAAAAAAGTCTTAATAAGAAAAACATTCTTGTTTTCAATGCAATCGCTTCCAAACTTGTTATTTTTTTTAATTTTGTATGTCAAGTTGGATTCAAATAAACGACAGGCCATTCAAAAGTGGCACCATCTATTGGTAAGCTTGGGAAATCACTCAAAGCCAAAATGAAATTCTTCCATGAAAATCATTAAATACCTTTATTTTGTACAGTTTATGAGCTGCAAGGGTATATAAACTTGGGGTAAGTCGAACATTTCATGTGAAGGTTTTAGGTTTCTTTGATATATTTTGACTACACTATAAAGCTCTTTTACCCACTGTATAATGTGTAGAATTTTCCATTATTTTGCTAGCTTTTTCTCATTTCCTCGCACACTTTGGGCAAGTGAAATATTTGTTAGGAAAATTGTTTATCAATGAAATAATATGCATTAACAAATTTAAAATTTCCATAAAATAAAAATGCTGTGTCTGTATTACCAAAAAAAAAAAATTGGCCATTACTTTTCATTCCATGGGCTCAAAGGCAACAATTTCAGTCGTTAAATATATTTTGTATAAATATTAAAAAAAAAAAACAAAAGGCGAAGAAGAAGGGAACCGTTAAGTGATCTAAATCGGATGTTTACAATTTTTCAAAACTGAAATTCTTTCAACGAATTTATGGGCTGGCGCAATGCATTTACATGTAGGGGAAAAAGACGTGTTCAAGGTTACAGTTGGACGATGTTTGTTTACCTATCTCTAGTTGTACACATTTTTTATTGCATTCACGCTGAGAGCACATTCAGTTGACGCTCGCTGACAGTTCAAGTGGTGGAAGGAGGTGGTTGAGGTTGAGGATGGGGAGGAGCAGTCATCGAGTCACAGGTGGCTGCTGCAAAGGCCGTAAAGGTTAAGTGGCTCCACTAATGTGGCAATTTTTGTCTTTCTTTCTTGTTTTTTTGGCCAGCCCACACGCATAGACGCGCGGCGGCGGCGGCAATGGGCGAATTAAGGTCAAGTTTGTCGCCAGAGTGCGTGTGCCATCATCAACCTCATCGACATTGTCGTGTTGCAATCTCATTAGGCCATATGTCGCCCGCAGCGTCTGGTTCCAGACGCTTGCAAGAATCAATCATAAACATTTGTTTGGTTTTTCTTCGTTTTTTGTTTTGTTTATTTTTTTTAGATTTAACAAAGTCTTACCATCTCTGGGATCTGTACATTAAAACCAAAAGTATCCTTCATTTCTTTTTTGTGACCTCCATTTACATTTCAAGACCCTCGGACTCACCTGAAATGAAATCAATAAAAATTGAAAATATTTAATATTGATTTGCGAGGCCTTTTCAAGGGTAAAACAATAATCATTATCCTTGCATTAACAAGGCCCTTCCTTCCCTTCCCTCCAACTCATCAAGTGATTATTTCGCCCACCAATTTAAAATCAATGAAAGCGAACTTTTATCTTTGTTATTGTTATGCGCTGCGCTTTTTTAGTTAAAAAGATTAATTTGCAGTTTGTTGGCGGCGCTTTTATTTCGTTAACTTGGCCTCTTACCTAAGGCGCTTAAGATATTTCACGCTTTTCCTCCAAGCAGCGTGGGCGGAATATCGGTTCACAACAAACAAATTTATGACTCTGTCGTCATCCACAGAAACTGCAGCGTTGACAAATTGCCTTTATGGCTCGACTCTGTGACTCTGTGACCAATGCAGTTTTTAGTTTCATTTGCATTTACAAGTCCCATTAAAATCAATTGGAAATTGGCCCATTGGCTGTCGTGTGGAATTAATTAACAATATGTAAGAAAAACTCCCACGACATGGCGAGAACAATCTGTCTGTCATTGCCATTGACATTGAAGTTTGCCCATAAAGTAAATTGACTTTGAACGTTTTCTATATATACTATGTAGAGAACAAGCTCCTCGAGTTGTTCCGATTGATCATCTAAGCTTAAATTGAAATGCGGCCAGGAAATAATAATTACAGGCCAATAAAATGATGTAGTTGTAGATACAAGGCAGCTGAATAGAGATTTAGATACAGATACAATTTACAGTTGCGTGATGCGATTGAATCACTAGAAGGAAACAATTTAAATACTTGGCAAAAACAACGAGAACTAGATTGAAAGTGGTTAGAAAACTCATTGAACTCAAAAGTAACGAGAGTGAAAGAATTCCCTAATTCTGAGAGAAGTAACGATTTCAACAATCAGAACAAGTTCGACTGACCAGACGTTAATGTAAGCTTACACATTAAACAAGCGAGAGATTTAGCACAGCGAGTAGACCACAGCGAATTTATGTATAGAAAACAAAACAATCAATACAATAACAAAATGAAGTAATAAATCGTCATACAAAACAACTTATGTACCCACAGAAATCCGCACAAACGGAACAACAAATGAAACCTTACATAACGAACGAATAAATAACCCACTCGCTCGAATGAGTAAATAAGCACAGCGAGTTAGGCTTGATCACAAGCCGATAAATATAAACAAGGTAGCCGCACTCGCTATCTTACAAGTCCTTATATTTCTGTCAAAAAGAGCGAGAGGGTAATAAATTTCTGTGCTCGCTTGTTGTCAAATTACAAAAAATTCGTCCGCGGAGCTGCGTCGCTTACAAAGTTGGCATACCGACTTAAATTCAACAAGTTTTCAAGAGAGCGAGAGAGCCAGTGCGCCTACATTGTTTAGTACACCTTGTATACAACCAAGGTTCATTAATTTATATTAGTAACTTGCAAGTAAGCCGTTTGGAAATAAGAACTGGTTCGGTTCAGTGGTTCACATAGAATTGGTAAATTTAGTCTAATAACAGTCGGGTATAACAAAGGGTACCACATCGATTCGGTATCGCTAAGTATTAATTCGGTCTCCCTTCTTTAGGGTCCATCAGGAAAACTTAATTTAACCTAAGGGCGCGCGCACACATGCGGCTAAAAGATGAGCTTGACAAATACCCACGCTCCGTGTACGACAAGCACTGGCTTAATCTTCATAATTCACTTGTAAGCTTAGCTTTGCGGAATGAAAGTAATAATTTTTGAGTACAACGATGCGGAGCAGGTAATCATGTTATCGTTTTTATGATTACGATTATTTTTGATTACTACACAGAGGGAAAAAACCGAGAACGTTGGACTCAAAACGAGCACAAACGTTACCAAAAAGTATGCATGAAAATGGGTTTTCTCATTTGTAGTACAATGTTCTCACTTCAACAATTTATTGAGAACGCAAAAACTCAAATTGAGTTGATATTTCTGAGAACATGATTCAAGAACATTTCAAGAAAATCTTATTGCACTTGGACCAGGAGTGGGCGGATTCCTTACATTTGGGTGGGAATAGGGAACGGGGACATACTTTTTTGATTGAAAGTGAAGGTAGGCAAGACCCCTGGATGGTTATCCCTCCTCCCATACATATCATAGGAATCAGAAACATGGCTTCAACGACCCACTCAGAAAAACACAGAAAAATGTATACGGTCTTGACTGGGATTTGAGCCCGGTACCTTATGCCTTCAACGTATGGGTTGACGCGCTAGCCCATTCAGCCGTTGAACAGTTTTGCAGATGCACGTCTACAGTGCTACTTATGCTTTGTTGAGCTGACAAAAGAGAGAGAGATCCAACTCGCTCTCTCTCTTGTACGTATATCTCTCTGTTAAAAACCAGTTTGAACCAACTGAAAATAACTTTACTCATTCCAAGAACATTTGTTACATTTGTTCTCAAGAATTTATTCTTAATTAAGAACATCTTGTTCTCATTTTGAGTTGAGGGCAACTTATTTTTTGAACAGGGTTTTTACCTCTGAGTACTCGTGAGTATTTTCTAATAATAGTTAGGAAAGTATTTTAATTATTATACGAGAATTATATATTATTTGGGTGATGTTGGTTTACTATTTTAGTATTTACTAGCAGACCCGTGCTGCTTTCTTTCGTATATTGTTCAAAAAATGATTAAACTCATTCCTATGAGAAGTGTAATCTGTGACATTGTTGTACGTGAACGCAACACCTTCTGGATTTTGTAATTAACGACATTCATTTGCAGTTGTTGTTGCATCATTAATCCGTTGATCTGAACAGGATCTTGCTGGGTGTAGACGATTATTTCATTCATCTTTCACGAATCCTCGAAGCCACAACTTATGACGCTCTTATGACCTTCTCGATGTTTAACTTTAAAAAATCACGAAGGTTGATTACTCATTTATTACACGTTCTGCTTTCTAGTATGTATTTAGGTATTTGTATCTAGGTACCGAACACTGCATATATACGATAGAGTTTGAGATTAAGCCTGAGCCACAATGAAATGGAAAAACGGTGTGAAAGTCGATAACACTCACGAGGCTTCGATGTGAAACATAAAGTTACATTAAAGGGCTTTAGTTCAAAATCACAAGCACTCACACTTTCTTTCTGATGAAAAAAAGTAACGGAGAGTATAAATACCAACAACGAGATCACTTGCTGCTGTGTTTTGTCTTTTCTTTCAAGTTACTTTAAAGCAGTGGTGCCCACATTTCATTTTCCCTATCCCGCGTGATAGGAAGTCATAATTCTGCCAGCGTCGCAGCCGACACACGCATAGAGAGAGGGAGAGAATACGTGTGCTCTATAAATAGCACGCACACACATATGTGTGTTTGTTTGTAGCCTATATTTGGCATAACGACGTTTACTTCGCGTTACAAAGCTTGATAATGTGTGTTTGGGCACCACTGCTTTAAAGTGTTAAGCCACTTTCCAGTTCCAGTCACTGTTAAGTCATTTTCAAGTCACCTTAAAGTCACTGTCAAGTCACTGTTAAGACACTGTGAAGTCACTTTCCAGTCACTTTCAAGTCAGTGTTTAGTCACTCTTTAGTTGCTGTTTACTCACGCTGAAATAAAACGTGGATTCGGCAAGGGAACGAACTATCGTTCCCCCACATCTAACGCTAATAAGGACTTTATCATCCCAGGTTTACCCCTATCTTGCAGCCTTGATTGACACATTCAACATGCTCATTGTATCTGCGCTCTGACAAAAGTGTTGAACTATAATTGCTTTAGCAGCCACACCTGGTTACACATAGGTCAGACCTCCCACCAGTCTAGCCCCAAGCAATCGAAATGTGTTGAATATGAACTACAAATCAATTGAATAAAATCAACCAACGAACGAAGGAACGCACAAACAAGCGAGCAATTCAAATCTGAAATCAAATTCAAATACGCAATCAACGCCACTTCACTCTGTGGCAGGTGCAGCCGGGGCTCAGCTCGAAAACAAAACAATAAAAACCCAACTCTTGTACCTAGGAGGAGTCTCGGTTTCAGTTTCAGTTTCAACTTGATTTGCAAACACTGCCAATTACTGGGAGTGCAAAAACAGCAGCAGCATACAATATGTTTTCTTTAACCCCGCAGAGAGCAGGCCAAAGAGGAGGAAAATAAGCTACATCATCAACCTGATGGTGCGTGCAAAAAAATAAAAAAAAAAAAAGTCATGCCGAAGGGCACAAACTTGCTATAAAAGTCACGTCCTTGACTTAAATATGTGCCGCCGCCACAAAGTAATACACAAAAATTAACATTTAAGTTGTAAAAAGAGTTTGATCAGGTTTGACGGCAGATCCGCTGACTTGGCCAATTTGTCATTGTCTTTTCGGTTCTCACTGACTCATTTCAACCGCGATTCCCTCGAATTTGGACAAGTTCGCGCGAACTATATTCTGTGGAAATGTTCTTGTTTGCTTTTTGGGCCATTGACCGGACCGGATGTGCTGGATGGAAGACTCCTTTTGTGGCTCCTTTTTGGCTAATCAAATTGCTCGACACCATCAACTAAATTAATGTAAATTGAATGACACGCAATGGGGGCCCGCAAAGCACTCGAGTAACTTCGGTGGAAAAACAATATGGTGGGTGGGTTTTCGTTTTTTTTGGGTTAGCAAATTAATTTATCTTCCCGCTGTCTAAGCCTCCTCGACACCGGAACCGACTTCCTGCCTGACTGTCTGTCCCCAACCACCGCTTCCCTCTGACTCTTCTCGGTGAAATCGTGCGTGCTTGCATGCGTCGTTCCCGGACCCCAATGTTCCTTCCATCGTGTTCTGACTTGGAAAATGCTAATGAGCGTTTAATTTGCTGTCTCTGTTCTCCCTCCCTCTCCCTCTCTCCGTCCCTCTCTGTTCCCCTGCCGCATGGTGAAATAAAGCGTAAACGTTTCAAATTCACTTTCAACTTGCTGGGCGGCGGCCTTTAGTAGCTACCAAAGTTGAATTTAATTTGAATATTCTGTGTCTTTTGCATCGTTAAGCTTCCTCTTGTCTGCTTCTTCTTCTCCTTACACTCTTGAAATTCTTTTATAATTGTTATTAATACCCTAAACTGTGGGATCATCATAGCTTTAATCCAGGATGGAGACGGAAGTAGGCAAAACATATTTTTGGTAAAAAAGTTTTTTTTTGTTCTAAATCAAGTACTTTAACAAAACTTACGACCTAGTGGTCCTACAGCAACGATCTTGTCATCTGCACCAGCGTTTAATGGGGCCTATATATGTGTTTGTTACAGTAGGGGTGGCTTTTTAAGCCGTCAAATGCAGCAACAAAAATGCTAAATGTTAGAATAGCAAGAACAGATCATCAATTAATTGAAATAAATGAAATTACGCGTGTCAGAATGTCGAAGCAGCGTTCTTCTCAATCACAAGAGGCACTAGTCAACAACAACAATTGGAGCAGAGACAAGCGGTCCGGACAAATGATAACACACGCAGAACAATTGACCGACAACGTCAAGTACATTGAGCATTTACATCTATTTCGTTGCTTTGTCTCGCATTCGAGTATAAGCCAGATATCGCACATTTCGCTCATCTGAAAGTCCTGTTCAGTGCTATGGACAAAGAATGTCTCAATTGTCAATTCAAATATAGAGGGAAGCTACCGCTGAGCACAATTACTCAATAATTACCCTTTACAGCTACAATTAGCTAAGTAATTGTAAAAGTAATTAAACTTTGGAATATTCACTGAATAATCGTAATTCCAAGTTACAATTACGATTATTCAAAAATCGTAATTAGGAATTGTTTTCAATTATGTGCAAAATGGTGATGGTAATGGTAATGGTATTAAAAAATCGTAATTAGGAATTGTTTTCAATTATGAGCAAAATGGTAATGGTAATGGGTAATGGGTAATGGGTAATGGGAAATGGGAAATGGGTAATGAGTAATGGGTAATGGGTAATGGGTAATGGGTAATGGGTAATGGGTAATGGGTAATGAGTAATGGGTAATGGGTAATGGGTAATGGGTAATGGGTAATGGGTAATGGGTAATGGGTAATGGGTAATGGGTAATGGGTAATGGGTAATGGGTAATGGGTAATGGGTAATGGGTAATGGGTAATGGGTAATGGGTAATGGGTAATGGGTAATGGGTAATGGGTAATGGGTAATGGGTAATGGGTAATGGGTAATGGGTAATGGGTAATGGGTAATGGTAATGGGTAATGGGTAATGGGTAATGGGTAATGGGTAATGGGTAATGGGTAATGGGTAATGGGTAATGGGTAATGGGTAATGGGTAATGGGTAATGGGTAATGGGTAATGGGTAATGGGTAATGGGTAATGGGTAATGGGTAATGGGTAATGGGTAATGGGTAATGGGTAATGGGTAATGGGTAATGGGTAATGGGTAATGGGTAATGGGTAATGGGTAATGGGTAATGGGTAATGGGTAATGGTAATTCAAGTTTACAGCTCTGCTCTAAGGGTATAAAAATGAGTCCGCCGGAATGTGTCGCGCATCAGGAAATGTGCAACTACCGGATATTGAGATGCCAGTTCGCTATTTACACGTACATAACCCGAACTCATGCCGAAGCTGAGAGCAAGAGAGCAAAAAGTCGTCCTTCGCTCGCCAGTGTTGTCCTCTTTCACGTGGAGCATCGCTGCCTTACACGATATTTTTCATATTTTTAAAAGAAATCATATTTGTTTTTGAGTTATGACAGTCTTAAAGTAAGTTAACGATACGTTTAGGCAAAGATCGTTGACTGAGACAGACAGACACACAGGCGTCCCATAACCATACAAACGCAAAAGACACTTTCGAAATTTTCTCTCGACAAAACGGTCAGTAAAAGACACGAGTAAAAGAGAGAAACGAAAAACGCGCTTTTTGGTTTAGAGAACCTTCTATTAAAGATGATTTTCGCTCACTCTTTACGTTATGTCTGTAAACGCTGAAACTATTGACAATATCTAATTGCATTTTAAAAGAAATAGCGTGTCAATAAGTGCCCATCGCTTTGTCTAAAGTAAGCGGAAAATAGTCCATTGTAAATCATTTCCCATTACATTCTACAAAAGCGGATGTACGCCACACAATCGACAATTGGGAAAGGATATGACTGGCTTTTGCTTAGAATTTATTGATGCGTTGCTTTAGAATATGCATAAAGTGCACGTTATTTGCACATCAAATGACGAATTTCTCAATTAAAACAAGTCAATTCTGCCAAAAACATGCCACAAATTATTAACGAGACTGTCGAACACACACACACACACACACAAAGACCAGGAGAGCCCGCCCAGGGGGTAGGCATTCATTTTGCACGTGCCAAGTTGCAAAAGTTTTTGGGGGCGCTGTGAGCATTTTATGCAAAATGAATTTCAATTTCCTGTGTAAACACAAACGATCGAGAATTGTGTTTGCGACCAACGCGAAGATCAGAGAACTCTCAAACTCTCAGAGTCATAAAGACAAACAGGCGACTTCGCTTTAACGTTCAAGGTTAATTGTGCAATAATTTAGAAAATTTATGGAAGGCAAAGTTGAAGCAAAAAAAAATATTAAAGATGTCCCACTGTGCTGACTAGATTTTGTTGGCCATCTGTCAGTCAAGTTTCTTGCCCTCTTGTCATCGAGTGCCTCATCAAAACTTAATTGGGCATTCATTGGGCCAGCTCCAAGCAATCCATCCACCCATCCACCCACCCACATACCTTTGGCAAATTCAAAATATCATTTAATGCCATATTTTTCGCGCTTTTCTCGCCTTGAACCTTCAAAAGTTTGTTGCCAGCTGTTACTCTCGCGCCTTCATCGTCATCGTCATCGCCGTCAGTGTCTTCAATTCCGGAAGTTTAGCCAAATGTTGTTTTTATTTCATGGCTTTTTAAATGGTGCAAAAATGCGGCGGTGTTTATTTGCATGTTTTTGGGTTGTATTTGTTTATAATTTTGCCAAAAATGAGATTAATTTAATTATTTTTGCGCATCAACAATTAACAGCTTAATGTACGTGTCAAAACATTAAGCATGTACTTAGTAAATGATATTTGAGAGAATGTTTTTTCGGAAGAATTGTAAATGCAAACAATGTCGGGATGAATGTATGGATATATCGGATTTCGGATTTTATAATGAAAGTTATTCCCGAACCCGAACCTTCTGAGCCCGCAAAAAGTTTTGCGAAATCGTTTCAAGAACGGCTCCAAATCAGTTTGAACCGGATAATCGATATTTATGTTTTATAAACAGAATTCTTAGGTCCCAAAAACATTCTACCACTTGATTCATACTGCAAAAAAATGTCACGTTCGACAGAGCTAAATATGCTTATATTCATTAAAATTGTCTGCTTATTTATGTCAATAGAAAGAGACAATGCAGCTAACCAAAATCTTTACCTACCTCCCATATTTGTCGTAACACAGCCAATTGTTCGATTGCCTTGTTCAAGGTAATCTCTTCCCCTGAATGTGAATAGAAAAGAAAGCCTTTAAGGCTTGGATTTGTGTGTTTGAATGTGTCAGAGAAAACTTATACTGGCACGCTTTAGTTTGACGCCGATAACATGATCAATTGAGCTGTGATCTTGACAGGGCATGGAAGTGAGGAATGAACAATTTTTATTCGCGTTTTGTCTTTTGATAAGTTTGCTTGTGAACACTACTGTTAGACTACAATTTTTAAAGTGCGCGATTCGATTTCAAAAATTGTTTTCCTTTTTTTGCTAATCAGGCTTTCTTGCAATGATATGATACTTGTCTGAAAAATGTCGCTTTTATAAAGGTCACGCAGTTCGTTCTTTTTTTATCACTAGTTTATGGCCTACATGAACTCGCTAATGGTTGGTTGTGGCACTGTGTAATTATTCGAACAAAACTGAGCGTTGAATAAAATCAGCTCCATATCGGCTTTCCGCAACGCGTGCGGTTGAGCCAGAGTCGGTATATCGACTCATAATGAAATTAGCATAATAATTTCATCAACAACAAGCACATGATTTTGTTCCCTCTCTATTTAGCTGACATCTCTCTCTCTCACTTGAAGCCCATGAAAAAAACGTATACGAGGTGATTCTCGTTCAATCGTTATTGAGCACAACGAATAAACATCCGAATTGAATGGAATAAAGGTTTGAATGGTTTGATTGAATGAAATTTAGCAGCGTTGGATTCCCTACACTAGCGGTGGGCAGCCTCATAGCACTTCTTATCCACGGAATACGGCCCGTTACTTACCTTAACCAACAACATTTAGAACAAACACGAGCTAAACGAAAACAAATGATAAAATAAATGTACCCCTTCCGTTAGATTATTTATTTAATTTTTAAGGTAAGGTTTTCCGTATCCGTTTTGTAGTTAAGCCTCTTGTCAGTGTGTGTGTCTATAATATATAGCATCTCTAGAGTTAAGCGTTTGCTGTAGGATTGTTGTTGCAATATTCTTGTTCTAAGTTTCGATTCTCAAATTCTACAATTTAAAAAGGTCGCTATCAACTTTAACTTACTTTCAATATATTCCGCTTGCACATCGACATCCGTCTTTAGGGACAAATGTTTAAGGTCAAGGGCGTGGCCAGTTTCCAAAAAGGGTAAGCCTGTAGATTTCTTATGAAATTTAATATATAAAATATTTAAGACCCTGCCTGACCCAAGACCTATTGAATTAATTAATTTGTGTTTGTTTGTTTCCTTGGTTCACAAGAATCAAGCGAAAGGACTTCCTTTCCTTGGACTATTAAGAATAATATTGTTTCAAGGGCCCCCTTGAAAATGCGTAAAAACAGTTTTTAGTTGCCGTTGACAACTCACTCAGTCGCCTCCATCCATCTGTCCACCTTCCTTCCTTCTACTCGATGATGATGATGATGATGATGTGTTGTTGCATGCGCATTATTATTTTTATGATGCAGCTCGCTGCATTGTCAACGTTGTCGTCTCCGTCGTCAGCTTGGATTTAGCTGTTGGCCCGTTGGCTGTTTGCTTTGGTCCCCTTCTGGCATTGTCATCAGTTTGGCGAAAGAGTTGACACATGAAATTGTTGCACAACATTTGCCTGCTGCTGATGCCGCCGCTGCAGCATCCTCCGGTTGGATTTAGGCATTGCAATTTACCAGGAAAAACTCTCGACAAGTCATTTTGAAGCGCATTCCATTCCCCGTTCTGTTCTTCATTGCGTGTGAATTGCCCGGAGGGTAAGTTCATTGTCCAATGTCGTCGTCTTCACTATTTTTATCGTATTTGTAGGTACATGTGCATACATAAGTAGGCTGGGTCCTCCCTATGAATATTGTAGAGGTTTTCTATTGATTTGTCATTTACTTGCCGGCGGCCCCAATTCGTCTCTCATTTCCATTTTCTATTTCTATTTTTATTTGCCCTTTTCACTTTCCTTTGAGTTATTACCTTCCCCGTTTTCGCATTGTTTTTGGCGGCTTTTCACTTTTGGGCCACGCCCATACGCAACTTGGTAAGCATTTACTTTTACTTTTCATTAGGTTTTTCATCATGTTTGTCTGTCTCTTCTCGCTGCAGGTGAGTAATCCTGCTAACGGATCCTCCAAGACGATGACTCAACTGGTGAATCAGAAGAAGAATCTTTCTCTTTTGGCTGAGTCAAAAACTTCTGTCCCTATGACCCCACCTAGCCCCTAAGTCAGTTCACCCAAAAAGAAGAGGAAAAACAAAACAACATAAATATATAATTGCCTTTCACTTTTCACATCATTCGACATTCACAGATACAAATCATATCTACGTTTCTTTGTTGGTCTCTGGTCACTGGTCACTCAACCTGTGGGTCATTCATTCCGACTACCTCGATCGAGTGTATTAAATAGAATTTACTACAAACAACTTTTTTGTTTCTGTTTTTTTTTTTTTACTTTTTGCAGTTCATAGTTCAATGCACTGAACCATGAACCGCGAAGGTCCCTAATCTGCTCGTCAAGATCTTAACAAACCAAGTGCTCGTATTATATGTAGATATGAACCTACAAAATAACAGAAATACAAATCAAAGCGAAACTTGTTCCTAATTTGTCAAAGCAAAGAAGACACAACTAGAAATGAGAGGCCAATGCCGGGTGACAGGCGTCCAAGGGCACAGTGGTATAGAGTCGCTTAAAAAGGGGATGAAAAGAGAATGCATCAGTCTCAGCATATTAATCCAATCAAGAATAGAATATTTGTGGCAACCTATAGATAACTATCATAGCCACTGTGAACTATCAACTCTATACCTTAGTTCTTTGACGAGATTAGAAGATGGCAACGGCGGTGTGTGAGATAATATCTGTCAGTAACAAATTTTTAAACATATGACAGAATAGCTACTGCTGATAGCTATAGTGGTGACCCCAACGCACAGTGGGCGAAACGACCAATTTAGCGGAATTTAATTAATATCTTCCAAAGTAAATGAGATGTTTTTTGAGAATGTTTTCTCTTCCTAAAATAAGGTTTAAAAGCAATAAAAAAAAAATATTTTTAATACAATTTTTTAATTTCTTAAAAAAAAAAAATATTTATAATACAATTTTTTTAATTTCTTAAATAAAACAACCATTTTTTTTTAAATTTCAAAAATTTAACAAAATATTTTCTTATTTTTTAAATGAAGTTTAAGCTACATTAACATTTTGAGCCAAACCTCGACTCAGAATCGTTAGATGTAATCAAACATGGTAAAAATCGCAAGGTTATTGAATTTCCAGTAATCGCGTGAAACATTATTTTTAGTTTGGTTAAATAGTTTTAATAGAAAGAGCTAATTTATTTAAAAAAAAAATAGAATTTTTTGCTCGAAAACGGTCGAAATTACTTTAAAAAAAAAATATGTGGGAATAATAAAATAAAAAGTAAAAGTATCCTCTATGAATTACTTCGATTTCGGAGCGGTTCAACTCCGAACCGGTTTGCAGCCCTGGTTTTAAACTGGGAAAACAATCGCTCTCCATATTTCGCTCATGTCTATACAGACAAGCCCGCTTCTATTGACGCATTGGAAGACAACATTACAGCATTTATTCCTGAGATACCGGCCGAAATGAGAGTAGGCCAAAATTGGACTAAGCAGATGAACCATTTGAGGCGCAGTCACAGTCAACATTTGCACGAAGTAATCTTCAAACATTAAATTATATGGACCGTACTATCGATTCAAATAAAGATTTCAACCATTTTTCTGAATTTTATGTGTTTTTTTTTTGGAAGACTTTCCCATAGCTCTTAAAAAATCACCCTTTAGTTAAAACTACAGCTACAAAGGGGGGACAGCCATAGCTACTGTGGCTTTCGGCTGATTCTTTTGATTTTTTTTACAATTTGATTGAAAATACAGGTGGTTATATATTTAAAGTGACAGATTGTGTACTATTGTATATTGAAATTAAAAGTAATTAGAGCAAATGAATAATATCCGATGATTTAAGAAATTTAATTGTAGCTAGAAGGTTTTTTTGGAGAAGGATCAGTAAGGAGGGAGGTTAGGTTTCGGTTGGAGAAACAGTTCCCTTGTCTTTGCAGTGAAGTAAACTCGTTAAGGACGTGCTCTATTGTGAGAGGTTTAGTTGAGTTGCAGAGGTGGCAGTAGTTGCTATGGTTTTGTAAAATCCGATGTTCGTGGGTGAGCCTAAGTCTTATAATTTTTACAAGTTCTTTTCTTCGTAGGCGACTGATTTCTGACTGCTTAAGGTAGTGATCGATATTGGTTTTGTTCGCATTTAAGGACTGATACCAGGGTGAAGTGTGCTGTTTTAGGTTTATGTTATTTTTGAGAAGGTTTTGATAATATCGACAGCTGCTAATGAGTCGGACCATATGCATATTTTCCCTATTTTTTTGACTTCCATTTGTACTGCTTCTAGTAAAGCTATTATCTCTGCAGTATACGCAGATGAATAGCTGGGCAAAATCGCGAGCTTAAGGACTTCCTTATCAGTGGTTATTGCATATCCTGTTACTTCTTTGTTTAAAGATCCGTCGGTGTATATAAATGTATGGTTACTTAGCTTGTGTTTTGTTTCGTTAATGACTCTTAGAAAGATGTCTTTGCTGTTTTCGATTTGATAAAGGATCTAAGGTGCGTATCTATTGTTTCTTCTTTATAGGCTATTCACACTGAGCACATCTAACATCCAACATCCTGAGTCATAAATATTTACCGTGGCGAAATTTGCTATTTTTGTAGCTTTTACCTATTAGACATCGACCCACTTAGCATTTCTACAAAACAAAAGTTTAAAAAATGTTGGCATAGCAAATGGTTATTAAGCATTTAAACTAAGGATGTGGGATGTTAAATGTTAGATGTGCTCAGTGTACAAAGCTTATTAAAGTGTGTTGAATAGTTTGGCTTGTAATTGTTGGGTTCTTGTTTCAATTGTGGGTACGTTAGCTTCGAAATATAGGTTGTTTAGTGGTGTTGAGCAAAATGCTCCTAATGCTCTATAATATATTTAAATCTTTGCTTGAACATACTATACGAATCGCTCAGCGTTTTAGACGCCCATTAGAAACATTGATAAGAAAGAAGTCTTAAAATTGTAAACATACAATGTCGAACGTGACCAACTTTAAACAGTTTAAAAACATAAAAAAAAATTTTTTTTTCAATTATTTTAATTTTTTTTTTTTGAAATGATCTTTTCTAATGTCGAACGTGACATTGAAAAGTGGACAAAAGCAAGCTACAAATGTACAGTTAATTAAGATTTTTTTTAGAGTGTTTGTTGTCTAAGTGAAATTTTGTGGTACACTCTATATCATATTTATTCTATTTTACCGAAGATAATAATAAAATAGTGAAACCAATTAAAAATGTCACAGATACAGAAAAAGCACTCGTGCAACTTTGCAGTGGATATGCTCATCATGGTAAGAAATATATGTTGAAATGACTTAAACTATTTGGATTGATTATTATTCAATAATAAACACAAATTTACATTTTGGATGCAAATGGTCTGTCTGTACAGCACTGTTTCGAGGGCCTTTCGGTCGTCTCATCATGACTTGCAAGTTCTTTTTATATCAATCGTTTACGGAATAAGCACTTGGGTATTACAAAACTACATCAAGCTTTTATTTTATGAAAATTCAACTGCTGAATAATGAGGACAGTCGAAAGTTATAGAATGTGTTATACTGTTAAAGAATTATATTATTTATGTTTCAAAACTATGTTAGTAGGTTTTATGGGACTCTCAGCCATAGAAGAAGAACCCATAGAAATATCTAATTTATTTCGAATTCATATTTTGTGATATTTAGAAATTTGTAACTGACGGATCAATAAAAAAACAAGTGGAACCAACCTAATAAAATAAGCTAGCTGTTATTTTTAAGAAGAATATTTCAAATACATTTGGAGTCTAGAAAGTGCGCTTTTTGAACAAACATTTACAATTATTTCACTAATCTAAGTATTTTCAACTCACATACTATGCAATTCAATTTCCTGTCAACGTGGTCACATTCTTTGTTGACATGATTTACTACACAGCTCCAACTCTTTTTATACCCTTGCAAAGGGTATTATAATTTTGCCCAGAAGTTTGCAACGCATAGAAATATTCATTTCCGACCCTATAAACTATATATATTCTTGATCAGGGCGACGAGCTGAGTCGATTGAGCTTTGTCCGTCCGTCTGTCTGTCCGTCTGTCCGTCTGTCTGTCTGTCTGTCTGTCTGTTTCTACGCAAACTAGTCTCTCAATTTTAAAGCTATCGAGCTGAAACTTTGCACAGAGTCTTCTTTTTACTGCACACTGCTAATATGTCGGAACCGACCGGATCGGATGACTATATCTTATAGCTGCCATAGGAACTATCGGTCGAAAAGTGGGTCTTTGTGAGAAAACTTTTTTGTTTTTAATGTGAACGCCTTCCGCTTCGGCAATTATTAGTTTTATAAGCTTCTACACAGATTTGGAAGTTTTTGTCAAAATCGGATGACTATATCTTATAGCTGCCATAGGAACTATCGGTCGAAAAGTGGGTCTTCGTGAGAAAACTTTTTTGTTTTTAATGTGAACGCCTTCCGCTTCGCCAATTATAAGTTTTATACGCTTTTACATAGATTTGAAAGTTTTTGTCAAAATCGGATGACTATATCTTATAGCTGCCATAGAAATTATCGGTCGAAAAGTGGCTTTTATCAGAAAAATGGTTTGTTTTAATGCTGACGTATTAAAACATTTGCAAGGGTATTAAAACTTCGGCAAAGACGAAGTTAGCTTGGCCTTCTCGTTTTATTTCCTTTTTGTTTTGTTTTGTTTAGAACAAACCCCCCTATCGATAACAGCAAATAGTGTATATGCGGAACTAGGGGGAAAATGGATAGATTTCTGCACTAAACGGACAACAAACCGAAACCGAAGGCAAAACAAACAACGCGAGGGCCGAGAGGGAGAGATAGCTGCCTAGATATCATTTATCATACTAATGCCTGGAAATTGAATCGAGAGCTGAAAAGTGGACCGTAACCAACCAAGGCGCGGGTGAAGAGCAAACTTCGCATGACACGCATCAACAAAGAGGAGGAGAACCCATTGAATGCAATGTGTACCAACAAGTGAGAACAAAACCTGCCAAATGCTTGGCATTTTGCGCTTTGCTGATATTTAATCTAAATTTATATTGACAATGGAACAGAGTAGTCCTCCACCTCCTCCACCTCCTCCCCTTCCTCCTGCTCCATCTAGTTGAATGTGTGTTTATGCAAAAGTCAACAAAGAAGAAAGTTCAGTGAGTGATTGTACTTGACTTTGTAATGGTTTTGTAATGATGCCTGATAACAACACTATCAACATCAATAATAACAATAACAACAATTGAAAAGTCAGGGACAAATTGGTGGCAGTCGTCAAGAGAGTTTAACAGTGTTAAATGAATGCAAAAGCAAGGAATTTAAGTTGGCTCAGTTAGCTCTTAGTTTTAATTGTTGTAAAGAAGTAAAAGTTAATCAAAGTATTTGTATCTGTCTTTGGATTTTCAACCTCAAAAGCCTTAAACAGACTGCACGTTCCTTATTAAAATAAGGATGTTCGGCTCGAAGAACCTGCTTAAATACTTCACTCCTTATTTACCGAAATTCGGTTTGGTTCTGATTTTGGTCCGGGTCGTCCCAGAAATTTTTTAGACAGAGATTTCCTGTACATAATGGGGGCTTATAACGATGCGTCTACCAAGCTGCTGGCTAACGTGAGCGGCAAGTCTTAATTATACGGTTCAAAGTGTTGTACCCACCACCATGAAGAAAACCTCCACCAGAACCATTTTAATTGTTAACTTCCCGAACCTGGATGTAAAAATTTTTGGAATGCGTTAATAGGAAACTCAACAGGGTAAGCGGCTTTACTACACTCAAAAAATAAAAAAACACAACGATTCAGTCTTAAAAACGTTCTTGATTTGATCCTAATTCGGTCTAGGATTTGGAAAGAACGATTCATTTTGGAAAATTCTTACTTTGAGTACAAATATTTATTAAATTCGAAATTGACCATTAAAAATCAAAAATAGAAATAAAATTCTTAGTTCAGGAAAAAAAGTTTTAATTTAAAATCATTTTGTTCTTGATATAAAAACGGACTCTTGCTTTAAGTACAAATCGCTCTTAGCTTACATAATTAAGTCATGCTTGTTTTGAGCTCGAAATGTTCTGAATATAAACCCGAATCGTGCTTTATTTATCCAAAGCGTTTGTTGAAATCAAGAATTTTTAAAAAACGCTCTTGAATCAAGAAGTCCGTACTTAAATAAAGTCAGTTTCAAAACATTAATAAGCCAGAACGTTCTCAAAGCTTAACTCAGTACTTAAATCAAGAATTTTCTGGCTTAACTGAAAATTCTTGATTTAAGTACGAAAATATTTGATGATTTTTTCATTATAAAATGTTCCGTTGTACAGAATGAAACAAAATGATATGAAATAGAAGTTCAAAACCAACAATTTTGGGTTAAATTTGAGATTTTTTTGACTAATTTTTTATTTTTGAGGAAGTAAAAATTTGTTTATAAAACCGCGTTGCGGAGATAGCCCCTTACACACACATTTATAGGTAGGTATAGATTTCAACTCCATCATATTTTTTGAGTTTGAAAATTGTTTTTATTCTCTGTTACAACTTATGGTCGACGCACCCATTCATTCTTCCCCTTCTATCTTTCTTAGCTAACCATTATGGTATTATCTGTACAAATTGATATAAATTACAATTCGCTTCCGCACTCTGAGGCAATGATAATGAATTGTTGGTTTGTCAGTCGTCTCTCTCTCTCTCTCTATATATTTTTCAATTCTAAATTGATGCAAAACTTAAGCGATGATAAATGCATATTTAAACAAATGATTAAAAACCAAAAGCTTATGAATTATGCAAAACGTCCAACCACACCCCGGTAAAATAAAACTACAACAAACAAAATGTTGAAATTTGAATTGAAATCACATTTCAATTAGCAGATGAATTTGGTTCTTAATTTATGTAAAGTTTGAAAAGGTCAGCAAACACCAAAATCAAATACTCGAAAGTTCAAGGCCATTTACAAACCAAAAACAAAACAAAGAAATGATGGAGAATTATTATAGACAAGGTCGAAAAATCATATAAATCAATAAAAATACAATCAAGAGCATTAAATATTGATTGAAAAGTTGTGGAAATCCAAACAACAAATGAAATGACATGAGTGAAGAGGGAGACGAAGCGCGGTAGAAGGTGGAAGTGAAACACAAATAACAAACAAATTAAATTTGAGAATTTTTGAGAGATTGGAGGAGCATAGGCGGGCAAAGCTTAAGCTGATTTGTTAGCAATCAGACAAAAGTTTAATGAAATTAAAAAGAATTAAGGGATCTAAAAACGAACCCATCGCAAAATAACTGTATTCAATTTCCTCTTCGGAAGAAAGTGTTTCAATGTCTGGCAGAGATCAACTTGTATGTCGCCTCGCTTAGCGATAAGACACAAACCGATAAGCTCCCCTCTCACCCCTCCTGAAGTTAATGCATTTAATTCACGCGTAATGAGACAGCATTATCAATTTTTTTGTTAATTAATGCTCGGCATTTTTATTGCCCTCTTTTTCTTGGCAGAAATGCTAAAACGGCATGCGACAGACCCACAACTGTGTTGTTGTTACTGTTGATATCAACAGCTGTACAGCTCTCAATCACAGCCCTGGGTTGCCATTGAACACAAGACGAGGCACTTAATTGCTTGCCGTTTTACATTTTGTACAATTTTCACAATAGAAGTGTATGAAAAATGCCACCCAAGTGGAAAACAAAGCAGACAAAGAGAGCCAAGCCAATTAATGAGACAGACACTCAGACGAGTGCGTCAATTGGAATCAGCCAGGCAATAGGCAAATCTATATCAGCACTGCAATATGCCAATTGAATTGTTAATTGTGAGTAATTAATGGAAAATTCAGAGGCAGAGCATAAAAATAAAGATGTATGGCAAATGCAATTAATCCGTGGTAAATGAAACTAACGAGAGTCATTGTTATAGAATTTTGGTAGAATTTGCTACCGTTGGGAAAATAATGTTCAGGCTTGGTTGACTTTAAAACCAAGGAGGGCCCCAACTCTAAAAATTAAGCTAGTCCCCTGAAATTTTGTGTAAATTTTATTCCTATGAGAGAATCATCGAAAATCCTCATCTTTTTATCGATTACAAAGCCGCCTTCGACACATTGATAAGGTCAAGGTTTTTTTCAGCCCTGTCTGCCTTTGTACATTCGACTTTGCATGATGACGTTGAGAAGCACTTAATGTTCCGTCCGAGCCTCTGCGAGCCTTTTGATACCAAACGAGTTTTTAGGCAGGGTTATACCTTATCGAGTGACTTCGTTAATCTGCTGAGGGAGTCTATATTTGATCCAGTGCCCAAATGCCAACAGAACGGGCACCATCTATAAATAAAAAAGAGTTCAGCCTGACTAATTGACTGACAGCTGTGCGGCCTTAACCCTAAAAGATAGAAAGCTGAGTTTTTCACATTAGTTTAATGATTTTTGAAAATTCTGTCGGGAAATCTTTAAAATTCGCGATCAAGTTCAAACTCATTTTCAAAGATCTATATGAAAATCCAACAAACATTTTCTATATACCGCTACAATCTCAGCTTTTAAAGTTAATCAAATACAGGATTTAGTTAAAAAGATTGACATTAAAAGATTGTTCCGCCTGCCTCAGTATACCCTAAACAGAATGATATATCTGGACACTGGACTTTCGCCTCTTCATGTATACACAGCAGACATCCACTTCAAGTACATGCAAAAGGTAATGCGAATGCCCGATCACCGACTTCCAAAGATTGTATCTTCGTATTTACTGCGAGAACAATTACAACAGTTTCGAGAGTGGAAAAACCTGGCGGAAAAGCTATCCGTACCTTTACGTTTGGACGACACTATGGAATGGGCACGGTGGTCAGACCGAATTGTACGTAGGATGGGTGAGAGCTACAGGGACGAATTTATAAGGGAGGCGCAGTGCAGCTCCGTTCGCCTGCTAGGAAGGGAACTAAATTACGAGCTTGGAGCAATCAACTACTTCTCGGACTAATACACAATCGATCAAATCAGAATAATTTTTATGGCGCGTGGTGAGATCCTGGCACTAAATTCCATACCTCATATAAGGACTGGAAATTGCTCGCTTTGTAATATGAGGGTGCGTGAGGATATTATACACTTCCTAGTCGACTGCCCCATTTTAGCAGAGACGAGGCAACTGTACTTTGGAGGGAACAGCTTTTGGAAGAGATATGATCTTGAATCTCCTAAATGGAGCAAATTGGACGTTGCTCTCCTCTTACGTTGCTGCAGCATTACGGTACCGGCACAGAATTGTAGCGGAGGATTTTTAAACATTATAGGATTCAAAATACAAAAATCAAAAAGAGAACGATAGTAATAATAATGATAATATTTGATAATAAAATCAAATGCCTAGGGAGTTAATAATGTATAATCTAAATAGCATTAATTAGAGTAACAACAATTGGAGCGGGATCTTTAATCCATCTTTATGCTGGGAACGATGCGGTATCTTGCGTCGAGCTTGGCAGCCGTGTGTAGTACTAGCATGAGGATGGTATTGAGGATCAGGCTGACGGTTTATACACCAAGCCTTTAGAATAACTTTAAACATGTCTTTTAATGTCTGCACAAATTTATGTTACAATGAAAATCTAAAAATTTCATATTAATAAGGACTACTACTACTACGACAGGATTTAGTCGAATTGACTTGTGCTTTCACGGAGAGCACAAAAAATAATCAAACACAACAACAACAAAGCACGGCAAACAACAGATGCACCGCACAAAGTAGTAGCAAAAAATATTAAAATGTTCTTAGTCTTTGGGACATAACAGAACTTTCCGGCACTTTGTGGCAGCAGTTTTGTAATTTAAAATCTTAAAAGGTTGACTGATATTACCTAGTAAGTCAAATTAAAGGGATCGCGGGGGAATATTTTTTTAACACGAATAAAACCAATTAAGAACACAAAAAATACTTAAAAAATAAGGTAATACCTTTATTAATAATATTATTTTTCCTTACATCTGATTGATTAACTTAGTTTTAATATTTTTTAAGTTGTAGTTCGATCTGATGAATGAAACCAATCAATTTCATGCTCTCTCTTTTAAAGCTATTCTTATGGAGTACCGTTCAAATGAAACGAAACCAAATACACAATAAAGAAGCTTGGTCATTTAAAAGTAAGAGATGACACTTACAAAGCCAAATTTCTGACTTCGATTTTTTTATTTTTGGCCAATGGCAGAAACCACTGTGCAATGGTTGGAAAATTCTTGGAAAAAAACCATTTTCACCCAATTGCTCCAGCTTAACTAAAGACCGCATCATCAAGCCGAAGACAGTCAATGCACATTGTGCAATTTGAGAGAAGGGGAAGACACTTAGTACTTTCTGGGAAGAAGTTCGATACAGCAGGAACTGAGGAAAACCAAGACTGATTAAGGAGGAATGAAGAAACTGGATGAATTGGGCTTTATACATAAGAAAAGCGATCAAATATAGGGACCAAATTATACGCGAGTATAATCGTTTAGACCAACGGAATAATGATGCAACAACAACTGCAAATGAACGTCATGAAAAACCAAATTTACAAGGTGTTGCGTTCACGTTCAATAGTGTCACCGATTACGCTTTTAATGGGCATATTCTAATTAATCCAATGAATGGGATGTGCTGTGCGAATGGTAAAGTTAAAACGCCTGAATTGTGAAGCCCTCCACAACAATTAATCACATTACCTAATGGATTTTCACCTGAATCTAATAATTTGTTGAAAAATAAATTCATTTAGTAAGCAGCGAAGCGCGCCGATCTGCTAGTTAAATATATATAAATTTTATTATACTTGGATGAAGAATTATTTAAGTTAATAGGCTTAATTAAGGCCAGTTGTCATAAGTTGTTGAAGATTATGGATTTTCTTAAACCAAGTGTGGACTTACACTCAAAGAGTTTCATACTTGAATGGAGAATTAATCCAAATATAATGATATACTGATGTTTTTGTAAAGCTTTTCCAATTGACGAGAAGGATGTAAAATCTTGTGTCTATCATTGAAGGGGAAAACTATTTTTAAAAGAAACAAAAAAATTTCGTATGAAAATGAAATCGAAACCCAAAAATCGGGTTAAAGCAAACATTACACGACGTGGGGCGTGTCAAAAGTTGGGTGGAGGAGGAGGAGGAGGAGGAGGTACATACATATGTTTCTTCTATACATTTGAGATGTGCCTTGGAAAATTGGAAATTGTCAAAAGCAAAGGCAACAACAACAACAACGACAGCAGCGTGAAAAACAAATTAATCAATGTTAACTGCACTGAAAGAGGCGGCGGCGGCGGCGTTTCAATTTCATTTGCCCAACTTTCGTTTTTAGTTGAAATCATTAAATCTTTGTTTGTTTAAATGCATTTTTCTTTCGCTTGCTTTCACTGCATTTCGATTTCTTCTAATTGTCTGCGTTTTCTTCTGCTGTGACGTAACGCCAAAGAAAACGCCGTTTCTATTTCTGAACTCAAATTTGTTGTCAAACGTCAACATTGTAAACAGAAAAGGAGAAACAAATGCCCAACATGTGTGGCAAATGTGTGACATGCAGCAGCAGCAGAGGATGTTTTACTCGTCTGTCTGTACAGACATACATACATACTTAAACACAAAGACCTTCTTTCGAAAACCTTCAATTTTGGTTTAAAAAGATTCCATGGATGTAATACTATCGTTGCGTTGCGTTTCGTTTCGCATTTTTGCTGTAGGCCAAAATTGAAAGCGGCACGAAGCGCACTTGATACGGCCAACCACCACGGTCTGGGCCCCCCCTAAGGCCACAATGTTTCGCGCTGCCCTTTTTGGCCAAATGCAATTTGAGTTTAAGCGAAAAGGTAAAGGGCAATTGCAGTTTGATATGACGACGACGACGACGACGACGACTGAGAGTAAGCAGAGCAGCAGAGACTTTGATTTCTTTATCGTGCTCTTCCTGCCTCCGCCTCCTTTTCGGGGCAACGTCGGGGCAACCAAAAACCAAGAACAAATAGTTCTTGGAACCCAAAGAAAATACCAAACACAAATTTAAATGCAACTGCGTGTTGAATTTTTAAATATGCAGCATGTTTTGGGTTGGTTTGGGGGAACGAAACAACAACAAAAAAAATTACAATAATAAATAAATAAAAAATGCATTGCTGCGGGCTCATGTGGCAATTAAAGGGCCAGGCAGGCGTATGGAAACAGCAGGAAGTCTGGGCAAAGAAAGAACAAAAACACAAAAACACACTGAAACACAATTAATTACAAGTTGAAAACACATTTTGCCAATTTTTTTAAAGATTTAGTCAGCTTGAAAACTGATTTTAACATAGAATAAGTCAATTAATTTGTTTTAAGTTTGAGTTTTAGTTCAGGTTTTAGATGGGAAAATCTAAACTATTCGGATTACTAAGGTTTCTGTCTAAGGTTTCGTACCAGTCTTAATCCAAAAACTGTGTTTTGTTCCGAATTCGATAGTTCGATCAAGTAATTCTCGGTACGCGCGTACCAATGCCAAGTTTTAATCTCCGTTCTATAATATGACTTTTGTTAAATTTTTCCTAAAAAAAAAACAAAAGATCCCCCGAATATACACTCTAAGATCAATTTTCTTAAATATCCTTTTCAAAATTTTCAGCTCCTTTGGATGAAGAATTAAGATCAAGAACTATCCTTTTTTTGATATATCATTTTTAAACGAGAATAAATCGACTTCGAAAATATCCAATGGATCCCAAAAAAGGTAGATATCCTAAGAATTATCAATAACTAACTTTTTTTAAAATTTTTTTTTAATTGCTACGAATAGAAACAGTTTTAAATAGCTTTGACATCTGAATGATTATGAAAAGGTGTTCTATTCATGTGAAATATCGTAACAAACTAAAAAAATTTCTTATCTGAGTATAGGCCTTTACCTAAAAACTATTTTGACGGTGAAATTGTTTGAAAAATTATTTCTTCTTTAAGAAAATGTTTAAAAACTATTTTTTGAACCTAACTTTGCAGCAAAAATATTTGCATTTTTTATAGCCTGGACATCGAAACAAAGATGGAAATGAGTCTGAGGACAAACTGGCCAGACTAGGCATTACCATCGAGTTCCTTTCAGAGAAGAGCACGATAGGGATGGTGGAAAAACCATTCCTCGCGCTCAGTAGCAAGACTTACGTGGCCAACATTCAATATAAAACGCACTAACACACTTTTGCGTAGGAGCCCTAGCGGGCCACTGTCTCATTGGCAGACACGCAGTACGCCTAGGCGTAGCACACCATATAATATGAAGAAGTGGAGGACACGGTACAACACCTCCTGTGCCACTGCCCCGCTCTGAGTAGGAGAAGACTTAGAACCCTAGGTCAACCTTTCTTTACCAATCTCTGGGAGATGTCCGAGATAGAGATCCCAGCTCTAATACACTTTATTCTGTCCACACAATGGTTCAGAATTGGCCCCCTCGGGATTAAAGGGTTTAATAGGGAATATATGGCTTCACAACGGGCCCATGAGGCCTAAGTGGGAGAGCGACTTGTCGCTCTCAGCCATAGCAACCCAACCTAATGCAACCTATAGCTTGGATATTTGAAAAATATCGTCCCATAAAATTTTTTTTAATTCGAAATATATTAGAAGATATAGCTTTTTTGGTCGAACAATGTCTTAGCTAAAACAAGAAATTTTTGAGTAAATAAATTTCGAGTACATAAAGCTGTAAAATAACGGCTGGTTCTTGTGTTTGAATGGTAACAAATTGTTGCCCAGATCGATATCGATGATTAATCGGCTTTTAATCGATAATTATCGAAGGCTATCCTACTACTGACTAAACCGCTTAGAAACCCGAGCTGCGGATGTATCTAAAGAAGGCAGAATGGCACGCAAAGCAAAGAGAGCTGCTGCTGAAAACAGTTTTTTTGAAGTTGAGGAAGGTCCGCTGTATGCAGCTGGCATCGCCGATCAATATCTGTAATATTTTTGGTTACTTTCAAAGCAATTTTTTCGGACTGCCAAGGCACTTTTCTCCAGTTCTCCTTAACTGATTTTGATGAAATAATATGGAATCGACCCAGAATTGTCACCATTCTGGTCTGAACCTCAATCATAATTTAAAAAAAAAAAATGTACTATTTATTTTTTACACTAAACTACAAAAAAAGGGCCAAAAATCGATTTTTCAATTTTTAATTGTGTAAAAAAAAATCACAACATTTGTTACAAGGTTCAGACCAGAATTACATCTATACTGATTATAACCCCGTTTTTACTTTTTATTTCAGGCATCCTGGAGACGTGGAATCATGGCCGCCAGCAACTATAACTGTTTTTTTTAAACCCACTTTGACTGCCGATAACTTTAGAAACAGTCCTCACATCGAAGCAGTAAAAATTTGTTTGTTTTCTTCAACCTGTTTCTAACTTAATAAAGAAAAACAAAGTTGAAACTCTTTGCGTTTTCAAATAAGATTTTTTTTGAAAAAGGTTCATAAAACAGCCTAAACATGAAGAATACCCCCTTGAGATAGGAACTTGCCGGACTCTGCTGTAAACCGAGCCTTTATCCAAACCAAAAATAACAAAATTATTCAACATGAACTAGTTCCGAACCAATAATTTAGGTTCAATTTAACAAAATATTTACATTAAACAAGTGAGAAAGTCGGTCAAGCCCGACTATAGCATACTCTGTACCTGGAGTAAAAGCTGAATCCAATGCTGGTGCTGCGCTCATCCTTGAGTCTCTCTCTCTCTTTCTCTCTGTAGGGGGAGGGTGGTTCACTTTTTTGCTTATAACTTGAGAACCATTCATCCGATCTTTATCATTTCTTTGGCAAATCGATTCATTTTGCTAATTACTAACTATCTCTAGAGTGTACGAATCGTCTATCTTCAAACTGTGGGAGATGTAACGTTTTTTCCAAATTGCGGGGGCGGGAGGGGGCGTGGCCAAAATTTAAAACAAACTTGATCTGCGTGCAGATAAAAGAAGCATTTGTCCCATACATGTCAAACCTCCATCTCTTACCATCTCTGAGATCTAGGTGTTCATACAGACGGACGGACAATCGGACATGTCAATATCGACTCGGCTGTTGATGCTAATCAAGAATATATATACTTTATATGGTCGGAAATGATTCCTTCTGCCTGTTACATACATTTGCACGACTTTAGTATACCCTTTTTACTCTACGAGTAACGGGTATAAAAATCATGGATGCAGCATCAGCAAACCCAAAATCCTGTAAACTGGACTTTGAAAAGAAATTTACATCAAATTATGGCAAATTTTGTTAAACTTAATCGTTTTGTACGATCCATTTAGGTAGTTGCATTTTAAGTACAACCACTTTAGCATGTAGCCTAAAGGCTCTTTAATTCTCATTTAGATGGACAAAGTTACAGCCGGGGAATCTCGAAAAAAATAAATTAAAATTTATGGCAGGATAATTAGATTAATGCACAAATTATTAAGAGATTAGGTGATCCAACATAGGCTTTTAAACAATTTTCCCCAAAGTCATATTTGCTTAAAACACATTAAAACTTTATAAATTGGGCTACGAATAAGCCAAATGAGTTCCGCACTCACCATAATCTTTAGATTAAGTCCCTTGTGACTATTATGATTTAAATACCCTTTTTTATAAATACTAGAAAGACGTTGAAAATACGCAAATAATTATCATCCGCGAAGTGTTTCAAATAATAAAGCGATTGGAGCAAACAATTTTAAAGACTTTAAACAAATGAAAGTTTTTTTCGATTGATGTTTCAGTTGATATAGGACCTTAAAACTTGTTTGTTCTGATGAAAAGTTCTGAAATTCTGAATATAAGTTGCATTTTCTTTTTCTCAGAATGGGTTTTAAAAACAAATTCCAATTAATTTCAGCTGCTTCTTTTTCCCCTAAGTTAATACAGTAAAAAGTAAGGCCTATCTTTTTTCCTAACCAATTTGGTTAGCATGAACAAACGCAATCATTAGCATTGGCTTATGTAATTATTGTTGTCTTACAACAAACAGGTTAACGGTAGTCTCTTTCAGTTCTCAGCATCAAATATTTGCAGCTAATACTAATTGGTAACACGATCTCAGCTCCTTCAGCATTCTCTGACCCCAATATTTGGTTTGTTTTAGGCAAACGACGACAATTGCTGTAACATATTCCCATTAAAAGCAAAACATCGAGAGTCAAAATGTAAAAGGTTAATTGTTGAACATTTGTTAAACATTTCGCACAGTTTGTCACACATTTGTCAAACATTCAACATTTGCGCCTGCGCAACAAAATCCCCTGATTAATGATGGAAAACAAAAAATCCACTTACCCCAAAAAACAAAAACAAAAAAAATGCAACTTCCCAACCCCCACCCCCTCCCCTCCTCCTACCAAATGCCAAATCACGTAGTCTCCAGGCTCCCAAACATTCGTATGTGTCTGTGAAACTGTCATAAAAATGAGATAAACATCTTTTTAAAATGCGACTGCTGCGACGACGACACACTGACTGGTGAGCGTGCTCCTAAGATTTACGGCTTGAAAAAACAAAGGAAAAATAAAAACAATTTATAAAAAAATAAAAACCCTCGCGAGCTGCTCTCTTTTTTTATGAGTAAAACATGCAAAAATTTCATGAGTTAAATTTTGGAACTAAATCTTCACCTGAATTGAATTACTTACACTTAAGCATCATCATAGTTTTGACTCTAGTTTTATAGTTTTATGCTTACAGTGTTTGGGTTCTTTAATTTATAGAGTCTCTTTTCCCCTAGGGGAATCAACAGCCTTAATTCCCCTCTTCGTTGGCTTAATAATGGCTTAATAATCGACAAGACTCCTCCAGGCCAAACTACACTAAGAAAAGGGGGAATTTAGTTTAGTCAAATTAGATTTGAAAGTTTTGTCATGACACTGAATGGTTTTTTCCAAGTGTACTCAAAGTTTCCTTGTCTAAAGTGTAAAGTTGATTTACTGCCCCTTTTCCGCCGAGCTTCTTGTGGCGCCTTTTCAATGTGGCCGTTCTAGTCCTGCCTCTGAACGTGGGAATTTAGTTTTTAACTTTAGCTTCTCCCATCTGTTGCCATCTTCCGTCGTCATCGTAAATTACAATTTGTTGGATGCTTTCGATCTGCGCCAAGATTTATCGGCAATGACATTAAACTCGAGTCTTGGCCTGAGAATTTTTTGTATTTTTATTTTTAGCCTTAATTCGATATTTATTGAGAAGTTTTAGGCCCGCAGTTTATAAATTGCAAGTTAATGAGCTCAAGTGGCAAAATCAAATAAAACTAAATAAAGTGAAGCCCGCATTCCTCAGGAGAGGGGGAGGAGCTAGGGTTGCGAGGGTTGCGAGGGTTGCGAGGGTGGCTTGGACCATATCCCCATCAATTAAACTGACAGCGTGAGGCCATTACACGCTCATCAACACACTTAACACGCACACCAGCAGCAACAGCAGCAGCAGAAGCAGCCGGAGAGTGTGTGGGTGGTGAGTGAGTAAAGTGCACTTTGGAAACATTTTACTGCTGCAGTTGACCTTTCTCTATAGATAGTTGACCATTTCCACACACCCCTGGCCTGTTCCAGAGTTAACCAATTAGTGGGTTCGAGGGGGAAACTATGGGCTATTACATCGACAGTAGTTTTTAAAGAAGCCTCAAGCTGCCCTCAACTTTGACATATATTGACAAGGATATTAAAAATTGGATGTTTATGTGAATTTATTGCCCAAAGTTGACTGTCAGTGTGATTTCAACAAGACGGTGCCACAATGGACCAATTGGGAGGCGAGTTCGGTGAACAGTTTATTTCACGCTCATATTTATAAGTTTTTTATGATTTCACAAAATTTCACCAAGATTTGTCGAAATGGGACAACTATATAGTATAGCTCCAATTCAAAAGATAGGTCTGAAAAAAAAAAATCTTTCATATCTCAGGCTCCAAGGGTATATAAACTTCGGTCGAGCCGAAGTTAGCTTGCCTCTATTTTTTTATACCCTTGCAAAGGGTATTATAATTTTGCCCAGAAGTTTGCAACCCTACCCTATAAACCAGGGCTGCAAACCGGTTCGGAGTTGAACCGCACCGGAGCCGGAGACTCCGGAATTTTTGGAAAGTCCGAACCGAACCTGAACCGAAGCAGAAAAATTTTTTTTCTTCCCAAACCCGAACCTGAACCGGAGCCAAAAATAGTTGAAAAGGGTTCGGTTCAAAAAAAAAGTTATATTACATTTTTTCAAGCTGCTGCTAAGCTAAAATGCTGGCAAAGAAAAATTTTATAATATTAAAAATGAACTAATAAGTAAAAGCTTAAAAAATGGTAAATAATTAATCATTAATGGTAATGTAATCATTGTTACAGTATTTCACATGAATAGAAACACTTTCTAACAGCACATGACCATCAAAGCCAAGCCAAGGTGTTTCTTATTGTATGAATTACTGTGACGAAAGGAATTTTTTGTCGTTCTGCGTACAAGGCTTAAAGAATTTTACAATGTCGCATTTGTAGTACTAGCAAGTCCTGCCACACAAGAATCAGTCTAGTGCACTTTTTCTAATCATATATTTGTTTTATCGAGAGATCAGTAATAATGAAAGATTGCTGAAAGACACACTAATGAAAAATTTATACAGTGCGTTAACTGAGGGGAGCCCAATAATTCAGAAAGGCCGAAAGGGGGCATACCCAACGCCTTCTGCCAATTTGGAGCTGTTTGTGTTGCATGTTTGTATTGCCTTTAGAATTCCCAAACAGTCAAAGCAATGCTGGCATGAGATGGCCCCTGACAACTTGCAAGAGATGGCCAAGGCCTGCTGATTATAAAACCGCAAAGTTATTGAAACAGCTGTACAGTGGATCATCCCCTTTAATGGCGGCTTGGTTTAAAAGTTATGAAGAAACATACATTTAGAATATATAGAGTGAACGGTTCCGCAGTCGACTCCGTTTCTGTTAGAAATAAGTCAGCTGTTTGATCTCACTTACGCTCTCAGAGTGCATTTGGGAATATGTTCGGCTCGCTCTAACCACTGTATTTCTCTATGCGGAAACTTTTTAACACCGTTTAAAGTTAAGCAGAGTAAATTTGTTGACCTGGAACCTTGAATTTACATACATGTTTTATTAAATTATTCCCGAACCCCAGTTCGAACCCGAACCAAGGATCAAGGACTTTGTTAACCCGCTCCGTGAACCCGAACCCAAAAAGTTTCGAGGGTTCGAACCCCGGAGAGAACCTCTGTCGATTTTTATGAGGTTTGCAGCCCTGCTATAAACTATATATATTCTTGATCAGGGCGACGAGCTGAGTCGATTGAGTTTTGTCCGTCCGTCCGTCCGTCTGTTTCTACGCAAACTTGTCTCTCAGTTTTAAAGCTATCGAGCTGAAACTTTGCACAGTCTTTTTTTTACTGCACACTGCTAATATGTCGGAACCGACCGGATCGGATGACTATATCTTATAGCTGCCATAGGAACTATAGGTCGAAAAGTGGGTCTTTGTGAGAAAAACTTTTTTGTTTTTAATGTAATCGCCTCCCGCTTTAGCAATTTTTAGTTTTATACGCTTTTACACAGATTTGGAAGTTTTGGACAAAATCGGATGACTATATCTTATAGCTGCCATAGGAACTATCGGTCGAAAAGTGGGTTTTACTTAGAGAAATTGTTTGTTTTAATGCTGACGTTCGTAAACTCTGATGTATTAAAACATCTGCAAGGGTATTAAAACTTCGGTAAGGACGAAGTTAGCCTGGCCTTCTCGTTTTACATCTAAATTGGCATTTTAGGTCCTTGAAACACTAAACGCAAAAGATGCTGAATCTATAAAGCTGGCAAAAAAGCTGATAATAAAACCCCAACTATATAGGGATTTTATATTTTGAATTTCGAATTTTGAGATAGAGGCCGAAATCATAATTATAAACGAAGGGTCTAGGTCTACCATTGGCAAAGTCACTGAATTTGTTTAAGGAAGTTAAGAAATTATTGATTTCAGAATGGATTTAAAAAGAGACATTTGAAGCCATTTTGAAAATGAATCCTGATTTTAATATCATTTCCAAAATTACAAATATTTAGAATCTAAAAGCTGAAGATTTGTCTGAACTTGAATCCGTAACAAATGAAAATATTATTAAATATAAATATGCTTATCAGCCCTGTCTTTAATAATATCGAAATAATATTATATCAATTCTTCATATCAATGTGATACTATTTCCACCTAAACTTATGGACGCTATAATATCATCTTGATATATTTTTTAGATGAGGGCGTTTTGATACTCAAAATACACGTAAGATACTAAATATCTTCATCTTTTAATCTGTACTTTAATATCTGACATATTATATTATTTTTGATTTGTTTAACATAGGACATTTTTGAATAGTTAATGAAAGAAAATTTGGTGTCATCAGAATTTACCTATCTTAATGCTTAAAAAATATCTACTATTGTAAAGCTTAACTCGATAATAAAAAAAAAACAGATTGTAGACCAGAATATATATAACACAAACTGACAAAAATTTTTAAATTTTTTTAGATATGTAGCAATTTTTTTATTACATGAATGATTTTATTTTCTGATAGTACAGTTTGTTGACAATGTTTGTGCAAAAATTTGTGAAAAAATGTTAAATAGTTGTCAAATTTTGTTGGACTCGTGGTGCACGCTGGCGTTCAGATAGAAACAATGCTTAAGTAACTTAAAATGTGGTACACTTTTCCGTTTCACATATTAAAGAATCACATTTATACTTATTTATAATTCGATTTACTCAATAACTCATCCGAACAGTTTGGTGTGAGTTTTTTGGTGTGAAAGTGAAAATCAGAACGTTCCACAATTTATTTGTTCCGTATTCTGATTCTGAATCAGAATGAAAATTCCGTATTCGTATTTGCCATTCTGATTAGACAAATGACCCCAAAAGGCGCAATTGCAATTTCTTTTTGTTCTGTCTCTCTCTCTCTTTGCCTTTTTTTGTATTTGATTCTGCTTTGTGGCCTATGACGACGACGATCAGTTGTTGTTGCGCTGCAGATGATGATGAGTTCTGTGTGCGAGCGAGTAAGTGCGAGTGTGTGTGTGTGTGTGGTTTGGCTAAAGTCACTGCACTTTTGTTTTGCTTTTGCTATGACAGCTGCTGCTGCTGCAGCTTGGCTGCTGTTGCTGGCTGGCTCTTTCTCTGCTTGGTCAATTGTTGCAAAGGGTATTCTAATTTCTCATCATTTTAACTCACCTTCTTATTTGCAGTTTATAATTTCAGTAAAATGACAGTTGAGCAGAACGCTCAGCTGACTAGTCAGGCGCCTAGTTGCACGGGCTGAATGCTCAGCTGAGACATCAGTTCGTGTAAATACAGCTTTTAGCCTTCTCGTTAATTCATGTTTCACAAAACAAAAAGAAAATACACAAAAACTGACGGCTTGTTTAGAACTTTGGGCAAAGCACGTCTTTGGCTTGATTCTTTCGCACGCACACAAAGACACAAACAACAAAATTTGGTCTTGCACTTGTTGCTTGTTTTCAACCGCCGCCGCCGCCGCCTCACTCAGTGAGAGAACCAAAAATCAACAGTTACTTAAGCACACACGCGTTGGTCACTTCTTGTTGCTGTGTTAAACGCAAAACAAAAATTTATGATTATTAACTAATCATTACACACTTTTGTTTATGCAGTTGCATTTGTTGTAATCGCCAAAAAAAATAATAATAATATTATATGCGCGCGTCTCAAGCGACGAACCAAACACGACGAAAACTCAGAGAAAACTGAAACTGAAAACAGACATAACTGTGAGCGTGGAGCATTTGCTCAAAATGCGGCTCGAAATGAGCCATAAGATGAGAGAGCGCTCTCTCCTGCTCTCACCGTTGTCTGGGCCCACAGTGTGCTCTGGCAAATTGGTGATTTTATGGCAAATATACAAAAACGAAACGCAATTCACAATAAATAAACAAAAATCGCACAACTTGGGCTGTGATACATGCATACATATATAGATTAAACAGATTTTTTATGAATGAAATGAACATTTTGCCACTTCCTAGAATGCAGCCAAACAACAAAACACAGGGGCGTAGACGGCAAGGAGATGAAATGGTTTTCCAATTGGGAGTGTTTACTGTAACCTGTCGGTATGTTTTTAATTTGGCAAAAATTAGGACCCCCTGGATCATGCGCCCCTGTAGTACAGGAGCCTTCCTTGATGGAGATGTTTGATATCTCTGCCTTGTTGTGTGTTATTCATGACGCACCCGCATATGGCGGTTGCGTCTGCGCAAAACCACAAACTACCAAGAGAGAGAGAGCAAGAGAGAGAGAGGGAGAGATGGCGTTAGCTGATTGAGAACAATAGGCAGCCCGGCACCGGAAATGATTGCATCTGTTGTTTTGTGCTCCTCTGTTGCTGCTGCTGCTTCTTCTTCTTCTTCTTTGGCGCGTTGCACTTGAATTGTTTTCAGTTCTTTGGCAAAACCATTTCAATCGAAGCGAACGCCTGCGCACAGTGCAAAGTGCAATTGTTGGCGGGGGAGTACAGAATTGCCCACCAGCTGTTCCAATGACATTGGTCTGGGCAGGTCTCGTTTGCTTAGTGATAGCCAGCAGCCTAGACAATGCACCTGCCTTGTTCCAAATACCATACTTACTGTACATACAGACGACTCTTATGTGCATTTAGCAAGTTCAACTCACCTGCAAGTAGAAGAGAGAAAGAGAAGAGATGTGACTAAGCAAAGAAATCAAATGAAAGCAAAGTAAGGCTGAGATTGAGATAGAGATGCAGACAGGCAAATACTTGTACACCCCCTCCCTTACTCCCTTTCCCCCAACCCTCCCACCCTTTCACAAAGACTTTCGACTTTGCGGCTGCTGCAGTTCGTTCATTCATGTAATTCAGTTTTTCCCAGAGTCTGGGTTTTCTAGCTTCCATATGGATGTACAGAGTTTGGCCAGGTTAATAGGGATACGACTCTTCTATTTTATAATTTTACTTGCTGACCCCACCGCGACTTCCCTCCCGGCCCCGCAATTTGGAAAAAACGTTATATCTCCTACAGTTTTGAAGATAGACGATTTGCACCTTCTAGACATAGTTAATAATTAGAAAAATGAATCGATGAAATGATAAAGATCGGATTAACGGTTCTCAAGTTATGAGCAAAGAAGTAAACCAAGCCCCCCGCTACCCACCCTAAAATAATGTTGCCTACTTTTCGGATGGTTGCCCTAAGGAACGCAGGAACACTGTTAAACATGTTTTTTCATGAGGAACGGGTATATCAAAGTCGGTTAGAGTCGACTTTAACTTACTCTCTCGTTAAAATAATATTCTATATTTAAATAATGAAATTTTTGTAATAAAATTCATTAGCTGATACTTTCAACTTTTGGGAACTGCTTAGTTTAGGGTAATAAGCATTATATCTTCTAGGAGCAACTTAACTATTGAATAGCCCCGTTTAACTGATATTTTTTAAGTCCTCGTTTTTTTGACCTTTCCAAGATTTTAAAACATTTATCCATGTATAAATTTGTTGTATTATTGTGGTGTCAATTGGGGTTGTTGTTCGTCCGTCTTCCCTTTCTGCAGTCAAAACACTCTTTGGATCAGGTTCTCTCCTACGCGTTTCGGCAAATAAATTGTCTGTACATTTTAATAAACATGAAATCCATGTACACAAGGGTGTCCCAAAAAAAAAAAATTTTTGGGGCACCGGCATTTTCTAAAAGCTTGTAGCGTAAAGTAATTTTGAGATTTTTTTCAGATTTTTCGAAAGGCATTTAGAGGTCGCACAAATCGAATTTTCCCCCAAAAATCGGGTTTTCCGTATTGTGTTTCCAATTTTACTTATAACTTGGTCAACATCTACGCTTTTTTAGTTTTCAAATCAACATTTTATGGAGAATTGCCCAAATTTTACTTTCATGAGCATAAACCATAAGTTTTGGCTTTGCTTTAACTTTTTGTGGCATCACTTATTACATTTTTTAGTAAATTTTTCATGCATTTTACAAAGAACGCATTATAACTTTGAAATTTTCTATGAGAATTGAAAAAACTAGTGAAGCAGCTTAAAAGATAGTTTAATTTTTAAGAAACTGAATTTTAAAAGTTGAAATTTGCTTTTACCGTTCCAGAATTATACTCTTTTAAAGCATTATAAAGCTCATTGGGAACGCAAAATAAAAACCCAGCTAAACCCAGCTTCACTAAAATCAAGTAATATATGAGTAAAGTGCTTCATAAGCAGCAGAAAAACAGGCCATATCATTTGAATACTGTAGTTCAGGACATCTTGGCGTACCACGGTTGGTCCACCAAAGACAATTTTTATTACAATTTTACTTTTTTTTTTGGAAGCAATGACCAATTTTACTCATAAGATTAATTGTATAATTTTTCGGAAGCTTGTAATACCCAAACGGTAAATGTTGTTTGAAATGAATTGCTGATACAAAATTTCATTTAAAACGCGAAGCAGGGCTTCCGTGGTGAATCTGAAAACTCAGTTGGAAAAAAACATCACGATTCAAAGTTTGAAGCAAAACCGTTGCAAACCAGGCAAAAAGCTCACAATATTATTAGTTTCATGCAATGGGTACACAGCTTTAAAAGAGTATAACTCTGGAACGGTAAAAGCTAATTTAAACTTTGAAGTATGAGTTTTTTAAAAATTTAACCATCTTTTAAACTACATCACTAGTTTTTCAATTTTTTTTTTTTTTTTTTTTTTTTTTTACCAAAATACCCTGTGTATTTACAAAAAACGCCGTGACTCTGCTATGGAGGATCATTGGACAGATTGTTCAACCACCTTGCAGAGCTCAAAGGCAAAAGAAATTAATTACAACAATTGGAAAAGCAAAAAGCAACACGTTCAAATAAACATAGCAGAATTCTAGGCTAAATCGTGGTCTCGTCCCATAGCAAATTGGAGTCCCCAACTCGTTATTCGGCGATATGAAGATTTATAAGGGAGTCTGTGTGGTCGTTTGAATGTGAATATGCAATACAAAAGTCTGCTGATGATAAGATGTGGTTATCTTTGAAACAGCGATCGTTGTACAGACATACCAATTGCTATTCCAAATTGTTGTAATTAATCTCTGTTGATTTGTGTTGATTACATTGAATTGTAACTCTCCACCGACCTCAAGCCAGCCAAAATGCAAAAACTTTGACAAAAAACAGGTCGCTAAAACCCATTTAAGTTTTTCAATTTTCATAGAAATTTTAAAAGTTATAGTGCGTTTTTTACAAAATTTATGAAAAATTTTCAAAAAAATTTAGTATATGGTACCTAAACAAGCAAATGCAAAGCTAAAATCAACTGTTTTTGCTCATAAAAGTAAAATTTGGAAATTTTTCTTTAAAATTTTGATTTGAAAACGAAGAAAATCGTGGTTATTAACCAAGTTATAATTAATAATAATATTATATGTAATATATAATAATATGGAAAACAATACGGAAAACCCGATTTTTTGGGAAAAATTCGATTTGTGCGACCTCTAAACGTCTTTCGACGTTTCAGAAAATGTCGGTGCACCCGTGAAAATACAAAAAAAATTTTTTGGGACACCCTAATGTACACCCAGCGCCACAAAAAAAGCCGCAGTCTAAATATTCACATACTTGTATGTTTTCTTGCTTGGGGTTTCTATAAATGTTTTCCGAATTGCCCAATTATTTTTTTTACTGATTAATGGACTATTTTTAGAATGTTAGTTTTTTTAGAAAAAGGTTTTTTTCCAGACCCATATTAATTTTGATGACTTTTCATAAGTATGACAACTTTAAGAAAACAAATTATAATAATTATAATAGTGCATAGTAATAGTACTCAACAAATAATGTTTTTTTTTTCCAAAAGTATACTTAATTGGCTATAATCTAATATATTTTTTGTATATTTTAAATTTAAATTAGTACTTTGTAGTACCCCCTTTTGCTTTAATTACACATTTTACCCTATTGGGCATCGAATTGTACAAAGCGCTTAAATATTCCTCAGTGATATCCTCGAACCATACTTTTCCAATCACATCCTTCAATTCTACCATGGTTTTAGGACAGACATTCTCTATTTGGTTGAGGTCAGGGCTGTCTTCCTATAAAATTGTTACCTTCGTTAAGAAAAAGGTCAAAATTAATTGATTAAGTTGTTTTAATAACAAAAGCTCAGCTGAATTACTTACAGATCGAGCCCGATGGCAAGGTGCAGATTCATCTTTAAAAATAGGATATTCTTCTTTCTCACTTATCGCCTCAATGCTAGGCACAACTCCACTTAAAACTATATCTTTATATTTTTCCGCGTTCACCATACCCTGAATCATTAAAATTTATTCAGTTTTATATTTAGATATGCATCCCCATATCATAATGTATGGTGAATGCTTAACGGTTTCCACACATGCCTTTTTAAGGCGCACCTTGCAAGAGCCATCGGGTCCAATGAGATTGAATTTGGACTCATCCGAAAATAGGACTCGTGACCATTCGGAATCACTCCAATTTTTTTTCCTTGGCCCCGTTTAGCCGATTTTCCTTCATTCTTTTATTTAAGAGTGGCTTTTTTGCAGGTGTTCTTGCCATTAAACCCACTTCATTTAATCGACGTTGAATGGTTCTGGTCGAAACATCCTCTGCAAATCGTTGCCGTACCTCAGAAGCCTGCAGGCTCGTTCTCATGATAATACGATCTTCCCGTGCTGTGGTGCATTTTTTCATTCCCGATCCTTGCTTCCTTTCCACTTCAGCTGTCTCACGATATTTTTTTAAAAATTGACGCACTGAACTTTCATTACAACCTGTCTGAGCTGCTATTTGACGATTTGGTACATTTTGTTCTCCTTCTCCCGAATACTGAACTGCTTTCCTTAAGGCATACTTTTAAAGGTGTCTTTAAAAAAAAATTTCTACAAAAAGTTATTTTGACAACTGAGCTCCTGTAATGACGAATCTATGTGAGAAATATTTAAGGGAACACGAAAAAACGAGAGCGTAAGTTAAAGTCGGCTCTAACCGACTTCGATATACCCGTTACTCATGAAAAAACAAAAAAGTGTTCCTGCGTTCCTTAGGGTGAACATCTGAAAAGTATGCAACACTTTTTAACTCGGCTATATATCACTTTTTTGCTCATAACTTGAGAACCGCTCATCCGATCCTTATGATTTCTTCGGCAAATTGATTCGTTTTGCTAATTACTAACTATCTTTAGAAGGTACGAATCGTCTATCTTTAAAACTGTAGGAGATATAACGTTATTTTCGAATTGCGGGGGCGGGAGGGGGCGTGGCCAAAATTTGAAACAAACTTGATCTGCCTGCAAGTATAAGAAGCATTTGTTTCATACATGTCAAACCTCTATCTCTTACCATCTCTGAGATCTAGGTGTTCATACAGACAGACGGATAGACGGACATGTCTAAATCGACTCGGCTGTTGATGCTGATCAAGAATATATATACTTTATATGGTCGGAAATGATTCCTTCTGCCTGTTACATACATTTGCACGACTTTAGTATACCCTTTTTACTCTACGAGTAACGGGTATAAAAATATTATATATATAAAATATAATATTATTATGTGATTATCGGATCTGTGGTTACTAGATCAAGGCTTTCTATTTTTACGAATTGAATCCACTTGGCATTGAACTGTTTGTTTCAACTACTTAGGAAATTTACTTAAACCGGATCTACTTACTGTTGATATGAGCATCAACTTCCGTAAACCTTATTGACCTAGAGCTTAACGTACAATCGTTTATGCGAAAACCGAAGTGGAACTGAGAACAGGCCTGTACGGTTTTCGTAAACTTCCCTGCTTCGTAATCAGATGTTGAGTCATTTAAAGTTAAATTTGGGCAACTCTCATTAAGAATGTCTTGCTGGAGCGTCAGAATTCTGTAATGTGCTGCTTTACAACTTATTTGTTTGGTCAGAAGTTACCTTAGTTGGAAATCTTGGGTCTAGGAGTATTGTAGCAACCATAAGTACTGAGCTCATAATATAAGAACATTTATCGAGGCATTTAGATCTTTATGAACAATGTTTTTTGATGTGAAACATCTTTAATTTTGGTACGGACGATTTTAGTAGGAGTAAAATTTGATTTCAGCGTCACGTGACGCTGACAACATTTTTATTTTGTGGGCAAACACACACAACTAGAGGATGGGCAAAGGGGGGAAGCAAATAGGTAGGAAAGATGCTGAAGAGGGACAACTGGATGGGTTCTGGGAAAGATCAGGGTGGAAATTTGGTGGGATCTGGTGGTATATGGGAGGGATTTGCGTGGGATCTTATCTGGGTGGGATAATGGTAAGATCTGCTTGAGATGGGTGGGATCTGGGCGGGATCAGGGCGGAGGGCGGGTGGCATCTAGGAGGGATCTCGGTGAGATCTGGGCTGGATCTATTTGGGATCTGGGTAGGATCTGGGTGAGATCTGGTTGGTATCCGGGCGGGTGGCATCTGTGTGGGATTTTGATGGGATCTAAGTGGGAACTGGGTGAGATAAGGGTAGAATCTAGGTGGAGTCTGGGTGGGATGTGGATGGGATCTGGGCATATGGATTCTGGGTGGGATTTGGTAGGGATCTGGGTAGTATCTATGCGGGATTTAAGTGCGATTTGGGTAGGATCTGAGAGTGATCTGGTAGGGATCTAGCTAGGTTGGATCTGAGTGGGATTAGGGCGGTATCTTGGTTGGATCTGGGTATGACCTTTATGGGATTATAGGTTGTTTCTGGGAGTGTTCTGACAAAGATCTGGAGGGGATTTGGGATCTCACCTGAGTAAGATAGGGGTTAGAGTGCAAGTGTTCTTGTTGCTGGTGTTTCTACCCCTGTAAGTTGTTTTCTTTAGAGAGAATGTCCTTGTTGAGAGAGCTTGTGATTTGAAAATAAGCTCTTAAACTAAGATTCATGTTTCACATCAAAGCCTCGAAAGTCTTAACGACACTCACACATTCTTTTTTACAAAGTGTGCGTTCTCTGCTAAAGTAAAACTAAACTTCCATAAAACAATTGAACTGTAATTATAGAGTCCTTCAGGTAATCTATTCAGGTCATCGTCCAAGTCAAGAAATGCTTTTGATTCACATGAGCAATTTTCAACAACATTTCATTCTTCATTTAAATGTGCTCCAGCTCGAACCATATTTGCTCCATTATTGACGTCGTAGAGAAGTGTAGTAGGATTGGAGAACTTTTTGAATGATACAAGTCAGATTCCCTGGAATAACTAGGTACTTAATTTAGCGAACCGAAACTAATTTTTCGAAAAAGTGGTTCGGTTTCGGGTTCAGGTTTGAGCTGTCAAAAATATTAGGGGTTCGGTTCAACCAAACAACCCGAACCGAACCGGTTCTTAGACACTTATTCGGTTATTCTTGTACAGTGACTCCTAATCAGTAACTCAAGCAGTGACCCTTACTGAGTAAAATGCTTTTGCAGTCTTCCCCAGGCCTAAAACGATATTTCTCCAACTTCAAAAAAATTCTTCACAATATTTGTCAGTGCATACACAATTCGATTCTCCATCTATCTGCTGATTCCTTTTGGTGCATCTCCAGCATTTCTTTTCTTTGACTGTTTTTGTTGTTGAAAATTAAAGATAATTATGATTACCAACTCACAAAAAAAAAAACAAAAAACAAAACGCAGAAGAGAAAGAAGAATAAAAAAAAAAACTACGACGACGTAGACAGTGGCAGAACTCATCAACGGGCAGAACCTGGTGTGTGTGTGTTTTGTGGCATGTACTTGAAGTTGCCACGCAGAAATCATTCATGCAGGCAAAGCAGAGATACGAGATTCGAGATACGCATCGGGGCAACAAAAACCAGAGCCGACACAGCTCCAGCTCCAGCTCACAAATGATTATGATAAAGAAAGAAAAAAAACTGGGAAACAGGTAAAGAACATTCAGTGCCATGTTTTGGGGTCTGTGCAACTTTATCAATCGTTTCATTGTCAAAACGAAATGTTTTAGTTTTCATAAACACACACGCTTTTTGGTTAGTGCCAGAAATTAAGGCAATTCAAACAGGTTTCGACCTCAAAGCGACCGCATAACCAGTCTAGGAGGGACTGAGTCAGGTAGGACCTTTGGCAACGACGTCAGGGAATGATTTTGTAATTAGAAAATT
This sequence comes from Lordiphosa clarofinis, assembly GCA_018904275.1. NCBI lineage: Eukaryota > Metazoa > Arthropoda > Insecta > Diptera > Drosophilidae > Lordiphosa > Lordiphosa clarofinis. The sequence goes on from JAEIGQ010000020.1 coordinate 2,850,659, forward strand.
AACAAGTCATTTCTCAATTGAGGGAAATTTCCCTCCCCTGTGTGTGTGTGTGTGTGCGTGTGAAAATGCGGGAAGAGCAAACGGAAAACCCTTTTTTCCGCCAACCACAGAGATAAATCAAAATCAAAACAATAACAAACGAAAGGTTACACGACCCATAGATAATACTCGAAATGCGTCATAATCTAAACAGAAAGAAAGGGTAGAGCTGTGCACGAGTGTTCCTCCCTTAATGCTGTGTTGACAGTCGAAAGCAGTCGCCTGTCAATTGATTTTGATCTGTGATACTTTTGAGGTGGAAGAATCGTCCTAAATTTCTTAATTGAGGCTTAAATTTACTTAAAACTTATTCTTGAGTTTTTAATGACTGTCTCGCTGGGGTTTTCGGGCATCTTATTATCCCACTATTTAAATGCACTTCCATTATTCCATTCTATATAGAGCGTCTGTTTTCGTTAGTCTCTGTCTATCGTCTCTTTCTTAAAATATCTTGACGCTAAAATACTCAAATACTCCTTGACGCTATTTTCAAACAATTCTCAAGCTTACAGAAAAATGTGGAGCCCACTTCTCTTACTTCATGTATCGTTTATCGGTACTATCTCGATAACTAGTCGCTAGAATACTTCTTTCTTTGGAAAAAGTTGGTTTGGTCCCAAGGGGTAAAATCATTTATCGTATCGAGAGAAGGTGGATCGCAGCTAGAGAGTCGTTGATGTGAGTCAAGTATTGTATTTTAAAGACTTGAATCTTTAAAATAATGACAAATATATTGTGTTTGGGATACTAATGGTTAGGTTGTGTTGCCCTAGAGCAGGGATGCCCCGATCGAAAACAAATACAAATGCGCCAAATTTATCTGAAGCAAAAACAACTACAAGAAATAGAAATAGAAACCCGATTATGTTATAAACCAAACATTTTTAACTTTTTTAACATACAATCCACAATAAAAAAAAGGAAAAAATGTTATTCAACGAGAAGGCCACTTTTCGACCGCTAGTTCCTATGACAGCCATAAGATATAGTCATCCGATATTGACCAAAACTTTCAAATCTGTGTAAAAGCGTATAAAACTAATATTTACTGAAGCGGAAGGCGTTTACATTAAAAACAAAAAAGTTTTTCTCACACAGACCCACTTTTCGACCGATAGTTCCTATGACAGCCATAAGATATAGCCATCCTATTTTGACCAGAACTTCCAAATCTGTGTAAAAGCGTATAAAACTAATATTTGCTGAAGCGGCAGGCGTTTACATTAAAAAGAAAAAAGTTTTTCTCACAAAGACCCACTTTTTGAACGATAGTTCCTATGACAGCCATAAGATATAGTCGTCCGATCTTGACCAAAACTTCCAAATCTGTGTAAAAGCGTATAAAACTAATATTTGCTGAAGCGGAAGGCGTTTACATTAAAAACAAAAAAGTTTTTCTCACAAAGACCCACTTTTTGAACGATAGTTCCTATGACAGCCATAAGATATAGTCATCCGATCCGGTCGGTTCCGACATATTAGCAGTGTGCAGTAAAAAGAAGACTCTGGGCAAAGTTTCAGCTCGATAGCTTTAAAACTGAGCGACTATTTTGCGTAGAAACAGACAGACAGACAGACAGACGGACGGACGGACAAAGCTCAATCGACTCAGGGGACATAGGGGAGAGAGAAAGAGAGAGTAACATACGAAGTTTTTGTTTCTGAACGCGTCAACAACAAAACCTAAGATCGGAATAAAGAGGAGATAGTAGAGCACGCATTTGAATTTGTAGTTTCTCTATGTTGGCTTGCAGCTGGCTTGCGAAATGGGCTTGGGCACCCCTTCCCTACAGCCATAGGAATATTGAAGAGAGAGAAACATTAAACCGCCATTCATGCTCCTCCTTGGATATTTTTATAAAAATTTTGGTTTTTATTCAAATATTTTCTATTAGATCTAAGGCAGATTTTGACATTTGATTTATTATTTTTCCTGACTTATAAAATGCCTCGATACTAGAGGTTTTGAAGTAATGAACATTAATTTTGAATATATATACACTAAGATCAGACGAAAATGAAAAAGTAATCCTTTTTGTTATGCCATAGTTTGATTCACAGAGAGAGATTACACGGTCATTTGCCTTAACTGTCAATTTGGGGGAACTGCCCGCTTGTCAACCCATTTCAGTGTGGTCCTGTCCCGTGACACAGACCATGATATAAATATGCATCGATAAAACAGAACTCACAGTCAGAATCTTCAAGTCTGGCACTTGCCCCGCGGTCTGTTTTAATATGCCACAAAAAACACAAAAAACACGATACATAAAACATGACACAGAAAAGAGCTCGCCAGTGTGCCAGGATGTGTATTATACCCTGTGAGGCCACACACAGGCTATGCGGGCTTTCAACGGAGTCATAAAAAAAAACGCTTCCACCGCAACCAAATGAAACGCGCATAAAACTTTCAATTAATTACAGACAGACAAATGTCACCTTCAATTCAATTGAAACTCGAGCGCTAATTAAGTCCAGGGAAGTCGGGGAAATTGTGTGCGAGTGTGATCCCTGGGATAAGCCAATGTGCCTTGTCATCAAGCAGATGGAAATAGTTCTATTTGCATAATGAAGACGTCGGGGTCACCACTTAGCTTAAGCAGCCGCAGACGCCACAGACGGCTTATCTGGAGTAGGCTGAGATCGTTCTTGGAAAAGAGCGTCCACTTGGCCCATTTGGTTTTCTAATTGTTATTATTATTATAATGGTTATGATTACTATTCGTAAAAGCTTTTGGGTTTTCGTTTTTTATGCATTTTTAACGGCTTTTACAGTTCGCTCTAAATGAAAGTGTTATAAACAAATGTGTTGAAAAATTCCAAAGTCGTGATAGAAAGTGAAATTAAGGCGGAACAGCAAACTCATTGATAAGTTCTCGTTGAAAATGGGGAAAGAAAAACAGAAAATGGGCAATTTTTATTTTCTTAATGAAACAACAACAAGAAAATGCATTGGGCCCAGCACAGAGTGTGTGTGTGTATCTAATTCAATTAAAAATCTATCTGGCGCCGCTGATGAAGAGGATGAGAGCGAAGAGTGGGAGAGGTGGAGAGGGGAGGGCGAAGCGGATGCGGCGATCCAGGGCCTGTGTCAAAGATTGAAGTGGCGATAAAAATGTTGGCCGCATTTTAATTCTCATTTTAATTATTAGGGGTGGCGTTTTTTCTTTGAAATCATTACACATTTCTTACGGTCTTTGGATGCACAGAAAGGAAACAGGTTGTTGATCTCTAGAAGATCAACAGAAGAGATTCAGAGAAATCCAGCACGAAATTGAGACTCTTTGTGCTTGCTTCAAGAAGATCTATTCTTGAAATCAAGAAGTTTTGTTCTTCAATTCTTAAATTCAATACTTTTCATGCTTACAACCAAGAATATCTATTTTTGAATTTAAACATTTTTAGGCTTACAACCAAGAAGATCAATTCTTGAAACAAGGATCCATCCTTAAAATAAATACATTTCATACTTTCTTAAAAGAAGATCTGTTCTTGAATTCGACATTTCCTCTGCTTACGTTCAAGAAGATCTATTCTTGCAATCGAGACATTTTATGCTAAGTTACAGAATATCTATTCTTGAATTGGAGTCTCAAATTCAAGACTTTTCATACTTAAAAGAAAATCCATTCTTGAATTTAATTCTTTTTCAGCTTACTTTCAAGAAGATCTATGCTTGAAATTAAGAATATCAAGAATATTTATACCCGTTACTCGTAGAGTAAAAAGGGTATACTAAAGTCGTGCAAATGTATGTAACAGGCAGAAGGAATCATTTCCGACCATATAAAGTATATATATTCTTGATCAGCATCAAAAGCCGAGTCGATATAGACATGTCCGTCTGTCCGTCCGTCCGTCCGTCCGTCCGTCCGTCCGTCCGTCCGTCCGTCCGTCTGTATGAACACCTAGATCTCAGAGATGGTAAGAGATAGAGGTTTCACATGTATGGGACAAATGCTTCTTTTATCTGCACGCAGATCAAGTTTATTTCAAATTTTGGCCACGCCCCCTCCCGCCACCGCAATTCGGAAAAAACGTTATATCTCCTACAGTTTTAAAGATAAACGATTCGTATCTTCTAGAGATAGTTAGTAATTAGCAAAACAAATTAATTTGCTGAAGAAATGATAAGGATCGGATGAGCGGTTCTCAAGTTATGAGCAAAAATGTGAATAACAGCCGAGTTAAAAAAGTGTTGCATACTTTTCAGGAACGCAGGAACACTGTTAAACATGTTTTTCATGAGTAACGGGTATATCGAAGTCGGTTAGAGCCGACTTTAACTTGCGCTCTCGTTTTTATAGGATTTGTGACTTTTAATGGAAAATTACTTACAAAAACATATATTCTTAAATTCGAGACTTTTCATGCTTACGTCCAAGAAGATCTATTCTTGAGTCCGATACTTTTCACACTTACTTACAAGAAACAAGTAAGACCGTTGCAGTCGAGAAGCTCGACTTCGAAATACCCTGTACAATTGACAAACACACACACATACACAATCAAACACACACGCACAAATACACATAAACGTGCCCTCACACACACACACTTCTGTGTTGCTCAGATCTCATTGTGCGTTTCAGAATAGATAGATTAGGGGGGTATCTCTATCTCTTATAGTCTCTGAGATCTACGCGTTCATACAGACAGACGGACAGACGGACGGACGGACAGACGGACAGACGGACATGGCTAAATCGACTCGGCTGTTAATGCTGATCAAGAATATATATACTTTATATGGTCGGAAATGTTTCCTTCTCCCTGTTACATACATTTGCACAACTTCATGATCCCCTTTTACCCATTTTTAATGGGTACAGGGTATAAATATATTCTTTAAAGAAGAATTCGAAACATTTCATGCTTACAATCAAGAATATCTATTCTTGAATTCAAGAAAATGTAAGGGTAAAGATTAAAAGGGTCTGTTGAAACTATTCCTTGTTCAGATTGAGGAAGGAAGTTACCTCAATTGGATGGCTCCAAAGGTCTGATCTAGTAAGGTTGGTGGGATCTGGGGGACTTGTGTCGTGTGGGAAGTTTCCGCATTTTGGACAATTATCTGTCACCTCTTGGTTTATCCGGGCCGGGATAGTTAATCAGATCAACTGCTCCGCTCAAAGTGCAATTGGGCTAGAGTGGATCTCACGTGTCTGGGTAGTGATTCCTTCTCAGGGTTAATGGATGGTGGCCTGCCTCCAAGGACTATTCTTGTGTGTGCGGCCTTCCTTGCTTCTGTACAGATGGAGGCAGAGATAGCTTTTATTCCCAGTAGGTTTTTTTCCGGCATTTCTACGCTCAGGTCTTTTCGGACCGGGATACTTAAGAAAATGCTAGTGTGATTTGGCTGGGTCTCAAGTTGACATCCTATGAGATATTGCTGCGTCAAAAGTGTGTTGTGGTTCCTAACAAAGTTACTTCCTTGGTCCAAGTGCCAGGCGATTTGGGGGGCAGAAAGGCTGAGGTTCCTGTCGAACGCCTTGGACAGATCAAATGCCACTATGATTGACCTTTCGTGTGGCCGTGAGGAGTTTAGCCCTGTTGTAACTGCTTTTGTCAGCTCACAGAGTGCAGATGTGGTACTTCTTCCTGACCCTAAAGCCGTGTTGGGAATTGGCTGGAGAAGGAGAAGTGCTTCCATTATTTTTATCACTGGGGAAAGCAGTGTAATTGCTCGAGGGCTTGATTGGTATTGGATTGGATTGGTATTACCTTTTCTGTTTTCCAGATATTGGGAATTACTAGGGATTTAATGCTCCGGTTGAAAATGTGAGTTAAGTATCGCATACCTAGGGGTCAGACATGATTGAGCATATATACTCCTACAGGGTATAATATATAGGGTTAGTGCATCGGGTTTGGTACCCACCACCGTAAAAAATCTCCACCAATGGAAACTGCGACTACAATGCCTCGGATACGGACCCCCTCTGACGACGACCCACGCAAACGTTTTAAGGACCACGATTTGAGAATATGCACCTGGAATGTCCGCGCCTTCAATGGAGATGGTGATGTTATTTCCTTGGTGAATGTCCTCAAGGAATATTCATCGGACGTTACCGCACTCCAGGAAATGCGATGGATTGGATATGGAAGCAAGATAATAGCACTACCACAGGATAAGACAGAAAAGAAAACACCCCCCTGGGAGATATACTACAGCGGGCATGTCTCCAAGCACGAGTTTGGGTGCGGCTTTGCAGTGAGTGATAAACTGCGCCACTCTGTCATCAGCTTTACACCAGTTGACGAGCGGCTTGCCGCGCTCAGACTTAAGGCAAAATATTTTAATATTAGTCTTATCTGTGCTCACGCGCCAACAGAAGACAAGAAAGACCCGATAAAAGATGAATTCTATGAGCGCCTGGAACAACTATACGAGCGCTGCCCCGACCACGACATAAAGATCGTGCTAGGCGATTTTAATGCGAAAATCGGGAGAGAAGGAGTTTTTGGTCCGACAGTCGGACGCTTTAGCCTTCATGAAACAACCTCTGGTAACGGAGAGAGGCTAATAGAGGAACATGGTCGTAAGTAGTACCAGATTTGAACATAGAGACATCCATAAGGCGACCTGGAAGTCCCCTGATCAACGAACCCGAAACCAGATTGATCACGTTGTGATCGACGGAAGGCATTCATCAAGTGTACTAGATGTGCGCGCGATTCGAGGAGCCAATATTGACTCGGATCATTGCCTTGTCGCAGCCGTGGGACGCACACGGCTCAATGTGGCGCATGCCTCACGCACTGGCACACGTCGAAAGCTAAACGTCAAGAAGCTGCAATCACAAGGGACCTCCGAAGCCTCCAACCTACTGGGAGACAATGACGAACAGGATGCCGCCATTAGAGAAGTAACGACGCCACCAATCGACAACATAGAGATAGACCCGTATATGGGTTGACGAAAGCATGCCCGATGATTGAAATCTAAGTGTTCTCTGTCCAATCTTTAAAAAAGGAGACCCTACAGTTTGCGCCAACTACCGCGGGATCAGTCTCCTCCCCATCGCATTTAAGGTTGTGTCCCGCATTATTTGTGAACGTCTAAAGCCGCTTATTGATACACTGATTGGACCTTATCAGTGTGGCTTTAGACCTGGTAAATCCACCACAGACCAGATTTTCACACTACGACAAATCCTGGAGAAGACCTTTGAAAGAGGCATCCAAACACACCACCTTTTTGTGGATTATAAATCAGCCTTCGACACACCGATAAGGTCAAGCTTCTTCAAAGCCTTGTCTACTTTAGGTATTCCAGCAAAGTACGTTCGACTTTGCATGATGACGTTGAGAAGTACGCAAAGCTACGTCAAAATAGGAAAGAACCTCTCCGAACCATTTGATACCAAAAGAGGTTTTAGGCAGGGCGATACCTTATCGTGTGACTTTTTTAATCTACTGATGGAGTGCCAACAGAACTGGCGGATTTATTCATAAAGATCTAATGCTACTTGCCGATGATATTCACATTATCGGCAAAACCAAACGGGCAGTAAGCAAGGCGTTTTCAGAGATTGAGAAGGAGTCTAGATTAATGGGTTTAGCGGTAAATGAGGACAAGACGAAGTACCTAGTATCCGCGGACAAAAAGTCATTGCGACTTGGACAATCTGTTACAATGGAGGAGTACAACTTTAATGTTGTAGAGGATTTCGTCTACCTCGGAACGATGATAACCAGCAAGATCAGTCTGAAAATCCGACGGAGAATCACTCTTGCGAACCGATGCTACTATGGGCTAAGTAGGGAGTTCAAGAGCAGAGACCTCACGCGCCCTATACAAGTCACGTATCATCCCAGTTCTGCAATATGGCGCAGAAGCATGGACAATGACAGCAGCAGGATCAAGCGGCGATTGGCGTGTATGAGCGGAAATTCTCCGGAGTCGGCGATGATTTCCGCATTCGAAGAAACGACGAACTGTATGAGCTCCATAGGGACACCTGTCTGGTCAAGCGCATAAAGCAACAGCGGCTGCGCTGGCTGGGACATGTCGCCAGAATGAAAGAAGAAGCTCCAGCAAAAAAGGCGTATAAATCGAAGGCGGTTGACTATGGAGGCGGCAAGCCGGGAAGACCACCACTAAGATGGGAAGACCAAATGCGGGAAGACATTGTCAAGCTTGGTGTGACCAACTGGTGGCAGCTCGCACAGAACAGAAGCGAATGGAGAGCGTTAATCGCAGAGGCCCAGACCGTCGAACGGTTGTATTGGCCATTAAAGAAGAAGAAGAAGAAGATGGATGCAAGTCCATTAGGTCTGATTGCTCTGGATGACTTAGCTTCCTTGATGGCTTTCCACTTCCTCAGTGTTGAAGGAAATGTGGGCGTCGTCGTTTTAAAGGTTGCGGATCCTTCTTAGGGTTTTCCTTATTCGGTTATTCGTCTTGTTAGGGTGAGGGACAAATTGCCTGTTGATGGCCGAGGCGCATTTCCTTGTGTTAGGTGGTGTTGTGTCACCGATGTGTGGGCATTGACCAGTCTTGCGATTTCTTCTTGATGGATCTATTTCCCTCTGTTATGCGGTGTGTGCCGTGATCCTCGTTGAGTGTGCAGAAGTTGCAGGCATCTAGTTCTCCTCTGGAGTCGCAGCCTAGTGCTGATGACCAGGCGTCGCTGTGGGCATTGAAGTCATCAGGCAGTATGTTGGTGTATTTTGTGGCCATTTAAGTGCCCACTTTGGGATATCATTGCTGGAACTCCATTTTGGTTGTCCTTGGCGGCTGGTCAAAATTATTTCGAACCATATTTTTAACGATTGCTTGTAACATTTTACTGGCATTTGAGTTGCATGACAAATATCTTGCCACAGTAGGCTTAGCTTTTAGCTTGTGCTGTTGTCAAAGTTTTATAGTAAATATTTGGAGCATATTTTCAGTAAGACAGAGAACCTCTGTTGATACACACATATTTTTCTATAACTTAAAATTTTCTTTTCTTTTCTTTTTAATTATTTTATTTTACCATTTCGTGTCTCGTTATCATCGTCAGCATCCTTGGTGTGTGATATTTGGAATCAAAAGATTTTTTCCTTGACTTCGTTTTAAAATACGACTACAAATTTTGTGTCCAATTTATATTCTTGGGACGTGTTTATAATTTTAATTTAAGGTATATTATTATTAATATATTATTAATATTTTTGAAATTAATTTGTTAATTTGGTTAATTGCATTTAAAGTTTTGACAACTTTTTGCGATCAAACAAAAATAAATAAAATTCTAATCTTCTCTGAAGAAAAATTACACAGGAGAGGGCAGCGCTGCTCTTATTTCCTCACATTTTTTATATTTTTGTAGTCCCTTTTTTTTGGGAATTTTTGGTTGTCTTTTGAACGTTTCCTCTTTCATTCGAACTTTACTTTTTTTATATTTTCTTCTTTATCTTCCAGTTTGAACCTTTTTTCTTGAGGTTTTTTTACTCTTCTCCGATATAATTGCATGCTTCTGTCTTAGACCATCTCTAATTCTTCACTTCGTTTGCTGTTTTCTTTCTACTTTCTTCTTCCATCTACTGATCTTTCTACCACTCTTCACTTCACTTTGTAATTGTTTCACACTTCTTTCTGTTTTAATTTTATGCCTCTTTCGTTATGCTTTTCCTCATGTTAATTTGTTCTTTTCTTTCAGTAGACAGAATGGAAAGCGTTGCCTCTTCCCCTTCTTTCTGCATTCAAATTGCAATATTTTTTACTATTGTGTGTATTTTCCAGGTAGGTGTTAATTCTTTCGTACCTTCATTAGCGACTATTTCATCATCCAACTATTGCCTATTTGTTTGGCATTGTCCTCCTTCACACCTTTCCCCAGAAGACGAGGCCTAAGAACAAACCCAACTAACAAACCTCCGGCAGCCAAGTGCCCGAGCCTTCAACAATGCGACAACAAATGAAATCCATACATAATCATAATGGAGGATGAGTGTCGGCTGTGCCCCCCACACACTTAAACACACACGAGTGTCCAGATCGGGAGGCATTCATATTCTAATAGGCCACTTAAGATGCACACAATCCAGACAATGGGCCAGACAATGAACCAGTCAAAGAAGCTGTCAGGGGGGTGGAGGGGTGGGGGGACTGATGCTGTGGCCCAAATATTTTCCACATTAAGCCTAAGTAGCTTTGCTCATTAAGATAACAACAGACGGGAAGAAACAAAAAAAAAAGTATTGACTTTTAATTACACTCTGGGATTATGCAATGAATGCGCTCCCACTTCAGTTCCCGTTTCCCCATCACCGAGTCCATGGGTAAGGTGTGCAGTGTGCTCTATTTTTATATGGGTCACGCATCCGAAAATTTTATGGCTAGCATCTGATCAATATCAAAAAAAAAAAGTTGAGAGGGCCATTAAAAGCGCTTGCGAAATCTGTGCTTTATTGGTGGGGGTAAAGAAGGCGCCGTCTTGTCGCTGCTCTGAAAAATGCAACTTTTGCCTGAAGACGCTTGTCCATTGTACTAAGCACTGAAGGACGGACACCAATAACATTCGATCATTCAATTCAAATGAAAAAATCCCAAAAATATGTTTTTTAAAACTAATGATGAGGAACGTGTTAAGCATCTTTTAACTAAAATACAAAATTTACAGAACCAAAAAAAATTGATTTTTGGCGAAGTGAGGTTCGAAAAACAAAACTATGATCACAACCCCTCCTTCTTCCTCTAATGTTTAAGCATCGACAATAAATAGAATAAAATAGAGTAAAATGAAAAATGTCAGCGTGTATACAAAAGAAAATAGGCCCAACACTGCATATAATCGGTTCTCATGCCCAGTGGTGCCCAAATGTCAATTTCCCTATCCCGTGTGATAGAGAGAGAGAATACGTGTGCTCTATAAAATGCATGCACACACATATGTGTGTTTGTTTGTAGCCTATGTTTGACATAATGACATTTACTTCGTGTTGCTCTGCTACACACACAATCGCAAAGCTTGATAGTGTGTATTTGGGCACCTCTGTTTTAGACGATAGTGAAATTTTGACAAAAAAAAGTTATTTTAATTTTTTTTTAGAATTTTCTGAGGTTAGTTACCTATTACTAGACAATTACCATCAATTTGTTTAAAGCTTTAAACATAAATATATAAAACTTGGACACAGATTTTTTTCATGACAAATTAATTATTATTATCATCAACTTAGCAAGTCTATACCTAAAAATTGTGTTTTAATTCCCTCAATCCTAGGACATAACCTTCTTAAAATTTAGGTAATTTATGCCTCAGTTGAAGAACCAAAAATTTCTAAAATTTTGAATAATTTTTATCTTAATTTTTGTAATAGGCGTAGATAGGGGGGGTGATTAATCGTCCCCCATTGAGTTTACAAATCTGAATTACAGGGAACGAAATCGAAGATGAACAAAGCAAAATATCTTAAAACTTGACTTAACTTTGTAAAAGAACTAATTAAATAAATAAAATAGGGTTATAGTAAGGAGCAAGCTCTGAAAAGCTCTTTGTCACCGAAGAACTCAGTCTGCGCCGCACTTCAAACATTTTTTGGACTGTAAAAAGCATAGGAGCTCAAATTAAAATTTTGATTTTAAGATAAACAGGCCTATTTCCGTTTTCGATTTCAATCAAAATCATGCGGAATCGGAATTTTTTAATGTTTTCGCTTCCAAATACGGAATATGTTATTCGACTTTCAACTTCAAAGTCCCAATTACCTTCATTCGTTCCTCTTCGATCTTTATTAGTTAGAAATCACAACTCTTACCGATTCCGATTAATCGGATTCGAATATGCGAACAGTCATGAAGGACTTAAAAAAAAAGCCATGACTGACCTATAAGATTAGTGTTAATTACTCTGATTTACAGACATAGGATGCTTAAAATTAAGCTAATTCATACCTGAGTTTTAGGAAACAAATGCCCTTTTGGCCCTTTTAGGCCATATATCTATTTTGTTTTATATAACTATTGTAGAAATATGTATCTATTTTGTTTCGGAAGTTAAGACTTAAACACGGGTTTTCTTATATAACAAAGAAGGGACTAAGAATGGTTTCTGCGGAATAAAAATAAATAAAGTTCTCGGTATTTTTTAACACGCATCTGCACCAAAGGGAATATTATACATGAGTCCCAGGTGTGTCAAATTGACACAATACAAAAAATTTTTTATTATTATTGCGGCAGCTTGGGTTTGGAGTTGTTGTTCATACCTCTAATGACCAAGGAAAAGCCGAAGTCAATCAAGAATCCAAATTCCAGTTGGAATTCAAATCTATGAGCAAAATGAATGCATTCAACGTGGATATGTCGAGCATGTTGCAAAGCACTAACTCTGCGATTGCACCAATAAGTGCTTACCATCATTTATGGGTTATAAAAATGTATTATGGTGTTTATTTTTTCGTCATTTTTGTTAATTTGTAACGTTTTAAATTCAAAACTGAACTTGGAAAGGGGGTAATGTCTTTCGTTTAGCTGTGAGGTGAGATAATCTGCACACTTTAAAGTGTTGGAGTGTCTTAACCTAACAATCAAAACTAAAGGAAACTCATTCTTCAGAATACCACAAAGTGTGGAAATTTCCCCTGTTATACTACACTCCTCCAGCTTCTCCCGGAAATCTTACAGTCGACTTTGACTGCCACTGCCTTGCCTCGTCCTTGATTGTGGTTAAGTAAGTGCTTGATACCTAAAGCCCCTGACATTGACTGAGACACGCCGAGGACTCTAACTAAATGTCACCTGCTCTGTCCCCATCTCTTTGACTCTAGAGAGACCTGACCATGGAAATGGCAAGCGGCTTAAATCTACAAAACATATAAAATTTTTCATTTTAATTTGGAGCACGTGGCCATCATCAGAGAGAGAGAGAGAGAGACAAGACAAATCATCAAAAGAAAATGCCCAACCATTTTGCCGTTCACGTGCCAAACTACAGCAACAAAAACTCAATCCTTTTCGCACATCACAAGAAATCAATTCAATTAAAAGCTCGTGTTTCCAGAACCCACCGGGTGACGACAGCCTTTGACAAAACAATGCAAAAGCACGTATAAATATTGTCTAGGCAAGGAGATGTCAATGGAATAATAATAATCGCACAAACAAATTGCTGTTTTACGCAATGATAAGCAAAAGCAGTTTTAGCCACGTTGCCAGGACACGTTGAGGAAATGAGCGAAGCAATGAACTGAAAATGTAATCAGGATAGAACATGTGAGCGAGAGCGGATTTTGTTTTGGGACAATTAAAGTGTTGGCTGGTTTATGAATAAGTGAACAACTTGAGTTTTTTGTAGGGCCGGAGCGAATCGAACCTCTCTACCATACGAAGAGATATCTGCTTATAAAATTCAATGCTTGCGTTGAGTGTGTGTGAGTTCTCGATAGTAGATTCTCGGTACTCAATTCTCGATACTCGGTACGCTGTAATCTGTACTCGATACTCAGCAGTTGATACGCTGCACTCGATACTCAGTTCTCTATAAAGAGTACTCGATACTCAGTGCTCGAAACTCAATACTCAGTAAGATACTTAGTACTCGATACTCAGTATTCAGAGCACAGTACTCGATACTCAGTTCTCAATTCTCAGTATTCAATACTCAAGACTTGATACTCAGTACTAAATATTAACAACTCGGTAATTAGTATTCGTTATTCAGTACTCGATACTCAGTTCTCGATACCCCGTACTTGATGTTTTTTATATTGATTTATTGTAATCTGTAATCTGTACTCGATACTCAGCATTTGATACGCAGCACTCGATACTCAGTTCTCTATAAAGAGTACTCGATACTCAGTGCTCGAAACTCAAAACTCAATAATCAGTAAGATACTTAGTACTCGATACTCAGTTCTCAATTCTCAGTATTAAATACTCAAGACTTAATACTCAGTACAAAATATTAACAACTCGGTAATTAGTATTCGTTATTCAGTACTCGATACTCAGTTCTGGATACTCAGTTCTCGATACCCTGTACTTGATGTTTAGGGTTTAATACTCGATACTCAGAGCTCAATATTCCGTACTCGACTCTTTGTACTCGGTTCATGGCTCTTGATTCTCAGTACTCTATACTCAGTTCTCGATACTTATAACTCGACACCCAGTTTTAAATAATTAATACTCGATACTCAGTACTAGGGTTGCCGAATATTTAGAAAATATCTATATCAAATTGTTATACCCGTTACTCGTAGAGTAAAAAGGGTATACTAAAGTCGTGCAAATGTATGTAACAGGCAGAAGGAATCATTTCCGATCATATAAAGTATATATATTCTTGATCAGCATCAACAGCCGAGTAGATATAGACATGTCCGTCTGTCTGTATGAACACCTTGATCTCAGAGATGGTAAGAGATAGAGGTTTGACATGTATGGGACAAATGCTTCTTTTATCTGCACGCAGATCAAGTTTGTTTCAAATTTTGGCCACGCCCCCTCCCGCCCCCGCAATTTAGAAAAAACGTTATATCTCCTACAGTTTTGATATACTATATAGATATAGTATAGTTTTGATATATAGATAGACGATTCGTACCTTTTAGAGATAGTTAGTAATTAGCAAAACGAATAAATTCTCCGAGGAAATGATAAGGATCGGATGAGCGGTTCTCAAGTTATGAGCAAAAATGTAAAAAATAGCCGAGTTAAAAAAGTGTTGCATACTTTTCAGATGTTCACCCAAAGGAACGCACTGTTAGACATGTTTTTTTCATGAGTGACGGGTATATCGAAGTCGGTTAGAGCTGACTTTAACCTACGCTCTCGTTTTATTTATCTTTTCGTCCTCATAACTGTACTCCAATGGCGACTAGGAGACTTAAATTTTAAGAGGGTGTGTTTTCTTATTGATGGTAATCACATATTTAAGTTTGGTGCTGATCGGAGTGGGGGGCAGTTTTTGTATGCATTGATTGGTATATTCACACTAGGCAACTTTGCGTTCAGAGTGCCCGAAAGTACCCCTCTCAATTTACTTGCAATAAGGCCTATTCTTTAATATCATTTAATTGTTTTTC
The DNA here is from genome assembly GCA_018904275.1 of Lordiphosa clarofinis. Lineage (NCBI taxonomy): Eukaryota > Metazoa > Arthropoda > Insecta > Diptera > Drosophilidae > Lordiphosa > Lordiphosa clarofinis. Next base: position 2,865,728 of record JAEIGQ010000020.1, read on the forward strand.
TAAATAATTTAGTTTTCCGAATTTCTCTCGAACGCGATAAATTCCTTTAAATTGTTTTTTTTTTTTTTAAACAATTTTGAAATAAGCATAATTTGTCAATAATAAAAATTAGGAAATTTTTCAACGAGAATTTATAGTAATTGACTTCTCTCACAAATGACTTTTAGCGTCTATAAATGATTTAGTTTTAGTTTTGTGTTGGATTTTGAGAAATCAAATAAAATAATGAATCATGTAAGCATTATCCCTGGCAAAATACACTTTATCAGTGGATAAAATAATATTTATTTATAATAAAAATAATATTTTATATTTAAATAGCTCCTCAATCCCCAGTGGACAGTCGATACTTTAGCATTACATTTAAACATGTTGCCGCGCGTTGCTCTTTTCATATGAATCAGCTCACGTTTATGTGTATGTGCAACAACTTGGAACTTGGACACTCGATGGCTGCATGTGGCATTTGGTTGCGATGGCAGTGACCGACCCGCAGGCTGCTTGTCGAGATTTCAGTTGAAGTTCAATGTGCCCTTTTCCTCCCTGGGCCAGCGCCTGTACTTGTACAGTTCCGCATAGTTTGGAGTTTTGTGCCTTTGCCTTTGCCTTTGTCACAGCAGGTTGTTGGCTTATCAGCTCTTTAATTGCTGCCGCTGTTCTCTGCCCCACCCCACCACCTTGTCTGGCCACGCTTTGATCTGGTGGGTTGACCTGACACGCCTGGTGGTAATTATGTAAATTACCTATCAACAACTTGGCTTTTTGTGTTATTTTGTTTTAAACCTGGTTGGTTGCTTTTCATAGCCTCCAGAGGCATCAACGAAAACTGTTCGCAGATAAATCTCTCGCTCGCATGAAAAGCGGGGAAAAGTAAAATTATGACTGAGAGTATCAGACTTTGGCAATCGCCAATTGGCCACACTTCAGGGCAGCAGGCGGTGCCGGGGAAAAACTATTCAACGATCATGTGAACAAAATAAATTTGCATTTTTCTTTGATTTTCCCCCTCTTTGTTTTCCACACACACACACACACACACACACACACGCACACTGAAGGCAAAATGTGTAAACAAAATACCATTCTAATGGCTGAAAAATGAAATTTCGTTTCTTTTGAATTTTCCATTTAAAATTTTTGTGAAGTTTTAACGTTTAATCAACGAGTTGATGAGAGTCACGTGCCATCTCAACTGCCGTCAGACATGAAGAGAAAAAAAATGCGAGAGCTCATTGACCCAAACGAGGCATAAAATAATGAAAATATTCAAAGTTTCCAACGCTAATTATCGACTTAACTAAACAGTATTTGAATTAGTTTGGACATGAATCGTTGCTTGTGCGGCAATATTTTGGAAATTTGTTAGAGCGAAGCTCTGTGCTTGTCTTGGCAAAAGTCAGGCGCTGTACAAGCAGACAGTAGGGATGCCGGAAAAATAAAAACAGTGTGTGTCATGGGACGTCAGTAATAGATTCTGTATAACCAAATGTTATCAAATCACTGTCGAGTCACAGTCAAACAAACATAGCACAAAATTCACAACTTGACCTCAATGCACTTCCCTCCACCTTCACTTCACCTCCCACCAACTTCCGCCCCCCCATTTTCTCCTCTCACGATCCCACTCCACACCCAACCGACCTGCTACTACGGTAATGGTAAAAGTGGCGGATTTTGCAAATACAAAGCCTTCCCAATAAAATCTGTCGCAAAGGCAACATTTTTCAAGTTTTAGTCACCCAGTCGGACTACCATAAAAGAGCATCGCTCTAAAAAGACGATATCATTATCAGAGGCGATATATTGACAACTTCTTTTGATATGCTGAACTGCTTTTTCGACCTTAATATTAATTAAACTATCATGTTTTAACCGGCTAGAGGTCACGTTATGCTTCCACATAAATTTATAAAGAAACACACAACACCACAAACGTCATACAGTTGTTTCAAGAACGTCCCGCTTTTACTTTTAGACTACAAATTTTAGTACAATTTTCCCATTGAATGCAATTCAGCAGACTTGAGAATTTGAAGAAATAGTGTGATGTAAGTTTATGTTTAAATGTTGTTGTTAGTTCTAAGTGCATATCATCTTATAAACATTTAAATTCATTTAGAGCCGATTTCACATCTACTACATAGAGCAACAAAAAACTAACTAACTAAGTCTGTATGTTTTTGTGTTTGAAACTTCGATCCTTAGATTTTGAAGGTTTCTTTAAATTACCTCAACAGACCTGCTTATATTAATATTATTTTTGATAATTTGGATTTGTTTACAACAGGGAATCAAACCGGAACCGTATACCGAAAAAAAAACTGTTTGAAACTCAGAACCGATATTTTAAATTCTTAGAGAACCCGTATTTGAGAAGCAATATTTGAAGGACTGAAAAGACCGAAATCTACTTAAACATTGCACCGGTACGGTTTCGGTTCTGAGGTACTTTATTTCTTATATTTAATTTTTCGCAGCAATCGCCAATTTTGTTATCGCTATAGTCAGAGCTGCTACCTATGCACCAATGAAGAAGTGCGCAAGAAAGTGTCATCTCTATTTTCAGAGCTGCTGACAAAGCTAACGGAGCACAGTGGTCGGTTTGGCGAATTTAGCGTTGCAAAAATTAAAATTAATGCTCGTTTTTTTTTTGGCCCTAAAATAATTAGTTTATTGAATTTGGTCAATTATTTTGGATTTTACAGTGGTTCAAAGTTGAACAATTTTTCAAACTGATAAGTTTTTGTATTATTTTGGTTTCAAATGTTACGTTTCGGAACGTATAAAAACCAAACCAAACCAAAACCAAAAAACCATATGCGCCGTTTTGTTCGATGACGAGTTCCCAACGAGATGCCAACTTCATAATGCCCCTCTTATAGAAGCTCGCTTCCCTATTGGCAAAAAACTCGGAGAGCCAATTTTCACAGGACTCTCTTGTGGCACAACTTCCGACTACCGAGCTCGTTCGCCATGGACAGAAATAGGTGGTAATCACTTGGTGCAAGATCCGGACTATACGATGGATGCAAAAGAACCTCCCATCCGAGCTCCCGGAGCTTCTAGCGCTTCCTAAGATGTGTGTGGCCTGGCGTTGTCCTGATGGAAGACAATTCGGCCTCTGTTGATCAAAGATGGCCTCTTCTGCCTGAGTGCTGCATTTAAGCGGTCCAGTTGTTGGCAGTACAGATCCGAATTGAGCGTTTGGCCATAGGGGAGCAGCTCATAGTGGATGATTCCCTGCCAATCCCACCAAACACACAGAAGAACCTTCCTGGCCGTCAATCCAGGATTGGCCACCGTCTGGGCAGCTTCACCGCTTTTCGACCACGACCGTTTGCGCTTCACGTTGTCGTAAGTGACCCACTTTTCATCGCCAGTCACCATCCGCTTCAAAAACGGGTCGATTTTGTTGCGATTCAGAAGCGATTCGCATGCATCCATACAAGTCGTGTGGCACCCATACATCGAGCTTCTTTTTGAATCCAAGCTTCTTCAAATGGTTTATAACGGTTTGATGACTCATGCCCAGCTCTTGGCTGATGCTACGGCTGCTACTATGCCGGTCTCTTTCGATCAATTCAGCGATTTTATCGCAATTTTCGACGACAGGCCTTCCGGACCGTGGCGCATCTTCGATCACCTCTGCACCAGAACGAAAACGTTGAAACCATAGTTGTGCGGTGGAAATGGAAACTGTATCGGGTCCATAAACTGCACAAATTTTATTGGCAGCATGAGATGCATTTTTGCCTTTATCGTAGTAGTACTGTAAAATATGCCGTATCTTCTCTTTATTTTGCTTCATGTTTGCGACGGTATAACTCACGAACGACTAAAAACAAACAACAATAAATCAAACACGTGTTAGCGCGTGAAAAGAGCTTTTCAAAAAGCTCTTGCGTGAACCGATGCGACGAATACAACTAGAACTATGCGCTTGCAAAGACAAGCTTGCGAAAATACCGCAAGACTTTTTTTAGAGCGAAGCTCTTTTACGGACGTCAGACTGGGGGGTAAATCTTGAAAAATTTTGTCTTTGCGACAGATTCTTTTGGGGTATGTCTTTGCGACAGATTCTTTTGGGGTATGTCTTTGATTTTGTGTTTTGTATTTTGTATTTGCAAAATCAGCTGCTTTTACCATTACCGCGAAGTAGCAGGTGGGTTGTGTGTGGAGTGGGATATAGTGTGAGGTGGAAGTGGGGGAAGGTGATGGGTATTTGGTAGAGACCTGGTGGGGATCTGGTGAAGATTTGGTGAGGATCTGGCGGGGATTGGGGGCTGATCTGGTGGGGTTCTGGTGGTGATGATCTGGCGGTTATCTGGTAGGGACCTGGCGAGCTCTGGTTTGGTACTGGTGGAGATCGAGTGGGGATCTGGTGTGAATCTGGTAGGGATCTGGTGAAGATCTGGTGTGGATTTTGTAGGGATCTGGTGGGGATTGGGTAGGAATCTGGTGGGGATCTGGTGGGATCTGGTGGGATCCAATGGAGATCTGGTGGGGATCTAGTGGGGATCTGGTGGGGTTCTACTGGGGATCTGGTGAAGATCTGGTGTGGATTTGGTAGGGATCTGGTGGGGATCTGGTGGAGATCTGGTGGGGATCTGGTGAGGATCTAGTGGGGATCTAACGGGGATCTAACGGGGATCTGGTGGAGATCTGGTGGGGATTTGGTGAAGATCTGGTGGGGATCTGGTGGGGATCTGGTGGAGATCTGGTGGGGATCTGGTGGGGATCTGGTGTGGATTTGGTAGGGTTCTGGTGGGGATTGGGTAGGATCTGGTGGGGATCTAGTGGGGATCAGGTGGGGATCTGGTGGAGATCTGGTGGGGATATGGGGGAGATCAACTTGTAGGGGTTTGAGGGCAGGTGGTGGAGGGGATCTGGTGGGCTCTAGTTGGGATCCGGACTTAACAGTGTCTTAACAAAGACATTACAGAGACTTAAATGTGACTTAACAGTGGCTTGACAGTGACTTAATAGTGGCTTGACAGTGACTTAACAGTGACTTAACAGTGACATAACATTGACTTAGCAGTGACTTAACAAAATTTTAACAGAGACTGAACAGTGACATAACTGTGACTTAACAGTGAATTAACTGTAACTTAACAGTGACTTAACAGTGACTTAACAGTGACTTAACAGTGACTTAACAGTGACTTAACAGTGACTTAACAGTGACTTAACAGTGACTTAACAGTGACTTAACAGCGACTTAACAGTGACTTAATAGTGAACTAACAGTTACTTAACAGTGACTTAATAGTGAACTAACAGTTACTTAACAGTGACTTTACAGTTCCCTAAAGCGACTTAACAGTGACTAAACAGTGACTTTACAGTGTTTTGAGAGTGACCTAATATTTGATAATTTAACATTTATTAATACAGAATCCAAATGTGTCTTTTTCCATTACTGAAATCGGATTCATCGAAAAGAGCTTCGCTCGTACCGTGCGTCTCATGACGCACACTCTTTTTTTTTTATAATATATTGATATTCGTCATTCGTTGAATAGTGCCGTATTCATTATCATGCTTCTTGGATGTTTTGAATTGAAGTTAATAGTCCGTCCTGAGGCTGTTGGTTTCATGTACCACTTTGTTTTTAAAATGTTGCCGTGTCTATTTATTGTAGTGTCTAAATAAGGTAATTTTCCGTCTTCTTCTAATTCCAATGTGAATTTTATGTTCCTGTGATATCTATTCAGCGTCTCCAGAGTAGTTTGTACTTCGTCCTCTCTCACTATAGCAAACAAGTCATCAACGTATTTGGTGAGTACTCTGGGTTGATGCTTTAGTTTCCTGATAGTGCTTTCTAAAAGTTCCTCCTTGATAAAGTCTGCTATGATGGGTGAGGGTGGGGATCCCATGGGCATTCCTTTCAGCAGAGTGTATATTTTGTCCTCAAATTTTAAATATCTACTCTCCATTGTGCAAAATTTTACTATGTCCATGAAAAGTTGTCGGGGAATTTGGGTATGCTCTCTAATTTTTGGCCATTTTTGTTCATTGCTAAATCTATCGGTATGCTAGGAAATAGGGCCACAACATCAAAGGACACAACAAGAACTTCATCGTCACATATATGGGTATTGTTTACTCTTTCTTTGAATTCTGTCGCGTTTTTTACATTAAATGTTGATTCCATCTTCAAGTGGTTAAGAATCTTCGCTAAGTATCTACATTGTTCGTGAGCTGGTGAACCTATCGAGGAGCAAATCGGTCGTAGTTCCTCAAGCCGGAAATAATACATCTTCAATTAAAAAGGTCGCCAAATCACAATTATCTAATAGAAAATATATTAAATTAAGTTCGTTTCGTTGGAAAAGAAAAAGCAAGCTCTTACTTGTAATACTCATCTTTCTGAGCTTTCTAAGCTCAAATTAACAAAAATTCAAAAGTTCTTCATCGTTTCTTCACGATCCAAGAACTATAAGAGATTGATTCAAGAAACAATCGGACTAAGTGTGGATTCATATCAAAGAGGATTCACTTTAGAATTCTATAGAATTCAAATTTACAAACTGGTCTTTACATTAGAAATTCTTAGATAAATCAAAAGTCTTGTGGACTACATAAAACAGACATTATTTTGCACAATCTGGCTCAAAACATATGGTTTTAAAATGGTTGTTTAGCCGTCTCAAGGTCAAAGGTTGAACATAAATCATTTCATTTGTTGTGCGGTCCTTTGAGGCAGTTTTTACCAGAGTTAAAAGTTGATGGTTACAACTATCTTTAATCTTTATATTCCTCAGCAAAGCTGATTACATTGGCTGCTTTATTCCATCCATATCCATATTGCTATTTGTCCAACAGCTTATTTCGTAAACAGGCAATAATGTGTCCTGCTCCTGACGTAAGCCAAATTGCTCGCAATTAACGCTAGAGTTGGTCGTTTAGCTTATCAAAATGCTAACAGCTGCCCCTCTCCCCCCTCCCTTGTCCACTCGTTCAACTATCGTTGGGCCTCGATTGTTGCTGTTGTTGTCTTAACGGCACTTGGTTGGATGCTGGAGCCAGACTTGGGTAAAGGTCACATTACATTGAGTGTTATTGTGTTACCCTTTTCTTTTTCTTCTTGAAGTGTTAGGTGCGGGCAATGGGGCAAACCTTTTTGACACCTCTGACCACCTAGAAGAGGCCGCCGACGAAGGGGATCCCCATCCCCGCCCCGTCTTCCAAATCGCCGTGTGTGGCACGCTGCGAGACAATTCGTGTACAGTTGCCCACGAATCGAAGCATATGCCATATCGATAATGGAATTTAATTTATGTGATCAATGTTTACCCATGGCCATATCAATATTTATAACTGACGGGGTGTGTCCCGCAATTTGTCAAAGAAGACAAACCACAGTTGCGATTTACCCTTTTGACTTTGCCTACCCTTCCTGCTTTTTTGGCACATGTGCGCAGTTCCTGAATCCTCCAACTGGCCATAAAATAATTTCGTGTAATCCTGTGCGCGTGCTCTCAATTATTATGAAGCGATTTAATGTACTTCCGACTAGCACGTTGCAGCCACACACACACACACACACACATCGTCCTGGGGTGGTGGCGCGTGCATTTGAGAGCTAGATTCTAGCGAAACCAACATTTGAGGGATGTGAAGCACAAGCAAATCATTTGAAGCAGGAGGCAAGATCGTGTGAATAAAGTGCGCAAATATTTATTTAAATTTTAAATTTGACAATAGTTCGAGAGCCGCTCAGAGTTAAGAGTAGAGAGTTGCAAACCAAACATAGAATACCTTGAATACCCTGTATAAGACACCAAGGGTATGATTAGTAATTAGTCAAATCCCACCGAGATTATTAACGCCTGGCCCGAGTTGAACGCATGCCGAGGCTTGTGCCAAGAGAGCAAACAGCTTTTTAGTCAGAGCCAGACATATCCCCTTGGGGCCGAACACACTCAGAAATGCTTGCCAAAGTCATGCTTCACTATTTGTCAGAAAGAGAGAGTCCAAGGATATAAAAATAACCAAATGCACTTTAATTAAAAAGTTTATTGCTATTTTTATACCCTTGGAGAGGGTATATTGAAATTGTTCAGATGTTTGGAAGCATCTGGTTTTATGTGGAATGGAAGTAGCTTGATTCTATTGCATTCCAGCTTGTTCATTTATTTTGATCGTGAAATATATAATATGCGTTTTAGATTACAGGTCGATCCAGCCTTCATTCGAGCATAAATCAATGAAATAAGCTTTAAATTTACTTTTGCTAAAAATGTATAACAGGAGTTTGTATTAACATAGCTCTCATAAATATGATGGGAACAATTCCTTTTATTCTGTTTTTTTTTTTTTTCAAAAACTCTTCTCCTCCCACGTAAAACCACCACCCGGCCCCATCCCTTTCCTCTGCCACAATTCTCATTGTTTATTTACTTAGCAAGTCGCAAAATTTCACTTCATCAACATCGCCGAATCGCACGAATACCGTCACATTTCGGTGCATGTTAAGTGTCAAAAATTTGTCAAATTTCACAGCCATACAAAATCGCGGAAGGCAAATTAAATTTTGCCCTCACCAAGGAACGAACACAGACGCACAACCCAAACAATATGTTCAAACAAAAGGAAAGTCCCCCGGAATTAAGAAAGGAGAAATCAAAATGCATGAAATGCGATTTGCAATGTGGCACATGAAGAGCGGGAGACTCCTTCCTCCAGCCACATAATCCTGACGCGTGTATCTAAAAATATCACGTAATTGTGCGTTTGTTTTTTTAACGAAAATTTCAAAGAATTATTTTTCCGCAATATGCAGCAGGAGAAGTGCGTGCAGTCATTATAGAAACAAAAAAAACAACGACCGACAGGGCAATGCTCTTTTATCTCTGTTTAAACTTATCGTAGAGTCAGAGGTTGAATTTGTGGGCAGGAATCGTTGACAGGTTGGATGATTTTTTGATGCTTCAATCAATAGTCGAATGAACTTCAATAGCCTCTACCTTCTGTACCCTTAAATGCAATGTGAGTATTAACATTTATAAAAAAGTACGTTTGCTTCATTTTCCATCTTTGATACCACAAGAATGGAAAGAGAAGCCCCATTTTCGCTTATGTGTGTGTGTGCTCGAGGCTGTCTGATGCACACGAAATCATTTTCAGCCAACAACAAAACTTTTGCTCGGAGAGAAAGAGTGGAGAGAATTCAATTGAAGTTGTTGTTGCACTACTCTTTGCCATAAGCTTTGCGTGAGGATTATTAGGGCGGAAAACCGTAACGAAATCATTTGTAGCCAACAACAAAACCTTCGTCAGAGAGAAAGAGTGGAGCAAGCATAAATGAAGCTGTTGTTGCAATGGGCTTGGGGACGAGGGACCCCAAAAAAAAACATGAACCCAACAGTTTCTCTAAAAAAAATCGTACCGAGAATAAGAAACTTTTACTTGAATCAAGTATTTTCGTAATTACCGTACTATTGATACCATTTATACCTAATGACCGGAAGAACTTCTGACCTTTTTGCTGGTTTCAGATCAAGGAATGTTCTTTATCCTAAGGAAGGGTCTTTCTGCCATGAACCCAAACGCTTTTTGATGTGAAACATCTTTAGTTTCGGTACGGATGATTTCAGTGGAATTAAAATTTGATTTCAGCGTAGACTGGCAGAGACTTACTTAACAGTTACTTAACAGTGACTGGACAGTGACTTAACAGTGACTTGACAGTGACTAAACATTGATTTAACAGTGAAACAGTGACTAAACAGTGACTTGACAGTGACTTGACAGTGACTTAACAGTGACTGGACAGTGACTTGATAGTGACTTGATAGTGACTTGACAATGACTTAACAGTGACTTGACAGCTGGGTTCGAATTGCTGACTAAATATTAGCAATAGTCTGAACTTTTGACTAAAAACTAAACTATAATTTAGTCAATTTTTGTAAATCGAGTACGACTATTGACTAAATTTTAGAAACATTTCATATTAACTAAAAATGAAATAGTTGTTATAAAATATGATTACATCAAGTATGCTTTGGAACATGGACAATAACTAAACAAAATGATAGTCAATAGTCGCTTTGTAACATTTGACTAATGAATATTTAGTTGTTTTAGTTAACTTGACTATTGACTGAGTAGTCTTTTCGATTATGTTGTCAAACATTGTTGTGATTTGTGTGATTTTTCATTGAGTTTATTTCTGAATTGGATGTAAAACAATATTTCATTATCTTTCGGAGAAAAAGTGCAGAACAAGTCCAAGCGCATAACGGATTCTAGAAGAAAAATGAAAGCTTCAATTCCTTGTAAGTGTAACCATCGTACTTGCTGCACAATTGCCACAATAACTGAATGTCAAGTCTTACAGCATTTGTGATTATATCCCAATTATTTCAATGCGTCTTGACCAAGCTTCAATTCTGAAACATTTTCAAATAAGTGAGGAGAATGAATCGGCTGTATGCAAATTGTGCAACCACCAATTAAAGAAGGACAGACTATTTAATTTAAAAACTCATTTAGTTAAAATCCACCAGATAAGTGTTTGTGATGATGACCCAAGCAATGGAGGAATACTAACAAATACTAATACGACTCGGAAGCAAACTATTTAAATAGAAATGAACAAAAAACTGCTAATTCGGAAGTACATCGGACTTGTGACTGAGCACGGTAACCCATTTAATGTTCTGGACTCATCAAATAGACCCTATCTGCAAAGGTTTGGGAGAAAAGATGAACCAACCGTTTTCGTTAAACTAAATATTAAGAGCAATGTAAGAATGGAACTAAAAAATAAACTAGTCTCCCTTAAAATGGATAGTGCCACTAGACTTTCGCGCAACATATTTGGACTAAGTGCGCAATTCATAAAAGAAAATGTAATCAAGTCAACAATTTTGGGCATGGTGGAACTAAAGAGATTCGCTTCCAGTTCATCGCGGAATTTAGCAACGGAGATTATAAATGTACTTAGTAAGTACGAAATAAGCCTGGGTCAATTGTATCGATTACATCTGATAACGGTGCAAACATGCTGAAAACTACAAAAATATTGTCAGAATATAGTGTAACACAAGAAATCTCTTACGACTGCGATACTGAGGTTTCTAATGAAGGATATTTACACAATATTGAAGATTTTGAAAATGTAAGTAACGTTTTTGTTGGCGATATATATATAAATCTCTTTGCTTTAGATGTTACGAAGGACACTATTATTAAGTCTTATTTAATTAATTGCCGAAACTTGGTAAAGTTCATTAAAAAGAGCTCCAATGGCTATCGAGAGATATTTGAGCTTAAAGTACTGCCGCTACCTCATCTCGATTGTCCCACACGTTGGGGTCTACCTATTATATGGTGAAGAACGTGCACAATGCAAAAGAAGTTCTCATTAATATTGAGTCAATTAAGAATAAATCGAAAGAGGAAAATTTTGAAATCAACGAAGACTTCTGTGATTTTATCAGCAGCTACTCTATGGTCTTTGAACCGCTACAGCGAACAATCATCAAATTTCAAGAGGAACAATTGCACTACGGCAACTTCTACGCACAATGGCTGAAATGCAAATTACTGACGAAAAATATTGTAAGATCAAGTGCCGATGAAATAAACACGCTTATAAACACAATTGGAAATAAGCTGCTGCAGAGTATAGAAGGCAGAACTACGAAACTATTAGCCAATGAAAGTTTGAGTGCTTGTTTATATTTGGATCCACGCTTTAGCCACACTTTAGCGCCAACAAAAAAAATGGAAGCAATTGGATTTTTAAAAAATTTGTATGATAGGATAAAAATCACTGATGTAACTTTTTGTAATGGCAACTCGCGTGACCCTAAAAAAAGGAAAGTTAATGAATGTCTTAAGAATGACGATGTATTATTACTCCAATACCTATCAACAATTTCTCAAGAAATCTATGACAATAATACGGATATTTACACAAAAATCGAAAATTTAAAATTACCATTTGTAAGCGTAACATCCAATGTTTTGCAATATTGGAAGGACAGGCAGTTAGCCGATCCGGAACTTTATGAGTAGTCAAATGTTTGTTTCGCAATTCCATCCACACTAAATATGTATAAGTCAAATGTTACAAAGCGACTATTAACAATCATTTTATTTTAGTTTTTGTTCATATCCCCAAGCATACTTTATAAAATCATATTTCATGACAACTATATCATTTCCAGTTGAAATGAATTTTTTCTGTAGTCGTAGTCAAAAAATCATTTTAGCTTAGTCAAAATATAAGTCATTTCGAACCCTGCTTGACAGTGACCAAACAGAGACTAAACAGTGATTTGACAGTGACTGAAGCCTCTTGAGTGTTAGCGACGCTCACACTTATTTTTTTGGTAACTTTTGGTACGCCGGTTCAGTTTAGTTGAATTCCGTTTAAAAAAATTGAATTACAGTTAGCTTAAAAAGTATGTCAACTGACTAATTTATTTGTCTTCTTCTCGTATCGTATCGCTTACTCCTGTGCTTATTTATATCTGGGCTGATCTCTCTAAATCTGGTAAAGCAAAAAGCTTCAAAGCAAAAGGTATTTCCCATTCAGAACACACATCTGTCTTTACCGAAATGAACCCTTTCGAACCCCTTCTCTTCCTAAAACTCATGTGTCGCACTTCAGACACAAACGACAAAGTTCCCCTCCCTCACCCACTTGAAGATCGTATTACAGGCGTGCTTTTGACGCGTTTTTGTTGTTGTGGTATGTACCTACCTACCTACCTACCTACCAACCAACCTAACCACTAAAAGAAAGAACAAAGAAAAAGCAAAATCATAGCATACTTTTGATCACTTGTTGTTTTCTTTTCCTTTTTTCTTCATCAACGAAATAGAAAAAAAAGCACATAAACAAATTAATGTTTATGCGGTTCGGCTTGAAGACCCCCAGGAAATTTCGCTCTGTCGTCTCTAAATAAATAAAAGTTATGAGGGAACAAAGCCTGAACATGATTTCTATTGAAAATGAGTTTTTGAGTTTTGAAAATGTGGCACGAAGCACGTGGGGACCAGAAATGACGACGACGACCAAGTGCTCTACTTAATTTTTTTTTTTGCTTTGCGCTTTTATGCTTCTTAATGCGGCTGCTGCTTGTTTTTACTGCCCGCAGTTTTGCTTATTTTTTTGTGACCAGGCATTTGTCATGGTCCCCTGTTCCTGGCAAAAAAAAAAAAAAAAAACCAAATCGAAAAGCAAAAAGTGGACGAGACTGCTGTCCGACTATTCCCATTCGCTGTGACTGGACTGCTGCTGCTGCTGCTGCCGTTGTTAATTCATGGAAATTTATGTTTAATGACAACAACAACAACAGCAACGACCAAGCAATGGCAAATTGCATGAAGCGTCGGCGGATGCGCTTTTTGGTTTCTTATTAAAAGCAAATTTTCGATTCCAACGACACATTAAGCCAAAGTAAACAAAATTGCAAGCCGGGGAAATTGTAAAAAGAATCAATGGACAAATATTTGTTCTTGACTTTAAATGGCTTTAAACGCTATCAAAAGAACATAAATTGACGATCCCAAAATTAAACCAAATTTGAAAAATAGATCTACCATACTCAAGCTATGACCAAAAGTCAGGTCCAATCAAAGGTCTGTTTTGAAATTGTGTGGCTACGTGGCCTTTACTATTTAGTTTAACACACTGATAAGGCTTAAATTCGGTTTATTGGAGACGGCGTGTTGCCGGTAAGAATGAGTGTCACAGAACGGCGGAGAGATTAGTCACATCGAAAGTTGTTAGCCATGAGTAAACTAGTTAGATGAACTGGATCTGTGATTAGAGCTAGATGAACTGGGTTTGGAACCGCCACAATGTGGCGCCATATATTTGTCCGTTTTGAAATGGTCACAGTAGTGGCGCCATCTATTGGTCAAGCTATGACACTTTTCGTCTGTTTTAAAGTTTTTTAATTCAGCATCAGACCGTAAAAGATCTAAAGCATCAAGAAATTACAATTTTAGGCTTAGGTATTAATGTGATAACCAAGCAAGTTTGAAGTCTGGATATTTCCGTATAAATCGTTTCCTGGTAAAGGCAAGCTCACGGGAATTTATAAAGGACACAGATTGCCTCTTACACTCGACTCAGAACGCCTAAATTCTCATTTCCTTCTGACCAGGTTTACAAAAAAAAATTACTTTATTTTGGCCAGCAAGTTAACAAATTATGGCCTGCAGCATTACATTTGCATTAAACATATTTCACTTTACAAACTTGCCCCTTAACTGGGTCAACCTCTAATTGCTCCACTGAATGGGAAAGTCGATTGCATTTTTTGCATCTGCATGTGTGTGTGTGTGTGTGTGTGTGTGTGTTAAGTATATCGGGTGCAAATATATTATTCAGGCCATGGTCAAAATGATTAATGACACATGTATATCGACACATTATTTTTGCGGCTTCCTTCTTTTTAACGCTGCCGCTGCCCGCGTGCTGTCAAAAAAAAAGCAGCGTCTCCCCAACCCGTTGGTCTGTTGGCACACGCTGCCAATTATCGCTGTCAATGCCAAATGAAAAGCCATAAATTTCGGACAATTGTCAACGCGCTCTAGCTTTAGGCGCCTGTCCCTGCCCCAAGCTGCTCCAGCTAGTTGCTTTGGGTGTTGACACCATTAACACACACAGAAAACTGCAACAACAAAAAAACGACAAACAAATCTTGCGGGGGCTTAGAAAATTAAGTATAAAATTGAGTTTAAGGTGGAGTAGAAAATTTTGAAAAAATTTAAATTAATTCAAAAACTGCATTTGCATGATTTCTTTCCAAAAATTTATATAAATATTTTGAAGTTTCTAAAGAATGTTCAAAATAGAAAGTACAGAAAAGGACTTCATACTTTATGAAAAGCCGAAAATTCGTCCAGAAATGAAAAGTTCTCTTTAAAAATTCCTAATAAATTCATAAAAAAACCAAAATTTTTCTTCACTAAGACCCATTGATCGACCTATTAGTCCTATGGCAGCCATAAGATATGGTCATCCGATTTTGAAAAAGTATAATAAATATTAATAATGGCCGTGTTATGGGACGATAACATTGCAAACAAAAAAGTTTTTCGCATTAGGGCCCATTTTCCGACCGATGGTTCCTTTGACGCCTATAGGATATAGTTATCAGATCCGCTCATACTAGCAACTCTGTGGAAAATATTAGCATATTAACTTTAAAACTGAGAGACTAGTTTGAGTAGAAGCAAATACACAAATGGACGGACAGAGATCAATCGACCCAGCTAGACTAGAGGCTTATGGGGTCGGAAATGAATATTTCTAAGCGGTCCTAACTGGGCACTTGGGTTTACAAGGGTATTTATTTTCTACTTTTTGTTGTTTATAGTTCAAAAAAAAGTTTTTCTCACAAAGACCCACTTTTCGACCGATAGTTCCTATGGCAGCTGAAAGATATAGTCATCCGATCTGGTCGGTTCCGACATATTATCAGTGTGCAGTAAAAAGAAGACTCTGTGCAAAATTTCAGCTTGATAGCTTTAAAACTGAGAGACTACTTTGCGTAGAAACAGACAGATAGACAGACAGACGGACGGACAAAGCTCAATCGACTCAGCTTGTCGCCAAGAACAAGAATATATATAGTTTAGAGGGTCGGAGATAAATATTTCTATGCGTTACAAACTTCTGGGCAAAATTATAATACCCTTTGCAAAGGTATAAAACAAGGCTGCAAACCTCAAAAATTTTGCAGAAGGTTCGGTCCGGGGGTTCGAACCTGTTGTAAAGTCTTAGGTTCGGTTCTCGGACCGATTCCTGAGACCCTTGAACCGAAGGTTTTGGTTCGAATTTCGGTTCGCTTGAACATAGAAGAATAGTTCCGATTTATTAACACTTATTTTGTAAAATAATAATCTTTATATCTATTAGCGCCTTATCACTTGCATAATTTCTTTAAAGTTTGCCGTTTCCATTGATTGACAAATTATTTCTGATGACAATTTCTGTACTTTTTTTAAAAATACCAAACTCCTTCGTGAGGAATGCCAAATCGTATGAAAGAAATGATATAATTTTCTTCATTTCTTCTTTCTATTCATCTATACTAGCTCTTAGATCAGAAAGAACAAACTAAAGTGTTAAAAAGGATCGTGCAACTGATACCTGAGTTGTTGGAACAGCAAGGCAATTTTTTCCAAAATCTTAAAACACTGCTCGATGAATAGGAATAGGAAAAGGTTGTCTTGAACAATTTTCAAATGAATCTGTAACATATTTAATATTTGCTTTCTACTAATATCTCTAGATATTTTCAATATTTCCCCGTGCGCTTCGTTGGAAAAACTACTTAATTTTGTGAACCGAACCTAATTTTTCCAAAAAGTGGTCCGGTTCGGGTTTAGGTTTGAGTAGAGAAAAATATTAGGGGTTCGGTTTATGGTCCGGTTCGACGGACTCAAAAAACCCGAACCGAGCCGGTTCTAAGAGGTTCGGTTCCGGACCGGTTTGCAGCCTTGCACAGTGGGCTGGATGGCCAATTTTTTGGCATAAAGTCGACCAATGTAGCCACAGAGTTGAAACTTGCAGGATTTATTAACTATGGGAAAATAAACATGTGGGAAAATTTTGGACCGATCGGATCACGCCCACTCTCGCCGCCCATATGATCACATGTTGCGGATACGTAATTTTATTTTTAAGTTGAAATTTTTCATTTTCCTTTTTTTTTAAACAGTTTGAGATCTTGTTTTAACAAAGTTACACATTAATTACAATCATTTTCTTCTTCATCTAATTCAAATAAATATAAATTGTCACCTTCGCACTTGGAATCAAAATTTTCTTCGCAGTCATTAAGGTTGAAGATCGTTCTTATTTTCCATTTCAAAGTAAGGTCCTTCTAAAAGTGCAATGACTCTTTTTGGCAACACTTTACTTTTGTATTGACCAGACTTTTTCCTAATCGTAATACAAGTAAGAAGAGAATCTAACGAGTCCATTGATCTGTGGAAGACATCCAACATATTATTAGCCCGCGAGCTTTGACGAGCATGCGACTGTCCATCGCGCTTATAAAATTTGTTGCGAGCTTCTGATGCGTTTTCCCCAAGGCAACCTACTGGTACTATTGAAGTCTCTATTATTTGGGATCCATGGATTAGAATCTTATGTAGAGTAGGCGACATTGGATACCACGGGTATTTGACCATGTACAAAGCAAAGGTTTTCTCGCAGAATTGCTGGAATTTAAGTGCATCAACAGAAAATTCACACGAAATGGCGATTATAATGGTATGAAGGCATTCTAAAATTTCCAAGTTAAAATTTAAAAATTGATGCAAGCAGCTCTGGATTTGAAAAAGCCTTTCTTGCCATCGTTTGCATTCCCGTTTCCGTTTTGCTTTGGCTTATCTACGTGTATCCGTATTCTTTTCATTAGAGTTCTTTGCTGAAACCGCGGCTGCATGCATTAGAAGACTTGTGCCATTTTTTTTTGGTTATCTGCCAGTTCAGCTGCTAATTTTCTTTTCAGACGTGGACCAGCTGCCTCATATGAAAGATGTGGACGTCCAATTTGACTGGGCCCGGGAGTTACCACTTCTTCACTGTCCAAAGTAATCGTCATTGTCGACGAAAGCCAATTTGAGTGCTTCCACTTAAAATTGGAGATTGTTCTGTTGCACTTGGGCAAGTTTTTCAGTATGAAAAGTGTAAAATTTGTGATTTTTTTGGTAATCTTTGGTAATCTCTTTTATTGCAAAGTTGTGGTTTATTTTTCCGCTTTTTTTGGTAAGCAAACAGAAAAGCGAAGTTCAGACTTTGCAGCCCTGGTAAAAGCTTACGGTTGCATTTCGATAACTTTTGTTTTTTGAATTGTGGTATTTAAGGTATCCACTTTAATAATATTTAGCCAAAATCAAACAATTTTGTCATGAAAAATTCGACTTTATGCCAAAAATTTGGCCATCCAGCCTACTGTGCAAGGGTATAAAAATTAATGGTATTCAACTTCGGACATTTTCTTAAAGTTATATGGCCTTTTTATCGAGTTAAATGAAATTTTCGAGAACTATGAAGTACTTTTTGATATTGACGATATTAGAGGGTATGACGACAGTAATAGAGCATGCGATAAATCATCAATTGTATTCCGAGGATAATTTTTTCGGTTGTGTTTCAACCAAAAATAGGGAGTGCTTCTCAAGACTGACATTTTACCTATGAATTGTAGCAGACTGATAATTTGCAGAAAGTTGCACTTCATTGACACTGGACGATTCACAATGGATGATTTTACAAACACATATAGGTTTGAGACCAATACTGGCCAATATCAAAAGTTCTACTCTACGAAAGTCGCGCTGAAAAACAGCGCATATACATATATTAGATTTAGGGAAGAAAAAATTGAATGATATAGAATCTTTAGAACTGCCAATAATATTAGGTGACAATACATCCCATGCTTAAATTAGATTTTTCAGACTATTTAGGAAACTTTTAAGATATTTGTGCAGAAAATCAATTTACCTAATTGTAGTATTTGAAGATTTTTTGAAAATAGCCACTTATTGTAAATATATCGATAAGTATTTTATCGCCAAGTTATTTTAAGTCAAAGACGATGGTCACACTGGATGGATGACGCGAGCACAGGATATGACAGTAGCAGACAGACGAACGAACATGAGACGTTGTAAATATAAAGAACAGAGACAACCCGTATTGACAATGTAAATAGTAACCCGTGTAAATAGTGTGAAAATAAAAGCCAACATACAGCCATACTCCCATTTTCGTTTCTCGCAAAAATTTTACGATTTGGTCTCTAAATCGCAAAAGTAGGTGCTCCGAAATTCGCAAATCGCAAGATTTCGCCGTGAAATTAAAAGTAAATGGGAAATGTCACTAGAGAGAAGAACGCCTTCCTATGAATTAATTTTTGTAATATTCTGTGACTATTTGACATTGTCTTCGTGGCCTCTCTTATACAATTTGGATTGAAACTATTGTCTTAATCAATTTTATTCCTAACCCTCCCAAATTTGCGCAGGCAGCAAAACAGTCTTTGACATCGAGAAATTGCGATTTGGCTGGGGCGATAACCGATAAATTTATCGAAGCAGCAGGTTTGCCATGCAAAGTGCTGCAAAACGAATTGGGAATGAAACACAATCGATAATAAAAAGTTGCGAATTTGGGAGCACTTTAAATTAAATTCGTACGAATTTGTTGAAACCACAAATCGCAAAAGTAAGTGAAAGCCGGAGCACAGCTGATAATATAGCTTACAGGAGCCCTCTAAGCCCAGCCCAATTCAAACAACATCCAAAAAAACAAGCACCGCAACTCTGCTACGCAATGAACATTGACTATAGAAAAATTATGACACACAACTGATTGTCAACCAGAAAAATTCAATTGTCAAAATTGAACCCAAGTTTTGGATAGTTCCCTCTATATTTTAGATGGGAAATGACTGTGATTTGTGTAATAATTCTAGTGCCGAAACTAAATTGATATTAGGCAAGGGGCAGCAGCTCCACTCAACTGACCACAACTAAATTGTGTGTTAATAAGCTAACCACTTGGAGTGGGTTTTGAGCTGTAAACCAGGCGGCGTTGTCTGAGAATGCGGGTGAAGGAGAAGGAGGTAAATGCGTGGGCAAAGCCACAACGAAACCGAAAGTGCCTGGGCGTAGGAGCAAGTTGTGTGTTGACACCTGGTATGCAATTACATGGACATTCCATTCTTTTGTTCAATTATGCAATGCAATGTACATGTGCGATTTGCATGTATGTGTGTGGTGGATGTGGGATGAATGGATGGTGGCCTGGCAGGAAGCTTGCGGTTCCATCTAGTCTGCTTCCGGCTCTCTTTTGAGCCACGCCCAGACGAAAAGGAAAAAAAAAAGCACATAAATCATGTTGACCAACCAACTAACAAACCAACAAACCAACAGCTGCCCACTGACACCGCACACACACGCTTATACCAAATGCGTGCCAAAACGTTTTGTGCCACAAAATGTTCAACTATTTCAAGTCAATCCAGTTGCTGACAGCCATAACACAAAAACTTAATTAAGAGGTGGTGAGTGCCGCCGATTGAGGGGGCCCACCAAACTCACTTGTTGTTGGCCCAGTTTACTCTGCTGATCCTAACAGACGAAAGTAATGCGGCTGGGTCAACGGTGCGTATGCGCAAAGTAAACGCCAAGCCGCTGGCTCTCAGCCAATTAGCCAGTCAAGAGATTGTGGGTGCCAGCAGGAGGAGGAGGAGGAGGCCAATCTCAGGCAAATGATCTGAGAGGCGCATGCAACACACACAGATCGCTTGACACGTAAAGTGGAGCAAGCTCCTTTTAATTAGAAATAACCAACTATTTGCTGAATTTTTAATTGGCTTGCATAAGGCTGACAAAGCGAAGAAGAAGTCCGTGTGATGCGGAGTATATCGATCGCTTTATTAAACATCCGTCAGAGGTGCTTAGCCTGGCGTTAATATCATTGTGTACCCTAAAAACCACAAACAAACTACGAGTAGGTATACACATTTTGGTTTTTTTTTTTCAGATAACTTTGAGATTGTCGATTGTCGGTTACATTGTTTTAGTTGTTTACTCTCATTGTTGCTTTTTGATATTATGCAAATTTCTTAACAACCGCTAAATACGGAATTTTAATTAATGTGGCGCAACTTATTACAGGTGTGTGTGTGTGTGTGTGTTGGGCAAAAAGTATGCCAAGCAAATACTGTTTTTTTTTTTTTTTATGCAGACAAAGTCTAAACACTTTCACTAAGCAGATACAAAAAGGCTACACGAATTTCGTGTCCAACTGCCAACTCTCAGATTTATGTGACAGTGGGGAGTGCAAGCAGGAGAGGTAGAGGGAAGAGGTGGCTCATCCTAAGAGTAGAAGAATATGTACGACTTTATACCTGAGTCAGGGGTCGGCAATGGAAGCAGAAAAGTGGGCAGCATTAAAGCACATTTTACCAACGAGTTGTAAAGCTCTCTCTGTGCAGGGCAAGAAAGCGTTTGAAAGCTCTCAGCGCGTTTTTCTCTGCTGCCAATCCCGTGTAGCTGTGACCTACTTCATCGACCGCTGGTCAGTGACTGACAAGCTGTTTGCTCTCCCTTGACACAAGCATCAGCATGCGAATAGCAACATGAGCTCGGCCCCTGCGGGCCAGGCGTGACAATCTATACTTTAGCTACGGGTCCAAGACCAAAGTTCTGTAGGTACTAAAACCAAAGTCTCGGTGAATTAAACTAACAACAATCACCAAACGCAATGGGCAGGCATTTTGCCAAGTTAAAGCTATGAATCGGTAAGTAAGAAAAATAAAATTCCAACAATCTTTTAAACTATTAGGGTGTTCACTTTGTTAAGCACTTGAGCACTTGGGGAAAAGTGTAAACATTTCCAACAACAATTTACTATGAACAAATTGTGCACAGCTTGCTCGACCCAGACCCTTACCTTAGTGCTAGAAGTGTTATATGTACAAGCTAAAATCAAATGTGTGATCAAACATTCATAAAAATTGTATGAAAAAAGCGCCAACTTTGAATGAACCATGGATTACTGCCGAATCATATCTCAAACGTAGTTGTGCACAAATTTCGTGCACAGAGGGCTGCTCACAATACTAGTCAGGCAAAACTGCTCAAGTGCTAAACAAAGTGAATACACCATACTTAAAGCATCAAAATTGCAAAAAATTCCAATTAATTTAAGAAGTTACTTATTTTTGGTGAGGTTTTGATTTACAAAATATATTTTTCTTCATCTTTTAAATCTTTCTGGGCACTTGTAAGACGATCAGACGTTCTAGCTAACGATAAGACGACATCATTTCTACTATCGCATTTCTCCGCCTTGTTATATAACCCATCGGTAGCCAAAAACCGCCCGAATTATTCAACACACTAACTGACGAATACAATAGGATATATATTTGTCTAGTTTTACAAAAATTGTATTCTTCCCGCTTTTAAAAAAAAAGATGACCCCATATAAGCGAGCAATTATAGAGGAATATCGTGTTTAAACGCCCTTACGAAAGTATTCACATCAGTTATACTGGAGCGGCTCACCACATGGGCGAATGAGAGCAATGAGAACAAAGCGAATTTCAATCCGGCTTTAGAAGTGGTTACTCAACGGTGGATAGTGTATTCTCACTAACAGCAATAGCAAAGTTCTATCTTGAACGAAATCAAAAGATGTATCTGTGCTTCGTCGACTTCATCATCACGAAATCATCTCTCCCACAAAGTTGTAGATAGATAATTTGCACCTTCTGAAGAAATTTAGTAATCAGTATTATTTTATCGATTTATAAAGATCGGATAAACAATGGTCAAGTTATAAGAAAATCAAACAATTATGATTGGCAGCACTGGCCGCAAGGGCGATGGCCAGCACTTCACTTACTTTATGGCTTTTTTGCCACTTTATGTGACTTCTAACCTACAGAGTAAGTTATAGTCAGACTTGACCGACTTTGGATTTTGTTTTTAATACTTCTAAGTTAATTGGTTCCAGAAAGTCCCACAGGAATATATATTTTAATCAGGGAATCAAACCGAAACGAATTTCGGTTCCGGTTCTGGTACGTACCGAAACTAACGTTTCGGTAAAAGGTTCTGTTTTGGTTCTGCTACTGTTTCGGTATTCGGTTCCGGCTCCGGTACCCTTTTATTTCGGTATCGTACCGGTACGTACCGGTATGGACCGGTAAAACTAACAGAAATTTTAAAACTTAAGTTTAATCAAAGTGGGTAAGCAACAGTACACATGTATGAGTACATAAATTATCCATTTACTTTAAACTACTTTAAAATTAGTTACAAAGAAAGTAAATTAATGATTACTTCTTAGAAGCATGATAGCGGTCAATGTATTTCCGTCCATCTGATTTCTAGCGGCGGAAAATAAATGTTCTACGCAGCAAGAATAACTTTTGATAATTCATACAATTCCGGAAACTTTGTCGAGTTTTCTGACCACCATTTAAGTACATTATCTTTATTTTGTAAACGTTTTTAGCTCAGGAAAACCTTGATCAGGCATCATACGTTATACTGTCTTGTGAAAATAATAAACTATTTGTATTGTCCTGATTCTTTTCTTAGAAATTCACATATAAATCGACTTCATCTTCACTTTCAGACAAATTGGTTGGGTCAGAGATGCTTTCCTCATTTAGTTTCAATTGAACAGAAGTGGATAAAATTCTTGAAAATATAAATATCAGTCGAAGCAGTTACACATGTACTTTTCTGTTCAGAGGTTAGCCTGATATTATAACGAGGGTCTAAGAAATACCACATAGGAATGCATTATTTTCAAAGAGATTCGCGATTTTGTATTTCACTGAACAAAAGTTTTGCTAAGCCAGAATCTTTTTTTATTTGAAAATAACAATTCAGCCAAATTGCGTAAAAATCCGCCAAATCTAACTGCTAGTTTTGCAGTCTAGTGGTTGCACTCAGAACCGAAACCGTACCGGTACAACGTTTAGGTTCTTTTCGGTCTTTTCGGTTCTAAAAATATCGGTTCTCGGATACCGGTATACAAAAAATTAAGAATATCGGTTCCGGTTCCGGTACCGGTTCTGAGTTTCAATCGGTTCTTTTCGGTATACGGTTCCGGTTCCGGTTTGATTCCCTGATTTTAATGGTTAAAAAAGCTGTCAGCACGAGGTCTCTTCTTCTACTATCAATAGGAAAAATAGAGGCAAGCTAACTTCGGCTCGACCGAAGTTTATATACCCTTGGAGCTTGATATGTGCCTGACAGTTTGTATGGCAGCTATACTATATAGTAGTCCGATTTCGAAAAATTTTGTTGAAATTATGTAAAATCATTGAAAACTTATAAATACGAGCGTTGGGAGCGATAACATTGAAAACAAAAAAGTTTTTCTCACTAAGACTTTTTTTCAGACCTAACTTTTGTATGGCAGCTATACTATATAGTTGTCCGATTTTGACATGGCTTGGTAAAATTATGTGAAATCATTAAAAACTTATAAATACGAGCGTTGGGAGCGATAGCATTGAAAACAAAAAAGTTTTTCTCACTAAAACTTGTTTTTCAACCGATTGTTCCTATGGCAGCTATATGCTATAGTCATCCGATCCGGCCGGTTCCGACAAATGTGCAGCGTATTTGTACTAAAAGACTTCGTGCAAAGTTTGGTTAAGATAGCTTTAAAACTGACGGAGGAGATAGCATAGAAACAGACGGACAGACTGACAGACGGACATGGCTATATCAACTCAGCTCGTCATGCTGATCAAGAATATATATACTTTATGTGGTCGGAGATGCTTCCTTCTATGCGTTACAAACATCCGGACAATTTTAATATACCCTCTCCAAGGGTATAAAAAAAATAATGGTTATAGATATTTGATATGGGGGACGGATACCTCTCCGGTATTTCTTTTCAACATGATTTGATTCCTCTTTTCTTCTTTTTTTATACCCTCGAAATATCAGGGATTGAATGCGACTTAATCTGTCGTTACATCATGCACACACGCCACTGTTCGCCCTTTTTCTTGACTAAGACTCTTGGACGTTTCGATGTCCCTTGCTTTCAGTAAATCATCCATTTGGGCAACGATTACCCGTTGATTTAGCGGCATATTGTCCCTCATCGCGATCCGATGTTCCGCTATATTCGATGCTTCGACCGGTTATAGGTCGTTGGCCAAGAGGCCCTTTTCCTCCTCGTCCTCACTTTCAGGGCTCTTGGTACGCAGAGCACGTGCTAAGACTACTTCTGGTGACCCCTCTGGTGATTCCTTAGCTTTTGGTTTCCCTCGCTCTTCTAGCTGAGGGAGCTTTCATAACTGGCGCGTTCGTTACCTCACTCCTCGTCTTATTAACGAACAACAAAGACGTAAGTTTTCTTACTGGCTAATTTCACTTATCAGACTTCATCTTTAGTTCCTTCTTCCTCTTTTCTTTGGTTTTTTTTTTCATTTAAGCTGTATCATTATTGCCAAGGCTGCAAACCGGTTCGGTTCGGGTTTTTCGGGTTCGCCTAACCGGACCATGAACCGAACCCCTAATAATTTTGACCCCTCGAACCTGAACCCGAACCGGTCCACTTTGTCGAAAAATTATGTTCGGTTCAAAAAAAAAGTAGTTTTTCAAACTAATCACACAGAGACATCCGAAATTTCTTGTGTTCTGACTGCTTTCATTCTAGAAGTTGCTCAATCCTATGTCAGATTTATACTATCGCCATCGATAATGAAGCGAAAATAGTTGGAGCAGAACTTTTGAATGACAACTGCAGAGCTTAAAAGAAATGCCATTATGAAGAAGGTAATGTTTATGAAGGTTGCTATGTCAAGCAAATGCATTTCTTGACCATGAACCAGTTACCTCAATAGATTCTCTAGAGGAGGAATTCCCTTCAAGAATACCTGAATAAATTTAGCAACTGGGTCGCTAGATAGAACATTGCCATAAACACGGACTAGTGTGCTTCGGTGACTCATTCCACCCGTCATGACACCTGCCCAATTCTACGTATTGTTGCACCGTCAGCTAATGGAGCATAAAGCAGTCCATAAATACCTTGGGATGACACTGAAGAGAGGCCTGACTATGGGACACCATATCAAGGCTATAGCTCAGGCAGTGGCTGCCAAAGCAAGTCTGATGGGGTGGCTCCAGAACTCTAAGAACAAGCTGTCATTCAAAAATAAAGTCATAATTTGCAAGGCAATTCTGGCTCCGTTATAGAGATACGGCCTATAAATTTATGGAATCGCCGCGAAGAGACACCTGACAAAGATTAGAGAGGTCCAGGCAAAAATCCTTAGGCGCATTACGGTAGCTGAATGGTACCTGAGAACCAGGGATATTGAAATTCTCAGTGCCTTTTCAACACTCAGGAACTGGTCCGCGAACCGAACCTTGAACTTTACAACGGGTTCGAACCGCCGGACCGAACTTTGTGCAAAATTTTAGAGGTTTGCAGCCTTGATTATTGTTGCTTTTTTCCTACCTTGAAATCTCTTACCTTCTTTCTGAACTCTCCTTTCATTTTCCCTTTCTCATTTCCTCTTTCATTCCTAACCCCTTCTTTCTTTCTTTCTTATTTTCTCTCTTCTGGCAAAATTAATAAAAAGTAGGTCTCAGCATTCCCAAAGCTTATATTTATTGTATAATTAATAATTGTAAAAATGAAAAAAAAAAAAATTTTAAATAGTTTACAATTTGCGTTCGATTAAGTGAGACCAGACTTTTTGTACAGGTTTTGTGAGTG
Source organism: Lordiphosa clarofinis (assembly GCA_018904275.1). NCBI lineage: Eukaryota > Metazoa > Arthropoda > Insecta > Diptera > Drosophilidae > Lordiphosa > Lordiphosa clarofinis. Next base: position 2,891,997 of record JAEIGQ010000020.1, read on the forward strand.
TGACCATACACTTTTTGTTGTAGCTTCTAGCAAATTTTCCATTTGCCAACTATAATCCTTATCTTTGGCTTGGGGTTTATCCACCTTTTTTGTGCAACTGAACTCTGCTCTGGCGACATTGCTTAACGACGAGTTCTAGTGCTTAGTTAAGGCCTATGCATAGTGTGTGTACTCAAACACGCGCTAATATCGCCACAATTGACAGTCAACACTCGCACAATGGGAGCAAAAATTGTATATTTTCTTATTTCGTGCTTGTATTTACTATTTGTTAGGCGCTAATTGAATGGAGACTCCACTTGGCACGAATGCAGTTGTGGCAAAAGGGGAATCAACTGGTTCAGCACAAGACTTTTATTATTAATTGCAAAGTGTCGCCTTTTTGTTAATTTGTTCTTATTTTCTTATTCGTTTTATTTATTTTTTTTTGAGCGACAATGCGAAATTTGTGAAAGCGCCAAGTACGGGCAATTATTTAGTCGTTGCACTTGTCGATCGAAATGGGAATGAGGAATGAAGACTGGAGGTAAGTAAGTGAGTCGACGACCCTATCTACAATATATGTATGTGTGTGTGTGCAATAATACTTACAAGTTTTATGTTGTTATTATTGTATTATTTTTATTGCCTTAGGTCAACCGAATTGAGGCATGCTCTGATTTAAGTGAATAAGTTTTTATATATATTTTGGAAAGCGAGGGTGGTGTAAACAGTATTGGGGATAGTGTTTCTGTAAGCAGTTTGAACATAATGCAGTTTATGTTGAAACCCTAGGCCAAATAGCAGTCCACTTTCCGCCCAACTTCAATTAAGGTAAACTTCGGACTGAACGGGCTAAAATAGTGACTTGTACTTACCAAGCCTTTAGCCTGGTGCCAAAATAGATTTAAATGGAAATACCATTTATATACCTGTTACTTGTAGAATAAAAATGTAGACTCTCCCTAACTCTCACAGCTGTCAAATTTCTCAAATCTCTAAAAATATCATAATAGTCGGACAATTAATTGTTAACGTTAATGTTAATTCAATGTTAATTAACATAAGGGAAGGCAATTAACCATTTCTCTCCTTAAGTAACGGTTATATAGAAGTCGGGCAGGGTCGTCTTTAACTTACGAAGAAGAAAATTTATCGTAAAGTCGTAAGGGATTGATTTGCAGAAAGAAACAAAGATTTTGGTTTGATTCTTCGATCGCCAAAACATGTTTGCTATAATTTATTTTAACCATAACAATAACAAAGAAGAAGAAAGTAGTTGTAATTACATGTTTAATTACGAAATAGTTGTTTTTACATTTCTAATTACCTTGGGTTCAGGCTCGAAAGTATTTGAATTTGGAAGGGTTCGGTTTATGACCAACCCGTTTAGTTCTGATTTTGATAACAAAATGAAATTAAATATAGAATTTCTACTCTTACACCAATTTACGCTAACTAATCTTGTCTGAGGTTAGTGCCTCAGTTGATCTCGTGTTATATTCAGCGTTCCACATTTTGTTGTTGTTGATATTATCGCCTCAGTGAACTTTTAATTAATTTGTATGTGGGGCCGAGTGTGTTTTTTTTATTTTTATGTGAGTCTTCTTTTTTTTTTTTTTTGTGTTGAACTGCGCCCTTTTATGACCATTCGCCTGATGCTTGTTGTGGTTGCTTTTATGTAGTAGGTACTTGAATTTATTTAAATTGATTTGACTGCTTTTTATTTATTTTTGGTACGATTAGTGAGTCAGACCAAGCACAAATATAGCAAAACGCATTTGGAATTGCGGCTGGGGGTTTTAGTAGGTGGAGGAGAAGGAGGAGGATAGACACTGCCACCGCTTACATACTTAGATGAATGATTCATTTGGTCAGAGTCAGAACAGCTGGCGGCAAGGCATTGCCTTAAATTGTAAACTGTAAACAACAACAAAACAAAATAAATTTGGCAATTTTTGTCGGATTAGTTGATAATGTTCGAAAACATCTGGGGGTATTTGACATAGTTGCTAACTGAATCGACTTCGAATTGTGTTTATACACAAAGAGAATAAAATCTATTTATATTTGAATTCTTTAACTAAATTTCTAATTTGTCACTAAGAACTTGGAATGAAGTTCACATGATTGAGGAAATTTAAGAATTTTATACGGTCCATTTGGAAACTCTCGATAAAAACATTTTAGATGGTCTTTCACTATGTTATTAATGGTAAAATATGATTGGACTACGCTCAGGTAAGTAGCTGCTGAAGGTGACGTCTAAGTTCAAAATTTCCACATTAGGCCCAAATCTCTCAAAAGTTAAGGTTAGGTAAAAGCTGGACAAGTTTTATGCTTGAAGTGAACTGAGATTAAGTGTGAAGGCAGCCTAAGTACATTATTGGCTTCTTAACCGAGATCGATAAGCTGCTATTACTGCAATACCATACTCTGTCAAATATACCAAACGAATCAGCAGAGATTTTTTGTATTATTTTTTAATGTTAGATGAGGAATCAAAGTGAATGTTCGAAAAGTCCGAGAGAGGAATACTTTTCCGGGGATCAGAGTAGTAAAGTAATTAGGCCCTTTCCTGTACGCTCTTGACACTTTCAATTCCATTTTCATTGCGTGGATGGTCACAATTGTTTTCAATTTAACAGTGACTGATCAGTGAGTAAACAGTGACTAAACTGTGTCCAGACAGTGATTGAAAAGTGACTAAACAGTGACTGAACAGTGATTGAAAAGTGACTAAACAGTGACTAATCAGTGACTTGACTGTGACTAAACAGTGACTAATCAGCGACTCAACAGTGACTAAACAGTGGCAAATCGGTGACTAAACTGTGTCCAGACAGTGATTGAAAAGTGACTAAACAGTGACTTGACTGTAACTAAACAGTGACCAAACAGTGACTAAACTGTGTCTAAGCAGTGATTGAAAAGTGACTAATCCGTGGCTTGACAGTGACTAAACAGTGACTGATCAGCGTCTAAACAGTGACTCAACAGTGACCAAACAGTGGCTAATCGGTGACTAAACTGTGTCCAGACAGTGATTGAAAAGTGACTAAACAGTGACTTGACTGTAACTAAACAGTGACCAAACAGTGACTGAACAGTCACCAAACAGTGACTAAACTGTGTCTAAGCAGTGATTGAAAAGTGACTAATCCGTGGCTTGACAGTGACTAAACAGTGACTGATCAGCGTCTAAACAGTGACTCAACAGTGACCAAACAGTGGCTAATCGGTGACTAAACTGTGACTAAACTGTGTCCAGACAGTGATTGAAAAGTGACTAAACAGTGACTTGACTGTAACTATACAGTGACCAAACAGTGACTGAACAGTCACCTAAACAGTGACTGTAACTAAACAGTGACTTAACAGTGACTGAACAGTGATTGAACAGTCACCAAACAGTGACTAAACTCTGTCTAAGCAGTGAATGAAAAGTGACTAAACAGTGACTAATCAGTGACTTGACTATGACTAAACAGCGACTAAACAGTGACTCAACAGTGACTCAACAGTGACTAAACAGTGACTTAAATATGTTGCTCAGTTGTTGACAAACTCAGCCTGAGTTACGTAAATTCAGCTAACCTTAGGTCAGTTTGACTAACCCTACATTGAGAAATCGCTCCTAACAAATACATTTTCCATTTCAAAAAGAAATTAAGTAAGAAATGTGGTTGCCCAGAGGTTAAAAATTCTATCATACTTAACTTAATTTCGTCAATAAATTCATATTCTCTTATCGTTTTTCAACTTTCTGAAACAGGAGCAAGCTGTTGAAAAACTGAATACAGATTTAGAATTTTTTCTTATAGAAGAAGAACAAGTAGGTCACATTAAATTCTTTCAAATAAATGTGTTAATCAGGGATTAAGTGTTTATTCAGAAGGAGGCAGTAGAATCAAAGTGTCTATGCCAAATTTGTTGTTGAATTCACACTTTTTATACAATTAATCTGACATGACTTTTAGTTGCAAAAAAATTGGTTACCTTACATTTTAATAAAACAACTCCAGTGTCAGTGCCAGTTCCAAGCTGATGTTGATGAAGTTGATGCTGCTGCTGCTGCTGATGATGATGATGATGATGTTCCAGGGCAGATTTAATCAATTGAAAGGCCATTACAAAACTTAAGTATTTTGTGTTTTTGAGTGAGAGCGAGACATTTAGTTAACTGATAAGTTGATTTATTTTTAAATCAAGCCTCCTCCCCCTAAATCCAATTCTTTCACATTTTCCACTTGCACACACACACACACACAAACATAAAAATAATAACAATATTATTGTAATAATAAACGATTAAGAGCGTAAGGCAAACATGCGGCGACCACGACAAGATCGATTCTACTGAATCCACCATCCATCCGACGAATGTGAATGGAGCCCCCCAAAAAACGAGCAGCGGCAGCAGCAGCGCACAACTCACACGATACGAAAACGAGAGACAGCCAGGCAGCCGGGCAGCCAAAGTCATCGGAGCATGTGCCACAAAATCATGGATATGGATGTGGTTGATAAAAAATGAAAACGAGCTGCGACTGTGTGTGGGTGGGGGGCTCTGTGGGTCTCCAGGGGGGGAGCGATAAGTCTTTATACCAAAAGTAGGCAACAAATAAGGGCAAGCTTCAGTTAGCTAGTGGCGCCCTCTTTGGTAGATTAAGCTTAAAGCTTTAAAAGCTTGCGTATGAAAAGCTAACCTCAAAGCTTTAAAGCTTACAAAGCTTTGTGACATTCGCCTTAAGCTTGTTTCACACAAGCAAATTAGTTTGTCGAAGAAGAAGAAATGCTTGGGCAAACCGATTTGAAAGTCACGTTTCGAAAAGTTTGCCTTCTGTCTGTGACACACATTTTTGTCGCAAACAAAATTTGCAAGCCAAATTTAATGCAAACTCCCGAAGTTTCGACAAATTTAATAGCAAATTTATTTGGCTAGACCTACTAAGTTCGACACAAACTAGAAAATCTGCAGCCTGACAGTTTGTGTACGATCGATATCACATCTTCTACATAGAGCTATCTGTCACATAAACTAACAAATTTGTCAATCAAGCTGTCAATTTACTATGCCATTTCTAAGTATTATAAAAATATTATAGTATGAGAAATGGACCCTAAATTATAATCTTATCTGACACATACCAGCTATCTAGAAGACAGAAATCAACCCTTAATGGGAGTACAAAATCAATAGGGCCAATCTCAAGTTATATGTAGACAATTATTTTTGGGACTAAGACGTGACTTACACGGCAAGGCAAGACTTCCTGAAGTTTTTCAAAAGTCCTCAAGTCCAAAAAGTCGGTCCCCCGTTGGTCTGTGTCAGAAAACGACCGCTTTCGTGAGAGATACCTACACAATCCTTAACTACTCTCTCTGAATCTATTTGGTTGTGAGAGGAGTGAGTTACATTATGAGTATTTTTTTCCACTTCGCTCTGTCACGGGCCTTTTGGCAAAATTCACGCATTGAAAAGTTATTCTCTGCATATATACACACCGATGTACGCTGACAGGCTAACATGAATGTATTCCAGTGTCCGGCACCGTTCAATGTTCTATGTATAGAAGTAGCGACGTCCATCCTCTGTAGCAGCGGCGTCGATACACATACACTAGACGAGCGTACACTGCTCTCTTTTGCACTAACAAACATGTGCTAACTGAGAGCGCTCTCGCGTGTCTGAACGCACACATGCAAAGGCAAAATAAGCATGTGTCGAACTCTGTCAAGCGACTGACACTTTCTTACTCTCTCGATGTTAGCTTCGGCAAGCGTTCGGGTCATGTACGTGTGAATAGCGAAATGTTGTCGCCAGTGTTGCCAAATCAGCTTTTTCCCGTCATTTCTGGCCTTAAAACCGTATTGCGGGAAAAAATTACAAAATGCGGGAAGCGGGAATTCTGGCTTTTTTAAAAGGATTTCGGCTTCTTTTTAGATTTATTTTTGTTTTGGAGAAAACCAATAGTTTTTCACCCTTGTCAGTCATTTATCGACAACAATTAACACTTGCCATATGCCACGATAAACGGCTTCGAAAGACTTGGCTTAGGAAGTATAAATCTGATACTTCTCGAATAATCTCGTGCAGTTCTTGAAAAGGAACAATAAGATTCAATTCTATTGAAAATGCCACAAATCAACGAGATTTTTTAAATCAATGAAATGCTGAAAGATCTTTTGATTGCTATCAATTTTCTATAAGTTATTCCATTAGATACCAATAAAAAAATACTACATGTGAACTATTTGGAGAAATTGGCTTTCAAAAATTTATATTATATTAAAGATATGAGTTTGAAAAGCAGATTTAAATACTTCAGATGGATGGAGTATTGGAGAAATCTAGTTGAGCATGTGCTGCAAAAATTTTATAGTTGATCTTATAAAACAACAGAAGCTGAAGTTAATTTTTTTAATTTATTTAAGTTGTCTTCTGCTGATCTGATTCTCGGATTTTCATAAAGTGCATTGTATTAAGACATTTAAATTATTTCAGGTTGCCTGAAAATCATAGAATTCTTCAAAAAAATTACATATTTTCAGTTCACTACATTTTACAACCAAATAAAAAGTTTTTTCCCATTTTGGAAGAATTTTCCGATATTAGGAAAATATAGGGTTAATAATATTATTTATTTTAAGGAAATGGAAGAATAACGAACAAACTATAAGGTTTTTGAGTGAAGTAATCGCTTTCAATCAAAGATATTTTGAGGTAGCCTCGTTTGCGATTCAGAGTTTGTCCTTGCCATGGTTTAACGCTAAAGTTGAGCGTGCCTAAAGATACTACGTTTTATTAGGTCCCCTCTAGTTACCTTAAGCAAATAGGTGCAACTGAGGCCTACGGCAAGGACAAGGATGAGGAACTTCAGCACTCTGATGATATATTTAACATATTTTGTATAAATAATTACATTAGAGACAAGAAAACGATGCGCTTTTTTTTACGCTTTTTTGTCGAAAAATACACAGCTTTTTTTTCCCTCCGACCCGCTGAAAACAGATTTTTTTACTCGGCAAAAGTTGGCCACACTGGTTGTCTCCCCGGGATGGAACCGAGGGCCAACGCTGGCTTATGCTAAACTTTGGCGCTCTCTTGAGAATGCAACCTTTTCAACTAACATTTTTACAGTTCGATCTGCGAAAAGCACGCATTTTATGACAGATTGAGTGAACTGCGCTCGGTATGGGTTTGTTCTCGGACCGAACGCAGCCACTGAAAAGTGAGCCAAGTTCCAGCACACATTCGGTTGAGGAAAGCCCTAGAGAGATTTGTATTTGTTTTTATTTATTTTAATGTATTTAATGAGTCACTGTTTAGTCACTGTTAACCCACTGATAAGTCACCGTGTGGTCACGTGACGCTGATATCAAATTTAACTCATACTTAAATCCTCCGTACAGAAATTAAAAATGTTTCACATCAAGAACATGTAAAAAGCACACAAAATGGCCAAACAGCTAAATTTTCAGAGAGAGTTTGTCACTAAAATTTTCGAAACTTTTTTGGGATCTAGTCACACGTATTATGTTACAAAACAAAACAGAGTAAAGTTAAAACGAAATAATCTGAGTAAGTTTGTGCCAAAAAGAAGTAGGAGTAGAAATATATAAGCCGATGTTCACGAAATGTTCACAGTAAAGAGTCATAGGCTACATCTTAAATCTTTGAGCCGGTTCGGCTCGGTTAGCCGTTTCGGGAGCGGTTAAAAACGGTTAAGAAGTGGTTCGGAGCCATGTTTCAGAAGTCATTCAAGGTATGAATTTTAATTCTGATCTGTAGGTTGATTATATGAAATTGTATATTTTAGTGGATCAGGACCTGTATTGATTCGGTTCAAAAGTATTATTGTTTAAGAAGTTATTTAGGCTATGAACCTAAAATCGGAGTTGGTAATTTTACTTGATGAAGACCCCGCCCCGGGCGGCAAATTTTTAGGGGCGGCAATTTTTGAGGGCTGTGAGTTTCAGGGGCGGGAAGTTTTTGAGGCGGCAAATTTTAGGGACAGCAAATTTCAGGGGCGGTAAATAATTACAAAATGTATATTGATTATTCTCTTAAATTAAGAAATAGTGGTATTTCTGAAAGTGATTTAGACTTTGCTCATTTCAATATGGAGAACGTTGCAAGATTCTGCACTTCAAGATCTAGTAATATAAGAAATATTCATTGAATGCATTTTTAAAAGCTTACGAATCAGTATAAAGGGATTAAAGAGCAGAGGTCTACCATAGACAGAGTCAAACATGCTGCTATATTGATTATGTTCTCAAGGGAGTATGCAGGAGGGTGCAGATTTGTAGTATGCCTTGAAAAGTTCTTATGAAACAAAAGTTGTGTCAACTGAACAATAATTAAAAAAAAATTGTTTTTATCAAAAAAAATAACCACAATTTCCATATTAAAGTCCAAAAATTTCATTCCAATGAGCAAAATCAGAAAGTTGTTTTCAAATATACTTTGTAATCAATACAGAATGAGTTCTTTAACAGTTTGTTACATGGACTAAAAAAAACAATGTATAGTGTTAATTATAAAAGAATAATTATTTCAAGAATAAATATTTTCACATTAATTCATCATAGTTCGCGGAGCTTACAATTCTATACTGCCATTGAGTTATGTTTCCAAAAAACGTAGTCCAACTCGTCCAATTATATCAGCCTCCAGTAAAAACCTCTGCAGGCACCTTACAAGGAACGTTTTTTTGGAGTAAAAAACTAATTTCGAAACGCATTTGCCATCAAACTAGAAAGCCATGTTCGACCTCAAAACAATTTTTTTTCGGCCCATCGAAGTCAATTTGTATTTAAATTTTGGTTAAGAAGATCCGTTTCCGCGGATTTTGCGAAAAAATTTTCGCCTGCGGCGCACCTACATTATACATCCCCAAGAATTTTTTCCAATAATGATAGCAACTTTTGCAAAATAATACTCCCCTCACAATTAAGGCCTTCGTCATTCCCAATCAAAATCCAGCGTACGTCCCTTTATGTTACAGAGAAGTTTTTGATGGAAAGAATTAGAAAAACTTAATTGTAATTATAGAAAAAAGGTTAAAATTTAGGACTATTCAAGGGGGACGGGGGCGGCAAAGTCGACTTCCGCCCCGGGCGGCATAACTACACGGTACGCCACTGATTCAGCTTCTAGAAGGGGAGCTAGTCACTCGCACCATACATGCGTTTTATTCAACAACATTTTAACACACGTCAATTCAACACAAAACAAAATAATTAATTTATTACTAAATTTAAATTTGGTTTGAATTGCATTGACGAAGTGTTAAATTGTTGTGTTAGGTGATATGACTTACGACGTGTGTTGACTTTTTTGTGAAGACTTTGTTCTGTGTTGAATTGGCGTGTTGAAATTGTTTTGCGTTGAATACACTTTACTGTGTTTTGCACACTTTAATCTTCAATTTTGCTTCCTATCTACAGTTTAATAGTTATTCTTCTCTTTTCGCTTATAAAACATAGAATGGGAACGTTTTCAAGATCTGTGCTTTAAGATCTACTCAAAACAGCTGGCGGTTTGCTTGTTTTTTTTAAGTGAGTTTTTTTTGGGTGATATCGAATTACTTCGAGAGATCTAAAAGCTTCTCTAAGATTCCTCCAAAGTTTCGGGAAATCGCGACTATGATTTTTATACCCGTTACTCGTAGAGTAAAAAGGGTATACTAAAGTCGTGCAAATGTATGTAACAGGCTGAAGGAATCATTTCCGACCCTATAAAGTATATATATTCTTGATCAGCATCAACAGCCGAGTCGATATAGCCATGTCCGTCTGACCGTCTGTCCGTCCGTCCGTCCGTCCGTATGAACAAACAGACCTCAGAGATGGTAAGAGATAGAGGTTTGACATGTGTGGGACAAATGCTTCTTATACTTGCAGGCAGATCAAGTTTACTTTCAATTTTTGCCACGCCCCCGTCCCGCCCCCGAAATTCGGAAAAAACGTTATATCTCCTACAGTTTTGAAGATAGATGATTCGTACCTTCTAGAGATAGTTAGTAATTAGCAAAATGTATCGATTTGCTGAAGAAATGATAAAGATCGGATAAGCGGTTCTCAAGTTATGAGCAAAAAAGTAAATCACCCTCCACCTACCCCCTCCCACCCATTCACAACTATTACCACACAATCTTAAAGAGAGAGAAAGAAAGAAAGAGATAGAAAGAGAGAGAGAGAGAGACTTAGAGATGAGCGCAGCACCAGCATTGCATTCAGCTTCTACTCCAGGTACAGAGTATGTTATAGTCGGGCTTGACCGACTTTCTCACTTGTTTTACTTTGGATATAATCGAATGGATTGACCAATTATGATAAATTCCCAATTAAAAAGATGTTGTGGTCTACCAACCTCAACCAAATTAAACATGACCAAAGTCAGGAAAAAATCTATCTAAAACTTGGTTGGAAATCATTTCAATCTCCAAACCTCAGCCCACCTTTTGTTTAGTCCTGGCAAACTTAATTAGAGTTTAATTGAAAATGTTTGTGCCAGATTAACAATGCATGATGGGAATGGGAGGAGGGCAAAAGTTGATGCCCCCTGCTTACCTGTGAGACCCGCATCATTGATGCTCGATGTGGAGGTGGAGAAGCCCGGCAATTTGCGCCAACCCTTTCGATTCCAGAAGCTGCGCGCCTTTGACTCCACCCGATGATGATGATGATGATGGTTGGCTGCAACGGCTGGTCCGGGATCTTCGGCCGCCCGTATCCGGGCACAGCTCAATATGCGACGACCGCAAGAGGCACGAGTCAAAAATCCACTGGCCGGCTCATCGTACACCGCCGCCCGTTGAAAGGAACGACAACTGGTCTGGGTGGGTATTTGGCGGGCGCACTTGATGTGCTGCGTCTTGGACAGGCGCAGGCTGCCTATATAGCTGGCTCCGCTGCTGCCACTGAAACCGCTGTCCAGATCGGCCGCCGCCGCCGGCCCCTTGAACGTGGCCAGCAAGTCGTCCACGGTATCACAGATATTGTCCGCCGACGAGGAGTTCATGCGACCCAGCATGACGGCAGTGGTCGGCGGTTGTCCACTCGAGGCGGTCACACTTATGGAGGGTTGGTTTGCCAGCGGCGGCGTCACCTGTTTGGGTGGGCTCTCGGGCATGAGCATGGCCTCCACACTCAGATTAAGTTCGCCCAGAATTTTGTGGTGTCGATTTTGTACGCGACGCAGCTCCTCCTCCACCAGCGTCTGATTAAGGGAGCCAGCCGAGTGGGAGCCCACAGTGCTGCGCAGCTGAGGCTTGGCTTTGCCCGCCGAGCCTTGCTGCAGGGCTGCTGCATTGATTTCCTCGTAGAAGTTCTCCGTGTTCGTTGAGGTTTTCGTGAGAATCTTCTTGTGGTAACGCGTCTGGTATGACTGCAGGGTGGCGCTGGAGACCAGCTGCTTGTTCTTCTTGCCCTTGGAGAGGAGGGCGCGTATGGAGTTGGGTGGCGGAGGTCCCGTATTGGCGGAGGTATTTGTACTCGTGGTTTTGGCCGGGGCCTCCGGCTTTGGCACATTGGAGTGACGCATGGCTGCTCCTGGTTCATAATAGGCATACGAGTAATCATGATGCTTGTGGGTTCCCTGTCCCGTACCCGTGCCCGTGCCCGTTGCCTCTGCCGGCTCATTGCATATCTCTATGGCATCGGGATCTGGATCGGGATAGCGTGGCAACAACTGTCGCCTCGGCGGTGGCGGATAATCTGGTGGCGGTGGAAACTTGAGGCCATGTATGCCCTCCAGTTGCTGTTGCTGCTGCAGCTGAAGCTTCTTCAGGCGCTGCAATTGCGTCTGCTGTTGCGTATAATAGTTCTGATTGGCTGCCGTCAACTGCTGGGACAGCTTTGTGTGATGCACCAGTACTTTGCTGCTGGCATGACCTCCTACTCCGCCACCTACCCCTCCTCCTGCTACCGTTGTGCCCGTCGTTGTCGCCGTCGCCGGCGTGTGAGGTGTGGTGGCTGCTGCAGTTGAACTGCTGCTGTGATTGCGTCTGCTGCCCAGGCCCAGGCTCTCCATGGCACATGTTGATCCAACACCTGCCTACGGTGACTGGTGCTGTAATTGTACGGAGAGAGAGAGAGAGAGAGGGGGAGAGGTGCGATTAGCTAAACAATTTTCGTAGGGAGAAAAACTTCCTGGAACGCGGCATACTCCACACGCTCCAAGGGGCAAACGTAAAAAAAGTGCCTGTCCCCATGGAGATTAATTGCTATTAATTAAGTCAAAGGTTTTTCATACAAATGTGCCGCCGGGGCCTAAGTGGAAAATGCAGGAATGCCCGGGTTAGGTACAGTTTGGCGATGACTTTAATAGGAAAATAAAGAAAGAAAACATTTTGTCAACATCTTTACCATAACTAACCGACTTAACCGCACCAAACTGCAACCAGTTTAAAAATTTTCATTTCTTCTTTAAGAATCGGTATCCGAGAATAGTTTTCTTGGATCCGAAAGTTTCGATTGACAATTGATAACTGAAATGTTAAATCTTGAGTCCACATCATCCACTCTGCTAAATCCTTAAAAAACACAGTGCTTAAAATCCTTTTCGCATGTCTTCTTGATGTCATGAAACTCTGAGTAATGATTGACATAAGCAAACTTCATGAGGTGGTGTATAGTATAGGGTTCTATCATTAGCAGACGTCTTTAATAAAATAAAATACTAAAATTATATTTCGATGATATCAAATTGATATTAATTTGTATCAGGTTTATACTTTTGTGTGTCAATTTTTATACACTTGAAAAGTGTATTATAATTTTGCCCAGAAGTTTGCAACGCATAGAAGGAATCATCTCCGACCACATAAAGTATATATATTCTTGATCAGCGTGACGAGCTGAGTCGGTTAAGCTTTGTCCGTCCGTCTGTCCGTCCGTCCGTCTGTCCGCCTGTCTGTTTCTACGCAAACTAGTCTCTCAGTTTTGAAGCTAGCGAGCTGAAATTTTGCACAGAGTCTTCTTTTGTCTGCACGCAGCTAATATGTCGGAACCGACCGGATCGGATGGCTACTTCTTGTAGCTGCCATACAAATGATCGGTCGAAAAATGGATTTTAATGAGAAAAACTGGTTTTTTCTCAATATTACCGCTCTCAATCACGGTCATGGGCAATATTAAATGTTTTTAAGCTGATCTGCGAAGTTTGGTCGAAGTCGCTAACCGTTGAGACAAGCTATTTCAAGTGTATAAAAACTTCGGCACGGACGAAGTTAGCCTTGCCTTTCTCGTTTAGTATCAACTTGATACTAGGTCTTATCCATTTGATATTTCAATTATCAAACTTTTAGTTTCATTTTGATGCTAACTTTTATCAATTTAATATTTTTATACTCTGTACCAAAGGTAGTTAATAAACGAGAGCGTAAGTTAAAGTCGGCTTCAACCGACTTCGATATACCCGTTACTCATGAAAAAACATGTTTAACAGTGTTCCTGCGTTCCCTCGGGTGACCATCCGAAAAGGATGCAACTTTTTTTTATGGTGGGAGGGGGGTAGCGGGGTGCTTGGCTCACCTTTTTGCTCATAACTTAAGAACCGTTCATTCGATCTTTATCGTTTCTTCGGCAAATCGTTTCATTTTACTAATTACTAACTATCTTAAGAAGGTACGAATCGTCTATCTTCAAAAATGTAGAAGATACAACGTTTTTTAAATTGCGGGGGCGGGAGGGGGCGTGGCCAAAATTTGAAATAAACTTGATCTGCGTGCAGATAAAAGCTGCATTTGTCCCATACATGTCAAACTTCTATCTCTTACCATCTTTGAGATCTAGGTGTTCATACAGACAGACGGACAGACGCACACTGGTCCCAAATCCCAAAAAGCTGGCCAAAAAACGAAAAAAAAAGTTTTTTTATAGACTTTTAATGATTGGAATAGTTGTAGTGGTACATCTAGTTTTTATTCTGACCGTTAATAAGGAGAGAGTGTCCACACCTGGCTCAGGTTTGAAGTTCGTTCGTGAGCGTCAAGCATGCCTCATCGTTTATTCGTCATGCGTCGAAAATAACACAACGCTTAGAAGCATATAGATTCGCGAATAATTAACCGATTTGGATTCTGAAAAATGGATTCTACTCTAGAAAGTAAGTACAATTTAAACGTATTGCTCAAAATTATTATTAATTATGCATGACTTCAGTGAATCATTAATAAAAGAAGAGGTCTTTTTTCGGTCAAATTCTGAAAAATCGTGTTAAAAAAGCCATAAGTCAAAACTCCCAGCAGATCCCACTCTCAAACGAATAAGAAATTGTTATTTGGACAATTCTTCAAAACATAGTCAAAAATTAGCAGCAGATAGCAGCATATTTAGTCTCGGTGATGATTTTGGTGAGACAATTGTGGCGACATTACAAATATACACTGCCCGACCACAGTCTCCCCCAATTCACCAAACCAACTTTTTCTAAAGTATTTTGGCCCACTGAGCACAAAAATCGACATGAAAAAGCAATCTGCCGAACAGTTATCGAGATATTATCGATAAACGGGTGTTTCGATGTTTCAGCCAAATCAAGTACGTTTCCGAATAAATTGTCCGCCATATTGGATCCGCCATTTTGTTTTTCTAAATTTTGACTTCGGATTCGTGATCACCGACCCCGAAAACCCCCGAGTACAGACTTTCAGCCAAATCAAATACGTTTTTCGACTTTTGGCCGTCTTTTTGGGATTTGGGACCACTGTGAGACGGACATGTCTATATCGACTCGGCTGTTGATGCTGTTCAAGAATATATATACTTTATATGGTCGGAAATGATTCCTTCTCCCTGTTACATACATTTGCACGACTTTAGTATACCCTTTTTACTCTACGAGTAACGGGTATAATAATCTAAATGATACTATGAAGTCATCAATTTGATACTAAAGAGTATCGAATTTGTATTCCCTAAATAGAGTTGATATTTGCAAAAGTATTAAAATAATAAATTGGGGATATAAAGGTGATACTAATTTGTATCAGGTTGACCCTTGGATAGGGTGGTCTTAAGTGACTGGGTGTCTTACTTATAAATTGCTCTATTTCGTTTCAAGTAATATAAGCGGGTCTATTTATGTCAACTGTTAACTTCTTTTATGAAGAATGTTATCAAATCTTCTCGCGAAGCTTTGATGCGAAACATGTTGCTATATTGTAGCTCTGAATAAAAATCAGCAATGACAATCTTTGCAAAGAAGAAACCACGGAGTAGAAATACCAACAACAAGATCACTCGCTGATGAGTTCTTCCTTCTTTTCTGTAATGCTGTTAAGTCAACGTCAAGTCACCGATAAGTCACTGTTTTGTCACTTTTAAATCACAGGTTAGTCACTTTCAAGTCAATGTTTAGTCACTGAATACTCAAAATCAATTTACTGTCAATTCACTGTCAAGTTACTGTTTCGTCAGTGTTCAGTCACTGTTTAGTCCCTGTTCAGTCAGCGTTTAGTCACTGTCGAGTCACTGTTTAGTTAATGTCATGTCATTGTCCGTCCCACCCCACTTTCCCACCACGTTTCCCCTCTTCTTTCCACCATCTCTATCACCCGTCTTTCACTCTTTTTTCCCCATAGGACACTACGCTTAAACATCAGCACAAAATATGCTCGACGTAAGCGCAGCACTGTAGCGTCACGTGACGCTGAAATCGAATTTTACTCCTACTTAATCCTTCCGGATCGAAATTAAAGGTGTTTCACATAAAAAAATTAAAGAAAGTCTGCTAGCGTCTACAGTTCATAAATAAAACTTGGCAGATTGGTATTTCCTTGAAATGGAAAGCTTTCATACAAATACGGAGACAAGTGTCTTTCTTCCCTTTTTTATGGGCCTTGCTATCGAAAAGTGTGGCCTGTCTCTCTCATCGATCTTTGCACAGAAAAAAAATAATGATATGATAGGGGATCAATGTTATATTTTTTCATATCATTAAAAAGCCGATATGGCAAACTTGAAATTGACCTGTTCAAAAAAATATCAGATTGAACTTTTCGGCCATATCAAAATGATATTTATACCCGTTACTCGTAGAGTAAAAAGGGTATACTAAAGTCGTGCAAATGTATGTAACAGGCAGAAGGAATCATTTCCGACCATATAAAGTATATATATTCTTGATCAGCATCAACAGCCGAGTCGATATAGACATGTCCGTCTGTCCGTCTGTCTGTATGAACACCTAGATCTCAGAGATGGTAAGAGATAGAGGTTTGACATGTATAGGACAAATGCTTCTTTTATCTGCACGCAGATTAAGTTTGTTTCAAATTTTGGCCACGCCCTCTCCCGCCCCCGCAATTGAGAAACAACGTTATATCTCCTACAGTTTTGAAGATAGACGATTCGTACCTTCTAGAGATAGTTAGTAATTAGCAAAAGAAATAAATTGTCCGAAGAAATGATAAGGATTGGATTAGCGGTTCTCAAGTTATGAGCAGAAATGTAAAAAGTTGCATACTTTTCAGATGTTCACCCTAAGGAACGCAGGAACACTGTTCAACATGTTTTTTCATGAGTAACGGGTATATCGAAGTCGGTTAGAGCCGACTTTAACTTGCGCTCTCGTTTTAAGATCAAATTGATAATTAATTGTTTCATTATTACAAAACGAAAAAAAATCAATTACAAATTGCAGCTCGTACATCCAATACTACTCCAGGCGTTCATTTTTAGCTAAGAACTTTTAATTATTGTTTTATAGAAACAGAAAAAGAACGAATGTATAATTCCTTGACTCTGCCTTGACTAGGGATCGAACTCGGGACCACTTGCACGTCACAAATTGACAAGGCTGAAAGCCTACTTATACATTTCTTTTCGTTGCCTGAGGTTTTGATTTGCAAGACTATCTGTCTCTTTCCTTTTGTGAGAGTTTCGAAAATTAAAAAATATCTTTCTAATCTTTTCTAATATCATTATACAAGTTGATATTATTTACTGCCAAAACGAAACATCATAGTTTAGAAATGATATGAATATAATGATATTTCACAAAATATCAAATTAACCAAGCCCATATCAAAAAATACATTCATCGAAACTAATTAAAATTGTCACGGTCGCCACATACAGACTGAAAATAAGCAAAGTGATGGTAAAAGTCATACACAAAATTTGTCATTTTGTTCAAGAGCAGCCAAACTGCTGATCGATTAACAAGTCTGTGTTGATTGTAAAAAAAAAAACTCAGCCTTGGGCAAAACTAAACACTTTTGTTTAGTGCTCTTTATGGTAGCCAGTAACATATGCTTAGCCAACCGCCTTGTCCATTTCTTGGTATTACCAATAATTTTAACAATTTTACTTCCCCGCTTAATGATCATGTCGGTGGTTTGGCAAGATTGTGACTCAGATAAAAAGGACTAGAACTGGTCAGGTGGCCAGGCTGGCACACACACACACAAACAACATAATGAACTTGCCGCTGATAATGCCACCAGAGTTATGAGTTGGGGCATGGCCAACAATTCTTTGCAGGGGTAACCGAGCAGCTTAAGGAATTCAATTTTAGTAATTTGAGTCTCGGTGTGTAACCCGAGATGAGTCTGAGAATTGGACACTCGTCGCTCTCCGGAATTAGCGAGTCTTAAAGCCGAGATCGTGGGTGTGTGTGTGTTTGTTTTAGGGTTAAGCAGGGTAAGAAGCACATCAAACCAAAACGCATTGTCAACAACCAGATACAACGCATCAGTCGACTCGGAAGCTGTAAAAAGCACTCAAGCTGACGTTGCCGGGAAAATCTACCAAACTCCACCCCCGCCTTGCCCCCCCTTCCCTGTACCCGGGGCAAAGTTTTATGCAGCCGCCAACATGTGTGCTCGTTAGTTTGCTTGCTTTTGTTTTTTTATATTTTTCCATTTTCTCCCGCTTTTCAGTTATGTTTTTATATTTTTTTACTTCGACCCTAAAGCACATTTTCCAGCATTGAGGAAAGTGAAGTGAAAAACATACGTATACAACTTGTATGTATGTATGGGAAAAGCATCTTCAGCTTCCTGTCGCTGCTGAAGATGTAGCAAAATTGAAGAGGTTTGCCAATTAGCCAAGGCTTAAAGCCATTTCAATTCTCTGGCACTTTTGGGCTTGGTGAAAAACTTAACGAAAGGCGAGCTAATTGAACGGAGACCAAGAAAAACCAAAAGCCATATCAAGTCGTTCAAAAAGTTAGAGGAAAATGTCAAGCGAATTTGAACATAATTTGTTTTATTTTTTTTGGCATCTGCTGAACTGCAGTTTATGGCCAAGTCTACTGAGGTTAGAGCTGGAATTGAATTAAAAATTAATTCTTTCGATATTGTTCAAAATTTACAAAATTGTGTTGAAACCAGGGAATCAAACCGAATCGAAATTCGGTACGTACTGAAACTATTTCGATGTTCGGTTTCATATCGGTAACTAGATTTATGTATTAAGGGCAAACGGCCTTCCATCAACCGAGCACAGAATAACACACGCATCCCGAATAGTCTGTTGAATGCTGGGCTTAAACAATTCATCAATATACCTGGAAACAGCAGTTTTCTTTTGCAGGGGTTGATTCGTGTGTTGCTGATCGACTTGACTTTCAAGCTTTATTCTCTCCGTCTATCCGTCCGTCTGTCCGTCTGATCTCAGAGATGGTAAGAGATAGAGGTTTGACTTGTTGTGTTTATTAGAAACGAACTAAACCCGCCGCGACTTGGTCCGTGTCCGAGATTTGATGAAATTGTGTTCTTTTTATACCCTTGCAAAGGGTAATAAGAAGCTTTGTTTCAGACTGCAACCGCCTTCGTCACGAACTCGAACCGTTTTTGTCACGCACTCGAACCGTCAGAGCGCTGTCTCACTCTAACCCATCAGCCAAGCATTGGTGCAAACAAAACACAACCGCGAAAGAGCAAGACAGGGCGAGGTTCCAACCTGAGCGCCATAGCAGCGCAGCTAGCAGCGAAGAGGCACCGAGCAAACATTTTATCTAGGTCTACCTCAACTGTGTTCGAACTCTGTCAAGCGACTGACACTTTCTTACTCTCTCGATGTTAGCTTCGGCAAGCGTTCGGGTCATGTACGTGTGAATAGCGAAATGTTGTCGCCCCCGGGATGGAACCGAGGGCCAACGCTGGCTTATGCTAAACTCTGGCGCTCTCTTGAGTCTGCAACCTTTTCAACTAACATTTTTACAGTTCGATCTGCGAAAAGCACGCATTTTATGAAAGATTGAGTGAACTGCGCTCGGTATGGGTTTGTTCTCGGACCGACCGCAGCCACTGAAAAGTGAGCCAAGTTCCAGCACACATTCGGTTGAGGAAAGCCCCAGAGAGAATCGTATTTGTTATACCCTTGCAAAGGGTATTATAATTTTGCCCAGAAGTTTGCAACGCATAGAAATATTCATTTCCGACCCTATAAACTATATATATTCTTGATCAGGGCGACGAGCTGAGTCGATTGAGCTTTGTCCGTCCGTCTGTCTGTCCGTCTGTCTGTCTGTTTGTTTCTACGCAAACTAGTCTCTCAATTTTAAAGCTATCGAGCTGAAACTTTGCACAGAGTCTTCTTTTTACTGCACACTGCTTATATGTCGGAACCGACCGGATCGGATGACTATATCTTATAGCTGCCATAGGAACTATCGGTCGAAAAGTGGGTCTTTGTGAGAAAACTTTTTTGTTTTTAATGTAAACGCCTTCCGCTTCGGCAATTATTAGTTTTATACGCTTTTACACAGATTTGGAAGTTTTTGTCAAAATCGGATGACTATATCTTATAGCTGCCTTAGGAACTATCGGTCGAAAAGTGGGTCTTTGTGAGAAAACTTTTTTGTTTTTAATGTGAACGCCTTCCGCTTCGCCAATTATTAGTTTTATACGCTTTTACACAGATTTGGAAGTTTTTGTCAAAATCGGATGACTATATCTTATAGCTGCCATAGGACCTATCGGTCGAAAAGTGGCTTTTATCAGCAAAATGGTTTGTTTTAATGCTGACGTATTAAAACATTTGCAAAGGTATTAAAACTTCGGCAAAGACGAAGTTAGCTTGGCCTTCTCGTTTATTGTAGACTTCTGGTAAAAATATTTCAAAATTTTAGATGGTAAATGCAGTGGCCTGTACACATATTAATATTTTCCCCATCCCGTCCTAAAGGACCCAATCAAGTATTCTATAAACTCGAAAGTTCCCTTTCGTTAAGTGATAGTGAATTTCGGGAGTTGCGATATTTCCGTCCCGCGCCCATATCTAGTAAGCGTATAAGGATTGTGGAGCACTGCTTCCCCGTAATTGGAAACGTATAGACTCCTGAGTTTTTCCCAAAACTTAAAGTGACTTTGACATCAGTTCCATTTCGTTATACCAATAATTACGAACTAAATACCAAAACATATTTACCTCATAGCAGCTAGTCTTCAATTATAGTTCAATTCAAATTGCCTTTCCCTCTTTTTCCACAGCTCTCCACTCTCACTCCCTCTTCCCCCGCTCTCCACTATTTCCCATCCACCCTCATTCCTCTGCCCCGCCCTCATTCGCACAATAAAAAAAAGATTTTTTGGACAGGACCTCATGACTTCAACACATACCTTATATGTGTGAGTGTGAGTCGTTCCCTCTCTTACTATCTATTGATACTTTCGAATTGGAGTAAATGTATATTCCTCCCACTGCCTAAGCTCTTCCACCTCAAAAGCAGATGCAACAAAAGTGAAAGCCAAGTAATTGAGAAAAAAGAAAAAACAAAAAACAAACTTGAAGAAATCAAAAGCGATACTTTAACATGCCCAGTACTCAGAATTAAGGGCGGAAGTTGGAGGCCTTCAAAACGGCTTAATGGCTGCCCTGCATTCAACAACTGCAGTGTGAGATAGAGCACATCCTAAGCTAAGAGAACCCTTTTATCTTTAACAGAGCATCTAAGTAGACGGCTAACCATTCAACCATCCATCAGGCTTTATGTGTTTTCACTTCACTTTCTAAGGACTTGGGGGGGGAGAGGGAGCAGTAAAGAAACTAGAAATTCTGGTTACCTCCCCCAAGTTGGTTGTCTATTCCCTGTTCTTTGTTAAGGGTTATTTTAGCCACACTTGTTGACAATGCATCATCACGCGTGCCATCAGGGGGGATGCAATGTCAATGCACCCGGAGTTAAACAATAAACGAAAGCGAGTGACAACACAGAGTGGAAGTGGTTGGTTGTGGGTGATCATCGAGGCTGTCCAATTAGCCAGCGAAATAAACTGTACAGAGACCACACAGAAGAAGTCTGTACCAAAAATTGAAGGGAAGGACAATAATTACGAACTAAGTATCAAAACAAATTTTCAATTCAATTCAAATTGGCTCCTTCTTCACAGCTCTTGACTCTTTCCGCTAGCCCTCTCCCTCTGCCTGCGCTCTCCACTCTTTTACGTCTTTATTATTTAGTTCTGTGTGTACTCCCTATCCATTTTTCTCATAGAAGCTATCGTCTGTCTTAGAGAGCCAAGACAAGTACATAAAACTTATACCTAAGTTGTGGGAGTATGAGTCGTTCCCTCTCTCACTCTCTAGCGCGCTCTTAGCAAAACAACTTAGTCCACAATATTGCCTGAGCGCCTCAGTTAATTTTATGTGCCTTTGACAAACTTTTCTTTGGCATTTTCACCTACTTCGCGGACAAATTTTTCAAATTTTCTTTCTTAGTGCGCATCTGCATATCTTAGATTTTGTCTGTGGGACAAGATCTTCTTCCGTAAAAGCATCAACTTGAATTATCTTCTTATACTAAACCAAAGAATTTTCCACCATGTGAAAATTTGATTCACGTTAAGTTAACGCTGAAGCTCAAGGACCAACTCATCGACACCCCTCATTGTGGTTCATTCGAGGCCATAACACTTAATTAGTAACATCCCAAGAAAAGCAAAGAAAACCAAAAAAGAAAACTTCCCCGCTTCCCAGATGCACAATTTCTGGCTAAAGATTTTGCAGCTGCCTTTTTCTTCGGCGGCCCCAAGACAATTAGCAACACAAACAACCCAAAAGAGAAGAGGAACACACATAATTGTGTTAAAGTTGCCAGCAACAAAGCAACAAAATATGCCAATGTTTACTTTAAAGCGCAAGCAGCACCAGCAGAGCAGAGCAGAAGCTGGAGCAGGAGGTGAAGCCCGCTCGAGTGGCTGCGTGGCGCGTGTTTTACAAGAAAGTGAATGAGCGTGAAGCAGCGGAGGAGAGCAGGATGCATCTGCATGCAAACGCATTGCAATAATTATGCATCCAGCTTCCCCCCCAGCAGCAAAAAGTGTTGCATGTTCTTCTATCATATTTACAATTTATGTGTCGCCAATTCACTCAGGCACAGGCATAGGCACGACCAGGCGTCTGGGGTCTGCGCTGGCGGTCTCCCCTTTCGATGCAATGCGAGTGCGAACAAGTAATTAGAAAACATACTTATTTAAGATGCTAAAAGTGCAGCAGATGTACACGAGGTACAAGGCACAACCCTACACGCAGCGCAAACAGTTCACGGATATTGAAATCGATTTTTGTTTTGTGCCGCATTAATGAAAGAATTTCCAAAGAAGTTTCGAGTAACAATATCAATTTACTTAAACAGTGAAGGCACCCTGTTTCAAGGAAGTCATCTAAGCTAGCTTTCACTTTTTCGTGTAAACTTTTAAACTTTGTTATCTGGAGAGTTGCCCCATACTTAAAGAGATTCGGGTGCACTACCTCAACAAGGCACTTTTCTAAATAATGGAAATTATTGCAGTTGTAATAGTCGGTAACAAAATCAGGACCAAAAATTGTAATAATGCCAAAAAAAACTCTACTTTCAACCAAGAGCAAAATCGCACAAGGATGATAACACATATTTACAAAACTTTGAATTTGACAATACTGAACCAAGATATACTATACAATGAATGACCATGCTTCCATTGATCTAAGATTTATTTGTTGGCATATTGAACATATAAAATAATTCAAAGATTTATTGAAAGACAGATAAATTGTTCTGTCAACAGTTTTCGGTTAAGCCCCATACGGAGTACGACGAAAAATTCGTTTCGATACAGTATTTCATATAATTAGATTTAATAGAGATTCTTCAGTAATTTATGGTTTTACTAAAGGTAAACAAAGGTAAGTTTTTATACCCGTTACTCGTAGAGTAAAAAGGGTATACTAAAGTCGTGCAAATGTATGTAACAGGCAGAAGGAATCATTTCCGACTATATAAAGTATATATATTCTTGATCAGCATCAACAGCCAAGTCGATATAGCCATGTCCGTCTGTCCGTCCGTCCGTCTGTCCGTCCGTCCGTCTGTCCGTCCGTCCGTCTGTCTGTATGAACACCTAGATCTCAGAGATGGTAAGAGATAGAGGTTTGACATGTATGGGACAAATGCTTTTTTTTTTCTGCACGCAGATTAAGTTTATTTCAAATTTTGGCCACGCCCCCTCCCGCCCCCACAATTTGGAAAAAAACGTTATATCTCCTACAGTTTTGAAGATAGACGATTCGTACCTTCTAAAGATAGTTAGTAATTAGCAAAATTAATCGATTTGCTGAAAAAATGATAAGGATCGGATGAGCGGTTCTCAAGTTATGAGCAAAAATGTGAATAATAGCCGAGTTAAAAAAGTGTTGCATACTTTTCAGATGTTACCCTAAGGAACGCAGGAACACTGTTAAACATGTTTTTTCATGAGTAACGGGTATATCGAAGTCGGTTAGAGCCGACTTTAACTTGCGCTCTCGTTCTTCTTACCTAAATCAAGAAATTTCATTTTGAAAACCCAGAAAATTCTGTATTTAAGTTCGGCATTTCTTGATAAAAGAGCGTTTTTTAAAATCTATATTCTTAATTTCCAAAACGTTAAGCACGATTGGGGATTTATTTAAGAACTTTTAGAGCTCGGAATAAGAATGATCTAGACTTATTTATGTTAGCTATGAGCGATTCGTGCTTAAAGTAAAAGCTCGGTTTTATATTAAGAACGAAATGATCTTAAATTAAAATTTTTTTCTGGAATCAAGAATTTTAAAAATTTTGCAAACGGAAAAAAACCACAAAAAAGAAAGCTGGGCCTTACAACCCAGCTACTCTCGTACCAGTTTATATCAGGGCTGAAAATCGGTTCGGAGCTGAACCGCTCCGGAGTCGGAGACTCCGAAATTTTTGGGAAGTCCGAACCGAACCTGAACCGGAGCAGAACAAATTTTTCTTCCCGAACCCGAACCTGAACCGGAGCAAAAAAAAGTAGAAAAGTGTTCGGTTCAAAAACATGTTCTCTTACAATTTGTCTGGGCTGCCATTTTCCCATATTTGTGAGCCTTGGAATAAAAACAGCTTACAAAGAAACACTTTGCTTCATTGAATACTATTTAAATAGAACTAATCTATATATATAAAAGAAAGTCGTGTTAGTTACACCACTTATAACTCAATAACGGCAGAACAGATTTGGGTGAAAATTGGTATGGAGGTAGCTTAGAGCCAGGAGACGGACATAATATACGGGGTTTTGGAAAATTCCACCCGGAAAAGTCGGAAAAGCGTCGGAAAAGTTTGTATGGGAAAAATGTTATTTTTCATCCGATTGACTTGAAACTTGGTTTGTAAAGAAAGTAGGTGAAATGAATTGAAATGTGATTTTCCGAAGTTGGAAAATTTGACCCAACGGTCGGAAAATTCCCGGAAAATTCTGCATGAAAAAAACTATTTTTCGTTCGATTGGCTTGAAACTCGGTTTGTTAGGACAAAATACGAAATAAATTGAAATGTGATTTTTCATTGTCGGAAAATCCGCCCGTAAGGAAAATGGCCGGAAAATTCTGCATGCAAAAAACTATTTTTCATCCTATTGGCTTGAAACGCGTTTTGTGAGGATAGAATACGAAATAATTTGAAATGTGATTTTTCAATGTCGGAAAATCCGCCCACGAGGAAAATGGCCGGAAAGTTCTGCATGCAAAAAACTATTTTATACCCGATTGACTTGAAACTCGGTTTGTAAGGTCAAAATCGGAATTAATTTTTGTTTTTATTTTCCGATGTTGGAAATACCGCCGGGATGCCCACTGGGAAGTGATTGGAAAGAATGGGTTGTGGGTGGTAAGTTTTTTGGAAGTGGGTGGAAAGTGGGTGGTAAGTGGATGTAAAGTGTGTGGAATGTGGCGGGAAGTTGGAGGGATAAGGGTGGGATGTGGGCGGGAAGTGGGCGGGAAATTGGGGGGAAGTGGACGGGAAGAGGGCGGGAAGAGGGTGGGAAGTGGGTGGTATGTGGGCGGGAAGTGGGTGGGATGTGGGCGGAAAATTGGCGGGAAGTGGAAGGGAAGAGGGCGAGAAAGGGCGGGAAGTGGGTGGTATGTGGGCGGGAAGTGGGTGGGATGTGGGTGGGATGTGGGCGGGAAGTGGGTGGGATGTGAGCGGGAAGTGGACGGGAAGAGGGCGGGAAGTGGACGGGAAGTGTGTGGGATGTGGACTTGAAGTGAGTGTGCGTTGGTTCTATACTATTGAAGGCGCAGCGAAGCGCGACGGGTTATTTGCTAGTAAATAATATCTTTGAAAATACTGTATTACTCCCATCGACTGTTGTCTTCGTGATCGTCGTTGAAATTAGTGCTTCTAACTAAGTCCTGCATTTCTAGCACAAAGAATATCACAAAAATAAATAACAAAACAGAAAGAAGAAGGTGCACACGTAAAGTCTTCTGTCAATTTGGAGTTCCCAGCTTTTTTACTTGTGCTGCCTTTGGAATTCCCGAACAGTCATAGCAATGGCCTCTGTGAACTTGCAGAAGATATGGAAAGCCTGTTTACCGGGAAAACCGGGAGGTTCTTAAAACATCTGTACAGTCGACCATCCCCCTTTTTGTCGAGTGTGTCTTGTATTAAAAGTCTAATTAAATAGACCTAACGGTTGCGCTGTCAGAAATTAATCAGCTGTTCGCTGTTACTTGCGCTCTCTAAGTGCACTTGGGAATACGCCCGTCTCGCTCTAACTGTGATATGCTTCACGAACAATAATAATCTCATTGCGGACTATTTTTGATCAAGATTGAGAGGCAGTGTACATTTTATCTCTAAAACTCATTCCTTCATGATTTATTGACCTGGAGTCCGCTAAAAAGTCCGATGATCCAAGTTCGAATGTGATGTTATCAAGCCTCTGAACTTCTATATATTTATAAACAAAATGTTCATGTTCCGATTTCTCATCTTCTACATAGTGCCATATGTAATATAAACTAAACTAGATCTGAAGCATAGCAGCTATCTGGAATAAGGAAAATTGGCACTAAATTTGTTTGAACTTACGTACATGTTTGAATAAGCGAAGAAGAATTATTCCGAACCTCGGTTTGAACCCGAACCTAGGTTCAGCGACCTTCTGAACCCGCTCCATGAACCCGAACCCAAAAAGTTTCGGGGGTTCGAACCCAGGAGTGAACCCCTCCCGATTTTTAGGAGGTTTGCAGCCATGGTTTATATCTCTATATCATCTATTCGAACTGTGTAAAGTACTGGCCATCTCTGTGATATTGTGTCTGGTGGCGACTATTGTTCAACTGTTCGGTTTTAAACTACAAATCTATGCAAAACCAGGGACCTTTCTCTGATTGATATAAAAGAAGCTTTTCTGGGCGCCTATTTCAAAAGCGGAACTGCCACGCCACACACAAAATGTACATATAAATTCCTTTGGCTTTCCCGCTGATTCACTTTCACCCTCATAACGATAAGCCCCACACGTAGCCGCGAGTTGTCGCCTCAACAGCAAGTTAGGTGCGAAAAAGCCATGAGCCAATGTTGTGGGACAGTTCAGCAGGATAAAGAGAACCAATGCCTACCTACCTACCTACATACCCTCGGCCATAAACACTTCATCGACGTCCTCGTCCGCGTCCGCGTCCGCGTCCGCGTCCGAGTGTGTGATACATCAAACATGAGCTGCAAACAGCCAGTGGCTGGATGGCCACATACATCCCATACATACTTGCCTCCTTTCGGACCAGGTTGCGGAAGCAACATTTAATTGACTTGGCGTGTTAAGCGTTGCATACCAGCACATAACAGCAATCAACCGACAAACAACTTGTGGGACGTGCGTCCAAGCTCCACAGCTCTTCACAGAGCTCCAGCTTCGAACGGGCACGGGCATGGGCATCCGAACAATGCCAAGTAGCCTCAAAGTTTATTGAGCGCGTCTGATTGAGCGCGCTGCCTGTCATGGGATAGGGACAGATGCAACCATTAGCGCTGTCACTTGGCGGCTGGACGCATATCATTTACAAATGCTCGGACATGCCCCGGGCTACATCAAAAACGACGCCTCGAAAGGATCGGGAAATGGAAAGGGCATAAGCCGATTAACCGGCCACGAGGTCAGCCACATATTTGCTTACATTTCAACAAAAACAAAATTGCGCAGCGAAATCAATTAGTGCATAGGGGGCTATGCGAGGGTTGCTATTTAAGAAATATGTTTAAAAAGAGGAATCATATTTTTGGTAAAAATGTTTAAATTTTGTTTAAGATTTGATTACAAATACTCTCTCTCTCTCTTGACAATCGATGGTTTAAATCAGAGGTGCCCAAAATGTCGAAGGCCTATCCCATGGGATAGAAACTCATAATTCTGATGGCATCGCTCAGTCGGGCCTCGGGCCAAACCACACACACATCCAGAGGAAGACCTACTAAATCAATGGAAGAGAGTTCGGACCACACATGGAAACGCTGGCGCGGGGTTGTTACAGAAGAATTGTCCACAGAGCATTTGTCGGAAGCGCTATTCTTTAAATATACAAGACAAAAGAAGAACGGCCCCATCCACAAGCTAATTTCTTGCAATATCCCAACGTACTTAACCAAACTGGTCCAAAGTTTTCTATCGGAAAGATACTTCTATGTCTACTTAAATGGCACCGATTCCATGAAAAAGTCATTATATACGCTGGCGTGCCGCAGGGGTCGGTGCTCGGGCCCACTCTCTATAATATTTACACCTATGATTCGATACTTGCAACTTGCTTATCTTTGCCGACGACACGGCTCTTTACTGTTCTGGTAGTTCTTACTTAGACATTCAACACGAACTGCAGGTTTCATTGACCACACTATCAAGATATTTCGACCGATGGAAAATCAAAGTAAACGCCACAAAAACGAAAGCTATATTCTTCACCAAAAAGCGACACCCAAAGCCAAAGCAAACAACACCAAAATAAAATGGAAACCTCAGTCAGCTTTCTTGGCTTAAACATCGATAAAAAAAAAAACTTATTTTTAGCGATCACATTAGTAAGACTGTTGACAAAGTTAACATAATGATTAAAATCTTATATCCGTTCATAAACCGCAACTCAAAACTATCCATTAACAACAAACTTCTAGTCTAAAAGTTAGTATTCCTACTCACTATCTTATATGGATCAGAAATATGAGGTGAATGCGCAAAGACTCATGTGAAACAAGTGAGAAAGTCGGTCAAGCCCGACTATGACATATTCTGTACCTGGAGTTGGAGCTGAATTGCAGTGCTGCTGCTGTGTCTCTCTCCGGACAGACGGACATGGCTATATCCACTCGGCTGTTGATGCTGATCAAGCATATATATACCTTATATGGTCGGAAATGATTCCTTCACCCTGTTACATTCTCTTGCACAAACTTAATATACTCTATGTACCTTCGGTTTAAGTGAGAAAGTCGGTCAAGCCCGACTATAACATACTCTGTACCAAGAGTAGGAGCTGAATGCAACGCTTCTGCTGCGCTCATCTCTAAGTTTCTATCTCTCTCTCTCTCTCTCTCACTCACACGTTAGTTGTGAGTGCGTAGGAGTGGGTGAGGGAGGGGGGATTTTATTTTTTGCTCATAACTTGAGAACCGCTCATCTGATCTCTATCATTTCTTAGGCAAATCGATACATATTACGAATGACTAACTATCACTAGAAGGAACGAATCATCTATATACAAAACTGCGGGAAATATGACGTTTTTTCAAAATTGCGGGGGCGGGAGGGGGCGTGGCAAAAATTGAAAATGTACTTGATTTGCCTGCAAGCATAAGAAGCATTTGTCCCATACATGTCAAACCTCTGTCTCTTACCATCTCTGAGATCTGTTTGTTCATAAAAGTAGAGGTTTTTTCTTGGTCACATTCTGAAAAGTCGTGTTGATAAAAACAATAAGTGAAAACTCCCATGAGATCCCATTCTCAAACAAAATGAAAAATGTTGCTTAGACAAATCTTCAGAACATAGCCAAAACTTAGCTGCGTATAGCTGCAGATTCAGTCTCGGTGATGATTTTTGTACGACCTTATATAAATACACTGAGCGACAGCACTCTTCCTCAACTCAACAAAACCAACTTTTTTTTAAGTATTTTGGGTTGCTGGGCACGGAAAATGACATCAACCAAAATCTGTCGAATAGTTATCGAGATAATATCGATAAACAGGATTTTAGATGTTTCGGCCAAATCAAATACGTGTTTGAAGAAGTCGTGCGCCATATTGGATCCGCCATTTTGTTTTTCTAAACTGTGACTTCGAAAAAGCTCCTGAGTACAGACTTTCAGCCAATTTAAATATGTTTTTCGACTTTTGGCCGTTTTTTTGGGATTTGGGACCATAGTGCGTAGCAGCCAAAACACGCATAGAGAGAGAGAGAGAGAGTACGTGTGTTCTATAAATAGCACGCTCGGCAGCTTGCTCTCTCACGACGCAAGCTTTCAGCTATTTTTTTCTCACGAGGCATTTGTTAGTTTGCTTGTTGTTCATGTTTGACGTCATGACGTTTTCTTCGCACAAGTGCAAAGTTTGAGCACTATGTACTATTCTAAATGGATTATTATACTCAAGCTTGACTGGTTTTCTTTGTTGTTCGCTTTTAGGATCGATTGGGCGGGAGGTGGACTGCTTTCGGTTCAATTTAAACTTGGTTCTTCGGATCAAGTTTGCAGTTTAATTTAGAGTTTCAACCAGTCATTGACTTTTGTCAACGCCCCTGGAGTGTTATGCGCCGTTTTTTTTTTTTTTTTTTGGAGTGCTCCTCCAATCCTTAACCATTCGCATCTCACAACACACTTGGCGGCGGGGGGAAGTCGCGACCTGCCCTGGGCAGTGTACCCCCTACGTATAGTTGGTTGCTGTTGTTTTTGTGAAGAAATGAAAACTTCGATGCTTAAAGGTTTAACGAACTCTGGGAACCTCCGCTTCGAACCACAAACGTCAACGTTTTTTTTTTTTTTTTGCCTTTGAACAAAATTTCGTTGTGCAAGTGTAATTTTTACTTTCACCCCAGCAGCATCATCATCTGAGGCTTCAGCTTCTGTTGTGCCCCATGTGAGCCCGGGAACACTTGTCCTGATGATGACATTCATGCCCAAGAGCTACTCTTAATGGAACATACAAACACAGAGAGCCAGAGATAGACAAGCGACAAAACGACAAAACGAATGCAGTGGGTGCGGGAGGGGTGGACTCCCTAACAGGGATGCAAAAACATGCAAAGGGCGTTTCTACCAAAACAAAAATTGTATTTAGCCACAATCTTTACCAGTTTAATTTGTATCGACTGACCATTTGGAGGTGGAAGCAGCCGGCCCACTGTCCTAAGTGCAATGACTGCTCTTCCGCCTCCTCTCCAGAGAGAAGGGACCCTTCTTATGCTTAGGCTTAAGAAATTATGCACAAAGTAAAAGGCGCTTGAGTGCACAAAATAAAGAAGATGACGACGCTGATGTTGACGATGATGATGTTGATGATGATGTAGGTGACCCATGCCCAATGTGTTCTGGGCTTTCGCATTGTTGCAGGCGAAACAATAGAAGGCTTTCCCCCGTACATTTATACATATGTAATTATGTGTCGCATGTGTGTGTGTGTGTGTAGTTTGCTTTTTAAAAAATTACGAAACACGGCAAACTCCTTGAAAGTGCCTTCAAGTGGAACCTAAGCTACAACACAACAACAAAAAATAAAAAAGGCTACCCTTGGTCTCCTTAAGGGAAAAGCTTTGAATCTTTCAGCTTGGGTGTGAAGTCAATGCAATTCATAAGAATAAATATAAATATTAACATTTTTTTTAAAGAAGGAAATCTACTTCACTGGGGGGGGAGTAAGTAGGGATAAACTTAACAAACATCTACGTCAGGGGTGCCCAAGCCCATTTGGCAAGCTACGGTAAGGAGTAGCGCGCAACAACATATGCATTTGAGTGCTCTACTCTCTTTCGTTCCGAGCTAGGGATTTGTTGCTGGCGCTCTGTGTGACTCTCTTCACTCTCTCCTATGTCTCTGGCAATTTAAAAAGGAACAACAACAACAATGTTATGTTTGCGTAGACAGTTTCTCTTTCTATTTCTTGCGGTTGTTGTTGCTATATTGATTCCACTTGGTACTCATTCTGGGCACTCTCAGTATTGTCTCATAGATTTCTGAAACTGGGTCTACATTATCGAACGGATTCTAAAACATGTTAGGAAAAAGCCTTCACAATAAAAAAGTAAGTAAAGTAAAGAAGCTTAGATTGGTTCAGTATAAAAATATAATTTTTTCATAAATACTTCCCAAGAGGGAAAAGTTGAAAGCTCAGCTGAGGACGAATTCGCCCTTCACACCAACACGAGCCGAATGCAGGTCGAGGCAAACTGTTTTTCAGTCAGAGTTGATTTGCGTCGCTCTATTTTCGGTCTTACAGTCTTACTTTTTCAACTCGCTCTTTTTGACAAACGCGGTTTTAGACCAGCGATGCTCAACGTAAGCGAGGCCAAAAATTTAGAGTGCATTAGTGTGCGAAAACAAACCTCCGCCAATTTGCTTCGACCTAATCGAATGACGGGTTTCTGGTCACTTGGTCTCAGCTTCGGCATGCGTTCGGGCTGTGTACGTGTGAATAGAGAAAATTTTCGCCCCTTGGGGTTAGATACATTAAGGTGTTCATAAATATCACTAAAAAGTTTTGAGTTGAAAATAACATTAAATAATTTTTCAAACAAAAAATTATATAAAAGGGAATTATAATAAGTAGGGGAGAGTGGGGGGTTGTGATCATAGTTTTGTTTTTCGAACATAACTTAGCCAAAAATCAATATATTTTCATTCTGTAAATTTTGTATTTTAGGTAAAAAATGCACGAAACTTTCCTCATCACAAGATTAAAAAAATCAATTTTTTGGGTTTTTTTATTTGATATTGAAAAAAAAAGTGACTTTTTGAAATTTCAAAAATTTGTGGGGGGTTGTGAGCCACCCTTCTAAAAGTTCAAAATTCGTGTTTTTAAGCAAATATTCTTTATTAAATGAAAAAAATAAAATTTTTTCTCATATTCTGAATTAAGAAATATCAATGAAGAGTGAAAATTGATTGACGGCATCAGGCTTGTTTTCTTTTATATAGGAGCACTTTTTGCTGGTGGCTGTTCTTTTGTTTGCCTTTTTTAATGGGTTTTTAACTTCTTTGGAGAGTTTTTCCTCTGTTTTATTGCGTATCATTGCAATATCCTCTTTGGAAGTCAAAACCAACATTTTTCCAAAGTGGCTCACAACCCCCATATCTCACTTTTTTTTGGTGACGTCACATAACAAAAAAAAAAAATTATTAAAAAAAAAAACATAATTCTATTAAAAAGGCAAATGACCAAAGATATTTCCCTCATACTTACTTTTGGCATTACGAAAGAAATTTTGTATAATATTCACAAGTCAAAAATGAAAAAAAAAACTTTTTTTTTTTAAAAAAAGTCGAGTTCTGGTTGTCAAACTAAAAGAACGTGTTGATTGATCGGTTGCTAGTTAAAAGTTAGATAATAAGAAGGGAAACACTTGACATAAACAAAAAGTTTAAATTTATTTTTTTTTGTGGCCAATATTCGAGTGGCTCACAACCCCCAGCGGCTCAGAACCCCCCATTCTCCCCTACATAAAACACGAAAAGATTTATACAGGGAATAGTTGTACCTGTAGAGTGACAAACGTAGTGGCCGGAATGTACGGGTGAACCTTGAGGTTACTGTAAAGTCAATAGAAGTGAGAAGCGATTGAGAATCTACCATTCCGAGAAGAGGACAAAATAACGGGCCTAACTGACTACCCTGTGGGACTTCTGAAGTCACGTTCACAACTGTCAAATTGGCTATACAGCTCCAAAGGGGCTAGGCCAAGCTTCTCCCAATCTCTTGGCGCTTGAGGAGAAAGGGACCTACAATTTAACGCCGAATCCGAACGGCAAAGTTTAAAAAATTTGCTTTTTGAATGGCTAGTTTACACAGCTGGCGCCATTAGCTGGTGAAGGTGACCGGATGTGAAAAGCTATTTTTTAAATAAAGAAAAAACTTTTATTATTGGATGTTCCGAGGCGGGATCGAACCCATGACCCCCCGTCCAGCATATAACCGCTGGGCCACACATGGCCACTACCCGTTGATAAATAAGACAAGATCGAGTTCAATAAGTTTGGTGAAAAGCCCAAAATAGTTTGTGTAGAAGAATCGCATGATTAACTAAATCAAAGGCCTTGCTAAAATCAGTAAAGACGACATCACTTTCGGATCTGCTAAACTGCGATTTATCTGTGATAAAAACTTAGCCGGGGAAAAATGATATGATCTAGGGCTCAATATTAGATTTTTTATATCAATATGATTTCGATACCGATATGACAAACTTGAAATTGACCTGTATCAAAATGATATTGTTTTACAGAAAAAGAACGAATGTATTAGGCATGTTCTCAATTCCTTTTCCACAAAAATTCTGTGATTTAAAACCGGTTTTAGTGCTAAATTTGCACTCCAAAACACAAAACTTTTGTGGAAGTGGAATTGCGAACATGGCCGTATAATTTCTTGACCCCGTTTTAACTGGGAATCGAACTCTGGACCACTTGCACGTTACAAATTGAGCTATCGGGCATGCGAGAGCCTACTTATACATTTCTTTACGTTGCTTGAAGTTTCGATTTAGAACAAATCTATCTGTCCTTTTCGCACTATCCTTTAAATCTCTTCTTCATTAGGAACTTTGAAATGCCTCTATATGAAGTACAAGACTGTTTTAAAGATAGGTTAAACAGATAGGTAATTCTGGATAGGCTTCAGCACATTTCTTTATAATACAACTTGGCACGTTTTCAGGACCAGCAGAGAAAGAGATGTCAATAGTGGACAAACTTCGCAAAACGTTAAATTCAATAAAATAGGAAAAAACAAGTTAGAAAGTCGGTCAAGCCCGACTCTGTACCTGGAGTAGGAGCTGAAAGCAGTGCTGCTGCTGTGTCTCTCGCCCTCTCTCTCTAAGATTCTGCGGTGCTGGTTGTGAAAGGGCGTGAGGGGGGTTGCGGGAGCTGCTGGAATCACTTTTTTGCTCATAATTTGAGAGCCGCTCATTCTCCCTGTTACATACTTTTGCATAAACTTAATATACTCTATGTACCTTTGGTACAGAGTATACAAATATTATTCGCTTGAGGTAGAGATTAAGGATATGGAGAAGAAGAGCTGTTGTAGGATTCTCATCACAATCTTCGTTTGTAAGTTGATTCATGGTTAAATTATAGACCAAACTGAACATGTTTGACAGTAACATGCTGCCAAAAACAGTGTTGCCTAGAAAGAAAGTTGCTAAAAAAAACAACCTTTATATATATGGGCCTCGCGTATTGATATTATCGTACACGCAGAGGATCGTTAATGGAATCCCCCCAACAATTTTTGGCAACGCTCTTTTTATTTGGTCCTCTCTCTCTCTTGAGAAAACAAATACTTAACGGCGTTTACAGTTGCTTTTTCGAAGAAGAGAGTCTAATGAGTGTGCTGTTTGTGTACAAGTGACACTCAAAGACGAAATCAGCACTTAGTGCCGCTCTTAGCAGAATCATCTCCCTTTGGCAGACGATCAACCAAGACACTCAGTCGCACAAATAATACAACGAGTGTGTATTTGACTGAACAGCAAAATTTAGAGCGACAGATTTATGTTTAGCACCCAGGCTTAAAGTTGTTGTTCGTTTTACTAACGAACTCTCATTCGAACTAATGATCCTCTAGGATTAACAGCTGATGGCTTACAGTTACAGTTACTATAGTATAAAACAGCGCTCTCAGATTGGGTTTATAAAGTGAAATTTCGAATTGAAATGATTATTTAAATCATAAATTACAGTTTCCATTTCTACCAAGGCAGTGTTTTGTAATCAAAGCTTATTTAAATGTTCTTAATTTGCTAAATTTCAC
This sequence comes from Lordiphosa clarofinis, assembly GCA_018904275.1. Classification (NCBI taxonomy): domain Eukaryota; kingdom Metazoa; phylum Arthropoda; class Insecta; order Diptera; family Drosophilidae; genus Lordiphosa; species Lordiphosa clarofinis. The sequence continues at coordinate 2,927,212 of JAEIGQ010000020.1, forward strand.
CCACTGTTCGCTCCCCCTCTTTCAAACTTGTATATGCAGTTGCAAGAAAATTCGGAAATACCGTTATAAATAAATGCACGTATTGCCATTACATTGCATTGTTCGTACTCTCCCTCCACCGAAAGAAGCGCTTATATCCCTGCAGCTTCAGCATGTTGCCTAAATGGCGTTAAATATGGCACTGATGATCATTATCTGGCGACCCGACGTAATCCAATAGCCCCATCACGTTGCGAGGTGTTAAATTTTTCCTGTTGCCGCTCACCGCTTGCCGCTTGCTGGGGCACAAGGCGCTAATGAAGTCGGTCCAGGCGGTCACAATTCAAAAATTAAAACAACGTTTTCGGCCGCCACTCTAGTCACGAATTAATATTTGCGCCTCCTCATCTAATGAATGCCTCCAACGCCTGCTGCTGCTGCTGCTGCCGATATCGGCAACGCCTACCCAAGAGTCATTTATAATTTCTTGCAGTCGCATCCTCCAACTTGACTTTGCCTTCAGTTCATGATCGTGCTGCACGTTTTGTGGCATTATTTACGGGCACACACACACAGAGACAGGCAGACACCCTCGTCTCCCAGTTGTTCCCAGTTGTGCCCACTAACAAGTTGGCGATTGGGCAGCTCCTCGATCCTCGTTCCTCGTCGTCGTCGTCGTCGTCTTGTTGTTCTTGCACATTAACTCCTTTGCCAATAATCATAATAATTTACGACCACCCAACAGCGTTCGGGAAACGGCATCGGAATCAGTAACAGAAACTGGAGAAACGCTTAAAGAAGCAGTTTGTAAGCATTTTGTTGCTGTTCCTGCCTCGATTGCTGCTGGGGTGTTGTGGGCGTGGTTCGAGTTTAAAGCAGAGACACTGCGCTGCAGTAATCGGGATTACTTTACAAAAACAAAAAGAAATGGTGCCAAACGAATCGAAATGAAGTGCAATAAGCAAAATGATTCATTAGCTTTTCGAATGAGTTTCAACGAATTCATGGGTAGATCACTGCCTAAAACAGCGTTGGAGGCGAAAACATTTCGCTATTCAAACGTACACAACCCGAACGCATGCCGAATCTGAGAGTAAGAGAGCAGAAAGCAGTCATTTGTTAGCCGGTGGTCACACTAATAAACTCTCAGTCAATCATCAATCATTTTTATACATATGTTCTTAGCCCCAAAGTCTTAATCCCAGTCAACTATTAACTATTAAACCTTTAAAGATAATTTATCAACTTATTAAACTGCCCTCTTAGTGAGCCTCTTTGTTAAACAAAACTATTATTGAATAGTCTTAGTGCGACCATTTTTTTTTATATATTTATTGGTCTTTATTTTAGTGTGCCCCTCTGCCCAAGCAACAACTCTTCCTTCAGACCCAGCAAACCCAATGACTAGGCAATTGCTTATAATTCGCTGCATCATCTTGTGGCCATTTGCGGCTGCAGTTTCGAACTTCTCTATATGACAAAAGGTAAAATCAATTTTCCCACATTACAAGCTCTTATTTATTTGCCTAGTGTCGCCTCTACCAGCAAAATGCAAAAATATTAGACCCGGCACTAAGCATTATGGGCCCCCAAATTATCAATGCCCATAAAGTATTTCCTCTTTGGCTGCAAGCGGCTGCAAACCAGAGGAGCATTAGCATTTGTTCTGCCCCAACCAAAATGCGTTCATCACGTTTCTTTCGGGGCCCCGTTTAGTATGAAATAAATTTTCAAAAGTGGGTGAATGGCAGGGAGGGTAAGAGGATGAGTGTAGGATGCAGATGAGACGCCCACTAAATGCTAACAAGTAACTAAGAGCAAGAGGCTGGCAGAGAAAGACAGAGAGAGAGAGAGAGAGCCTTGCCTGGGATCTTTTTTAATTTTTTTGCGCAAGTTTCACGCTTCAAAGTTGCCTCCTTCAAGGCACAGTGGTATTTAGCGGACAAAACAATTTGACCAAGAGAAAATTTTGTAAGCCTTTAGGTAATGGTGACCCCGAACTCTTTACCTTTTAAAGTGTTTCTTCAATAAATTCTGGCTTGGGGCTTAAGACAAATCAACCAAATTTTCTAAAAAGGTCGCGTAGAACATTGTTTTCAAACTAGCTTAGAAGTTTGAATATAACGAACAAAAATATCTAAAATATCGTTAACGACTCTCCAGGCACGCTAGGTCGACGCAATGCCATGCAGAGAAGCTACGTAAACGACGCTCGTTCGCCTAAATGACATGCATGGTGCGACTTTATCGGCACTCGTTCGACCCAATGCCATGTATGCAGCGTCATAAGCGACGCTCCTTCGACCCAATGCCATGTATGCAGCGTCATAAGCGACGCTCTTTCGACCCAATGACATGTATGAAGCGACAAAAGCTACGCTCCTTCGACCCAATGCCATGTATGCAGCGTCATAAGCGACGCTCCTTCGACCCAATGCCATGTATGCAGCGTCATAAGCGACGCTCCTTCGACCCAATGACATGTATGAAGCGACAAAAGCTACGCTCCTTCGACCCAATGCCATGTATGCAGCGTCGGGGTAACGACATAGCTCCGACGTCATATCTCCGCCGCGTTTCAAACGACATATCTCCGCGCGGAGATATGACGCTAAAACGACATAACTCCGCGCGGAGATATGACGCTTCAAAACGACATAACTCCGCGCGGAGATATGTCGTTTGCAACATGGCGGAGATTTGTCGTTTTTAAAACGACATAACTCCGCGCGGAGATATGTCGTTTGAAATGCGGCGGAGATATGTCGTTTTGAAGCGTCATATCTCCGCGCGGAGATATGTCGTTTGTAACTCGGCGGAGATATGACGTTTTAAAACGACATAACTCCGCGCGGAGATATGTCGTTTTGTAGCGTCATATCTCCGCGCGGAGTTATGTCGTTTAAAAGCGTCATATCTCCGCGCGGAGGTATGTCGTTTGAAACGAGGCGCACAGTGGGGCGAAAAGGCCTAAATCGCGCCACAATTCAGCGGAGCGCTGTAGCAATGTTGATGCCATCTTTTTAAGAGGATTAAAGTATTAAAAAACAGTTAAAAGTTCGAAATATTTAGTGGAAAACTTTTTTTGAGCAATTAAAAAAAAAAAAATTTTAAGTGGTTTTTACGAAACGGCCAATACGATTCTTTGCTAATATTACTAACTTGAAATTATTTTTTCGCAGTCCTATAGTTTTCGTTTGATTAATCGGGTTAAATTTTCTAAACTTTTTAGATTTTAGAGAAAATTATAAAAAAAACAACATAACCAATTTCGTATTACATTCAACAATTTTCGTTATTCCTTATAGCTACATTCACTTGAATTAGAGTACTCCTCTTCAACATTAGGTATAGTTTCAAAAAAAACTAATACTGATTTTGGCATTTAATGTATTTTTTTTTCCTGTCTCTTGAAATGCCTCGATACTAGAGGATCCGAGGTAATGAACATTCTATTCAGAACATCGAGGTTGCACTTTTCCCGACTGCATTTTTTCGAAAAATGTTCTCTGTAAAGCTTGAAATCTTTGTTTTGTTCTTCCTGGGCCTCCTCGTTTAATTGGGAGCAATGCATAATTAATTATTTCCGTGCCATGAATAAAAAATTTATGCAAAAAGTACCAAGGGTACAAATTTACAAAATGCCTAAAAGTCTCCAAGACTATATTAATATCATAGTTGCATAAAACAACTATTAATATAGGGTGCATTCTTTTAAGCAAATCGATGTCTATCTTAGTTATCTCTGAAGTCAATTCTGCGTTTTGAAAAATACCCTAGCAGTGTTAGTAGTTGTAGTTTTTCGGACCTTTTTCAAAAATTAAAAAAAAATATTTTGTATGAAAATTTTATTTATACTAGTGAACTAAGAATAGTCAAAACTAATACTTGCAATCGCCACATAAAAGTTTCATATTCATGAAAAACGATTGCGAACATACATTCAAATGCCAATTTTATGAATTCCTTAAAATCGAGTTCGAAAGGTGAACTTTAAATGCGTGTTGTGGGAGAACCAAATATGCTAAACTAATTTTCTTTTTTGAAAAAATTGAATCATCTTTTAAGTTGCATTTAAACTTTCTTCAATATATAAAAAAAAATAAATTTTGGCGCGGAATTTGCTCTAGTCGCCCCAATGTGCGGCGGAGATATGTCGTTTGTAACTCGGCGGAGATATGTCGTTTTGAGGCGTCATATCTCCGCGCGGAGTTATGTCGTTTTAAAGCGTCATATCTCCGCGCGGAGTTATGTCGTTTTAAGGCGTCATATCTCCGCGCGGAGATATGTCGTTTGTAACGCGGCGGAGTTATGTCGTTTCAAAACGACATACCTCCGCGCGGAGATATGTCGTTTTTAACATGGCGGAGATATGACGTTTTAAAACGACATACCTCCGCGCGGAGATATGTCGTTTGAAACACGGCGGAGATATGACGTTCTAAAACGTCATATCTCCGCCATTGATCACGGCGGAGTTATGTCGTTTTAAAACGACATATCTCCGCCAGAAAGCGACATATCTCCGCCGGCAAAATGTACTGGGCGGAGATATGTCGTCGGAGATATGTCGCTATGCCTGCAGCGTCATAAGCGACGCTCCTTCGACCCAATGCCATGTATGCAGCGTCATAAGCGACGCTCTTTCGACCCAATGACATGTATGAAGCGACAAAAGCGACGCTCCTTCGACCCAATGCCATGTATGCAGCGTCATAAGCGACGCTCGTTCGACCCAATGCCATGTATGAAGCGACAAAAGCGACGCTCGTTCGACCCAATGCCATGTATGAAGCGACAAAAGCGACGCTTCTTCGACCCAATGCCATGTATGCTGAGTCATAAGCGACGCTCCTTCGACCCAATGCCATGTATGCAGCGTCATAAGCGACGCTCGTTCGACCCAATGCCATCTATGAAGCGGCGAAAGCGACGCTCTTTCGATCCAATGCCATGTATGAAGCGACAAAAGCGACGCTCCTTCGACCCAATGCCATGTATGAAGCGACAAAAGCGACGCTCCTTCGACCCAATGCCATGTATGAAGCGACAAAAGCGACGCTCCTTCGACCCAATGCCATGTATGCAGCGTCATAAGCGACGCTCCTTCGACCCAATGCCATGTATGCTGAGTCATAAGCGACGCTCTTTCGACCCAATGCCATGTATGCAGCGTCATAAGCGACGCTCGTTCGACCCAATGCCATGTATGAAGCGACAAAAGCGACGCTTCTTCGACCCAATGCCATGTATGCAGCGTCATAAGCGACGCTCTTTCGACCCAATGACATGTATGAAGCGACATAAGCGACGCTCCTTCGACCCAATGCCATGTATGAAGCGACAAAAGCGACGCTCCTTCGACCCAATGCCATGTATGAAGCGACAAAAGCGACGCTCCTTCGACCCAATGCCATGTAGGCAGCGTCATAAGCGACGCTCCTTCGACCCAATGCCATGTATGCTGAGTCATAAGCGACGCTCTTTCGACCCAATGCCATGTATGCAGCGTCATAAGCGACGCTCGTTCGACCCAATGCCATGTATGAAGCGACAAAAGCGACGCTCGTTCGACCCAATGCCATGTATGAAGCGACAAAAGCTACGCTTCTTCGACCCAATGCCATGTATGCAGCGTCATAAGCGACGCTCTTTCGACCCAATGACATGTATGAAGCGACATAAGCGACGTTCCTTCAACCCAAGAGAAATGCTCCTCTCTTGACGGCAATGTATAATAAAAATATTTCACATTACGTACGTACTCTTCATCATAAATTTTAATAGTTAGTGCTTATTGCAATGGATTCCACTTGTGTGTTGTGAAATATATTGTTGATAGGGTGTTTGAGAATTGATATACCTTTTTTTCAAATCCTTTCCTATTCTTTGCACACGCTCTTTAGTGGAAGAAAATTAGAGCGTACGCCTCTCTCTCTCTCTCTCTAACAATTTTGACTGGCGTCACGACTCATCACCGTACAAAGAGCAACGCTGGGTTGACGTATATAGGCCGACTGACCCCAGCCGTACTAGAGGGTAGTATAATTTTGTTTGTATCAATGTTAACCTAGAAAGTACTACATTGAAATTAAGAATATTAATTTGATGTGCAGAAGTTTTCGTTTGAAAAAAATCTATTTTATTTGATTTATTATGTGCTGTGGCTGTTTCAGCGCTTTGCTAAATGACGTACAATGCAAGAGGTTGGAAACCAAGAAAGCTACAGAACAGGCGTTTGTAGCGTACTCAAGATCTCTAAAGGCGTAAAGCGCTATATATATGGATTTCAGCTAGAGGCACACCAATACAGTGACTTCTCATTCAACAACATTTGAATGGACACATGGCATGCAGTGAGAGACCAATATTTCTCCTAAGTTATAAACTCTGGAGCAATACTATAGCCGCACCTTGTTTTTTTTTAGTGTACGCATAGAAAGAGTAGAGGTGGAAAACTTTGCGATTACCGTTTGAAAGAGCGTTAAAAAAAAGAGAAAAAAACACTCTCAGTGGAAAAATTAACCGTTATGTTATTTTCGTTTTGTGAGCGGTGCACTATTATAGCCGCACTTCACTAAATTAAATAATTTATAGAAAAATGTTAACAAATTACTATATTTTTTTTCACTTTAATAATAAGTGTGATCTCCTTTAGCACTAATTAACTCAAAGACCCTACTCGGTATACTGTTTACGAGGTTTTTAAATCACTAAGGGACAGTTCTTTCCATGCCTTCATAATTGAGTACTATGGTACTCGGGGTTTTGAGCATAAATACTTCGGACTAGCAACGCCCACAGGTTTTCCATCGGATTCATGTCCAGGAAGCACGCGGACCACTTCAAAAACCGAACATTATTGCCTTGTGTTGCGTGCATTGATGCGTTGTTCTGTTGAAAATTAACTTTTAACGCCTTCAACCGCGAAGAAAAGCAAATAAATTCAATGGCAGAATGTCCATGTTCTCTCTGGAGTTCATACAAGTGCTTGGAAACGCCAGCTCCAAGCATCCACACTCGCATAACGCAGCCCAAATCATTTGTCTTAGAAAAGTACCGGGGATCCTTCTTCAAATCCCTCCAATAGTGCGAAACCCCATAAGGATTGTCCAAACTAAAGATAAATTAATATTTGCATTGCTCTATCAAATTTTATTACTTGTCTCCAGTCAGTTCCCATGTTAATTCTGGCGAATTTCATCCGGGGTTCTTTTTGGCGGTCTGGCAACCTTTCTGTCACCTTCAATATTTGTCGCATTATGTTTGCAGATTCCTTTAAAGCCCGTGCAATGGTCCAGCGAGACACTTTTAGTCCACATTCAGTTGATAATTCATTAGCGTTCTTAAATGAATTACTTGCAGCGCTCACTTATCGGTGCTGGTCCCGCTGATTTATCTTCGGCGTACGTCCTCCGTGTTTTATTTTCCATATTCATTTCGGTTTTTACAAAAATTTTGCTTTCACTTTGTCAGAGCTACCAATTTTTCCGACAATTTCACAAAACGAGCAATTTTCACTTTTGAGCGCTAGAATTGGGGCCTTTTCAACATTTGACAGCACTGGCCCACTTGGCATATTTACAAAATTAGTACAACAAGTAATTCAACTAAGTGTAAACACCAGCAATACCATCCAGCAAACACAGACTAAGAAAATAAATGGTGCGGCTATAATAGTGCACCGCTTACAAAACGAAAATGAAACTTAACGCTTAATTTTTCCACTGAGAGTGTTGATGTTTGTCATTTTTTTTTTTTTGTCTTATTTTTAGCACTCTTTCAAACGGTAATCGCAAAGTTTTTCCACCTCTACTCTTTCTATGGGTACACTGAAAAAAAAACAAGGTGCGGCTATAGTATTGCTCCAGAGTTTATCAGAAATATCATGTTAATTTTTTCGAAGATATCAATTTGATACATGAAATTTTAAAGCGAATATGATACTCAATAGTTTCAAATTGATGTCGAAATTGTGTCCAAAACCAAAACCAAAAAATAATCTCAATTTTTTTTACTTAGGATTCGCACTTTTACGAAGATAATAAGGGCTCAGAGTTCGAGTCATCCCGGAGTAAGTACAAAAATATTAAACTATTAATAATTCGATGTTTTTCAGAGTTAGTACGTTGTGAACTATTTTTGTTGGTAGGAGCATTTTCAACCGTCATTTTTGTAGGAAATAAACTGTGCTACCGTAATCATTACGTTATGGTTACGTCATTTTGACACTACTTGACGGATGGTTCAAACTGGTTAAAACTGAGAGACTAGTTTGCGTAGAAACAGACAGACAGACGGACGCACAAAGCTCAATCGACTCGGCTCGTCGCCCTGATCAAGAATATATATAGTTTATGGGGAAATGAATATTTTTATGCGTTGCAAACTTCTGGGCAAAAATATAATACCCTTTGCAAGGGTATAAAAAATAAATATTTCAGAAAATAATTTTCCAATTTTGAGGGTCAATCGGACGGAGTTACGACTGATTTGGTGACACGTCTATAAAACATACAATCATTTCACCCAACAACACAATTCAACAATCCGTCAATTCAACACAAACAAATTCAACACAAATCAAAGTCTTCACAAAACAATTTCAACACACGTCAATACAACACTAAGTCATTTCACTAAACACAACAATTTAACACACGTTAATTGAACACAAAACAATTTCAACACGTCAATTCAACACAAAACAAAATAATAAATAATTTGTTATTAAATTTAAATTTGAAATGACTTATAAATGTGTGTTGACTTTTTTTTGTGAAGACTGTTTTGTGTTGAATTGACGTTTGTTGAATTGACGTGTGTTGAATTGAACAGTTGAAATTGTTTTGTGTTGAATAGACGTGGAAATCGTAATATGTTGAAATTGGCCGATGTTCAATTGCTTTGTGTTGAAATTGATTTTGTTGAAATTATATATGTGGTCTTATTGTGCTGTGTTGAATTTACTTGTGTTGAATTGACGTTTGTTGAATTGACGTGTGTTGAATTGACGTGTGTTGAATTGACGTGTGTTGAATTGACGTGTTGAAATTGTTTTGTGTTGAATAGACGTGGAACCACTGATTTTATTTTTGCGGTGAGTTTTTTATATGAATGTAAAAAACTTCTTTATTTTTCAAAAAAGTCATTCTAAGTGTTGTTGTAACCCACTGTGCGACCAAATGGATTTAAGTTAGCAAAATTTTTGGCTGGTATTGGCGGCATGTCTAATGCTCAGCATTTTGTAGCTGAGACTTTCCACTTGCTAAGTTTCTAGATTCAAAATCTCTGATGTTCATTTTAGCACATGTTGAACTAACTTAAATGTTGTTCTTCTCGATCCTATGCCTGAGCGTGGACTACAGGCCCCTTAAGAGCTAGACGGAACAAAAAGTTTTCGATGAATTATGCTTCATTAGTCACGTATAGAATAATACGGGTGTTTGTGTTTGTTTTGTTCGCCTTTACTAAAACTTATGGGTATGACTTTTTATTTGTTTAATTGCCCATAAGTAATTGATTTATGAGCACTCCCCTTTGTGGGTATGTAAAAATATAAAAAAAAAATAAAGAGAAAACCACAAAACGTATTTCGATTTGCGGTCAACGAGTGAGTGAGAGAACAACGTAATTAATATGATTACCGCAAAAATATATTGAAATCAATTTGCCAAAGAACAGTTTTTAAAGGCTTAGCCAGAGGCCAAAACACAAAACGATTATATAAATTCATTAAAATTAAAAAATTGTTTGCCAAATGGAAGTCAGACAAACAGCAGCCACAACCAAGTAAACACATCAGTCAGAGAGGACATGGACCTCCAGGACATGCTGCATATGTGTATAGGCCAGATGTGGTATGAATAGAGTGGACACTGAAAATCAGCGAAATGCAAACAAACGGCTGCCACCACACACAAAAAAAAGATTGCCGCGAAGGCAATGATGATGATGATGATGATGGGGGTCAGTCAGTCTGTGGCGTTTATTGACAATTGTAAAGCTAAAAACTAATCAATTTTTCAAACATTTATAAACTTGGAATATAAGTTCATTCAGTGGACCTTGCCATAAATGATCGAAAGTTCCTCCTCCGTCAGTTTTGAAGCTTTCGTAACCAAACTTTGCACGAAGTCTTTTGGTACAAATACGCTGCTCATTTGTCGGAATTTGGCAGCATGAGATGCATTTTTGCCTTTATCGTAGTAGTACTGTAAAATATACCGTATTTTCTCTTTATTTTGCTCCATGTTTGCGACGCTATAACTCACAAACGACTTAAAACAAACAACAATAAATCAAACACGTGAAAAGAGCTTTCCAAAAAGCTCTAGCGTGAACCGAAGCGACGAATATAACTAGAACTACGCGCTTGCAAAGACAAGCTTGCGGAAATACCGCAAGACTTTTTTGACAACCTTATATATAGATAGCTTAAACTTTCAATTTTTGCCACACGTTTGGGTGTGCTCCCGTCTTTGCACTTTGCATTTGCAAAATCAGCCGCTTTTACTGTTGCCTTAGCAGCAGTTGGCTTGTGTGTGGAGTGTGATTGTGCGAGGTGGAAGTGGGGATATGATGGGGTTGTGGTAAGGATCTGGTGGGTATTTGGATAAATTACGTTTTGTTAATATATTTACGCTTTAAGTTTGAAAGCAGAACCTATTCAAGTGACCAAATCAGGTACAATCAATTTTCAAGCTGAAAAATGTTCAGCCTTTGGTGTCAGACTAGGACCGCATGTAATTAGCTGAAATAACAGTCTGTTCAAAAGTCTGGTCACTTTCGTAGCAATAAAAGCTGAGCGTGTCATTCACATTCAAGCTCCAGCTTCCAGCCCCCGCCATCGCCATCGCCACCGCCCCCTCTCAAATCCTTCATTTGCAGTGTGTCTAAATCTGCGTATCAAAAGTCAACCATTCGGACAATGGCCACAGCTGAGGCTATCCCACTACCGCCTGATGCCTGACGATTATATGGCCTGACAATGCCCCAGCCTAGGCCTTGTTCGCAACAATAAAACACTGTGAATGACAGACAGATAGACAGACACACAGAGAGAGGAGTTCACAAGTTCAACTGCAGAGGAAAAACACAGCGAAAACAAAAAATTGCAACGCCATCTTCAGCTCTTGGCCAACTCTTCCGCCAAATGCTGCGTATAAAATGCGCATAAATAACCGCCACACAAAATACAGGAAAAAAAAAAAAAACGCATCCAGAACCAGCTAAAGCTAAACGGTACTTTTTCAAAAAGCGAGACTCGCGACGCTGCGCATGCGTGCTTCTTGGAGCTTAAATGCTTTTGGCATACGTCAAGTGCCTGGCGAGGCGGCCCTGCCCTGCCGCCGTGGGCTCAAGTGACGCGTCTCATCTCTCCTTTTCCGTTCCCATCGTCCACAAATGTCATTCGTTGCGCCCGTTGTACGCATTCCTTTTGTCCTCCCGGTATCCATCATGCGTTTTGGTATTCACCTTCTTCTTTTTTTATTTTGTTGCAGTTTCAATTAGAAATTCATGATGCTGGAACGCGGAGAGTGGGCTGAGGGAGCAGGGGGGGGTGTGGATACTACTGATGAGGCTACTTTGCTGTTTATTTGCACTGCATTAGGCTTCTGTATCGGCTTCTGATTGACTAAAGAGTTGTTTGTTGCGGTCCGGCTCCAAAAAAGGAGAGTCAACGAGTGGATCAAGCTATGAATTAACATATGTGGATCCATATTGAGGTCTTTGGTCATGAATTGAAAATCAAACTGAATCAAATCAATTAACAAATTCAAAAAAAGTTCGGAATGAACCTTGTTTCAAAAAATTGAAACTGTTGTGATTAGAGTGAAGGAAGTTTTGAACCAAAGAAAAATATGAAAAGCATGAAACGAAGGTGTAAGTTACAGACAACTGTGTTTCTTCATACTTTATGGAAGTCAATTAACAGTGCGCTAACAGAATGTTAAGCAAACAGAGTTGGTAAATGACAGTATTGGGACTGTTAAGCTGGAAAACTTTCGGCTTCTCAACAAATCCTGCAGCCTGATTTGATATCCTTCTTGGCATTTTACGGGCTCCCACAACGTAAGTCCTCAATCTCTTACCATCTCTGAGAACTGTTTGTTTATACGGACAGACGGAAATGGCTATATCGACTCGGCTGTTGATTTCCTGTTATATACTTTAGCACGAACTTCATATGCTCTGTGTGTACGAACCTAAGACCTTTTAGCAGAACTGTCCAAAAAATGTTAACACTTTCAGTGTGTCTCCAAAAATAAAAACGGATCTTTTACAGACACAACGAAAAGAGGTTGCAAAAAGACGCGTTCAATACTGTTGCACTCAACCTAAGGGAGCTTTTTTCGTTTCTGTTTTGCTCTTTCACTGACTCTTTTCCCGAGAGCCGACTTCCAAAGTGTCTTCTACAAATGTGAGCGTGGTTTTGACTGTTTTGTGTCTGAACTTTATGAATCAAATGAATTGCTGAAAATATTAAAATTTGTTTTTAATTATTTACATTATACATTAGATTGGATCTGCTGAGTATGAAATTTTTAAGGTCATGGTCTCAACCTAGGGAGTGGATTATAAGCGTAAGCAAAAACATAAGTAAACAAGTCGAGATTTAACTGGCGCGTTTAGGCTTCAAAGTTTTTGTGAATAACTTATACGCAGTGTTGATTTTTAACATTTGTTTGTTTTAAATATAAATAGGCGCCGTTGATTTCATTTAAAAACTTTTCCAATTTGAAAAAAAAATAAAAGACTTCTACATTCAGACGTGTTTTCACTTCCACTACGTTTTTTTTTTCGTGCTCTCAATTCGGACTGAATTGCTCTCCATTTACTTTTTGCAAACCACTGGTCCAAAAGAGATTGACACTTGATACACTAGAGAGAAACTACACCAACAGAATTGTGGGTTAGGTGGTACAGAGCCATATCACAGAAATTGATTAGGCAATGAACTGGATATTTGTTGTTTAGGCTAGTACTATGAAGTAAGCCGAACCAGCTAGCTGAACCTTCAGCACTAGAGCTGGAAAAACATCGATGTTTATGTACATATCTTTAAGAATGCATATTTTTATTTGGTTTTAGCGATTGGAATGCTGGTTGGATTAGAATAAAGCAGGGGCCGGTAAAACACACATTCTCATGTAGCAATTTAAGCTCGTATACTATCGGTGTATCGACGTCGCTGCCGCAGAGAAGATACACAGAATGTAGGCACGTGCCAGACTTTTGAATAAAGCAAGAGATCGAAGTTATCATTTTTAAGTTTATAGTACTATAGTATAGCTACAAGACAAACGTAATAAAGAGTAAACGCACAAAAAAAAGGAAAGGTTTTTGGCGCATTGCTCTTCACCGCGATATTTATAAATCCTTTCTTTCGAAATGTGCGTCATTATTATTTGAGCAGAGAAATTGTTTTTCAATGTTGGCAAACAATTGGATTGATATTGGTGATAAAGATGGTCAGAGATATGGACTAATTTTCTAAAATTTTGTTGGTGTAGTAGATTGGAGTGAACCGATTTTCGCCATTGCCTATTGAAGCATTAGCCCTTTAAGCTCTAGAATATGAACATATGAATTATCAGATTAATGAAACATTCACACTTTTGTCTTGTTTTAGCCGAGTGTTCCAGGGCGAAAGGAGTGAAAGAGGAGGGAAAGTGAGGAAATGGGCTGACTCAACAGTAACACGACAGTGACTGAACAGTGAGTTGACTGTGATTTAACAGTGAATTAACATTGTCTTGACAGTGACTAAACAGTGACTTCACATCGTCTAAACACTGGCTTGACGTGACATGACAGTGACTAAAAAGTGACTAAAAGGTGACCAAACGGTGACTAAACAGTGACTTGACAGTGACCTAACTGTGAATTGACCGTGACTTAACAGTGACTAAACAGAGACTTGACAGTGACTTAACTGTGACTAATCAGTGATTTAACAGAGTTAAAGATAGAACAGTACAGCCAGTGAACATGTTGTTCGTATATCTACTTCCAGTTAGTTTTCTACTTTTGAAAGATTGCGATATCGGATTAATATACTATTAAGCGAGATTGTAAATTTATTTGAAATTTAGCATATTTCACATCAAAGCCTGCTGAGTGTTAATGACACTCACACCCTTTTTATACTCTGTACCAAAGGTACATAGAGTATATTAAGTTTGTGCAAAAGTATGTAACAGAGAGAAGGAATCATTTCCGACCCTATAAAGTATATATATTCTTGATCATCATCAGCAGCCGAGTCGATATAGACATGTCTGTCCGTCCGTCCGTCCGTCCGTCCGTCCGTCTGTCTGTATGAACACCTAGATCTCAGAGCCGGTAAATGATAGAGGTTTGACATGTATGGGACAAATGCTTCTTTTATTTGCACGCAGATCAAGTTTGTTTCAAATTTTGGCCACGCCCCCTCCCGCCCCCGCAATTTGGAAAAAACGTTATATCTCCTACAGTTTTGAAAATAGACGATTCGTACCTTCTAAAGATAGTTAGTAATTAGCAAAGTGAATCGATTTGCTAAAGAAATGATAAAGATCGGATAAACGGTTCTTAAGTTATGAGCAAAAAAGTGAGCCAAGCCCCCCGTTACCCCCCCTCCCACCCTAAAAAAAATGTTGCATACTTTTCGGATGATCACCCTAGGGAACGCAGGAACACTGTTAAACATGTTTTTTCATGAGTAACGGGTATTAGCTTACGCTCTCGTTATTAATTCGCACGTACGTAGAGGCCTTAAGCTGTCAAGTCCAAAGTCGGAAAATTAAGTAATAACCCTTAAGAAAAATTTGACCATTGATTCAAACTAGGGATGGGCGTGTAATTACTGTTGCTTGTTTATATTGACAGAAAACAAAAGCACGAAAACACTATAAATCGAAGAGCTAATCATTTAAGTTAATTAAGAACAGAAACCCAAAGCCCAAAGCACTTTACTGCTCGATTTGTATAAAGTCCTAAGGACTAGTTGCAGTTCCGATTTAAGTAGAAACCACTGAGCCTTAGCTTCAGCAACTAAATGAGAATAGAAGGGGAAGATCTAGGCCACTCGGGTGAGTTAATTTCCCCTCTAGGGTGCGCCGTTATTTGTAATAAGCTTTTAATCGCAACGAGATTTAAGTCCTGGGGTTGACATCTCCATTTGAGAGGGGTGAGCCGGGGGGGGGGGAGTCAGGATGGATGCATGCAGTCAGGCTGCAACTTTTCTTTACGCAACTTTTGCCTGAAACAAAAGTTGTGTTTGTTGCACTTCTTTTGTGGCGCCCCCGAGCAGAAGCAGAGGGTTGGAGTCTGGTAATAAAAGTTTCATTGACTTTTGCACCACAGTTGACTTCTATGGCTTTTTATGGGTAGCGGACCCGCATCCACTCTGTCTTTGGGTTTTTAATCGGATTACAAATGTTGTTCAATTTTTGTATGTATCGCAGAGAGGCGGCCTCTAATCTAGTCACTGTTTTACGAGGCGGCAGAAATTAATCAACAATTTCCGCCATAAAAATGGCATTTCCACTTCATCAGCATTAACTGAAGTTTTATTGTCCAACTCCCGATGCGGCGGACAGCCGATTCGAGAAGTGTGAAGTGTGTGGTGTGCGATTTAATTAACAGAATTATTAACATTATAATTTGATCATTATTTTGGAATGACTTCATCTGCCAGTTGCCAGACGATTCAATTAAGGATCTGTGGACTGTTTGCTTATCCAACTAGTTCCTGGCCGACTGGGACACTGACCCTTCGCCCAGCGGTGGGTCGAGCCATTTTAATTGAACTGCAGTAAACTGCAAATAAAAAAACTTACCAGAAATTAATAAAGCCTAACTCGGTGGGTGGCTATTGGGATTGAACTGGGAAAAATATTTAATTGCGTAATTAAACTCCAACTCCGATTCCAAATGATCTCTCTGGGGTCTACGCAGCGGGTTGGCCACGGCTCGGGACAGTTTTGGCCGACAGCAGCAGCAGCTGCCAGTTGTTGGTTAGAAATATTTTGGCATTGTTTTGGCTTAATTGGAATCACATTTAAACTCGACCATTAATTTCATTATTATTTTGCCAGGCACCTGAAACGAGCAGGAGAAGAGAGCAGGATACTTGAGCTTCAAGGAAAAGAACTTTTTGCGCCCCCCGGCCACAGCAATGAGAAGGCGGCTGTAAAATAACCATGTTGAAATCACTTAGCTTACAAAATGCAATAATATGTATGTATGTACCCCGCCTCCCTGCTGCCCGCTCGGCCCACTTACTTGCCATGAGAGTGCAACATTAGTAACGTTTACTGGCAAGCAAAAGCCAAAGGGCATATGCAAAGAAATAAAAGGCGAAACGAGAAGAAGAAACGACGACGACAAGCGGATTGCCATTAGTTAGGAGCGCGTTTCAAGCTTCATTGAGTGCTTCCCCCGAACAGCAATTGTGTGTTGCAATAAGCAAAATGCCAGCAGGCAGAAGGCATTTGAGTTGAGAATCAGAATGAGTAGCTGTGGCTGCATTTCGAGAGCAACTAGCGTTCAATGTTGTCCTAGAGATCATTACCAAGGAGGTCGGAATTGAAAAGTCGAAGTTTTTACACACTCGCAAGTTCTGTCCAATAGATGGCAACTCTACTGAGACCATGTGGCAACTCTGTAGCCGGTGAGCCGAGGCACCAAAAAGCTCTCAATTGAGGCACCACAAGGTCCTCAGTCGAGGCTCGCTAAGCCCTATAACCAAGGTACGCAAAACCCTCAACGAAGACACTACAAAGCCCTCAACCGAGGCACTACAAAGCCCCCAACCGAGGCACTACAAAAGCCTCAAACGATGCACACAAAGCTCTCAACCGAGGCACTACAAAGCCCTCAACCGAGGCTCGCTAAGCCCTTAACCAAGGCACCCAAAGACCTCAACCGAGGCACTTCAAAGCCCTCAACCGAGGCACTACAAAGCCCCCAACCAAAGCACTACAAAAGCCTCAAACGATGCGCACAAAGCTCTCAACCGAGGCACTACAAAGCCCTCAACCGAGGCTCGCTAAGCCCTTAACCAAGGCACCCAAAGACCTCAACCGAGGCACTACAAAGCCCTCAACCGAGGCACTACAAAGCCCCCAACCGAGGCACTACAAAAGCCTCAACCGAGGCACTACAAAGCCCTCAACCGAGGCACTACAAAGCCCTCAACAGAGGCTCGCTAAGCCCTTAACCAAGGCACCCAAGGACTTCAACCGAGGCACTACAAAGCCCTCAACCGAGGCACTACAAAAGCCTCAAACGATGCACACAGAGCTCTCAACCGAGGCACTACAAAGCCCCCAACCAAGGCCCGCAAAGCCCCCAACCGACTTGACTCTCAATTGATCCATAGTTTCGCTTGACGTGAGGCATGTGGCACCGTCTGGTTCAAACCACATGTCTATCAAGTCAAATTCTTGCATTGTGGGCAAAAAGCTACCTTTAAGCTACCTTTGTCTGCTCTTCAAACCAAATTCGGCAACTCTCTTGGTTGACCCATCCATTAAGCCATACATGACAACCCCGAATTTTGTTTGTGTGTATGTGGTAGCCATCAACAAAGCCGTCTCTAGCAGAGAACGAGAAGAGAGAACATATTTAAAATTGTTATTGCTCTTCGAAGCCAGATTCTTTGAGTACGCGTGTTGTACGCGCTGCCAAAAACAAAACCTTAGCTTGAAAAGAAAGAGAGGAGTGCACGCAAATAAATTTGTTGTTGCTTTATCTATGCTAATGGAGCGTGTGGACCGTATACGCGCCAGTTATTACTTTGAGTCACACAACATATTCGTTGTGGCTTTCGGAATGAGCTTGGGCACCCCTGCTCTAGAGCTACAACAAGTTTAAAGTACTAATTGTCTTTAAGCCCAGCCAAATTTCCAACCATTGGATTATTATGTGAAACATCTTTAATTTTGGTACGGACGATTTTAGTAGAAGTAAAAAATGATTTCGGCGTCACGTGACGCTGACGTCATTCATATTTGGTTTTGTTGTTTTGTGTAGTTTCCAGCAAACACACACAGACATAAGAGGATTGGCAGATGGTGGAAGTAAAGAGGTAGAATAAATGCTGAAAAGGGGCAACTGGGTGGGTTTTGGAAAAGATCGGTGGGATCTGGTGGTAGTTGTGATGGATTTGGGTGGGATCTTATCTGGAAGGAAACTGGATAGGATCTACGTTTGATCTGGGTGGAATCTGGAAGAGACCTGGGAGGGATCTGGTGGGGATCTGTTTGGGATCTGGAAGGGATCTGATCGAGATCTGGGTGGGATCTGGGTAAGATCTTTGAAGGATCCGGGTAGGATCTGGGCGGTATCTAAGTGGGATCAGCGTAGGATCTGAGTGGGATCTAAATGGAATCTAGCTTGGTTGGATCTGGGTGGGATCTGGATTTTCTGGATGTCTACTTCCGTTAATTTTCTTATCTTCTTTTTACATCTCTAGGTTCCGATTTGTTCAAATTCACCGATAAGAAGAGGAAAATTATTTAGCATCTAAATTTTGTATATTTTGTTTGGCTAAGGTTTTGTTATACACAAAATAGGTTTCTAGTGTCGGAAATTCGGATTTGAGTTCGAAATCGGTGCCTACCAAAACCTATATTTTGACAAAATGTTTTGTTTTCCTATTCATTTCTTTAAAGAATCGATCTCAAACCAAGATTTAGAGTGACCAGGTTTCTAGTAAGTGATGTTATGTAATGATGTTATGGTCTATAAATCGCACAATGAAAACCCAATTCAAAAATCGCCAAATTTCGCAATATTTGAGTCCGTAAAATACAAAGTAAGAATCGTCTGTCTATGAGCCAATTTTTTACTTTTTATTTTGATGGTTTTGTAAACATTTCAAATATAACTTAAATTTACACTGAGAAAAAATAATGAAACTAAAATAAAGACTGAAAAATCATTTTTGTAGGAAGCTTACAATCCGGATTAAAATGCCTATGCTTGATTGTGGACTCATAAAACTGACGTCCTCGCTGTTTGCTGTTATAAAACAACATTCTTACCATCTGCACCATCGGGCTTTTTGCCTGCTGAGAGTTTTTTTTATAAAATTATTTAATCTCATAATCGAATATGACCCATCTTTTTGCAGGATTGTTGGATTTTGATTTGAATTGAGAATATGTACATAATTCTGTTGATAAAAAAAATCGAAGCAAAAGTATTTTCTTCTTATAATTTATGGCCTTAGTTAGCTCAGCCGTTTAGTGGTCGAAAGATACCCCACAATTGTAATAATGCCCCACCAAACAAACCCAAACACGTCGTTTCCACCTCCAACCATCCCTCCCTCCCTCCCGCCCTTTTCGACTGACATGCAACAGCAAAGCAAAAAGTCAAATGCGCTTATAACACTACAAAATACACTAAAGCCGCTTGGTCGCTCACTTTCAGCTCGAACTTGGAAGTCGTAGTCGGTGGCAGCAGCCGCATCCGCAGCAGAACACAGTGGTACTGGCTTAAGATGAGTTAAAAGTTTGGAAAATGGTTTTTTAAATTAAAATTAATATTCTGACATGTGTGTTACGTTAACGATCTCGAGGTTGCCGAAATAATCATTCCTTTGAGAAAGACAGCAGAAGGGTTTATAGCCAAACCCACTGTGACCAGCGGAAACGCAAATGACAACGATGGCGACAGTTACATTCCGCTCCTGCTGCCGCTGCCGCTGCTGCTGTTGACAAACAAACCGTGTGCCATGGCAGGACGGACAGAGTTACAACTGCCAGGCGACTAATTGGTTTACTTATGGCCTTTATGTATTTTGCTTTGGCCCGAAAAAGTGTGGCTGTGTGTTTGTCTGTGTGTGTGTGTGGCCAGGGTTAGGCAGGGCAGCGACTGTGACTAGTTTTTTTGGAGTCGGTCATAATTGTGGGAGGAAGGGCAACTGATTATGATTATGGTTCAAAATTCAAACCAAGCACGAGCTAACAATCAATTATGCCCCTCTCAGTTAGAGGAGGCAACACGGAAATGATGGAAATTAAGCTCAATTTTTCTCTTTGCAAATTTCAAGGCTATAAAATGATTGATGGAGTGGCATGGGAGTATGGAGAATGCCCCGGCCCTAAATAAGAAATAAACTAAGCGGCGCACAGTGGGGTAAATTGATACCGAAACTGGCAAATCTTTTGAAAATATAAACTAGAAACCCATCAATTTGTTAAGGTGATCAATTCACCTTATACGTAAAATAATTAGAAGAATTAGAAAGTTCCTTAATTTGGCCAAGTTTAGCAAAACTTTCATAAAACTATTGGCCTGTGGCCTGAATTCCGCAATTATTGCATGTAAGTTCTTATAATTCACGGTCTAATATGGAAATTTTTTGCACGAAGGGGGGACCTTTAGAATTTCTACAACTTTGTCAATTCTTGCCCTCCCTTTGTTCAGATATTGTATCAGTTGACAACGACTCTGATATTTCCAATCTATTTGCAACATTTTTCCAACGTGATGATGATGAATAGCATCAGCATCAGCTAATAATTTTGTCTCTAAATATCCTTATTCTGTGGCAAATTCCAACTGTATTGCATGCCCTGTTTTAGTTGGAGATAGCATATTATTTAGCTTACGATCAATCAAGTCCCCTTTCAGTCCCGGACCTGACAAAGTTTCAAGCTGTGTGTTGAAACTTTGTGTCTGCTCCTTAGGTGTGCCGCTTTCTAAAATATTTAGCTTATCTCTTTAACAGGGAGATTTCCCTAGTCCATAAAAAGGAACCAAAGTAAATTATTTCGAATTATAGGTGTGTATCGAAACTATCGTACATTCACTCCTCAACCACAACATTTTTGTCGTTAGGTAATATCCATATCTCAACATAGTTTCAGGAATCTACTTGAATTTACTACTCTTGTAAACAATGGATTTGTCAATAAGCGGCAAACTGATGTAGTTTATACTGATTACTGTTAGGCTTTTGACTCAGTCAATCACGAGCTTTTAGCACATAAATTGTGTCTGCGCGGCTTCTCAACCGGATAAAGTCATTCTTAAGTGATCGAACTCAACGAGTTCGTTTCAAATCAGTACTATCCAGCTCCATAAATGTACCATCTGGGGTCCCCCAAGGTAGTCATTTAGGCCCCTTTCTGTTTAACCCCCTATAGTGACCCCTACGCCACTAAGCGTATTTCTAATATTTGAATATGGGTCAAGATCAACTAGAATCGGTTCAAAAACAGTTCTTAATTTTCGCTCTTCCAAGCTTAAACTGGGATCCCACTATTCATGTTCCTCTTTACGAGGACAAATTTCGCCAGATCAATCTGCCCTCTTTTAAGAACCGCCGAACTTGCCAGGTGTTCTGCGTTTCCTAGGGTGACCATCCAAAAAGTATGCAACATTTTTTTAGCGGGGGGCTTGGTTCACTTTATTGCTCATAACTTAAGAACCGTTCATCCGATCATCGGCAAATTGATTTATTTTGCTAATTACTAACTATCTGTAGAAGGTACGAACTATCTATCTTCACAACTGTAGGAAATATAACGTTTTTTCTGAATTGCGGGGGCGGGAAGGGGCGTGGCCAAAATTTGAAACAAACTTGATCTGCGTACAGATAGAAGAAGCATTTGTCCCATACATGTCAAACCTCTATCTGTTACCATCTCTGAGATCTAGGTGTTCATACAGACAGACGGACGGACAGACAGACATGTCTATATCGACTCGGCTGTTGATGCTGATCAAGAATATATATACTTTATATGGTCGAAAATGATTCCTTCTGTCTGTTACATACATTTGCACGACTTTAGTATACCCTTTTTACTCTCACTAAAAGTAATTTTTCGGCCTTTTGTTCCTATAGCAGCTATATGCTATTGTCATCCGATTCGGCCGGTTCGGACAAATGTACAGCGTCTTATCGCAAATAACTTCTTAGGAAATAAGAGGAATGTCAACTATTCCGAACTAGTTCAAAATATGTTATCGTCCTTTCAAATTGTGGGTTGTAACATGTTCTTGAAAATGAACATCGACTCATAAAACTGCAGCGCCTGCGCTGGAAAGGAAATGAACAAGCTCCAGTAAATCATGTGAACAAACGGAAGGCGAAAGACTTTGGGAGACCGAAACTAAGATCGGAAGACCAGGTGCGGAAAGGCATAGCCAATCTTGGTTTGGTGCCAGCTAGGACGAAACTGAAACGACTCGCGGGCATTAATTGCAGCGGCGGAAACCGTTAAGCAGTTGTTATTTACATACAGCGCCAAAGTTAAAGGAGAAGATGACTATTCTTTTAAATACTAATTGCAAATGTTAACCTACCATTCCATGAATGTTGTTATTTTACATTACATTGCTATATCAAGTTGCCTTTTTAAAACTCCTATAAACATTTGGGGTGTGAATCTAGTATGCCTCCCATAAATTTTAATCTTGATTTTTGGATATATCAGGCTGTAACTTTGCCTGCGGTCCTGACAAAATTGCCAAAAAAATTACCATAATTAGTTTATATGTTGAACTATATGATGATGTTGAACTATATGATGATATGACGCCAATAAATGTCCGACAAATAAAATGGCTTGTAGCAAATGCTTTAGTTTGACAAAATAGCTATAAATCAAGTATAATTTGACTTTGATTGGCAACAGTTGTATGTCGTGTTAGATTTTTTCTCAGTTGCATTGATATGTGTACTATCCTAGAAGCTTCAGAAAATTAGCAATTATTGCTTAATGTGGACTACAAAAATTCTAGAACGGCTAAAAAGTCGAAAATTTTGTTTTTCGCGAAAATCTTGGATACAGAAACTAAGATATGGCTTTGACATACCATCTCGTAATCAGCATGAGTATGCACGCAGGAATTAGTTAAAGATGGTCGGGATACTTTTCACTGTAGAACAGTGTTATTTGACATTGACGAAAAGCTTATACGTATGTCTGCATACTTTAAAGTTCTTTTAAAAAGAAACAAAGGATTAAAACCTGGAATTTTCACCCCCGGGGCAGATTTTTGGTTATTATTTCGTTTTCTATCCTTGTAAAACGAGCTTGAAGCTAATCGGATGAAAAATAGTATTTTTGCATGCAGAATTTGCCGATCGTTTTTCTAGTGGGCGGTTTTCCAAAAACGGGAAAACACGTGCCGAATTATATCACGTTCTATGCTTACAAACCAAGATTCAAGTCAATCGGATGAAAAAATAAAAAACATTTGCCCATACAAACTTTTTAGACGCTATTAGACTTTTCCGGGTGGAGTTTTCCAAAACCCTGTCTTAGTACGCACTTT
This sequence comes from Lordiphosa clarofinis, assembly GCA_018904275.1. NCBI lineage: Eukaryota > Metazoa > Arthropoda > Insecta > Diptera > Drosophilidae > Lordiphosa > Lordiphosa clarofinis. Next base: position 2,950,480 of record JAEIGQ010000020.1, read on the forward strand.
CACCACCAACAGAAACTCCTCTCCAAATTACAGCCTATCTATCTGTTACCGCTTGGGCTGTGCGATGATTGCCAATCAGTCAGTCAGGAGACTCTCTTTTATAGATATTGAGATATTATTATATAGAAATAGATATTAACACACTATTTACACGGGTTTTTGATGTGAAACATCTTTAATTTCGGTACGGAAGATTTTAGTAGGAGTAAAATTTGATTTCGGCGTCACGTGACGCTGTCCCGTAACACTCGCAGACACAAGATAGTTTGCATAGGGTGGGCGGGGGGTAAGAGGAAGAAATGTGAGGGAAGATATGTTAAAGGGGGGCATTAAAGGAGGGAGAATAAGTGATTTAACAGTGACTAGACAGTGTCTAAAAAGTGACTTGATAGTGGCCAAACAGTGACTCGAGTGTGACTTGATAGTGACTAAACAGTGACTTGATAGTGACTAAACAGTCACTTTACAGTGATTTAACAGTGACTAAATAGTGACTAAGAAGTGACTTGATGGTGACTTGACAGTAACTTGAAAGTGCCTAAACAGTGACTAGATATTGACTTGATAAATAGTGACCTAGAAGTGACTTGACGTGGCAGTGATTAAACAGTGACTAAGCAGTGGATTGATAGTGACTTGACAGTAACTACACAGTGACTAAATAGTGACCAAGAAGTGACTTGAAATTGACTTGACAGTGCTTATCAGAAAAGAAAAAAGCACTCAGCAGCAATATGATTGGTGTTGGTATTTCTACTTCCTGTTAGTTTTCCCTTTATAAAGATGTGGCTGATTTATATACCATTGAGAGACCTTGTAGTTTTGGCCATCAAAGCCTCATGAGTGTTAATTTCACTCACACCTTTTTTTTATCATTTACATACACAACGTCTCTTTCGTACTCTTCATATCTTGTCATTTTTCATTCTTTTAACAGTGTGACCATCGTCTCTGTCTTAAAAAACTTGAACGCTAGAATACTCATAGAAAAATAATACAAATTTTGCGACCGTTTTTTTTGGCTTTGTTTTTAAGAACGAAATGAAAACTTGCAATATTAATATTTTCTGTGTACGTCAACGTGTAAATCGACTTAAGTAAGTCTAGAACCGATTCGGTTCTTCTTTTTAGGGTCAGTGTCCTTTCTTTTCAATTTTACCGTAAAAACAGTTCCAAAAATTTTTACTTTATTAACTCGAAATAATTTACGTTCGAATATTTTTTTGAAAAATGTTCCTGACCGTCGGAATTTTTGATTTTTTCTTGCCCATAGAATGGCTTAAAGTGCTCAAGTGGATTATTTTAAGGAACCTTTATTTTATTTTGGATAAACCATAAAACAGCTCTAAGATTTTTTCAAGCGAAGATAAACCATTTGGTATGATTGTGTGTGAAATAATATTTTTGTGTTTTTAACTAGACACCAAAATCTAACGGAAGGGAATCCCATATTAATCTACAATTTGTTTAAAATCGAAAATAAAGTTTGTAAAAAAATTAAGCAAAGATCGGTCATAAATGTGTCTAACAATTCCAGTTCTATACAGAAATCTAACTAGCCAGGGCATCAACCAGCCTCCTTCTCCAACCCCCCTGCCCTCCCCCTCCTCTCCCCCTTCCGTTTCCCCCTTTCATTAACCAACTTGCCAACATTTTTCCCAGCCCCAATTGCGGTTTGATGCCTTGTCGATGAGGATTGAGTTGGAGTTTGGTTAGAGTTGGCCGAGCCCCGGCTACTGGCCAAATGCTGTTCCTTCATTTGGTATCTTTGGGAGCTCTTTTCGGTCACAAGTTCTCTAGTTAGTTAGTTGATAGTTGGAGGAGCCGAGGCCAGTTCATAGCGCCAAAAAACCGGTCTCGAAAGTCGTCTAAAGGCCTATGTGTGTGTGTGTGTGTGTGTGTGTGTGAGTGTGAGTGTATGGGTGTCTCCTTCTCTTGCATTCCCAGTGGAATGTGTTAAAGTGTCTAAAGCTGTTTACCTCCCCCTTTTGTCCCTCTGACACAACTTGAGTCTCGCTTACAAATCACAAATAGAAAAATAGAAAAATAGGAAAACTCTCTGGTCTTGTTCCAGGGACACACATGCCACTAATGCTTTGTAATTGCCCATGTCGGGACAATTGATGAGCCCAGAGATGAGTTCCTCCCTATACGCTAATTGCAAGCATGTCCAAGTTTTTGGTGGACGAAAATTAATTTCCGCGCTAAAAAAATGTCCAACCAAGTCGAAAGGTTGGCGCCCACTTTTTGCCTTTGCCTTGGCTTGTTTGACGATGACACAGTATTTGTCCAAGTTAATGGGAAAATGAGAAATGAGCTAGCCGGGCTTAAATAAGTAATCAGTGTGGTCCTTTAATTACCATTAGCTGGCTCAAGATTTCTAATTAGTTCACTTGAGCTGGACTTGGGGTCCAGGGCCCGGTTTTGGATCAAACGGGTCTGCCGACGCCCTCACGCACAATTTCGGCTGCCAAATGGCCAAAAGAAAGGGCTGTCGAAAGGGTTTTTTTTGCTTTTGGCAAAGGCAGCTATGGAGGTGACAACAACACCGCCAGTCAAAGTCAACGTCAACTAAGCCATTGTCGTTGTCGTCGTCGTCGTCGTCCTCTCTGTAATCATGCGGAGACAGGGGACCAGGCCAAATTGAAGCTACCTAAAAAAGTGTGCTTGTGTGTGTGTGTTGTGTGACACTTTGGTCTTTTGGTTTCTGCCTGACCTGAAAATTGGAACAAAATCATAGAAGGAATCACCTTTTTGTACCAAAAGCAATTGAAGGTTGCATCTGAAAGCTGGCAAATTAATTTGTTTTGATTGAAAATTGAATGAAAAATTTTAAGTGTCCTCAATTCGATATAATTTCGCATTGGTTATTTTACTTTCGAAAAGAAAAATTGTTCCAGTAGTGGCGCCATCTATTGGTCAAGTCAAGAAGTGAAGTTTAGGTAAGCATAACATTAAGTTTATTTTGTGTAGCAATGAATTAACAATTTTTAAAACGTTACTGAAATTTATTCTTAACACAAGGCAACAAAATTCAACTTTTTTCGACCTTCCTCAATGTTTCCAATTTTTTACAGGATCATCATTCAAATGTATAATGTTATACGTGGGGCATTCCATACGAAAATATATATTTTCTGGCATGAATTGAATGATAACACAGTGCTACAGTGCGAAATAGCCTGGGTATTGGCATAGCGTACGCTGTAGAGCAGGTCGCGTATAGCACTTCCTCATACTTGGTTTTCCTCGGGGACCCCCAAAAACCCAAACCGCTTTTTGCTTTATTACCTCACTTAAATAGATATAACTCGCGAATGGACCGTCTGATTTTTCATATCCTTATCGATTCCGATAGTGACGAAAGGTAAAACATGGTATACTTTCAGCCTGACTACTTCATATCAGATTAGTCAGGGCTTTGAATTTACAAATGTCAAATTCTCAAGTCTTTATTCGGCCATTGGTCCTGTAAATAGCAATGAATACCATGGTTGGAGTGTGAATAAGCATAGAAGTCTGCTGAGGAGGATTTGGGGACAAATCCGAAACAGTCTGTCCAGACATACCAATTGCTATTCCGATGTAATGTTGTGAGCTATCTCTGTTAAATTGTGTTGACTGCATTAAATTGTTATCAACCATTGACCTTAAGCCAGCGCTGTAAAAAGCACAAAAACTTTGACTGGAATCTAATACATTATAATCAATGGTTAGACTAATTGAACGCGATGGCTGAGAAATGCGACTTACAGATCAGGCATTTTGAACTTTTTGATGTGAAACATCTTTAATTTCGGTACGGACGATTTTAGTAGGAGTAAAATTTGATTTCAGTGTCACGTGACGCTGACGAACGATTTTAGTAGGAGTAAAATTGGATTTGAGCGTCACGTGACTCTGACGCCAACCATATTATGTTGCTGTCTTTGCTTTGTATAGTGGCTCGGCACACGCACACACACGCAAGATGGTTGGAGTAAAAACTGATTTGAGCGTCACGTGAGACTGAAGCCAACCATTGCTGCTGTCTTTGTTTTGTGCAGTGGCTTGAGCGTCACGTGAGACCGAAGCCAACCATTGTTGCTGTGTTTGCTTTATGCAGTGGCTCGGCACACCCACACAAGACGGGTGGTAGAGTGATGGCAGGGGGAAGATTGGTGATGGGGGGCGGAGAGAGATGCAGAGAAGAGTTTAAGATCACACACCCACTCCCAACATTTCATTTGCAGTTCTTTGCCTTTGGCTCAGTCAAACAAATCAAAACAGAGAAAACTACCACAACAACAACGGAGAGCGTACTCCCACAACTTTTGCTGTAAACGCGAGAGGGAGAGTGAGTGCTACTAAGTACTGAAAAGACAGGGCACTGAGAGCAGCATCAAACCATTTTAGTAGAAGCGTGACGCTGACGTCATTCATATTTTGTGTTGTTTTGATTTGTGCAGCAAACAAACACACAAGAGGATGGGCCGAGGGGGGAAGTGAATAGGTAAGAAAGATGCTGAAGAGGGGCAACTGGGTGGGTTCTGGAAAAGATCTGGGTGTGATCTTGGTGCGATCTTGTGGTATGTGGGAGAGATTTGGGTGGAATCTTATCTGGGCGCGATCTGGGAGGGATCTTGGAGCGATATGGGTGGGATCTGTGTGGGATCTAGATGAGGATCTGGGTGGGAGCTGGGCGAGATCTGGCAGAGTACTGGGTGGGTTTTGGGTGGGAATGGGGGAAATATCTGGGTGGTTTCTGGGTGGTTTCTGTGTGGGATCTGGATGAGGATCTGGGTGGGAGATGGGCGAGATCTGGCTAAGATCTGGGTGGGATCTGGGAGGGTTATGGACGGGATCTGGGTGAGAATGGGGGTAAGATCTGGGTGGGATCTGTGTGGGATTTGGATGAGGATCTGGGTGGGAGCTGGGCGAGATCTGGCTGAGTTCTGGGTGGGATCTGGGATGGATCAGGATGGGATCTGAATGAGATGTGGGTGGGATCTGGAACGGATCTGGGCAAGATCTGGGTGGGATCTGGAAGGGATCTGGGTGGGATATGGATGAAATCTGGAAGGGATCTGGTTGAGATCTGGGTGGGATCTGGGTGGAATCTAGATGGGATCTGAAAGGGATCTGGGTGGTATCTGTTAGGGATCTGGGCGAGATCTGGGTGGGATCTGGGTGGTATCTGGGTAGGATCGGGGTGAGATCTGGGTAGGATCTGGGTGGAATGTGGGCGGGATCTGGGTGAGATCCGGGTGTTATCTGGGTGGGATGTGGATCTGGGCGAGATCTGGATGGAATCTGGGTGGGATCTGGAAAAGATCTGGGTGGGATATTTGTCTTCTTTCGAAAGAGTGTCCTTGCTGAATTATATACTATTGACAGAGCTTGTGATTTGAAAATAAGCTATTAAACTTATCATCATGTTTCACATCAAAGACTCGTGAGTGCTAGCGACACTCACATCTTTTTTTTTTAGAAATTTGTACTTTGGCCATTGCTGGTTTAACTATTTTCTGCTATGCGATTTTTCCTTAAAGTTTATAATAAAAGCCCATTTAATTCTCCGTCGAACGCTTGTGGTCCCAATGAATTAGTATACCGTTTGACGAAATTATGCGCGATTTTTTGAGTACACATTGACAATCTAGTATTTTTTTTAGTGTGCTAACATATTTATTTTTGCTTTCACATAATTGCCCCTAAAAGTGAACTCAGTTTTGTTTGGCGCCAGATTCAAATAATATTTTTAAGTACTTAAAATGCAAATAGATATAAACTTCCATGTTTCAAATTTTTTTCGCAAATATTAACGGTCTCTGAATACTGTTATCTAGCATAAAGATAAATTGAGCTACGTATAATAAATAGATGTGGGTTGTAAGTGGTTGTTTTAATTTGTCAATGAGCTGAAATTGGCATATAATATAAAAGAGCCGTGCACAGCAAGAATCGCATACAGGTAGGCACGGTAAAGGCTTGTGAAAAGCAGATTGCTCTCATGGCGCAAGCCTTGGCCACGCCTGGACATATCTGGTTTAATGCAGAGAATTTAGCTGCGGGTTCTATTTAATGATAAACCTCTTTGGTACCTAAGAAATTACTTTTCAAGTCCTCAAACAAGGCCCAATGATAACTGTCTAACCACGATTGTAGAGAACCGCGATAAAATACCATGGATGACCAATAATAAAGAATGTAAAAATCACTATAACAGAATGGACGAACCATTAAATACCAAATAAAAACCAAAGTGGACCACGCCAAGTAAAAATGAGAAGAAAGTGACATCAGCTTAAGCAACTTAAGCAGCAATGGCTTAGCCCGCTTGGGCCGCGACGCCCGGCTCGTTATCCTGTCTAAAACTCAGCGCATAAATTGCCTTCTTTTGAGGCGAGGACCCGCTCAAGCTGACGTCGCAACAAGTGTAATTGACTCGATTTGAAGTGAGTTAAAACGAAATAAATCCAAGAGTGTCGACACAGCGCAGCAAGTGCAGTATGGGCGACTTTAACTCGCTTATAAGGTTAGTTTGTGCTGTTTCTACAAAATAGCTTAACTTGCCGCAAAAGGTAACATTATTGGAGAGCGTTAATCTTGGCCCAGAAATCGTGAAGCATTGAATTTTATATATATTTGCATTTTAAGTACTTAAAAGCAAGGCTGCAAACCGGTCCGAACCCGAACCCGTTAGAACCGGTTCGGTTTGGGTTTTTTGGGTTCCCCGAACCGGACCATGAACCGAACCCCCCCTAATTTTGCCCCCTCGAACCTAAACCCGAACTGGACCACTTTTTCGAAAAATTAGGTTCGGTTCACAAAATAAAGTAGTTCTTCTTAACGACACATGCAGAGACAAACAGAGATTTTTTGTAATCTATCTGGTATCATTTAAAAAGTTCTTCAATCCTATGTCAGATTTATACGATCACTATTTATATGCTGTACACACTCTAGAGGTCGCACACTTTGTAGAAAACTCTCTACTCACACAATACGAAATCTATTGCATATAGAAAAGTCTAAAAAACTAGTGCTAGACTGTGTGACGCGGTGAACTTAATCCACAAAATGTGCAAATGCTAACTAAATCTTAAAGATTTTTGCATTTAGAGTTCCCTAGAAAAGACTTCACCTAAAAACATATGTTTGGGAAAGTAATTCAAAATGTATATAACTTGCTGTAGCCAATTTATAAAACTTCTTTAAAGCTGAACGATTCACAATCAGGTGACTTTAATATCGCTTGCTTTTCATGTCGAGTAATTCTTTTAAAATCTTTCACAAAGCATTGTTTATTACAATGTGTTCTTCGTGTTCCTAAATGCATATACTCAGCCACAGATGCCCTTCAAAATTACTAGAATATGTTTGGCAACTGGGCGGCTAGATTATTATTCTTGCATGGTCAGCTTATAGAGCATAAATCATACCATAAATATCTCGGGGCGACACTCGACAGATGACTGACTTTGGAAACCGGATCAAGGCAATAGCTCAGGCAGTGGCTGCTAAAGCACGGCGCATTGGATGGCTCCGGAACTCCATGAACTAGCTGTCACTCAGGAATAAAGTCCTAACTTCACGGCTATTCTAGCTCTGATATGGTGATATAGCCAAATTTATGGTATCGTGGCGAAGTCTCACCTGACAAGATTACAGTGATCCAGGCAAAACCCCTTAGGAGCATTACGGGAGCTAAATCAGGGATATTGAAATTCTCAACCGAGGACTTAAAAATTATAGCCTTAACTACTTATACTTGTTGTGAGCGAAAAAAAGTTAATATAGATGAACAGCGCTTAAAAGTTATAATACTAATTAACTTAAGCTAAGCAGCGCTCAAAAGTTCTAAATGACAGATTAAGAATTGAATTACTATTTTAGTTATTAAATTCTTTAGCTGACACACAATCGAAATAAAAATATGATTTGGTATCTTTTATGTTCTAGCGAACCGAGGTTCGAACCAGAACCTTGGGTTCAGGGGTTTCAGGAACCGGTCCGCGAACCGAACCTTTGTCTTTACAAAGGGTTCGAACCCCCGAACCGAACCTTCTGCAAAATTTTAGTGGTTTGCAGCCTTGCTTAAAAGTACTATTTGAATCTGGCGCCAAACAAAACTGAGTTTACTTTTAGGGGCAATTATGTGAAAGCAAAAATAAATATGTTAGCACACTAAAAATCAAGAGCGTAAGTTAAAGTCGGCTCTAACCGACTTCGATATTCCCGTTACTCATGAGAAAACATGCTTAACAGTGTTCCTGCGTTCCCTAGGGTGACCATCCAAAAAGTATGCAACATTTTTTAGGGTGGGAGGTTGGGGGTGCTTAGTTCACTTTTTTGCTCATAACTTGAGAACCGTTCATCTAATCAATTCTACGGCAAATTGATTCATTTTGCTAATTACTAACTATCTGTAGAAGATACGAACCGTCTATCTTCAAAACTGTAAAAGATATAACGTTTTTTCCAAATTGCCGGGGCGGGAGGGGGCGTGGCCAAAATTTGAAATAAACTTGATCTGCTTGCAAGTATAAGAAGCATTTGTCTCATACATGTCAAACCTCTATCTCTTACCATCTCTGAGATCTAGGTGTTCATACAGACAGACGGACATGGCTATATCGACTCGGCTGTTGATGCTGATCAAGAATATATATACTTTATATGGTCGGAAATGATTCCTTCTGCCTGTTACATACATTTGCACGACTTTAGTATACCCTTTTTACTCTACGAGTAACGAGTATGAACATTCCAGAACTAAACATACTTGAAATTTTAAGTGCAAAACGGTATAAATTCTATCCCGATCGATCTAGAACTCTTTCGGTCATTATACACTTGAAATGTGTATTAATACTTTGCCCAGAAGTTTGCAACGCATAGAAGGAATCATCTCCGACCACATAAAGTATATATCGCTCACTTACTTCAATACTGGCATAACTCAAAATAATCCATTTTGAGAAAAACACGTTTGAAGTTCTCAATGGATTTAACCTAAAAAAAATGGTTCTTTTAGTTTCAACTTAATTAAGTAAAATATTATAAACTTAGAATGCTTATTAATAAACATTGAAAATATGATGTTTTAACTGAAAGACGAAGTATGTTTGGTCAATATCGACAACAGGACAACTGAGATATGGCGGTTTTTGCATCTCATCTCACATGGAAAGTAGAAGAGATAGCAATACGAAAATTTTTGCATAAAATAGTACAGAAGATCGCGCACATTTCTGCATCATTAAGTCAAAAATCGTATTTTTTGAGTTATGCATTGATCCTGGCATTTTTCCCTTGATAGGAGTACATTTTGTATGAAATTGTTAATATTTTTTGATCCTCTTTGGTATTTTTCCGCGATTTAATGATTTGTCACTAACAGACAGTGGTTTTGAAACAGTTTTTAAGATCATAACTATGTTCTTTACCGTTGGTCATCCTTGGTATTAATCGCGGTTCGGTATTATCATTAACAGGGCAATGCAGTTGTGTGTGATAGTTTGTGGTCTTGAAAAACAGTTTCTTAAGCATTTCGCGGTTTTATTACCATGGAGACCTCTTAGCTGCATATTGGGCCTATGCTTTGATCCTGACATGATTTTTCACTATCTTGAAAGTAAAGTTTGTTTGGCATTATCACATTTTTTAATCCTCTTTGGTATTTTTCCGCGATTTAATGATTTGTCAGTAAGGGGAAGTGGTTTGAATCGATTCTTATGGTCTTGACTATATTCTTTAGCATTGGTCTTCCATGATAATTATCGCGGTTCAGTATTGTCAAATTCATGGCAATGGTCTTATGTGTGGTCATTTGTGGACTTGAAAAGCAGTTTCTTAAGTTATTAGCGGATTTATTACCATGGAGATCCGTTAGCTGCGAATTGTGATCGTGCATTTTCCTGCCAGTATTTTTCACTTGATTGTTTTTAAGGTTCTTCATTTTTTTTTACTATTTTATATCCTCTTTGGTATAAATTCGCGATTTAAAAAGTCGACGGTCATGGTAAACAGGTTAGAATAACTCGCGAACCACACAGCCTGTGGCTCCCAGCGGAGAACAGAGAGCTGGGGCTCACGAGCCGAGAGCGGCTCACGTGCTGTGGCTCACGGGCCGAGAGCCGGTTGATAGCTCCCGGCTCTCGAGCTGTGGCTCCCAGCTGAGAGCCAGGAGCTGAGTGTAGTGAGCTGAGAGCGAGAGCCGGCTCCCGAGAGCTACGAGCAAAGAGCTATTCCAAACCCTGGCCAGTATTGAAGTAAGTGAGCGATATATTCTTGATCAGCGTGACGAGCTGAGTCGATTAAGCTTTGTCCGTCCGTCTGTCCGTCCGTCTGTCCGTCTGCGAGTATTCTTGCTGCTTTGTCAAAGTATTCTTTTGTCTGCACGCTGCTAATATCTTGGAACCGACCGGATCGGATGACCACTTCTTGTAGCTGCCATACAAATGATGGGTCGGAAAATGGGTTTTAGTTGAAAAAAATGTTTTATTCTCAACATTACCGCTTTCAAACACAGTCATGGGTAATATTAAATGCTTTTAAGTTTATCTGCGAAGTTTGGTCAAAGTCGCTAACCGTTGTGACAAGCTTTTTCAAGTGTATCAAAACTTCGGCGCAGACGAAGTTAGCTTTGCCTTGCTCGTTTTTTTCTGAATGTAGAACAAACTGAACATGTTTGACAGTAACATGTGACACAAAATCACCCTTTATTAGAATAAAATTATAGTTGATATTGTTCCCTTTTAAAACTCAACTGGGAACAAAAAGTTTGATTGAAATATTTGAGTTACTCAAGAGTAGATTGGAAGAGAGACAGCCGTATTTACCTAAGCGGTTTATGCTGCTACAGTTCCAACCATATTCAATAGGATCAGACCGAACAGAGCTATAGAACAACTTCAAAGACCCACCCCACTTGACTTGGAAACCAGATCACTGAACCGAACCAGGCTTAAAAATCCCTTAAATAAACAACAATACTTAAAAAACAAAATTCTTAACTTACATTGAACCTCTTATCCTTCAATTCGGTTGCTCGGCTTCAAGTGGTGTGCAGTTACTATGCTACGATCCAACACCATTTGCAAATTAGCTGGCAGCGTCTTGCAAGGCAAAAAAAAAAAAAATTCAATTAACTTGAAACTAGTTTGGCACATAAACAAAAATCGCAAAAAAAATAAGACGAACGCACAGAAACTAAAATGCATTAGCCAAGGGAAACAGGAACATTGAGCGCGGGGGGTGGGGTGGAGGGGGGAAAGCACAAGCACAAAATTAAAATATAATATTTCACTTTTTCTGTTGTTGTTGTTGTTGTTGTTGATATGGCCAGAGACTGGGTTGTCGCACGAAGATCGCAACGCGATAGCCTCGACTCGGGCTTAAAAGAACAGAACCGAAAGTCCCGACCAAAAACTTAAACAAAATTCAAATGTTTGCTCCGTGGCAACGTCCTCACGCGAGCAGCACACAAATCCAACTGGCTGATGCCACAGAGCAACTGCATTTTCAAGTCTCCTCTGTGTGTGTGTGTGTGTGTGTGAGAAGGAACCAAGAACGAGCCAAACAACAGGAGTCCGATTCGGAGTTGGAGCTAGTGACGCGCGCGCTCTGCTCTCCTTGGCAAACACAGGCCCAGCGGGTTTGTGGATAGCGGGGGGCTGGGGAGGGCACTGCATATTACGTATACGCAATACAACGTAAAAGTTAAACCGGCATTTGGTTAGGCGCACGTTTTGGTTGCAACAAGCCAACAACAAAACAGGAGCGGATCAGTCAAATTAAAGGGGAATTGAATCTATGAAAAATTTGAAAAGTCCCCTCTGATCCCCCCAAAACCGTCCCTGTGTTTTTTTGCATGTTTGCGCGTGCAACTTCACAGGGGGGGCAAGGGGACATTACGTTACAACAGCACAACCCCAGCAGCAGGCAGCAGGGAATGTAACGTTACTGAGAGCATGGCACTCATGTTCGAGTGTCTGTGTGTGTGTGTGTGTGTGTGTGAGCTGCAGCTGGCCGAGAGTAGCTTCCTACTTTATTACTGGTTTCCAACTTAATAAAATATGTGGAGCGTCGACGTTGCCAGCTTGATTTACTTTTAATGCAACGAGCAGCCGCAGGATGATGGCAGAGAGAGGGTTAACTTTCTTCTGCCAGCTGTTTCTCCCGTATGCAGTTTACTTGTTTTGTTTTTGCCCACCATACGCCGGCGCTCTCTCTCTCTCTCTCTGTCTATCTCTCCCTCTCCACAGCTGTTGCTGCTTGGCCTAAGCGCCAGCCTCTGCTGCTGCTTTAGTTTATGGCAATTTCTTATTAATAAGCGCCTTTTATGGGGCGGCTAGGCGTCCCAGGGGCGACATTAACGTTAATAATAATAAAATGTGTAATTGCATAGACCGAGCCAAAGTCTGTCTTGAAGAGCTGGTCGATGGGTCGTCCTGGCTGCATTCTTACTGCAAGGTGTAAATCATTTTCTAATCGCACCAAGCAGATCACACACACACGCACACACACACACGCACACACTCGCTCACTTAGACAACAGTTGGACACTCGAGTGGACTTAACTTTTGTTTTTGGCATTGGGGCTGCAGCAGCAGCAGAAGAGCAGCATTGCATTTACTTTATGTGTTTACTTCTCGTTGTCGTTGCTGTTTTAGTTGTGTGGAGGGGTGGGGAGGGGGGAGGGGATGGGAGTCGGAAAAAGACCATGTGCATGTGGTGCGGAGTAGGGCAGACGCATGCAATCAAAGCCTAGCCAGGTCCTTACACTGACAAATATTTGGTAAGTCTGTTTTACATGTTGCTCTCCGTCTCTTTTACTTTGATTGTGCTTTTCCTTTCTTTGTTTTTTTGTCTTTACTTTTTTGGAAATCTTTTTTTGACAGTTTCTTCTCGCTTCTTTTTCTTTTGAGAAGTCAGTTCTTTGCTCTTCTTATACCTCTGTTATTTCAATTTATCGTCTCTTCATGCTCAGTTTCTTCTTCATATCTGCTTTATAACACTTCTACTTTCTTTTATCTTCTCTATTTGATATTTTATCTTTAGTGTTAATGTCTCCTTTACTTCAGTATTTCTTTTCTTCTACTCATTTATCGTCTCTTCTTGCTTCGAAATCGTATTGATCAGTTCTGTTTCTGCTTTTAACTTCATCTGTTAGTTCTTTCCTTTTCCTTCATCTCTGTTAATTCAATTTATCCTCTTTTTCCTTTTGCTTTTCATCTCGGTTTGCTTCTTTAGTATATTTGTTAGTTTCTTCTTTGTTTCTTCCCGCTTTTAACTTATTTTCGTAAGTTTTTGCATCTTCTTTCGTCTCTTACACCTCTGTATTTCCCTTTGTCCATTCATTTATAGTCTCTTCTGGCTTTTAAGTCTTATTGTCAGTTCTTTCCTTTCTCTCTCTTTCTCCGTCTCTTTTACTTCAGCTTATACTCTGTTCTTTTCGTTTATCATTTGGTTTTGCTTCTTTATTTTATTTGTCGGTTTCTTCTTTGTCTTTTTCTGCTTCTAACTTATTTGTGTCAGTTTTGGTCTCTTCCTTCGTCTCTTTTACTTCAGTATTTCTCCTTGTCTATTTATTTATCGTCTCATCATGCTTTTTAATCTTCTTTTTCAGCTCTGCTTCTGTATTTTCCTCTTCTTCATTACTTTTATTTCAATTTATCCTTTATTATTTTTGCTTATCATCTCGATTTGTATTTTTACTAAATCTTCTAAATCTAAATCTTATTTGTTAGTTTCTTCTTGTCCTCCTGTTTCTAACTTCTATTTGTCAGTTCTTTCCTTTTTATTCGTCTCTATCGGGTGTGTCACAGAAATCTCCAGAGGTTTTCGTATAAACGTCAGCATTTTATATCAAAGTTGTTTAAATTTATATGTTATGGGGCTAAAATATGCCCGGCTACTAGATAAGATGTCAAAAGTTGAGAGATTTGAAACCGCCTGCTCAAAGTCAAGTAGATTTCAAGCGTACGGTTTTCTATCCACGTAATCTAGTAGGCGGTCTGATTCTTGGCACTTCGCAAATAAAGGAGTCCCTGATTTGTTCGAAGTGCAATCGTTTACACGAAAATCTCTAGAGATTTCTGTGACACCCCTGTATGACTTTAATTTTGGCCTTCCTTTTTTTCGAAGCTGGTCTACTTACTTTTGATCTCGCTCTTCTTGACAAACCCTGCCTCAGAATCATATTCTTTGAAGCAAATCATGCCTAAATCATCTTCTAAGAGCAAACAGCTTTTCAGACGCTGGCCAGCGGTCGATGAAGTAGGTCAGAGCTGGCTTATACACAAACCTGTCACAAAATCATCTTCCTTGAAGCAAATTAGGCATGATCATCTTTTTCTATGAGCAAACAGCTTGCAAGGCGCTGGCCAGCGGTCGATGAAGTAGGCCAGAGCTGTTCTACTCACTGTTTGGCTTCGATTTGCTTGATTAAAGCATCTTCTTATAAGCAAATCGTGCCTAAATCATCTTCTAGGAGCTGTTCTGCTTTTGAGTCGCTGGCCAGAGGTCGATGAAGTAGGCCAGAGTTGGTCTACTCTGTTTGCTTTTGATTTCCATTTTTCAATGTATTCTTGGTTCTTTTTATTTTCTGAAAGCTTCTTAATTCTATATATCTTCTTTATAGTTCTTGTTTTTCTCCCGTATTTCTTTTTTTTTGCTTTAAAATCTTCCCGTCTCTTTTACTCTGATCCTTTTCTTGCATCTTTTTCGGTATTTAGAATCTTTCCCCATTTCCTTCAGTTTAATTTATTAGAATTTGTAAGTCCCTTTGCATTGTATACTCTACTTTGTCTAATAGCCTATTTCTACTGGCTTCATTTCTTGTCATTTTCATTTGGTTAATCATATTTATTACAGGAAAGATATGGAGTGTTTTGGGAGCGGGATATTCCCGCGAACTCTGAGAAGTTTTTTAAGGAAATATAATATATAAGGAGAATATATCTCTCAGGAAAAGGTTCAGTGTGTCCAATGTTTTGAAGCGCTTGGGTGCCATTGGTAAAAGTGATTTTTTATATGGTCGGACAATGGCTAAAACAATTTTCCTTAGATGGAAGCCACATCGAGATCCATCCAACTGCAGCTGAGGCCGTCGATTATTCTAATTACAAAGGATGGTATTCAACTATACTATTAGCATTGGTGGATTATCGGTAATACATATTCGATCTATTATAATAATATATTTAATAATAATTAAATATTTTGTAATATTTTATGCTCTGTACCTTCCCATTCAGCTGCAGATTTCTCTATTACTACGTTTATGCTATGCTTATTTTGCAAAATCATTTCATGAAATGCCTCCGAAAGTGCGTGCATAAACACCATTTCATGAATTCGCTTACACACGAAAGTTGACTATGAATTCGCTGTCAATTCATGAAATGCCGCGGCGCAGACAATTTGGTGATGCCAGATCTTTTGTTTTCTCATATGTGCGCTGGTGATTTTGTGAATTTACAAAAGCTGTATAAACAGGAACAAATTTGATTTTGCAAATTGAAGAAATCATGAATTTCGTAGCATAAACGTAGTATATGTCAATGTGGGTTGTCCGGGTCGTTGCCACGACTCCCAGGTCTACGAAAATAGCACCCTTAAGAATATCGTCCAAAATTAGGTTATTTTAAAGGGAAATTCGAAGCGCATTGAAGGAGTTGACGTGCCTGTGGTTCTGCTGGGGGACTCGGCATTTAGATTTTCGGCAAGCCTAATGAAGCTCCAGAATTAATAAGACGCGCCATAACATTTTATATTAGGTCCCATCAATTAGACAATTAAAATAAATAAATAAACTGAATATATATAAAATATTACTACTTGTTTTCTTTTATTTTTATTAATATTACATTTAAAAAAGCTCTCATAGCTTTTCAAGCAGCTTTGCCTGGAACTCGGCATTAGACTTCTCCAGGCGTTCCAGAACTGCAAGCCGCGCAGCACCCATGCGCTTTAGCTCCTCCGTTCTCTCCCTGGTGGCTGCCACTACAGCTTCTTCAAAAGGTGTCAGCTGTTGGGTC
This sequence comes from Lordiphosa clarofinis, assembly GCA_018904275.1. Classification (NCBI taxonomy): domain Eukaryota; kingdom Metazoa; phylum Arthropoda; class Insecta; order Diptera; family Drosophilidae; genus Lordiphosa; species Lordiphosa clarofinis. The sequence continues at coordinate 2,966,508 of JAEIGQ010000020.1, forward strand.
ACCTATCTGCGTTTTTTTTTTTTCGGCTCCTACGTTGAAGGTCCGTCAATAAGCGAAAGTTGATCGCTGGATGATCCCAGTTGTTTGTCAAAGGTGGCACTGCTTATTAGTGGTGACACTTTTGTCTCCGTAAAATTTTCGATACAAATTCAGTATTAAATATAAAAATACTAAATTCTCACTGGGCGAATGTCATCATTTTTAAGAAATGAAGGCCAAAATGAAAGAACAATTTGTATGGAAGAAATGATATCATTGTCTTCATTTCTTGTCATTTCATGAAATGAAGCTTCATTTGTTCAGTGGAAATAGGCTATAAGACTTTGTGCCACGGTTCATTATTCTCCATATCTATTATCTTTGCCATCATAGGACCTACATCTCTGTTGACTCTTTCAACTTGTCCATTGGCTTGTGGGGAGGCTGCAGCTGCTTTTATATGTATGAAGAATGTTATTATGTTCAACGAACTCATCGAACTCTTTGGACGTAAAGCAGCTTCCTCTATCACTTATTATATTTCTTGGCCTACTATATGCCTTAATCGCCTCTTTAGAACTTGTTGTTTTGGCAGGATATAACCTGACAAACTTTGTACAAGCATCGATTATTACCAATATGTGCCGTTTCTTCTTGTCGGAGCTGTTGATTGGGCCATAATGATTAATGTGAATCACTTCGAACGGATTGGTTCCTTTTGAACGTGCGTACGTCTACCTTTTTTCTAGCGTTCCGAAACCAATAACTTTTGTTTATAAGATCAGACACCTTGTCAATTCCCACATGTCTTATTTATATACATCGTGGTATTTGTATATAACATTCTCTTCCATTGACATTGGAACACAAAACAGTAATTTATCCCACTTCTGAATTTGTAGGGAGCCAAATAAAAGACGTGTGTATGCTCTAAGAATGCCGCTCGTCACTTTTATTGATGCTCGTCAGAGCGATTGAGAGCGAGAATATCGTTAAGTTTGTTCTTTGAACGAACTTGACGATGTATTTACAGTTACTTAAAACTACTTACAGTTATATTGCACAGTGGGTTATACATGTTATTTATTACTACAATTCTTAAAAATCTTCAGAATTTTGTTGGTATGTTATTTAAGAATTCGCCTTGTTCTTAATATTCGCCCTACAATATTGCTTCTAGAAATTGTCTGTAGAAAGAGCAAGTGTCATTCCAGCCTTAGGTCAACTGTAAACTTAAATAGAATAGAATAAACTCAAATGAGAATTTTTGAAATTGCCCGCAATTTGCAAGTTTTGCCATTTATTTTGGTCTGTTTAATTAATTTGGCAAATTTCGCGGTTTTGGTCTATGAAAATTTTGAAAGTTATTGCCGTCTATTTGATCATTGGATCTTAACATTGAGCGCTTCAATAAATAGTCTTATAATAATTTTGCAAATATCGCGGTACTTTCGTCCACTTTAGCTATATAGCCTATGTTTAACGCCAGGTTATCAACTATTTGTGGGCCAAGTTTCTGTTGTTGTTTTCTCTTCATATTTAGGCACGATTTCGTCGTACACTGGAAATTTTTTGCTCCTGTTCTTTGCTCTTTGTGCTCTTTTCTTTTGAAGAGAAGAAACAGCGTTTGTCAAGCAGAGCGAGGCGAAAAAGTGAGAGTGTATTGATGTGCGAAAATAAAGCCACACAAACTAGCTCTGACCTACTATATCGACCGCTGGACTCGGCATTCGCTAGCCTCGGTTCTTTCTTTAGGCTTTTTAAGTGTTTATAGATTTTTGGCTTGGTAAATGCTCAACCTACTCAATCGTTCACTCAGTTCTAATTTCTTGCAGTTTAGGAATTGCAAATAATTGTCCCTTTCTCTCTCCAACTTTCTCTCTCTGTAGGCAGTCCAAAAATTTTGTGCCTTGCATTTGAAAGATTTAATTCAATAAATTTTCGTAGAAAAAGTATGTTTCCGAAGTTTGAACAATAATCCTTCCATTCTATCGCTTTGCGTATACAGCTTAACCCACAACAACCGGCAACAACAACAACAACAACAACAAGTTGAGCGAATTAAATGCAACTTTTTCCGGTTCCAGTGCACATACATTTTTTGCATTTTCTTGCCTTATTGCGTCTTAATTTCTGCATTATCCTTGCCATCTTAATAAAGTTGTCTGTCAGGGTACGCCCCCCCCCGACCCGCTGCCTTGTGGCTTGCTCATTTGTTTGCCGCCATTTACTGGCGTAAATTTTGTTCTTTTTAACTTGCTGGTGGAACATCCGTTCCAAATCCGCTTCCGATTCCCGTTTTCACTCACATCATATCGCGTATACGCCTTTGTGCTTGCCTCCGCCTAGTAGCACACAGATTTTGTCGCGACGCAACGGGTTGGCGGAGGGGGGGGGACAAAAAACACACACACACACACAAAAACTATGTAAAACACAACTTAATTACTTCAAATGCTTTAAAAAGAAAGTATCAACAGTTGTGGAAAAGGAAACGGAAAGCGGTTAAGAGTTAGGGTTCGGCTGGGTGAAGCCTCTGCTTTTGAATGCTTTCTGGTCGCCAGCCATAGCCTCTGAGAGCCGAACACACCGAATGCTTGCCAAGAGCGAGGCATTCACAATTTCCGTCCTCTCTCTTCTGGGGGAACCTTGCAGTTTATCAGCGATTGGCACGCCTGACCCAAACAGGAGCCGTTTGCATGCTGAGGCTTGCGCCAAGAGAGAAAACAGCTTTAAAGGATAACTCAAGCAGGCTAAAATATGGTCGGATCATTTCCCCATTTCATTACAGCTCACCGTTGAGACTACCGAAAAAGAAAATTGACAAGTAAGAGTGTTGCGGTCGAGTGCACCGACAGCAAAATACCCAGTCCCAAGTAATGTGGTTCCTTTAGCTTTGAATTCCATTTATCTTAAAATTTATTTCAATAAATGGGCAGGCGCACTTATGTACATATCTTCGGTGTTTTTGCTCGGATCTCATTTTGGTACACAGAATAGATAGATGTTGGGCCTCACTGAATATATCTTTAGAAGGAACAAAACGTCTATCTTAAAAACTGTAGGAGATATAACGTTTTTTCCGAATTGCGGGGGCGGGAGGGGGCGTGGCCTAAATTTGAAACAAACTTGATCTGCGTGCAGATAAAAGAAGCATTTGTCCCATACATGTCAAACCTCTATCTCTTACCATCTCTGAGATCTAGGTGTTCATACAGACGGACGGACAGACGGACATGTCTATATCGACTCGGCTGTTGATGCTGATCAAGAATATATATACTTTATATGGTCGGAAATGATTCCTTCTGCCTGTTACATACATTTGCACGACTTTAGTATACCCTTTTTACTCTACGAGTAACGGGTATAAAAATAGTAGCTCTGACAGTTTTGGCGGTTAGAAGAAGATGGAGGAGGAATTTGACAAACCAGGAGCAAACTTTATCTGGGTACGGTGTACACCTACACCTACATACATGCAAGAATTTGTGGCTCTACCTCTTATAGTCTGCGAGATCTACGCGTTTATACAGATAAAAAGACAGATTTTCGCTGTTTAAAGATGGAGGAGGAGGATTTTTCGTAATCTGAAACAAACTAGATATGGGTACAGTATACACCTATATACATTCCAAAACTTGTGGCTCTATATATTACAGTCTCTGAGATCGACGCGTGCTTATGGACAGACGGACGGACAGCCGGACATGGCTAAATCGACTCGGCTGTTGATGCTGATCAAGAATATATATACTTTATGGGGTCGGAGGTGCTTCCTTCTCCCTGTTACATACATTTGCACAACTTCATGATCCCCTTTTTCCCATTTTTAATGGAAACAGGGTAGAACTAGCACTACCTAGAAAGGCGCATGGATCTCTTCACAAATAATCTTTGAAATCATTAAGTTATGATTTTGTCCATATCTTTTCCAAAACAAGCCACGCACAATACCACAAAGGAGGCTGGTTGACTGTATAGCTATTTCAGGAATACCAATTCAATCGTCAGCTTACTTCAAAACTTTATTAACAGTACAGGGAAAATTAGAGTAAAGAGTACCCTTAAGCTCCAAATGGAAATTATTTTTTTGCGGTGTGCCGTTCCACCCAATCTTATGCAGCACAGATATGGGGATAACATTATTTTGAAGAGGTAAACAAATTTCAGCGATACATTGTTAAAAGGATTCTAAGGCTGCCGGACAATATTTCTAATTACGCATTGGTGATCGAACTTAAACTATATAGGGAAAACTTTAAAACCTTACTTGATTACCAAGAGCATAGAACACCCTTAAAAGAAGGCCGCGATTTTGAATGGCAATGGCAAAATGGAACTAAAGAGTCATGGAGCTTCGGGTGTAACGAACTGGTAAACCGCAACTACGCGTCTCATCTATAAGTTACTGGATTATACCAATGGAACCACTTATTTTACAGACGACATGAAGGTTGCAGACATTACATGGATTTTTAAAACCTGATGTGGTCTCTTGAAACTGAATGGCAATGGATTTTTGCCGACTCAATTACGACTTTGCATAATGTGTAATTTACTAGGGAAGACTGTACTAAGGGAGAATGATATTATAAGTATACAAGCTGAACCCGCCGCGACTTTGTACTCGTCCAATATTTAAAGAAATTGTAGAATTGGGAACGTATAGATCTCTAAATCTTTCACAAAAATTAAAAAAACAACAATTGTGGATAAAACTTCGTCATAATTTCCATTTCGGTGAACCAATAATAATAAAACATGCTAATAGGAAATAATATCTTCTGGGTAAGAAGTCTGGATGAGTTGTGCAACCCTCTTCAGATAGACTGGAGAGACTCCTTGAGATCAGCACGGGAATGGAATTCTTTCCGAATAACAATTCATGAGGCCCTCAAAGCAAAAACCTTTCAGTACAACCATCAGCGACAAATCACTAGTGCCACCCGAATTTACAAACACTTAGACAACTCAGTAGCCTATAAGCTCCACTCTCTGCCAATCACAACAGTTTCCTGGATACTTAAGGCCCGATTCGATCTGATAAAGCTGGGGTCTAACACCTACAACCGTCAGGAAAATGTAGCCTGCCCCCTATGCAACACTGGAGAACTGGATGACCTTGAGCATTTCCTAGGAAAATGCCCAATTTTAAAAGAGCATAGATTGCTATGTTTTAGGAAACCCCTGCTAGCTTTTGCCGATATAATAAAAAGTCTGGATGATAGGGAGGAAAAGCAATGGGCAGACCTGGTCACCTTTATAGCATTAAAATATCGAGCAGTAATTTTAGAAGTATTAAATTAGTTTTACATGCGTGCAAATGTGCTACCCTTGCTAAACACAGATGAACGATCTGGTATCTGGGGAAGACCCGGGCAGCCAGGTGTAGTAATCAGTGTGAGGTGAGGAGCCATGCGCACGGCCGACAGACGGACTTTGTTTATGTCCATGTTGCTTAAAATCATTTCTTTTTAGTGAAACTTTTATTATGTATATTATTATTGTCTGTTTTATTAATTTAAATAAAGAAACACTTACTTACTTAGATAGATAATAATAAAACATACAATAAAAACAGCATACTTATACAATTCGCATATACACACCTAGTCAAAAGTATTTACACAAGGTACATTTTTTCGTGAAATGAAAAAACGTTTTTGTTAGTGCAAAGTGTGATCAATGTAGAGCAAAATAAATCAAACAATAAGAAAATAACTGTTCATACGCCAAAGATATACGCATATAAACTGATGCTTATTAGTTGTCAAAAGTATTTACACACAACTCAATTTTATTTATTCAAGCTTAATATTGAATGGTAACAACAGATTTTGTTAATTATATTAAAAAACATAGCTAATATTTAGTTATACCACCTTTGGCATCAATGATAGCTTGCAGCCTGTTGGGTATTAATCTTACTGAAGTTTCTGCAAATTCTATGGTCAATTTGGACCAAATATCCTCAAGTTCAGTTATGGCTCCTTCGCGATTTTGATATTTATTAATGGTCTTCTTGCTTTTAACAAAAGCCCAAACGTTTTCAATGATATTCAGATCAGGGTTTTGTGGGGGCCAGGGTAGAACCGCCTGATTTAGGTCTTTCAAAAATTTGGTTGGTACTCTATCCTTATGACATGGAACATTGTCCTGCTGTAGAATGCAATCATACGTTGAAAATAGTCTGTTTCTTGGTTGTAAAAGCATGATCATTTAGTAAATGGAGGTATCTGTTTTGGTTTAGTGTCCCTACTATCGGTACCAAGTCTCCGAATCCATAGTAAGAAACACATCCTAAGAATATCACTGTGCCATTACCAAACCTATTGATTGGCTGGGCTGCCAAACTCATATGGATTTTTTTTAATGCATAAAATGCTTGCTATAGGACCCCTACAATTGAAATGCAGCCTTATCTGTCCATAAAACATTGAACCGGAATTCAGGAGGCTTCTTGCTGTACTCCAACGCAAATGCAAGACGCTTTGACTAGTTGGTTGGTGTGATGTCAATCACTTTACGTACAAAATAGGTATTAAATAAGTGTCCTTTAGCGAGCGAGGCAGTGTAGCTTCACATATTTTTTTGTCAATTATGTTTTTTGACTCTGCGGCAATTTTAACGGAACTTTCAATTGTATTGTGCTTGCATTGTCTTTGGTCCAACACAGGTTTCCGGCCTGTACTTCTTAGATTTTAGTAACTTCCACCTGTATCCTTCTTTTTGACTAATTTGTAGACCGTTTTCCGCGAGATTTGAAACAATTTAGCTAATTCGATTGCAGAGGTACCGGTTTTAAACCTAGCAACAATTTCAGCCCGGCGCTCAACGGTTAACTGCTTTGTTTTTGGCATTTTAGTAATTAATTGTAACAGTAAATAATTAAATTAAGTTATCTGTAGATTAATTAAGATAACTAAAACAACTAGAACCTGCACTTGCCACTGCAATTTAAAATCTAATGACGAACTTGCATTGTGTAAATACTTTTGACAACTAATAAGCATCAGTTTATATGCGTATATCCTTGGCGTATGAACAGTTATTTTCTTATTGTTTGATTTATTTTGCTCTACATTGATCACACTTTACACCAACAAAAACGTTTCTTCATTTCACCTCCTCCCCTCGCTGCACAAGCACCCACATGTGATGCTTGCGAAAAAATGTACCTTGTGTAAATACTTTTGACTAGGTGTGTATATACCTAGTTTGTGTGAGTGTGAGTCGTTCCCTCTCTCACTGCTCATTTATTGGCCCCATACAAACTTTTCTTTGGCGTTTTCATCTACTTCGCGGCCAAATGTTTCAAATTTTCATACTTAGTGCGCGCAGGCGCACTAGAAAGTCTATGCCAAATCTTAGATCTCTAGGATAAGCAGTCAGGCCTACAGATTTATAAGTATAGATTAAATGAGCCAAACTTGGATCAATTAATTGACTTTATAAAAAATGCATTATGATCGTATCTTGATGCTGGAAACTGGACTGTCAGCGCTCTACACATACACTCTCGATACGAATGTGTCAACTTTATGATAAAAGCGCTCAACATGCCAAGCTACCGCATTCCAAAAACAGTCGCTAAGCTTCTATTAAACCAGCGAAAACAATGCTTTGAGGTCTGGACAGACAGCAACAGAGCAGAACGAAACACTGGACCTATCAAGCACCACCGGAATTGGTAAATGGAGAAACAGGATCAATCGCGTGGAAACAGATGGAGAGCTGAAACGGAAGCAAGTACGTCAAAATTGATATACAAAAAACTGGAGCTAAACTTAGCAAGCCAAAACTATTTTAATGATGCCCACAGTCAGGAGATGATTAAAAAATATAATGCTAGTTAGGAGCTAAAGTATACCCCACATCTCGGAACACAAAACAAACTGTACAATCTGTAACTGTAGAGAAAAAGAGGATGTGTGCCATTTTTTGGGAAGGTATCTTGGGAAAAGAAGAGCTGAATAACTCCGATATAATAGAGCTTCCAAACGCTGGCCATTAGTGTATAAAGTTCAAAATTTTCTTAATTGTTTTCCGTCTCAGCGGGTTATACAAATTCGATCCAAAAGTTATGTGAAACTCCCCTCATCATCTCATTACACGCAAAACGTACCGAAAAAAAAAAAAAACAAATAAACTATGAACGGCTTTGGCTTTTGGCCTTCATTCATTCACAGAGGGAAATTGAATGCCAGCCAGCCTCCCTTTGACACCCCCAAGTGAGTACTACGCGGCTTACAACTGCAATTACAACTAGTACACACCAGCTCCACCTGTTGGCAAGAGAATGGACTGGGGTTGGGTCTGAGTCTGGGTGTGGGGCTGGGCCTCCTCAGGCTTGGCTGGGAATTAACAATGAGCCGGCAACGATGTTAACTGAAAAATGCTTTTCGTTCTTTTTATACCCTTGCAAAGGGTATTATAATTTTGCCCAGAAGTTTGCAACGCATAGAAATATTCATTTCCGACCCTATAAACTATATATATTCTTGATCAGGGCGACGAGCTGAGTCGATTGAGCTTTGTCCGTCCGTCTGTCTGTCCGTCTGTCTGTCCGTCTGTCCGTCTGTCTGTTTCTACGCAAACTAGTCTCTCAATTTTAAAGCTATCGAGCTGAAATTTTGCACAGAGTCTTCTTTTTACTGCACACTGCTAATATGTCGGAACCGACCGGATCGGATGACTATATCTTATAGCTGCCATAGGAACTATTGGTCGAAAAGTGGGTTTTTGTAAGAAAACTTTTTTGTTTTTAATGTAAACGCCATCCGCTTCGACAATTATTAGTTTTATACGCTTTTACACAGATTTGGAAGTTTTTGTCAAAATCGGATGACTATATCTTATAGCTGCCATAGGAACTATCGGTCGAAAAGTGGGTTTTTGTAAGAAAACTTTTTTGTTTTTAATGTAAACGCCTTCCGCTTCAATAATTATTAGTTTTCTACGCTTTTACACAGATTTGGAAGTTTTGGTCAAGATCGGATGACTATATCTTATAGCTGCCATAGGAACTATCGGTCGAAAAGTGGGTTTTATTTAGAAAATTTTTTTTTAATCTCTGATGTATTAAAACATTTGCAAGGGTATATAAACTTCGGCAAAGACGAAGTTAGCTTGGCCTTCTCGTTTTTTTTTGCATTCTGCTTTTTGCTGTGGCTGCTGACTCCGGCTGGGGGATTCGTTGTGGTGGTGGTTAGTTGCGCTCGGAGTGCACTGAACTCGCCATTAAGTATGCAACAGAAAACTGTACTTCCAATTAGCAAGAAAAAACTGAATCTTCGAATATTTATTGTTAGTTATAAAAAAAAAAAAATGCCTCACTAATTAATTCTGCAGCGGCTTGTTTTTAGCGGTTTTTTTTGTCCTGGGTTTTTGGATATCGTAATATCGTCTGCTTAAGATTTGTCAGTTTCGTTTTCATCTTCAGGGTAAATATTGTGAGAGATCGTACGGCCATTTATCTGTCGTTTTGCTGGTATAACCATGATCGGGCAACACTTTTGGAGTTCGATACAAAGTTTTCGAATAATTGAAATAGTCCTGGAACTCATAAACTTGGTTTTATTATTGTTTCATTTCAAAAAAGGGTAGGACATACACACCTTTTCATTCCTACGCTGTCTGGCCCAAGAATTTTGCCCATCCTCGCTTATGGGTTTCACCTGCAGCACTGCAGCCGATGTGGGTGTTGAATCGTTTTTGAGTTTCGAATGCGATTTCAATTTTAATTGCATATCAATAGCGGGCGGTGGTTCGTGACGTATACGCTCCTCGATCTCGTAAAGCTCTTGCTATGACAAAAACACACAACATTTTCCATTTAAAGAAAGATTGAAAGATTCCCTCAACTTACGCGGTTCTTGTAGACCATGCAACAGGCACGTAGAGTGAAATAGTAAATAATCTCCACTCCAGAGAGCAAAGAGAATCCCAGAAATAAGCTGGCTATGCCACCAAAAGAGACCAACAGATCCACCCAGCCGAAAAGAACCTCACGCTTATAGCGTATAATGGGCCAGGTAAGGAACTCGACTAAAACACCCGGACCCTCCGGTCGATCCACACTGAGAATATATAATACAGAATTCGAAATCGAAAGTATCTCAGTTAAAAAGTTCGAACTTACAACTTGATGAGTTTATCTATATTGAAGACAGTCTTGGAGCAACTAAGCTCACACTGCAGACAATCCTTAATGTTGGTGATATTCAATTTGAACTCATCCAGACAGCCAAAGTCCTTGACGCCGCACATGGGTACATTGGCTGGACAACAAAGAACATTCAAAAGTAAGTTAAAGCTAAGGTGAGCAATTGAACAAGTATTTTTATATTTTTAATAAGCAACTAAACAAGCAAGCAAGCACCTGATAAAGTGATCAACTAAAGAAGTGAGCAACTGAACAAGTGAGCAACTGAACAAGTGAGCAACTCCACAAGTGAACACTAGATAAAGTGAGCAATTCAATTAGTGAGCATGAAACATTTAAGTAACTGAACAAGTAAACAACTGAATAAGTAAGTAACTGAACAAGTAAGAAATTAAACAAGTGAGCTCTTGATAAAAATTAATTTACAGAGTCTGACTAATAAAATCTATGAGTTTAGGTATATTTTTGTGAAATCTAAGGAGACGTAGTTTGTGTCCCAACTATGTGACTTGTTAATTGTATGTGATGGATGTGTTGTGTATCGTGCTGATAGTGTGGGACATGCAGGAGGAGTTGCTGTTTATGTCAACAGACAATTGAGCTCTAGACTTTTTATAGAATCTCAAGACGGGAAAACTTAAAGGTCTAATCGTAACATTGAACAGGCAAATTTTATTGATGTTGTATTGGAACCTTCAGTATTGTATAAGGATGTTATTTTGGCTGGCGAACTAATCAGCAATCTCCTGTTTGACAGTTTTCTTGGAATATCAAGGCTTAAGCAGCCACAACTACTCACTTTTCTAGTAGAGGTAGAGAACTATCGATAGCACTATCGGCACTATCGATGGTTTGTCACTATCGAACCGCCATCGATGGCAGACCTGCATTATCGATGGTTTTCGATAGTTTTTCTGAAGAATTTCCCTTCTTTAGAAAACACGGTATTGTGAGCAGGAGAAAATTTTACAGACATAGAAGTGTTATTAAAGTTAAAATTTATAAAAGTGACATGGACAAGTTTCTTAACAAAGTCGACAAAGGTAAAAAGGTAACCACCGCACATGCACCGATGCCATTCACTGCCAACGAAATAAATATCCTTAAGGATATTTGCAACATTTTGGCGTACTTCTACAGTGCGACAGAAAAAATATGTGACGGTGTTCCTTATAATACCAAATATATATAGGTATTACCGAAAAGTCGAGTTGCTTACTTCCGAGGAGAAAATGCATCAAAACGTTCTACTTTCTTTGATAAAAAAAAGACCATTCAAATATCAGGAAAGAAGCATCACAAGAATTAGCACAATATTGGCTCCAAGGTTTAAAAAATTTGGGTTTTTTCAATGAATTTATTGCTGATCAAGCATCAGTACTGTTGGAAATCGACCTCGTACTGGTTTCACAGCAAAAAAACGCAAAACCCGCTTTCACCAGTGGACATAAAGAAAAGCAAATCTATATTCTTCGATTTTGTGAGGACACAGATCCATTGCTCTGGATAAAAGTAAGCCCTCATATATTTAATATTGCAAAAAACCCAAATTTAATTTTTATTAATTTCAGATGAATGAAGCTGAACTCGGGCTTATTGGAAAGCTAATGCACAAATACTTATGTGTGACCGCCACTTCAGTTGAGTCTGAAAAAGAGTTCAGCAAAGCTGGGTAAATAGTTTCAGAAAGCCGTTCTCGTCTTAAAGATAAAAACCTTAACATACTTTTATTTTTAAACAAAAATACTTGGCTTCTTTAAATGTACAACAAGAATATTTTAATGTACAACAGGAATATTGAAATGTGCCACAGGATATGCTTTAAATGTTTTACAGGATATGCTTTAAATGAATAGCAGAATATTGAATAAACAATGTTAACTTCTTTAGTTAAGATTTTGTTACAATTTCACTAAAATATCTACTTTCTAAGCTACTATCGAAAACTATTGATAGTTATCTATGGTTTGAAAAAAACTATCGTCCACTATCGATGGCGCCGACTATCGATTGTTCTTCACCTCTATTTTCTAGTACCACAAATACATTACAGGACTTGTTTTTTCTTGTTACTGAGGCAAATAAAATACCTTTATATAATCATATAACCATTATAATATACCATTTTGCATCGAAATGTATCTAACCTTTTTGAAAAATATGTGCCAATTAAGCCGTAGGTGACATCATGGTTTAATTCCAATATAAAACGACTCATCAACAAACGAGATTGTGCATACAATAGATGACAGCGCTAGAAAACGAATGACCTTAAAAATGAGTATAAACGACTTTGCAATATCACGACAAATACTATATGTAACATTAACGGGACATCAATAAGTTTAAGAACTCTATAGCGACTAGACAAAATTGGAGAGATCTTAAAAATGTGGAAATTCTCAATAAGAAAACCACAAGCCAAGACTGACATTGACGTGAACAAACTAAATGTTCAATTTATAAAAAACCTAGTACCTGAAGCTGCTAGAAACTTGTACCTGAATTCTTAACCCTACTGTGATAATACATATAGGGTGTTCACCAGCCCTCGTAAAAACGTAATTGGTAAATTTACCACAACTGAGCTAGTGAGATTTGGGATTCCCAAGCGATCATAGCAATTCTGTCATGTGGTAACTTTTGCCAACACACTAAGGACAGACAGAGACAGCTGAAAATTGAATTGGTATTCATGAAATAGCGCTATACTGTCAACCAGCCTCCTTTGTGATGTTGTGCGTGTCTTGTTTTAGACTAGTTTTGGACAAAATCCTAACTTAAATGACCTAGAGCCTGCTTAAAAAAGTTCTATGTGTTTTACGCTTTTACGAGAGCTGGTGAACACCCTAATAGTATTAGTATTGTGTTTCTTAGTTCTTGTGACGTCTTAGAAAGTATACTTAAGATCAAATCAAATGCAATCGGCCTCGATGATCTTAACCCAAAAATTTTTAAGCTTCTTCTTTTTTTTCTATCTGCTACTTCTGGCCTCACCACTTCATCTTATTCCGAAATATGAAGTAGAATTTAGTTCTACCCCGGCCACAGAGCCTGTTTTTGAGTAATTTGCAAAATGCGCACTCTTGAGTCGGCGATTTGCTTAAATAAGCTCTTATAATGCATTTGGATAAAAACAAGCCCTATGAATTCTTAAAGGGGTTCACGGGCATTCACCAAATCGTTAGTATTTTAGTGGTGCCACCTTTTCACACTTGAATTTCGCAATGAAACGATTTTAGTGTTAAAGTGTATACAATAGCAATTTTTGTGTTAAAACCAAGGCTGCAAACCGGTCCAGAGCCGAACCCCTTCGAACCGATTCGGTTCGGGGTTTCTGGGTCCGTCGAAGCGGAGTAGTTCATACTTTTTTCATTTTCATAAGATATAAGTTCTGTATCGATATGCAAAGAATAGCCGATTCGCATGCAAATTCAGATTTTAGTACTGAGCTACTGATTTACAGGCAAATCGGCCATACTTTGCAGATCGATACAGAACTTATATCTTATGAAAATGAAAAAAGTATGTACGACAATTTACAGATAAAACTGAGTACTTTAACTTGACATTAACAAATTTAAAAACAAGTGAGAAAGTCGGTCAAGCCCGACTATAACATACTCTGTACCTGGAGTAGAAGCTGAATGCAATGCTGGTGCTGCGCTCATCTCAAAGTCTCTCTCTTTTTCTCTCTCTCTCACCCTTTCTCTCTCGCTCTCTCTCTCTAAGATTGTGTGGTGTTAGTTGTGAATGGGTGGGAGGGGGGGTGGGGCAAGGGCGAAGTGCTTTTTTGCTCATAACTTGAGAACCGCTGATCCGATCTTTATCATTTCTTCGGCAAATCGATACATTTTGCTAATTACTAACTATCTCTAGAAGGTACGAAACGTCTATCTTCAAAACTGTAGGAGATATAACGTTTTTTCCGAATTGCGGGGGCGGGAGGGGGCGTGGCAAAAATTGAAAATAAACTTGATCTGCCTGCAGCTATAAGAAACATTTGTCCCATACATGTCAAACCTCTATCTCTTACCATCTCCGAGATCTGTTTGTTCATACGGACGGACGGACAGACGGACGGACAGACGGACGGACAGACGGACAGACGGACAGACGGACATGGCTATATCGACTCGGCTGTTGATGCTGATCAAGAATATGTATACTTTATATAGTCGGAAATTATTCCTTCTCCCTGTTACATACTTTTGCACAAACTTAATATAATCTATGTACCTTCGGTACAGAGTATAAAAAAAAACCCTTTCTAGGACATAGGGTCCTGGGAAAATGCGCAAAAAAGCCATTTTTGGCTTTTTTACGTCCATTTTACAGTTAATCCATTAGAGATATGGAATTTCTGAAGCCAGATTCGGGCTCAGCGCGAAAAACTTGTCTAGAAACAATCATTCGTTTACCATTTAAGGTTCTGTGCGGTTCTTGTCAAAATACTTATGCCAATCCCCATTTTCACATTTGATTTATATTTTCTAACCTAAGCAGCTGATTGTGTACTACACTCAGAAAATTATTTTTTTATAATTTAAGAAAATCACCCTAGAATCGATACCGCCCTTAAATTTAGAAAAAATTTCTATCTTTAAGAAAAATTTGTCCAAATTTTAGAAAAGTTGCCCTAAAAATGAACTTTTTAGAAAAAACTTTCTAAAATTAAGAAAAATATATTTTTTTTTCTAAATTTTAGGGTCAATTTGCTTTATCGCCTTTTCTAATTTTTACGGTAATTTCGAATTTGATTTTAGAAAATATTTGTTAAAAATTTTGGGTACTTTGCCCAAAAATTAAGAAAGTAAACCCTAATTTGAAGAAATTTTTTCTAAATCCTTCGACCTTTCTAAAAATGTTTGCGAAATTGCACTGCGCTATACTGGGTTTAACGACTAAGCCGTCTATGTGATGGCATTAGTTTACACACACAAATGTCCATTCGCTATGCCCGAAGTGCACTGATGTAGTATTGAGCAAGTTTTTGCTTTGTCTTGACATGCGTTACACCATGTAGTAATCGATTAAAGGATTGTATAAAATAAAGGCAATGCTAAAAACATTTAAAATAAAAAAAAACCATTTAAAAAAGAACCATTCAATGAGAAAAAAGTATGTTCCTACGGGGATTGGATCCCAGTCCAAGACATTTTCTAATGTCTTATCCACTCGACCATGATTCTTGCTTCTTATTGAGCGTCAAATGTTAGTACTTAAGCTCCAAATACGCCACACAAATTCTTAGGTATGATGTTTACTCAGGGTTTTGCTAAATAAAAAAAAAAACATTTAAAAAAAAAATTATAAAATGAGAAGAAAAAGCGTGCTCCTATTGGGACTTGATTCCAGGCCTCCACGTTTGCTAATCGAATGTCATGTCAACTTGACCAACTGTGTACATTATTAACTATGGTTATGTCGCCACGTTTTGTTTAAGACAAATAGTCGGGTGGGCTAAGGCGTCGTCAGAGTGTTCGGTATTTGAGAGAGGTCCTGTGTTTAAGTCCCAGTAGGAGCACGCTTTTTCTTCAAGTCCCAGTAAAGTAAGTAAAAAAAAAATTTTTAATGCGCTTATTTCTAAATTAATTATATATCTATCTCTATAGGTTAGGAAAAAGTAGTTTGGTGTGAGGAGGTGGTGCTGGTGTTGGAAGGGGGGGAGGTTGGACAAACCCTAAAAGCGAAGGGCTGGGGCGGGGTGGATCCAAAAAAAAAACACAACCACCACACACGGGTTGGTCTGTGGTCGGTTCTACCCTACCTCCCCCTACAACTTTTTTTTAAGTGTTTACTGTCAGCTGCTTCCTCCTTATGCCAGCGCTGCCATAACCGCTTGGAAATTTTAAATCGACCTAACAGCTAAAATTGTCTAAGAGTTTTTTAGAAAAATTGCCCTAGAATTTAAAACACAATTTTTTTTTTTTTTTAGAAAAGCATTTTTAAATTTTAGGGCGTTTTTGGCCTGTATAAAGTTGTATTTTTTATGAAAGGTCCTTTCTAAAATCAAAGCGAACTTTCCCAAGGCGCAAAAATATGCTCGAATTTCTTAATTTAAGGGCGATTTTGGCTTATTTTAGAAGAAAATTTTCTGGGTGTACTCTATGTACCTTTGGTACAGAGAATAAAAATTGGGTTCGGTTCACAAAATTAAGTCATTTTTTCAACATCACATAATGGGAAATATTGGAAGTCTATAGAAATTTTAGTATAATCGATGAATTTTGATGTACAGTAAGCATTGGTCACTATAACATATAGAACGACACCGTCTGAATGAAATCTACCTTGCATTGAATATACGGTTTCAATTCGCTTAGCATGATCCACCTGATCTAGTAACCGAGCATATTTTAATTAGATTTAAAAATGTTTATACATCCCAGCAAGCAAAGTTCGGAGCGCTCCAAATTATGTGCCTAAAAAGAGTCGAGCGTTTTTGGAGTAAACACATAAATTTGAAAGTTTTCGGAGCACGTTTAGTGCTCTTTAAGCACGGGCTCATAAAAAGTACTTATTTTTGAGCATTTTCGGAGTTGAAGTAGGTAAGTAATCGAAAATGTTCTTTTCGTTGATTCTTTTGCTGCAAATAATGGGATGCCGAAATCATTCGATAAGCAAGACGACAGAGAATTCACAAGTTCATTCAGTTGTGAAATAAAAGTAAAGGGCGTGCTTGCGAAATAATATTACAAATTAAATAGTGGTTTGTACAATTTTCTAAGTTAAAAAAAAAAACAAAAACAAATTACAAAGTGAGTGTCGGAAGATCAAGCCGCAATGAATCCCTAAAAATAATGAATGCTCTGGTAGCCAAGAAACGACGCTGTAGTGAATCTTTGGCATCGGAGCTTTGTGAACAGAATCATACCAAGGAAGCAATATCTGTGAATTCCGGGACTCTGTTGGAGTCAAATTTTGTGGATTCTGATGGGTACAATTCAGACAACAATAACCACTCAGAGTCTGACGGTTCCGAGTGTGAAATGAAATTAGCCAGCTAGGCAGTTGTTTTCAATATTTCGAGCTCTGCTTTAAATGAGCTTCTGAAAATATTGCGGCGTCTTACTTCTGATTTGCCATGTGATTCCAGAACATTAAAGAGAACTCCTAGAGATGGTTCTTGTGCCACAATGGACGGCGGCCAATATATTCATTACGGAATCTCAGATTGCTTGACAGATTTTTTTGAAAATTATTCTTTCAATAAAAAGGTAATCTACATAAATGTAAATATTGATGGCCTGCCTCTCTTTAAAAGTTCGAGAACGCAGGCTTGGCCAATATTAATAAATATACATAAAACATCACCTGTTTTGCTAGGTGGTGTTTTTTGTGGAGACAGCAAGCCAAAAGATGTTAGCGAATGAACTAAGTACTCTTATGGTTATTTTTATAAAACAGATAATTTCGAAATAAAGGTGAGAGCCTTTATTTGCGATGCTCCTGCAAGAGCTTTTGTACTTGGAGCAAAGTCATAGCGCATACTTCACTTGTCCTTCAAAGAAGCATTGTATACAAGCTTGAAGACAGCTCACCAAGAACAGATGAACAATTTAGGAATAGGATAGATTCCGAGCATCATAATATTAAACTTCCACTTAAGATTGAAGAACTTCCTTTAGATATGGTCAGTCAATTCCCTTTTGATTAAAGTGAAAAGTCTGTTGAATGGGATTGATTAAAATTAAAGGCAAGAATTACTCCTAATCAGAAGAAGTATTGATTATTTGAATAATAAGTTAATGTCTCTAAAAGCAGATATTTGTAAGGAGTTTGCCAAAAAAGCGAGAAGTACTTTAGATATGGATAGGTGGAAAGCCGTTGAGTTTAGGCAATTCATACTATACATCGGGCCAGTAGTTTTGAGAGGAGTTTTATCAGAGAGCCGATATGAACACTTTCTTCAATTAAGCATTGCAATGAGAATTCTGCTGAGTGACAAATATTGTTTGACTAAAAATGAGTGTGCTAAAGAACTTATTCGTAGTTTCTTAGGCAAATAGCCAAAGCTTTATGATGAAACATTTCTGAAATATAATTTTCACTGTCTATCACATTTGGCAGATGAAGTTAAATATAAAGTGACTTTTATGATTCTTTTATGTGCCTTTTATGAGGTTATTATATGCTTCATTCGGAAGGTGAAAGCACTTAAATCTGTGTCAGAAAAGAGTCAGATTAGACACAGAAAACTTGCACATTAAGTGCGACCGCTCATTCCGGACTCTTTTTCGTGCACATTATGACGGTCAATGCTCCTAAAAAAGTGTCCGAAAAGTGTCAGAGAACGCACATATTGCTTGCTGGAATAAATCTCAAAAAATTTCTAGAGTGCACTATTGAACGTCTTCTTAAAAGTTAAAATTGTTTATTACCATCTAAGTGTCACAGATAAACGTTCTTCTAACGGGTGATAATTTAAAATCTGAACTAAGCAACTGAACAAGTGATTAGCTCAGCCAGTGTAAGTAATTTACTGAACCAATGAACAACTAATTAAGTGTTCGAAAAATAAAAGCAAACGTAATTGATCCAACTCTTTTTACTCACAAATTGGCTTATAGAAGGGCGGATTGCATTTGCACAATTTAATGGCCTTGTTCATGCGACATTGTTTCATGCACGATGAAAAGGTATAATCATCTGGAAAGTAATTCAGCTTTACTTCATCACTGAATATGCATTTACGTTGCCCGATGGACAATTGACGGGCATCATCTGTCGTATACGTGTTCTTCTTCGAAATGCGCACCTCCACCAGTTGATTCTCAGACCAATCGATCTGGGCATTGAAATCGGAACCAAAGTATTCCTCGTTCGAGAAAATGAATATCTAAGGGCAAAAGTCGTCAGAGAGTGCGGCCGGCCTCAGAGGGTACAAGGGACTTACCTGCGCCGTGCTGTTGGGTATAAAGAAGAGTGCCCACTTTTTGTCCGTTTCGTAGAGATCGTGTGGAGCGCCCGTTTTAAGGCTACAAAATGGACAGGTTATATGCATTTCAACTCAAGGGCTCCACTTACTCTTCGCTTTCCGTGGACTTGAAACGACTATTGAAGGCATAGCAAAAACCATGCTCCGTATAAATGGGTTCGAAATGTTCACAACAGGCGATGGTCTCATCTCGATACTTGCAGGACACAAAGGTATTGTCACAACTGATGTTGGCACGAAAGGCCCAGGAGCGTATGGTGTGCTCCTGCAATTGATCCAAGGGTATGGTTTCGGAGAGTATCTGGGCCTGCTTAATGTTACCAAAATGTAATGTGGTAAGTAAATCCAGAAAGGGAGCAAACAATTCAGCTTTGGTGGGATCGTAATTCCTTTAAAGAGAGTGAATGGAAAGTTGTGATTTTAAAAAGACAGTTCCAGTCTTCTAATGTTCCTCGACTGGAAGAGAACTTCCTCCACACAAGCACATTTTTCTTTCCTTTCCATTTGGCCGGCCCTGATCTGCTGAGTATTTAATGAGAGAGCCTTATGAGCTTTTACTTTTACAAAAGCTCTCTCACAATCAGCGAGTCGCTATGATACCAAGGTTCTTAATCAGCTCGAAATATTAGCTTTATTCAGGAATAACGGTTCTTAAGTTCTGTTTCTAAGATAACCCAATGGAGTTGTTTTGGTTCCGAGTCGGTAATTGGTTATGGTTTGATAATCCGGATACGGTATTTCTAAGTTCGTGTCAATCTGCTGAGTTACTGCTGCCTTTAATACTTACGCCAATGTCTTATACACCGCCTCATATGACTTATCATGATCAAATGCCATCTCCGGACATACCACCGTGGTGGGAAACACCACATTTTGATTATGAAAATCCGTATCCAAGCCCGTTATGGTCGGATTCGTTTGAAACTTCTCCCAGAGACTCATTATGATCACCAACGCTGTCACAGCTCCAATCGATGTAAAACAGAACCACATAAACTTCTCGCCTATGGGTCGTCCCGTTTCCGCTATATATCTCACTCCGTGCAGTGTGGAATTTTGAAAGAACTCCTTGGTCTGATAGATCAGACTACGTCGAAAGATGATCATGGTTTCAAAGAATCTCTGACGTGACGACATCTCTTGCGGCATTTCCGTTTCAGGTACATACCGTACCGTGTCCAACCGTTGCCTCAACTAATCCACAGTTTGTTCGTCTAGCGCAAAAGTCATTACAGTCGAAGGACCACTAAAAGCCTTTCATTGTTTATTTAATATGTTGCATGACTCTGATTGACCCAAAAAAGCTTTTGCTTCCCACCTTATCTAGATGCCTCATTAGTCCTTTTGTTCGGCTCGTGCGGGGGGGTCGGGGGGGTGGGTTGGGAGTTTGTTGCACGCCCTCAAAATGGCGCTGCAGCTGCCCTGGATAATTGGTCCGCTCTGTCTGCCGAATATCCGGCGCCGCCAACAAGTTCACAAGTTTTGTGTGAACTTCTGACGCGGGCGGACGACCAACAAAAAAACGAAGCAATGCACAACCAAACAACAAAGTGAAGTGGTCTCAAGTTTCGCTTACAAACAAAAGGGACAGCCGATTTCAGTTTGACCCTGATGGCCGGCTTCAAGATAAGCTCGACAAAAAAAAAAGGATCTCAGCTAGAGTTTCAAAACTGGCGCCAGTAAATGGCTCTTCAAAAAGAGAAAGAGAGATAATGGGGAAAGCTTTAAGGACAAAGCAGGTGCTCGCTTGAAAGAAATTGATTTCTAATTCTACAATTGATAATGCAATGACTGAGTACAACTGCCTCAGCTGGACTATGGAAATATTTTGTGATTTGCATCTTTTTATTATACCCTTGGAGAGGGTATATTAAAATTGTCCGGATGTTTGTAACGCATAGAAGGAAGCATCTCCGACCACATAAAGTATATATATTCTTGATCAGCATGCCGAGCTGAGTTGATATAGCCATGTCCGTCTGTCCGTCCGTCTGTTTCTATGCTATCTCCTCCGTCAGTTTTAAAGCTATCGTAACCAAACTTTGCACGAAGTCTTTTGGTATAGACTATAGACTATGACTATAGCATATAGCTGCCATAGGAACGATCAGTTGAAAAACTAGTTTTAGTGAGAAAAACTTTTTTGTTTTCAATGTTATCGCTCCTATCGCTCGTATTTATAAGTTTTTAGTGATTTCACATAATTTCACCAAGCCATGTCGAAATCGGACAACTATATAGTATAGCTGCCATACAAAAGTTAGGTCTGAAAAAAAGTCTTAGTGAGAAAAACTTTTTTGTTTTCAATGTTATAGCTCCCAACGCCCGTATTAATAAGTTTTCAATGATCTTACATCATTTCACCAAAATTTTTCGAAATCGGACCACTATTTAGTATAACTGCCATACAAACTGTCAGGCACATATCAAGCTCCAAGGGTATATAAACTTCGGTCGAGCCGAAGTTAGCTTGCCTCTATTTTTTTTATTTATTTAGTCGACAAAAAAAGGCTGTCAGAAAGCCTAACAAAGAAAAACTAACAAAATTACAAAATAACTCATAAGGACTCTGACTCGATGGGGGAATTTTATTTGCCCGTCCGGCCAGCTATACCTCGATTCACAGCCATCTATAGTCAAAGATGTTATTAGAGCTACCGAAAACTTTAAAGATGTAGGGATAGAGAAGAGGAAAAAACAAAAACCTAAAAAAATGCAAGGAAAAAAAAATAATAATAAAATAATAGAACTAAAATAAATCCGATATAAAAAGAAAAAAATAAGAAATATACACTAACTAAAAGTGAAATTTAAAACTAGTAGTTGTAGTAGTATTATTTATTTTCTATTTTCAATTCAGAAGTTTAACAAATTAACAAAAAAAGAAGTTAAATAGATAATAAAATAAGGGCTGCAAATGTGACTATGCTTTCCTGGTTTCCAGATCTCGTATCGCCGTAGTCCATAGGGAAGCTTCGGCGTTATTGGAGGCTCTCCCGCAAGTAGGTAGTGAGGGAGCGCCAGTTGCTTCCGTTGAGCAGTGCGTGTGATTCCTAGCGCGACAGTGTCGATTTTCCCAAGTGCAGAACCCTAAGTTCTTTCAGTATGGGGCACCGGGCAAGAAAGTGTTCAGTGTCCTCTCTCTCTCCGGTATTGCAGAGTGTGCATTGACTGGGCGTGGTACAATACGGGGTATAATACGGGAATACGGGAAAATAACTGATATGGCTGCTGCTTCGATGTCATCTTGGAAGTAGTTCCTAGTCGAAAGGTTGTACTGCAGTTGGCTGTAGGTGATTCCTTCCTTCGAAACTGACCCTCTCTCTGCCTGGAGAGAGTTTTTTCGCATGCAAGGAATTTAATATGCGAAAAAAGAAGCTCTATATCCGGAAATGATGACATGGTGAACGAAATTATGTTTTAAAATATAAATATGGAAAATAAAAAAAAAGAATAACAGCTGGAGCTGACAAATAAATAAAAATTGCAATATTACTAATTTTTATCCTCCTTGGTATTTTTGCGGGATTTACTAAATAGTCAGACTCGGAAAGTTATTCAAAACATTCTTTATGATCTCGACTATATTCCATGGTATTTATCGCGGTTCAGTATTGTCATATACATGATTATTAAGATATCTGTGGTCATTTGTCGCCTTGCAGCGGTTTTATTACCATGGAGTTCTTTCAGCTTTTAATTCCGCTCTGCATTTATCCTTGCATAATTTTCCTCTTGGTTGGGTGTGAAGTTTGTTTGGCATTATTATTATTTTTGAACGCCTTTGGTAATTTTCCGCGATTTAACGATTTGTCAGTCACGGAAAGTGGTTTGAAACATTCTTAAAAACCTTCACTATATTTTTACCATTGGTTATCCATGCTATTTATTGCAATTCAATATTTTCATAATCATGGTTTTGTAGTTATGTGCGGTCGATTTTGGTCGGTTTTGATACCATGGGGATCCCATAGCTGTGAACTGCGCTTATGCATTGATCAGTGCACGAAATACTTTCGTGTTCTCAGTGTGATTTTCCTATCATTTACATAGATTAAGTTCCTTTGCTAATGCTAGCACTCACACTGGCTTTGTTAACGAATCGAAGTAGATCATCAACTCCCAATCAGATACTAGATAGTTTAGTAAAATGTCTCGCTTTGACAGTGTGAGCATTGATACTGTTGTCAACGCGATTGAATAATTTTTTGTTTAGTGTGCACTCGTGCACGGAAAAATTCGATAAAAGAAAAAAGAAATCGAATAGTTAATCCATACAGACATGCATTTATCATCAATTTTGTATGGGAGGCTCCCTAAGCAGGGGAGAGAGGGGTTGGGTGTCAAGAACAAAAATATTGGGAAGTGAAAAATAATGGGGGTTGGTCATACATTTCGCCCTTCCAGGAAATGTTTTAAGGGGTTGGACCCTTCTAGGGAGTGAAGATAGGGAATAGGTGCCTAGGACAAAAATGCCGGGAAAGGAAAATCAATGGGGGTCACTGGTACATTTGACCCCTCTAGAGGCAACCCCTGGGCAGAAATGACCTTATATATCAATTTTCGAACATTTTTTTTTAAAAACTTTTACCTTCATGCAGGGTCACTTCCCCCCAACCCACCGCCACCAAATTTTGGCTTACTCATTTTTTTACCCAACCTCACAAATTGGGAGGTTAGAGCAAGTCGAAATCGAAAAATCGTGCACTAAAACATGCCTAGACTAGCTGAACCCAAGTTTTTAAAAATTTTTATTAGGACAGATCAGCTTATTAAACACATTCAGGCCTGTTCCCGTTTCCGAATCCGATTAATCGGAATTGGTAAAAGTTGTTATTTCTAAGAAACGACTAAAGAAAAGATCAAGTGAAGGTAATTGAGTATATAAAGCTCAAGTTCGAATAACACAGTCGGTTTTTGGACGCGAGGGCATTTAACAATTCCGATTCCTCATGACTTGATCGAAATCGAAACGGGAACAGGCCTGTTTGTTTGTTTCGAAATTGGGACAAAACAAACTTACTTTTAATATTTTTGGCTTCATTTTATTTTTAAGAAAGCTTAGAATTCACAGCTAAACATATAAATAAAAATGTGGAGTGGTAAATGCCGTCCTAAGGGACCCAATTCATTTTTTTGGTCATTCAAAATTTCAGCGCTGTTTCCAAAATGGCAGATTGTGCGTACCTTTTCTGTATTCAATACTGCTCAGCGGCAGCGACGTTAAGACACAGACAGTGTACAATCTTATTCTGCTCTCAATGCAACAACAAAATAGTGCTAAGTGAGAGCGCTCCCGCGTGAGAAAACACACACATGCAAAAGCAAAATGAGCATGTGTGTTTTGCCAGCCACAGCCCTAGTGCGAAGAGGCTAAGCAGAGTCAGCTGGTCCAGGAAATCAGATTGTGTTGTGCAGCAGTGAAAAGCGCAGCTTAAGACCAAATCCAAAGCACTAGGCTAAAAGCTCGTTAAAAGCTCAATATAATCTGCACGAGCTTCGTAAAATATTGAAGCATACTTCTCGGCTGCGGTGGAAAGTGCAGTTTAAAACCAAACCCAAAGCTCTAGACTAAAAGCTCCTCAAAAGCTTAATATAATTTGCGCGAGCTTCGTAAAATATTGAAGCATACTTCTTGGCTGCGGTGGAAAGTGCAGTTTAGAACCAAACCGAAAGCTCTGGGCTAAAAGCTCGTGTAAAGCTTAATATAATCTGCACGAGCTTCGTAAAATATTAAAGCATATTTCCACTACCAACCCCACCTCTATCCCAACAAATTCCAAAACCAGCAACAAGCGTAGTGAGTCTTGAGAATATAGCGTCACCTAGTCAGGTATCCCAAGCGGAGAAGAGGAAATGCTCGGACATGTCGGACACAAAAAGCACTAGGCAATATACAGCAAATGGGAGATAAATTCGATCGGCACATAAGCAGATGAGATAAGACCTTGGTGAACTGAAGTTACAGATTGGGGGCGTTACTCAAAAAATTGAATCTGTGGAAAAAGAAAACAAAGAGCTCAAAGATGAAATTATTCAAATGAAGGACAAACGAGAGCGTAAGTTAAAGTCGGCTCTAACCGACTTCGATCTACCGGTTACTCATGAAAAAAACATGTTTAACAGTGTTCCTGCGTTCCTTAGGGTGACCATCCAAAAAGTAGGCAACATTTTTTTTAGGGTGGGAGGCGGGTTAGTTCACTTTTTTGCTCATAACTTGAGAACCGTTCATCCGATCGATTCATTTTGCTAATTACTAACTATCTTTAGAAGGTACGAATCGTCCATCTTCAAAACTGTAGGAGATATAACGTTTTTTCCAAATTGCGGGGGCGGGAGAGGGCGTGGCAAAAAATATAAATAAACTTGATCTGCCTGCAGGTATAAGAAGCATTTGTCCCATACATGTCAAACCTCTATCTTTTACCATCTCTGAGATCTAGGTGTTCATACAGACAGACGGACGGACGAACAGACGGACATGTCTATATCGACTCGGCTGTTGATGCTGATCAAGAATATATATACTTTAAATGGTCGGAAATGATTCCTTCTGCCTATTACATACATTTGCACGACTTTAGTATACCCTTTTTACTCTACGAATAACGGGTATAAAAAGTCTACACGCTAACGGCGCAACAAGTGCAGTGTGCGCCAGCGAGATTCGCTAGCTGAAAAGCGAAACTCCCCCCCTAAATAAATACATTTTTTGTTGTTTGTTTTTAATATATTAAAATTTTTATTAATGCATTTCAGTGTAAAAATTAAAATGACACATTTTTCCTTACATAAATTTCACATGTTTCTTCTTCATCTTCGTCTTCTGCCTTTCAACTTTCGTTCAACCTTATGTTTTGCTTATTTGCTGCTTGCATTTTGTTTAATGACAAGTAAAAAACAAAATACATACACATATATATACTATGCTACAATATATATATATATATATATATCAATTACAATTCAATTATGTAAATATAATTGCAGTTTTATTGTTTTACATATTTCACTGTTCATCCATGTTTTTGTTATTGTTTCCAGTTATCTTGTGTGTGTGTGTGTGTGTTTGTTTATATCTATTTATAAATTTATTAATAATTGATTTAAGCACTATTATTTGTTATTGATTTGAAACTGTGAGTGTGTGTGTGGCTTATGAAGTAGCGTGAATTTTCTATAAAAAAAGAGAAATTTAACTTAAGTTTTAAATTTAAAATTGGGGGGCATTACACATTTTCCTGCTTTTGCACATTTTGTAAAAAACCAAATACGAAGAAGCGATCACACACCCACCAGTCCCCCTGTTATCAAATCATATTTGATAGCCCTTGGGGGGAGGAGGAGGGTTTGAGACTCGCTTCCTGAACAATCTGTATGTATGTATGTAGTATGTATATAGCTCTCCGATAGCTGAAGGGGGAGGGAGGGGGGGTGGTGTGTGGTAAACTGTTTTGGTGGTGTTAAAAACTAAGATACTTAATAGCTTTGCGTTTTTTTTTTTGTTTTTTTCGTTTCTTTCTACATATTTGTGTATACTGCACGGGTTGGCGTTTCTATATCGTTATCAGATTCTTAAAGAAAAAATGAGATTTAGATGGGAATTTGTGTTAATTATTATGATTTAATTTTATTAATTTTCTTTTGTGAAAAAAAATAAGGCCAAAACAGAAAAGAAATTGGGAAATTGTAATAACAAATTGAGTTTTCTCTTTAAATGGCAACTTCTCTGCTCAGATTGCCGACCCCTACTCAACTTTTTATTGAGACATAAGTCAATAGTCTCAAGAGTCTAAAGGTAAAGCCTTCACAATGTAGGGCATGATTCATCCCTAACTTTTGAATCATATTTCTCCCCATTAAGGCCCATACTCAGATAAGATCAATATTTAGCTTGGATCAGTACTTCACATGAATATAAAGTTTGGTAAGTTTTTGAAGTTTTTTCAACAAATTATTGTGCCGAACTAAATTTTTATTTGAGAAATGTCAGTAGTCTTTCTACTCCTCCAACGTTTAGCACTTCAGCTTCAAAATGTTGGCATAGCTAATGGTTATTAAGCATTTACATTCAGAATGTTGGACTATCCTATTAGTCAAAAACTTGATGGAAATAAGAGAGAGAGAGAGAGAGATAGAGAGAATTAAATTGAACTTTCGTAATCACCTTAACTCATAACTCAAAAGTGTGGAAATTTATCAAATTTTGTTGGAATTTTTTCAGTTTTGATAATTTCCATAAATTTGATTCAAAATTGAGCAGCATTTTCTTTTTCTATGTAAGGTCAACGAGCATCTAATATGTAGAGTTTAGTTTCACGAATCCCGTCTCACTCAGCGTCATAGCAGCGCAGCTGACAGCGAAGAGGGATTGAGCCAACGTGCTGTCTACATATTTAATAGTCTTTGGTATGGTCGAGCCTAAGACTTTTGAATCAAATCTGTTAAAACAGAGCATAGCACAGACTCGAGCAGAACTTATGAATGTGTAAAAAACAAGTAAATTGGCGGAAGTCTTCCAAGCACAAGTACATTGTTCAGTCCTCTACAAATTTTACAGAGATTAGAATCTATTGAAAAAAACCTTTTTTAAAATTTCAAAGGTTTTTCAGTCAGCCTTAATTTAAATCAGTCAGTCAATAATCCGAAATGGGGCATTCCCCTTGTAAACAGAGAGCTTTTGCTGTGAAAGCGAAGAGGCTAAAAAGACACTACACTACACTAAGATACCGCATCTCATACAAACTTTTTTTTGTTTGGAATCCATGTATATGAATCTTTACTCTTAGTCGAATAGCTAATTTAAAAACCGTATAGCCAAATTTCAATATATGTATCCTCGTAAAGGTCATAAGAAGCAAAAATTGGGATCCAATGTCAGCTCCCAAGAACAATCGTTAATTGTTTCACATGCATCATCTATAATATCTATAAATCTTTGCTATAACTAAGTTCTCTAAGTTCTGCCGAAGCTAAAGCTCTCAGTTCTCATTTTAGACCAGCGATGGCCAGCGAGAGCGAGGCCAAAAAGTGAGAGTGTATTAATATGAGAAAACAAAGCACCGTGAATTTGCTTCGACCTAATCGCTTCGAACCACAAATGAGGTAAACCTAGATAAAATGTTTGCGACGTGCCTCTTCGCTGCTAGCTGCGCTGCTTTGGCGCTCAGGTTCGGACCTCGCCCTGTCTTGCTCTTTCGCGGTTGTGTTTTGTTTGCACCAATGCTTGGCTGATGGGTTAGAGTGAGACAGGGCTCTGACGGTTCGAGTGCGGGACGAGAACGGTTCGAGTTCGAGACGAAGACGGTTGCAGTCTGAAACAAAGCTTCTTTCGACCGAGCAATCATCCAGATCGTCAATCTAAGTTTAGATCGTCGTTGTTCGAACTCTGTCGAGCAACTGACGCTTTCTTGCTCTTTCGATGTCAGCTTCGGCAAGCGTTCGGCTCATGTATGTGTGAATAGCGAAATGTTGTCGCGAGGGCCAACGCTGTTTTAGACTGAGTGACCAACAAGGTATGATCAGGTCTCAGCTCGATTCCTGATTCAGCTTAAAATACTTCAGTGCATGATGCAACAGAGAAAACTTTAAGAACTAAGAGCTTTTGCTTGGAGCGCAATAGAGAGCGTGAGAGCAAATTACTTAAGCTCTATTTACACGACCTGATCGCTCAGATGAGTTTACGACGGACGAACACTGTAACTCGATAGAATAGAAACAAATAGAACCGGTTCTATTTCGTCTGATCGCTCATCTGAGTAGCTTCATGTCTACTCAGACGCCTTTTTACATGGTCAGACAGTAAATCAGACGAAAACTCAGATGAGTAATCAGGTCGTGTAAATAGAGCTTTACATACACTCAAATTTAGTATGTGTGTAGAGCAAATGAAGGAACAACAAAATCAACAAAGCGATTTGCCTTTAAATTTCCCAAAAATGTCGGTTCAAGTGTCAACTGCACACTCAGAGAGCACCGGATCTTTTTTGTTGTATCATGCTTCAGTTCAGAAAATGCTTTTTGTAAACAATTCTATGCAGCTGTCCATAGCTTAATTGGTTGTAATATGTATGGGAGTGTGAGGTTATGAGCTTTTAAGCGTTGAGAACTTCCTTATTGAACAAAAGCTGCACTCATTTTCGAGCCGAAAGCATGCCAAGGGCTTATACCAAGAGAGCAAATAGCTTTTTAGTTCAAAGTAGGTCAGAGCTTTCCTAAAGCCCACCAATACACTCTCACCAAAGACATTAGAATAATAAGATGAGTAACGCCATACGATTTTTTTGGCGTGGCGTGGCTTTTCAAGTGGCTCTTCGATCTTCAAAAGGCAGACAGAGAGAGAGAGCGCTCTAGAGCCAGCCGCTTTTTTGTATGCATACAGCGACAGCTACCCCTGTAAGTGTGCACACGTATTCTCAAGCATTAGCACAATATATGGTTGTTCGGCATCTTAGAGAATGTATTGGTCTTTGCTCTCACTTTATGGCCTCGCTCTTCCCATTGAACCAAAATCTTGTAAAAAATATCGCTAACGATACATATGCAAAACATCAACGTGCAAAACTATCGAGAAAACACTAGCAAAGGATTCGCAAAAGATTCGTGTGCCCGCCTTTTTCGATAACTTCACCAATGGGTTTTGCCTATGCGAAGCTATCTAAAACGCTTAGAGAACGAATGAAAATAAGTGAGAAAGTCGTTCAAGCTCGACTATAACATACTCTGTACCTGGAGTAGGAGCTGAATGCAGTGCTGCTGCTGTGTCTCTCTCTATCTATATCTCAGTCTGTCTCTCTCTCTCTCGTTCTCTCTCTCTCTCTCTAAGACAGCGATGACCAGCGAGAGCAAGGCCAAAAAGTGAGAGTGTATTAGTGTGCGAAAAAAAATCTCCGTGAATTTGCTTCGATCTAATCGCTTCGAACTCTGTCAAGCGACTGACAATTTCTTGCTCTCTGGATGTCAGCTTCGGCAAGCGTTCGGGTCATGTAAGTGTGAATAGCGAAATGTTGTCGCCCCCGGGATGGAACCGAGGGCCAACGCTGCTCTAAGAGTGTGGTGTTGGTTGTGAAATGGTCGGAGGCGGGGTGGTAAGGGGTGCTTGGTTCACTTTTTTGCTTATAACTTGAGAACCGCTCATCCGATCTTTATCATTTCTTTAGCAAATCGATACTTTTCGACAACTACTAACTATCTCTAGAAGGTACAAACCATCTATCTACAAAACTGTGGAAGATATGACGTTTTTTCGAAATTGCGGGGGCGGAAAGGGGCGTGGCAAAAATTTAAAATAAACATGATCTGCCTGCAAGTATAAAAAGCATTTGTCCCTTACATGTCAAACCTCTATCTCTTACCATCTCTGAGATCTGTTTGTTCATACGGACGGACGGACAGACGTAGAGTGCTATATCGACTCGGCTGTTGATGCTGATCAAGAATATATATACTTTATAGTATATACTACTCTATGTACCTTCGGTACAGAGTATAAAAACAACAAACGCTAAAGAAACGAACGAACGAATGGTATAAAATTTTTGCTGAGCGTTGCAACAACAGCATCGATTTTTTGCCCTATTCATATATCATAATTAAGCTCGATTGCTATAATTTGACGATACTTTCGCCTCTCGTATCACTTTCGAGCTTGAATTCAATAGTTTTACGATACTCTCGCTTGGTTGAATTCACATTAAAACAATGGCCGTGTTCAGCAAGAACAACTTGCTTCCTGATCAAGGTTGTCAAAAAAGTCTTGCGGTATTTCCGCAAGCTTGTCTTTGCAAGCGCGTAGTTCTAGTTGTATTCGTCACATCGGTTCACGCTAAAGCTTTTTGGAAAGCTCTTATCACGCGCTAACACGTGTTTGTTTTATTGTTGTTTGTTTTTATTTGAAATTGAAATACCGCAAGACTTTTTTGACAACCTTAAATAAATTTGCAAAATTCTTTCTACATAACTCGAGTGATGGAGCCTCAAGAAGAGATTTTGCTTCCTTCAACAGCAGGAACTATTTGATGCCTAGATTTTTTGTGATATCTGCTCAGGAATCAATTATACTGCTGAACACGCGCAGCGAGTGAGCTTTTGTATAAAGCTCTCTCACAATGTTAATGATTAGAAGAAGAAGTCGGGAAGCAAACTTTATACAATTTGTGGAAAAACCTTTCGTTTGTAGGAAAGAGGTCACCACTATACCCCCTTTTGAAAAACTTCATATAGTTTGTGGGAAAAAGGAGTAGAGCGGTAACTCTTTCCGTCATGAAGTTTGCTTCCTTAAAAGAACCATTAATAAATTTTTCATTTCAATCAGAATTTAAACAATGAGGCGAACTTTATAAATGAGCTATAGTTTCTGGGTATGGCTCAGTTTTTCTCCTACGCGTTTCGGCACATTTCATTATTTGTTATTACAATTTCCCCTTTAAAAAGAGTTTTGAATTTACATAAAAAAAGACTGTTGCATTTTGTTGTGTGGATTTTGGTGAATTTGGGGTTGGTTTCTTCTTAATTACCATGGCCGTATACTACTTGGTTGTTGTAATACTTTGCTTCTGTTAGGCACTATTTTTGTTTTATTATTTTTGTAATATTTTCGCTTACTTAGTTTTCTTTTCATGGGCTTAAGTATTTTAGAGACCGCTTCGCTTCGTTTGTAAAATAGTTTTTTGTTACCCCAAAGTTGTGTGTTTTTGTCAATTATTGTATTGTTTTTGTTGCTCTCGAGAAAATGTACAATTTTTGTGTTGCGGTCCTTTTGTTTGTTTGTTTGTTTTCTTTGTTTTATTACTAACAAAAAAAATGCGTATTTGTTTTAGTCGTACAACAACGAAATACTTTACATTTATAAATATGTTAATTTCTGTGTTTTTTTTTGTTTTTTGCTTTTTGTTTTTAGTTTTTAGGTTTTAATAAGTAGGCTCTACTACATATACATTTACAATACAATACAAGTGTTTCAGTTAAATTAGGTTGTTTTGTTTAATATAAATTGTTGGTTTGTTTATGCTGAACCCAAACGGAAATTTGAGAAATAGTTAATCATTTAAATAACGGTGGATCGTTCGATTCATACATATACATACATACACACATATGTATGTAGAATTATCATTAATTAGAGAAATAACATCGCGGTTTCGTTCGATTTCTATATATATACGTTGTGCTTCCCTCTCTTCACGCCTCTAACCTAAAAGAACCCTCCCCGAAACTAAATGAACCTTAAGCAAATTCTTTACATCATTTAAAAGCTATTAACAAAAAAAAAAAAAATTATAATAATAATAATAATAATATATATATATAGTCATACATACGGAGAAATACATAGTAGTATATATGTATGTACATATGTTTCTCTTGTGGCGTAATTGTTGCTTTTTTTTTTGTTACTTTTCTGTTTTTGCATTTTTCGATACTTTTTCTTTACTTTCTTCTTCTTCTTCCTTCCATTTCCATTTCAAAATCAGCGCACGACGACAACTTTTTGTTGTATATTAAAAAAAAAAAAAATAAAAAATAATAAAATAAAAATTAAAAACAAAACAAATTACACACAAAAAATATTTTTTAAGTAACTTTGAGATCATTTAAATGTATTTTTGATGTAAATGTATGTAAAGAATTTTTCTTCATTGATGATGAACCAGAAAAAACAAAACAAAACCACAATCACAGCTAAGAAAAAGCAACATTTTTGCAAAAAGTAACCCTGGATGACAACATGATAAACATTTCTCTTGTTAAGCCCATATCTAACTCAGATCAGAGATCTGCACGAGTGTACCGCATTCGTAATTGATATTTTTCACACTCGAGTGTCTCCAACCACTCCAAAATATGTACCAAGTGTTTAAAATACTCACGGCTATGAATGCCAAAAACACCCACTGTCGCTCGTGCAGCTAACATTTTTTACTGGCATAAATAGAGAGCCCCAAAAACGCTCTTTCTATTTCTATCTCTCTCTCATTTGTCTCTCTCTTAAGATAACAACAACAACTACACGGAATTTTTCAACGGAGAGAGAAGAGTGAAGAGAGCGAGAGAAATAACAGAAATACATACTTGGTTTTTACTTGTGAGTTTTTGTTTTTGTTACTTGTGTGTCTTTGTTTTTACTGTGGCATGCGTTGGCCCTCAATACAGAAACTACCGCTCAGACACCCAGTCACAAAAATACCCATAATAGAAGGAGTAAGTGTTTGACTCAACTGCAAAGTTATGAGTGTCAGTCACACTGCATACGCATTTGAAGCGGGTAATGATTCAGTCAAAAAAAAAAACAGGCACTCTTGCAGATCTCTGCAAACTATCGATAATTGGAAAGTAAAGAAAAGCAACTCTATCCTAAGGTATGTAGATAACCCTATTATTTTAGGGTTGGATTTCACACCTTCTACATCCGACACACAGAAGCTTTCTGGAAGAATCGAATTTGTTCCTAAGGGCCTATACTCAGATAAGATAAATTTTTAGTTAGCTACGACATTTCACATGAATAGAACACCTTTTCATAATCATTCAGATTTCAAAGTTATTTAAAACTGTTTCTATTCATGTGAAATATTGTAGCTAACTAAAAATTTATCTTATCTGAGTATAGGCCCTAAGACTTGAGACGTATAGAAATAAAGCCTAGCCCAACTATTTCGTAAGCTTTTTTTTTTTCAAATTTTCCAACCCTACACATGGATACTCCTCCCTTGTACCTGCCACAGTTTGAATATAACTGATAACCAGGGACCGTAACGATTATGAATTCTATTATAAAAATCTTTCTTTAACGATAAATTTTTAGTTTTTTTTATTTTATTCCTCAAAAAATTTGATTAATCTTGATTCTTTAATATAAAACTCAGGAAAAATTCGTTATGACTTTACTAAAATAAATAAAAATAGAAAATAATGATTATTGTCCGAATTTTATTACTATACTTAAGTTTGTAGGGAGAATAACATGCTTGCAGCTCGCCTATGGTTATGCTTTATGCAGAAACACAGAAAAATCTGCAACCAGCATGTCCGGGCCAAAAGCAACCACAGTAATACTAAGTTTTTTTTCCAACAATTCAAAGAGGCAAATAAAACTGTGGAAGTTTGGAAAGTTTTGTCCCAAATTATTGTGGGAAAATAGTATTTTAAAATACGGGCATGATCATAAGAGACAATAACTATGCGGACCCCCTAAACCAAGCTTGGGGCTTGCTGAGTTTTAAATTCAGTCTCGATGTGGACTTCTGTCGTTCAATCGGGTGAGATCAGCAGAGGTTTTAGTTGGACGTTGCAATTCGCCAAGGAACAAATGCTTTTCAAATAAGCCAGGCTCATTGTATCATAAGCACTATTCACTGTGTACAGGGTCTGTATGAAATTACTGAGACCTTAATGGTTGCTTTGGGCATCCTCAGCTTTATAATCTTTCTCGTCTTCCTACATGATTTTCGCGGAACACCCTTAAGTATCTGTATTTCAAATTTTGCATTTAAAACATCATAAATTATAAACCAATTTCTAGATAAACTTCAAAATTCCACATTACAAATTTGTTTTTAGAATCCACACGCACAATAAATGACTTTTTTTCTGTAGACGATGTTCCGTACCATGCTGAATGTGGACACTGAATAGAGTACTGGGAGGGCAAACATTTCAATTTCTATCAACTAGCCGAAGTTGTACTTGAACGAACATTTTCTGCCGTCAATCTCTAATCCTACAACCGCAATGTAAAATACATATTAGTGGAAACTTGAATATGGATTATATTCTATCTGATTCACTTACTAGGCACACGCATTAAACTTCCTACAAATCCTTATGCACTAGCCGTAATTGGCGTTTGAAAAATATTTTCGATTCAAACAAAAATAAAACTCGGATAACAATCATAATTTTTGATATTTACTTATTTTACTCAAGTCATAATGATTATTTCCTGAGTTTTATATTAAAAATCGAAAAAAAAAACTCATTATCGAAATAAAAGCATACTCTATTGGGGTATTCACTTTGTTGAGCACTTGTGCACTTGAGCAGTTTTGCCTGACTAGTATTGTGAGCAGCCCTCTGTGCACGAAATTTGTGCACAACTACGTTTGAGATATGATTCGGCAATCCATGGTTCATTCAAAGTTGGCGCTTTGTCCATCCAATTTATATGAATGTTTGATCACACATTAGATTTTAGCTTGTACATATAACTCTTATAGCACTAAGGTCCAAGTGCCCGACTTTTCGTAGTCAGGGTCTGGGTCGAGCAAGCTGTGCACAATTTGTTCAGAGTAAATTGTTGTTGGAAATGTTTACACTTTTCCCCAAGTGCTCAAGTGCTCAACAAAGTGAACACCCTATATGTTTTTATTACGGGCACTCCAAGTTGATAAGTTTTTTAGATGAACAATTTAAAAAAAATCAATATTTACGATCCCTACTGATAACATTTAAGTGTGACACCACACGAACTGTATAAAGTAATGCTATCGTTGGAGGAAACAACAAATAATGCTAATTACTGTCTGTCTACCTTTCATTATTCATGTCATCCCAGGTCAGGTGTTACTCTCATTGACAACTTTTTCAAATAAAGACTTTATTAGTAACTTGTCTTCTATTTCAGAGAGATTTCGCTCATAGACCATAAATTCCTGGAGAAGACCTACGAGAGAAAAGTCGAAAATCACCATCTTTTTGACGATTACAAAGCTGCCTTCGACACACCAGTAAAGTCAAGGTTTATTTAAAGCCCTGTCTACCTTTGGTATACCAGCAAAGTATGTTCGACTTTGCATGATGACGTTGAGAAGCACTTAATGCTCCGAGAAAAAATTCCTATTTTCCCCAAACCTCTTTGAGTCTTTTGATACTAAAAGAGGTTTTAGGAAGGGTGATACTTTATGGTGTCTTATTGAAAAATTGTTTCAAAATTTTAAGGATTGGCATGAAGGTGTATTTATTTAAATGAAGACTTTATTAATGACATTTCGGTATAGTCCTAATTCATGTCATCCCTGTGTACTTTTTGACTAAAACTTTTTTAAGCATTAAATGATTGACTTGGAACTGTAAGCAAATTGAAGATTTTATATGAGTTAGGCTGCCTTCACACTGTTCGACACATGACCCATGACATCTAGTAGGCCCGCATTTCCCCATGAAATTCTATGAATTTGACAAGCTTTTCAAATTTAAAACAGAACAAAAAGCAGGACTACTAGACTATCATGTGTCATGTGTCGAACAGTGTGAAGGCAGCTTTATAAAGTTTATTTTCATAATTCTCATTGATTGGCTTAACTAACTTCTTTTTCACTTCTATTTTAAACTGTATAAAGTTCTGTTCAATAATTTATATTCAAGCCTGTTTCCGTTTCCGAATCCGATTAAACGGAATTGGTAAGAGCTGTGATTTCTAAGAAACGATTAAAGAATTCGTTCGAATCTTTTTTGTCACCTAGAGCATCGAACGAAGGTAATAGGTTGAACACAGTCGCTTTTTGGAAGCGAGAACATTTAACAATTTGATTGAAAACGGGAACAGGCCTGATTATCCCTGGTCACTTTGTGCTTGAAATTTCTTCAACAAGTCAGGGATTTACTTGGAACTGGTTCCCAAATGAAGACTTTTTCTAATTCATGTCATTCTAGGTCACTTTTTGCTCAGATTGATTGCTTCGCTTCAACTTGCGTCGAATTTGAGACATTTTCTGGTTAAAGATTATATCCTAGGTCAGAATTTCGGGAATTTCCTACGATTTCTTTCCCTCAAATAAAAGATAAGTTGCATCCCGGGTCACTTTTTGCTCTAATTGATTGTTTAGCTGGGAAATTTAGCAGAATTTCAGTAGATTCCTTGGATTTCTTTCATCTAAGTCATTATTGTTGTCATCCCAGGTGTCACCTGTTGCTTATTTTCTTTTGCTGTGACTGAAATCTAGAAAAGCAAACCTATTCTTTACGACTCTTGCGCCTTAGTGCTGACATTTTCATGGTCTACGCCCACATGGACCACGGCCACTGACATGGCTGCAGCCACATTTACCTGACGCATCAAGCGTAACTCTGGCGGGGATTCAACTTCATCCCCGGTGGTAACAGACGAAGCGGCGGCCTCATTCTCCTTGCCACCGCTGAGATTTAAAGCAGCAGCAGCAGCTGTCGTAGTAGTGGCATCTGTGCTGGAATACTCCTTGAGAAACTGTTCGTAGTTATTGAGCTGGGGCAGATTGCCGCAAGAGCTGTAGGGCGGTGGCGGTGGACGGTCCTGATAGCTGGAGGTGACATGCTGCTGCTGCTGTGGTGGTGGTGGTTGTTGATAGCTTTGCTCGGTGTTATTGGACTGGGCATAGAGAACTTCATCCACCTGTAGAGCGGTCATAGGGGCTAGACCTTGCGGTGAAGTGGGAGATTGTTTAATAATGGTCACGGCTGATCTGGGGGTTGCCTCTTCAGTTGTGGCCTTGGTGTTTGTGGTACTATTGTTGCTGTTGTTGTTGTTGTTACTCGTATTGTTGTTGCTGTATTCGCTGATTTGTGCATTGGTGGGGTTTGCGGACAGATTGGGCGCTGCTTCATGCAGCTCATGCTATTCCTTTATAAGGCGATAGATATGATGCGTGGTACCGCTATTTTGGGCCGCCACCTCGAACACATACGCTATGCAAAGCAGTGTCTCTTGCGTTTCACGCGCTCGCATTACCTGGAAGAAAAAGAAAAAGCAATGAAAGATGCTTCTCCAGGAGGAGGGGGAAGAGCCAACTCCAACTCACTTGCAGTATTGTAAAGTTCTCCAGCACACTGTTCATCATGTAGCGTTCAGGTAAATTCTTCAGCTTTTGTATGAAATTAATCATATATTCGCACATCGGGGATCGC
This sequence comes from Lordiphosa clarofinis, assembly GCA_018904275.1. Lineage (NCBI taxonomy): Eukaryota > Metazoa > Arthropoda > Insecta > Diptera > Drosophilidae > Lordiphosa > Lordiphosa clarofinis. Next base: position 3,004,472 of record JAEIGQ010000020.1, read on the forward strand.
TGTATGCGATACACATAGCGATTGTTCTCCAAACGGGAGTACTCACTCTCCACCTTCTCCACCACCTGCTTGCCGAAGGAGCAAACGATTGTCGAGCAGACCAGCTCAATGTTTTCATTGCTTTCATATCTGAGAGGAGAGACGAAGTGGACAAATGAATATCAAGTGGAAATGTCAGAGGGAGAACGGGACACTTACTGGCTGGTGACGCCATAGAAATCACCCGTTTCGCTGCCGGTCGTTATATCTGTGTTCAGATCCGCCCAGCATTTGACCAAATAAAATGCATTCTGCGGACCCTTTTCGTAGAGATCTTTGAGACCGCCGGATTTTTCCGGAAATTTGTCGAATATTTGTCGTATATCAACTGTCTGTAATTGGAGGGGGGTAAATGGGGTTAGCTTTAGACAGAAAAAAGATGGGTATGCTATTTTATATATTGGAAATGGACATTTGGTCGAACTTTGTCAAAGAAATGGAAAAAAAAAATTTTGTTCGTTTTTGGATCGAATAGCTCTCTCTCTCTCTCTCTTTGAGCAGAGCTTTTTGCTTCGCTTTGTTTTGGTTTTCAGTCGACTGTTCTCAGAGAGCCATCCTACTGAGCGCTCACACATTTACAGTCAGCCCAAACGAATGCCTCTCTCGCCTACACACGCATACAAATGCAAAAGACTTTTATTTTCCTTGCTTGAGTTCAAACAGTCTGCGATTGAGCAGAGCAAAAGGGAAACAATAAAAATTGGGACGTGAACGGCTCATCTCTGACTCTTTGCTGAAAGGGTTCGTTTAACACAGTTATTTTTGGATAACGAAAAACGGTTAACGGTTAAATTTCATCAAGAGTGTGCCTTGATGAACCTCATTTGGTTTTTGGCCCTGAAACACTATCAAGATCAACTTAATTATACCTAACAATTGAACGAACTTTGTGTTCTATTTCTATAGAGCTAGTTCAGTGACTCATTCTTCAGTGACTATTTCCTTAGTTGTTATTTTGTTCTCAATGACAGTTTACACGAATGTCTTGCTCCTTAAGTGGATTTTTTTTGTGTTCAGTTCTTTTTATTTAGCCACTTTTGTTCAGTAATTCAATTTTTCAGTGACTTTTCCTTCAGTGGTTCTTTGACTCAGTGACAGTTCGCTCTATTATGATCAGTTGTTTTATGTTTTATGACTTTTGTTCAGTAACTGTTTAATCAGTGGTTTTTTGTTCAAGTTCAGTTACTGTCTTTTGTTCAGTGACTCATTGTTAAGCAAACTCTTGGTCTGTAACTGGTTACTCAGTTCAGTTACCCATTGTTCAATGTCTGCTAATATAACTGTTCTTTAACTTAGCTCAGTAACTTCTTGTTCAGTGACTGTTCACTTAGTTATTCTCTACTCTGTGACTGTTCACTTTATGGTTCATTTCTAGTTCAGTGACTCTTGTTCGGTGACTCAGTATTCGGTTACTGTTCACTCACTTTTTAATTACATATGATCTACTCTGTTACTGTTCACTTCATTGTTTTTTTTTTTTGTTCAGTGATTGTTTACTTAGTCGTTCTTTGACTAAGATCAATTACACTCTACTCAGTGACTGTTCACTCTGTTGTTATTATTTGTTCAGCCACTCAGTTACTCTCTACTCTGTGACTGTTGTCACATTGTCATTGTTGAGACTCTCTGTTTCTATTATATTCTCTATTAAGGGCCGATTTCACATCTTCTACATAACCTAACAAATAACAGTGTAAAATCGGTGACCATCTGACAAATAGCAGCTATCTGAGAGAACAGAAATCGGCCCTTAGTGTTTGTACACTAAATCATTCTTTATTCCATAGTGACTTATTGTTCACTTAGCTCTTCATTGATTGTTCACTGAGGTATATTCTAACTCAGTTTAGTTATGTTCTACTATGTGACTGCTCACTTTATCGTTATTTTGTGTTCAGTGACTTATTCTTCAGTGATTGTTTGCTTAGTGGTTCTTTGACTCAGATCAATTACTCTCTACTCAGTGACTCATTGTATAGTGATTGTTAATTAAGCTGTTTCTTGACTGAGACTCTATATTTCTATTCTATTCTTTACTTGGTGACTGTTCACTTTGTTATTCTTCACTCAGCTGTTCTTTAACTGTGACTCTTATTCAGCGAATTATGTTAGGTTGTAATGGATGTAATCCCACTTCCCTATTAATCCTTTTTAGTACTGAGGGAGTTCTCGTTTTTGAACAATTGTGCAATCAGATTAAATTTGGGTAGAGCTGGGATCTCTAGCCCGGATGTCTTCGAGAGATTGAGTAGCAGAGGTTGACCAAGTGTCCTGAGTCTCCTTCTGCTCAAGTCGGGACAATGGCACAGAAGGTGTTGTACCGATTCCTTCTCTTCTTCGTATACGCAATTTCTGCAGAAGTCATGGTAAGAATCTAATATCTAATCATCTAATAGCATTCATCCACCTGTTTTGGATTTAGAGTGTCTGCTCTCGGGTATTCGTTCCATTAAAACGTCATATACTCCCGGGCCTGACAATGTACCAAGCTGTGTGCTTAAAAATTGTGCTACTTCTTTATGCTTTCCACTTTTAAAGCTTTTTAACTTATCCCTTGAATTAGGAGAGTTTCCCAACGAATGGAAGGAATCTTTTGTCATTCCTATTCATAAAAAGGGATCTAAATCGTCAGTATCAAATTACAGGTGTATCTCTAAACTTTCCGACATTCCTAAACTATTTGAAATGCTTATTACTTCTCAAATACAGCACTCCTGTCGCTCAATTATTTCACAGTCTCAGCACGGCTTTATGAAAAAACGTTCGGTTTCTACAAACTTGCTAGAGTTTACTTCCATTGTGAATTCGGGTTTCATTAATAAACTGCAAACGGATGTAATTTATACAGATTTCAGCAAGGCTTTCGACTCTGTCAATCATGATCTCCTTCTTCACAAATTGTATCTACTTGGATTTCCTCCAAGTCTTCTTAACTGGATAAAGGCTTATTTGACAGACCGTTCCCAACGTGTCCGTTCCAATTCGGCGCTTTCTGAGTCCATCAGTGTACTCTCTGGAGTTCCTCAGGGAAGTCATCTTGGACCTTTACTGTTTAATCTTTTCATTAACGACATTCCTAATGTCTTGCTTCACTCACATTCCTTGATGTATGCCGATGATCTAAAACTCTGCTTGTCTTATAACGAACCGATGTCTCCTCTCCTTCTTCAGTTGGACTTAAACTCTTAATTGCCTCCCACTAAACGCTGAAAAGTGTAAATGTATGACTTTTCATCGCACACTGCCGTATTTTTTCGACTATACGATTGATGACAAACCCCTCGAACGCATTTACGTGGTTGACGATTTGGGAATGTGCTCTGTTATGCCAAATAAATCTTGCGGTTCCTTCGCGCCTAACTAGAAATTTCTCTCCGATCTACCTACAGCCTTGTCTAACAAATTTTGCTCACTATGAACCTTTCCGAAATTTGTGTATTAATTATAATTTGAATTACCATCTTTTCTCTGCTCACTCTTCTGTGTTAGATGTAAGAAACAATATACTGTCTTTTTTGAATTGTACCCAGTAATGTTGACAGAACTTTGTCAAACCTAAATAAATAAATAAAATAAAAGTCCTGGTAACGCCGCCTGGGCGTGCCAATAAGACAGTGACCAGTAAGGGTCCCCATCAGAAGTGATATGTGGTCCCTTCTGTGATGTAAAAGTGTGTTATGTAAGCCTCGCTATTGCATACGAGGAAAGGTTTTTCCATCGATTCGTAGCTTCTTCCCTGAAAGAAGCTCGATGGTGGTATCAATTTTGGCCCATATAAGGGTGCCTGGCCCTCGAATTCGCGCGCGAAACACAAAGCGAATAAAAAACGAACAAATCCCTTTTTTTTACGAATTCGACAATCGTTTGTTTATGATACTTGTGTCGCTCAGTTTGTGACAGGCGAACTCGCCCGCGAATGTCGATCGCCTTATCTTCCATTGCTAAAACAATTATCAAATCTCGGCAGTTTGCTAAGTCAAATTAGAATAACGCTTCCTAGGTATAATGGCTTCAAACCAAGGCTACAAACCTCAAAAATTTTGCAGAAGGTTCGGTTCGGGGGTTCTAACCTGTTGTAAAGTCTTAGGTTCGGTTCGCGGACCGGTTCCAACCAATATGAATAAAGTTCTTCGCGGAACTTTGAACTTGAAGCGAACCTTCGCTTGTGTGTCAGGTGGGTAGTGGTAAAAGCGCTTCCGTTGGTGTCGTTCGGAGAGCACCGCTAATATATATATTTCCGCACTTTTCTGTACTTTATGCAGATGGTTCAGGGCTGCTTGTTTTCTGAGTGCCGGACTCCGTAGAGTAGTATGGGCGGGGTTACGCTTGTGTAAAGCCAATGTACAATGTATGGGGACGATCCCTGACCTTTTTACCAGAGAAAAGAACAATGGTAGCCTTTTTTATGCGTTCATTTATATTGTTGTTCCAAAGTAGTTTCTTGTCCAGAATGAAACCCAAGTATTTGGCATTGTTCGTTGATTTTAGGAGGAATAAGATCAGGAATTTTGTACTTGCTGGTGAAAAGAATTAATTCCGTCTTAGCTGCGTTCACAAGATTTTGTCCACTGAGCAAGTGCTGTCAGTGCGAGGTCACACAGCGCTTGAGGAGAGAACTTCCTTGCGGAGTGCCTACTGGTTAGCAATTGGTCGATGAATCTTAATAGCGGCACATCTGCTACCACATATGTCAAGGCAGCGGTAATGGCGTTAGATTGGACGTTATTGAAGGCACCCTCTTGAGACCAAATTCCATTCCATTCCCAAAATATACAAGTCATCCCCAACTCTTGGACATACTTACCTCAAGTAGCGGATCGGAGAAAGATGGCTTGCCGCCCAGTTGTACAAACAGGTGACGGTTATACTGCAAAATAATTTTAAATCCGATAAGCTCTCTTCCTTTTTATACTGGGACCATCATACCCCACTTACCATATCATCTCTTTGGATTTCCATGAATGCCGTAAACTCTAGCAAACGGAATTTGTGCGTGGCTATGGCCCGACCCTCCCATGGCAATTGTGCAGGCGGTATGCCAGCCTCAATGTCTCCAGAAACCGCTGTCGAGGGTTTACCAGCTGGATACGGAGGCTGGGCAAAAGGCTTAATGCTGTAATCATAGAAACTATTGGTCAATGCAAATGCCGTACGATTGGCTGGAAATGTGCGGGCTTCTCAACTTACTCTTGCGAGGTGCTGGGCTGTAGGCCGGGTTGCCAGAATTGCTGCAAGACGACATTGAAGGGGATACGATTAGAGAGGATCAAATCAAAAAAGGGCTCAACGATTCGAGTCAGTAAGATGGATGATATTTTTGATTGGTGGTTACACAGGATGATTTACGAGATCGTAATGGGCTGGCGAGCTTATTTTGGCGAGTATTACATACATATAGAGAGTAACTACGACTTCTACGGGAATTTTTTTTATATATAATATATTTTTTTTTTAGTTGCATGTCAAAAAGCAAGGAGTCGATTTCAATGAGCAAGCGAGCGGTGGCTGAGAGCTTTGGGCCTGGGAGGATTGACTAGGGGGAGGTATATTTTTATATACACACACAAAGTAATGATGAATAGACACACACACACACACACACAGAGAGGTAGAGAGGTAGGATTAGAGTTTTGATATACCCCAAAAAGCCAGGATTACACGAGAAAGAGGTAGATCAGATGAGCTTTAGTAGGGGGTACAGGCCCAGAGCTAAAAGAAGTCACAGCAAGAGCTAGCGAGCGATCGAGCAAGTGTTTTTTTGTAGGTGTAGGTGGGTGAATTTTACGTGGGTGAGTACACAAAACAAGTAAAAAGGACATGATTGATTTTCTGTTTTGTAGGTGCAGATGTGTAGATAAATAAATGTACGGGTAAGTGTATGTATATGAAGATGCTTAAGGGTTTCACCAAGTTCCTAAGCTAGCCTTAATTTTACAGTTACTTTTCCCTTTGCTCACACACATTTTGTGCACGACTATCAGAGAGCGTATTGGTTTGTGCTTAAAAGAGAAACAGAATACCCGGTGCATGATATATAATTTAGATTATTAGCTGCGATTACATTTTCCAAACAAACAAAAAAGTTTGCGAAAGTGAAAAGGGGGAATATTGGATTATATTAATATCAATTTTTTTAGCTCGTCCTTTAAAAAGTTTTGTAAAAAGAACCGCAGAGAACCTTCTTTGGTTGTCTAAACCTTACAGCTCCTTCCAGAGATTAAAACCCCAAGGAATAACGCTCGCTTTTTTCCGGTTACGGTTATATTACGGTTATGGAATATCGGTTACGGTACTGGTTACGGTTATTAACCTAATTCGGTTTCAGGTTTCGGTTACGGTTACGGTTTTAAGTATAAAATATCTTTTTGACAAATGCGGCCCCATTTATCATCTCATTTATTGTATATTGTTATATACTATTGCTCACACTCAATTATAATCACTCTAAGGGTACTTTTCTCATATGCTAAATAGCTGCTATATGTCAGCTAAACTTAAAAGAGCGATGTGAAATCGGCCCTATAAAGCTTAAGCTTGAAAAAAGACTTTAACGATTGTAAAAATAACAAAGTGAACCCTCCAAATTAGCATAATTGACAGGTTGAGTCAACAAAATATTCCATTAAATTCTTAAGCAGGGCTGTAAATCGAAATTACCATTACAATTTGTTCGATAATGTTATGTTTGTGCAAAACTATAAACAGGAACACACCACACCACAATGAAGTCTGGTCGAGTGTACAGCTGTTTCAGGAACCTCACGGTACCATCATCAGCCATTTTTGGGTAATTAAAAATTTAATAACCACTACAGTTACAATTATTTTGTAATTAAAAGAAGACAATTACAAAGAAAAAAGTATATGCTTATTTCGTAGACTTTACGGCAGAATTTGACAGAGTACCACGGCAACTACTCTTCTATAAATTACACCAACTGGGTATTTCATCAAAAGTACAAAATCTCCTGCAAAATATATATGGCAATACATCTTCCTCAGTGTGGACTAGGAGTGAGCTGTCACAATCTTTCCGCACACACACAGGCGTAAAACAAGGATGTCTTCTTTCCCCATTGTTGTTCATATTATTCCTAAACGATCTACATGATGAAATTGAAGGAGGACTATGAATCGATGATATTAACCTCCGAGTACTTTTGTATGCAGACGATATCGTTGTGTTAGCAGACGATGTCGATATGATGCAAAGAATGATCAACAAGCTCGAACAGTACTGCAAAAAGTGGAATATGGAGGTGAATACCAGTAAGTCTAAAATGATGGTATCTCAAAACGAGAAATGGACTTACAATTCGGAACCAATACCGATTGTTTCAGAGTTCACCTATCTGGGAGTGGTATTTACACCAACCTTGTCCTTCACAAAACATGTTGAGCAGCGAAAAACTGTATGAACAGTACATGGAAAAATTATTTTTGTAATCAAAGAGTACCCCTGAGCTCCAAATGGAAGTTATTTCTTGCGGTCAATCTTATGCAGCACAAATATGGGGATCACATCATTTTGAAGAGGTAGACAAACTTCAGCGATACTTTGTTAAAAGGATTCTAAGGCTGCCAGACAATACTCCTAATTACTCATTGGCGATCGAGCTTGGCATGGAAGACAACCACTTTTTCACATTCATGACTCACTTAAACTATATTGGGAAAACCTTATTTGATTACCAAGAGCATAGATTACCACGAAAGCTTTCCACGTACATCATCCAAAAGAACGTTTTCTGGGCAAAGCGGTTAAACTTCCTAAAAGATGGGCGTGATTTTGAATGGCAATTGGCAAATGGAACTAAAGAGTCATGGAGCTTCGGGTGTAACGAACTGGTAAGCCGATTAAAAGCTGAGGCAGTCCGAGAATATCACGAGCAGGCAGCAGCAACTACGCGTCGTATCTATAAATTTCTGGATTATACCGATGGAACCACTTATATTGCAGATGACATGAAGGTTGCAGACATTACATGGATTTTGAAAGCCCGATGTGGACTCTTGAAACTGAATGGCGATGGATTTTCAACGACCCAATCGGGACTTTGCGCAATGTGCAATCTAAACGAAAAGGAGACATTTAGCCATTTTCTTGGACGCTGCCTAGTTCTCAGAGAGTTTAGGGTGCAGCATCTAGGAAAGACTGTACTAAGGGAGAACGAGATTATAGATATATTAAATGGGCCAAACTGGGATCAGTTAATTAACTTTTTAAAAAATGCGTTAAGATACAGATCATTTCTTTAAAATAATTTTAATTAAGTAAACACACATCTGCTATCAAAATTGTAAGAAATAAAACGCACTAATTATCTACAAACTTTTGCCGACAGACGACTATTAAGTCATTGTTAGTAGTTCTTAATATACCCCCAATCAAATTGTAATTTTTTTCGAAACAATTTAAATAAAGAACAAATACATACATAGATACAAGACAATTACCTTTACAATACTAAACCTTGACAATTGAAATTTTTTTTAGAAAGTAACCCGTTTATAGGACAAATGGTCCTTGGAGAATGGGTAAATAAGCCTGTTTCTGCATTTTTATGTCCATTTTACAGTTATTCCATTAGAAATATGGAATTTCTAAAGCCTGATTCTTGTTCAGCGTGAAAAACTTGATTAGAAACAATCGTTTTTTTGCATTTGAAGCATTTGAGGTTCTGCGCTGAGAATAAACTAATTTTGATATGTTGTCAAAATACTTATGACAACTCAATTAGCACATTTTGATTTATATATATTTACCTAAGCAGCTGATCGTCCACTACATACAGGGTTGCCCATATTCGACGGACCCATCTGGCAACGCCATAACTTTTGACAGAGATGTCAGATCGCTTAATGACATACCGCGTTTGAAGCGTCAGTCCAAGCAGATTTTTACCATGGAACAATACACGCCACGCGAGCGCTCTGAAATAGTTGAAATTTACATTCAACAGAACAAGTCAATTGTGAAAACTCAACGTGCTTTTAAAAAATTACAAAATGTGAAAAGTGCGCCTTCTAACAACACCATTAAGCGTTTTCGACTGGTGAGGCTCTTTCGAATCCGAAGAGGCCAAATAAAAGTCGACCAAGGCGATCGGCCGAGAATATCGCTGCCGTACGAGCCAGTGTTGAGAGGTCCCCAAGAACATCCCAAAAACGCCGTTCTCAGCAGTTGGGCATGGCTCGGTCCACTTTACAACGGATTATTCGCGTTGATTTGCATTTGTTCCCGTACAAAATTAAATTCACGGAAAGATTGTTGCCTGCGGACAAGCCTCGTCTATTGGAATGGGCCCAAAGAGCCATCGAAATGGCCGAAGATGACGAGCAATTTTGGAACAAAATTATCATGTCCGATGAAGCCCATTTCTCATTGAATGGGATCGTAAAAAAGCAAAATTGCCGTATTTACGCCACTGAAAATCCTCAGGAGATTCAAGAAGTGCCTCTTCATGACGAAAAAGTCACAGTTTGGTGCGGCGTTAGTGCGAAAACGGTCATTGGGCCGTTTTTCTTCCAAAATGAAAATGGCCATGCTGTTACCATCAACCAGGTGCGTTATCGCGACATGATGACCAATTTTGTGATGCCAATTATTCGTCGAAAGCGTATGAGGCAGTTCTGGTTTCAACAAGACGGCGCTCCACCGCACACAAGTCGCATAACAATCGATTTTCTGAAGAAATTGTTTCCGGGCCGTTTGATTTGGACTGGCCACCGCGTTCGCCCGATTTGACGCCGCCTGACTTCTTCTTGTGGGGATATTTGAAGTCAAAGGTTTACGTTAACAAGCCAAGGACCGTAGAAGAGCTCAAGGACAACATTCGTGAAGAAATAGCCGCTTATCCCGCCGAAATGTTGGCGAAATCGATGGAAAATACTGCAAAAAGGGCACAATACGCCATTAACGCCAGAGGCGGCCATTTAAGAGATATCATATTCAAAAATTGATGTAAACAAATCTACTTGGAACAAATTAAATGACTAAGATTGCCAACCGCCAAATTTTTATTTTTTTCTTTGATTTAAAAAAAAAAAAATGGGTCCGTCGAATATGGGCAACCCTGTATGTTTTATTGAAAGCTTACTTTTATACCAGTATTCGATTTCAGAGTCTTAGGATTTTCTTTTAAAAAGATATAATGGTTTGAATTTTTTTTTAAATAATTACAAAAATGCATCCATTAAAGTGTCGATGGCACCAGCTTTATATTTTCCCCAGTACTAATTTTATAAACGCAACTATTTTGCTTAAACTAGCCCTCCAATTTTTGTAAACAAACAAAAGCTGACTTTATTAGCTGTTTTCTGGTCATTTTTCGCTCCGACAGAACTGTCTCCGTCTGAGTAACTTGCTTAATCAATCAACGACATTATTTAGGGTCAAGCTCAACAACATTTTTTTCCTCGTCAATGCTATATGACACTTTTTAGCACTAATGTATTTAAGATACTTTTCAGGCACTTCGAACTTTTGCCAAAAACTTTAAATCGAAAATTTTACTAGAAGAGGAGAAACCGAAATTAACCCATATATTTCTTTCGAATACGGTACTGATAACCGGTTATGTAAATAAAGATTTTACGGTTACGGTTATAAAAATATTTTTTATTACGGTTACGGTTTCGGTTACGGTTTTAATCTCTGGTTCCTTCAAAACTCTACGTACACATTAACATGATGAAGTTTGACTCGTGAAATTTTAGGAGGGAATTTGTAAAAATTTTACAAATTAGAATTTTGTATTTTGATTTTTAAATTTAATTTATTTCTTTTACAAAATAAAGTGTGTGGGGTTTCCGATGTTTAAACTAAATAGAAGAGGCTTAGCCTCTTGATCTCCCCTTATCTACGCCACTGGTCAGTGAGGTAAGAAAGCTTCACAAACAAGAACTTCAAGTACGTCGTGTAAATGCGAACTAGGATAGGCAGGAGGGTATTTCCGACCGGGTGCTTTTTTTGGGGTACCATTTCCTTTACAAATGGTGGAGGATCTTTGACGTTTTGGCAAAATGCCAACAGTTGTTTGGGGAAACTCTTCCAGAGAGGGAAAACTTGGGGGAATCATGTTCTAGAGCAGTTTCCGGCCAAACACACATGCTTATTTTGCCTTTGCATGTGTGCGTTCAGACACGCGAGAGCGCTCTCAGTTAGCACATGTTTGTTAGTGCAAAAGAAAGCAGTGTACGCTCGTATAGTGTCTGTGTATCGACTCCGCTGCTACAGAGGATGGACGTCTCTACTTGTATACACAGAACATTGAACGGTGCCGGACACTGTTCTAGAGTTACTGCTACTCCAGGTTCCTTATATTTCCTGCAGGTGTCTGCGATGACTAGCTTTTTCGCATGAGCGGCTCTTCTTCTCTTCTGAAAAGCTGTAGCATATGGCTTTCGAGATTCTGCTTCTTGGCTTAGTGCGACCCCGGCATTTGCAAGAGTGTCCGCTATTTCGTTTCCATCAATGGCTGCTGAGTCCAGCAGATTTGCATCCTACTGAAGGTACTGAGGGAATCTATTGCTTCTCTGCTTGTTAGAACATTTTTGGAGTTAATGGCGTGACTCTGCATTGCTGTGATTGATTGTTTGGTGAGTGTAATTCTGCCAACTTTTTTTTATAGGGAAGACTTCCGCCTGGAATGTGATGCAGTGGTTTGGCAATTTGTAGTAGAGCTTCAATTCCGGCTCCTTGCAGTATACGGCGGCTACGACTCCTGAGGCCATCTTTGAGCCGTCATGGACATACCAATATGCCGTGTAGTAGAATCGGTCGTATTACTGATATGAAGACCCAGTGCGTTAGTCTTGGTGATAGGCCCCAAGTGCTGCCTAGTGCACTGGTTGCTTTTTTCACTCTTTCCTCCACATTGAGTCTCCAGGATAGTTTACTATCGATTACTACTAATTTAAGATATTTTACGTTATTTTATGGCGTGGGTGGAGTCCATTGCGGTACCTTGTATCTCTTGGTGAAGAGAATGAGGTCCGTCTTCTCCGCATTGATGCTAAGTCCGGCTTCTGTGGCCCACTTTGGTAACTCTTTGAGAGTAGAGTCCATGATTGAGCTGGACATTTTCCCATGATAATTATGTGCTTTCCTGGGAAATTTTAGAAGTAGTTCAGGACTCCACCCTGGGGCGTTCCGCCATGTGCCTCTTTTGTCATGGTTTTGGTACCTCACTCGGCTTGTACTCTTCTGCAGCTAATAGGGAATTATAATCCCTAATTTTCATTCTTCGTTTCTCATTCCTTATGATCTGATCTATCTTTTTCTCTGTATTAACATTTCCGACAGATGTTTTAGATCTTTCAAATGGTTTGGAAAGATTCTTTCCTATTTTTGACGGAGCTTAACCTACTTTTCAACGTCATCATGCAAAGTCGAGCTTACGGTCTAAGTAGGGAGTTTTAAGAGCAGAGTCCTCACGCGAAGAACGAAAATAGCCCTATAGAAGTTGCTTATTATCCCAGTCCCCAGCATGGACAAGGCGGCGTTTGGCCTTTTTGAGCGAAAGCTTCTTCGTAGGATTTATGGACCTTTGAAAGTTCGCGAGGATTTTTCGCATCCGAAAGAATGAGCTCTATGGGGACACCTAACTGGTCAAGGCTAGTACATGTTACCCGTATGGATGAACAAGCACTAGCCAAAATGTCACACAAATCTAGCCAATATCAGGGGAAATACTGTACACTGGGATAGGGTAACATAGCAAAAGCTAACTTGGTGATAGTCCTTAAGTTAGTTGGACATCAAAATGTGGCATGTGTTTAAATGGTGGTGTTTGGTGGTGCTGGTGGGTCAGTGGTTTATGGTGTTTCATAAATATCATTAGCTTACGCCCGGATACAACGGCGGGTGGTGTAACGGCGGTGGTGGTGGCGGTGCAGCCAGATGGACCGAACTTGGTGAAACTGAAGACGTAGCCTCTGGGTTGGCTGCAGCTGCACTTGAACCACTCGACTGGTGTTGTTGTTGCTGTTGCTGCTGCTGTTGCTGTTGTTGTTGTTGTTGCTGTTGCAGGTGGTAAACTGCTGCCACGGCCGCCGCATGGTGATGATGATGGTGGTGGTGGTGGTGCGGTGGGTGCATATGACTATGCGGCGGATGGTGCGCCAAACTGTGATGGGAATGGGCGTGTCGCGTCGGTGAGGACGTCACTGGCAAAGGCGGCGGCGGCGGCTGACCAACCGTTGCCGAAGTTGTTGCTGCTGCGGCTGCTGCAGCTGCAGCGGCAGCAGCGGCGGCGGCGGCAGCAGCAGCCACACCCACCTGATGGTGGTGATGATGATGGGCAGGATGTGGCAAATGCTTCGTATGGTGGTGGTGGTGGTGCACACCCGCCGTTAGAGCTGAGGCGGCCAGCGCCAGATTATTGGCCGCCTGGGCGGACACAATTTGGGAACTAGTCATGGTGCTCATGGCCTGCAGTGCCTGCTCTTTCTCATTGAGTAAATGCAAGGACACACCATTGGGTTCCTGGAAGAGAGTTTTGGTTCATGGGCGTGGGGGGTAGAGAGGGGGAGAGTGGCAGGGCGGAGTGTGTCTAGGAGAACATACATAGAGAGGGAGAGAACACTGGGCCCCGCCAACTACTTGCAACTGACAAAATCTTCCTGCCTTGCTTTTTATGCTCGTCTAATCGAATTCGCCATTTCCCCCACCACCAAGAAGGGTTCAGTTTTGGATTGACCAAGGATCGAAGGCTGGGTGGTAGGAAGGGGGAGGGGGGGGGGCTCTGCAAACAAAATAGTTAAACTTACGACTTTGATTTTCGCTTGGATTTCGCGCAGTTTCCGTCGGGCGAGCACTTGGATGTGGGAACTGACTTGCTTACGGGTTCTCGTCTTGCCGGTGCGCAATTTGATGTAACGTGCGATTAGCTCATTGCGGCCTGTAAATGAGAAATTGAAATGATGTTGTTAATAATTTACAAAAAGGTCTCTCTTTTTACGCTCACGCTACACCACAACAATAAGCCAAAACAGCTTTTAGCTTTATTCATTTGACTCTTGAACAAAGACGCACACATTTTTAGAGAGCTTGTCACTAAGAAAAGTCCTTTATAAAGTACAAGGACTCTTGAGAGGATTGAACCACTTTCGACCACCCTCGGCATCGATATCCCAAGTCATTTACACTTATAGACAGTTGCACAAATCCCCTGTGACTCGAAATAGAGATCACATAGAGCTGACAAACACTATCAGCTTAATTCCCAGTCAGTGTTGGAACACTCAACTTTAGATTCGCTTTGACGCTCGTTATGGATTCGGAATGACTAGTCCAACTTTTGAGTGACTGCCTACCACCCGTAGGCTTGTCTAGAGATGGGAAGAAGACAAAAACTTTCTTTAAACAGTTTTTAAGAACCTTGGAACCCTCTAACAGTCCCGGTATTTTGTTTTTAATCTCGCCTTTCGGTCAAGCCCTGTGGGCAGGCTTACTCTAATCCTTCTCTTCGTAAGACTGAGCGAGCCTCGCGGCTACCAAAGTCGCATCCTTAACCTGACTCTGCCTACATCGCTGCTTTCAAGTTCAATCTGCTTTATGGCTGGAACTCTCCCTGTCTCGCTTCTACATCCTTGGTTCATTTCTATGTGAGACAGACTAGTTTTGCTTCATTTTTTCTGTCTTTGATGTGTGCAGTCAGTGAAGTTTATTAGTAAGGTGCAAGCTCGAAATTAGTCCACGGGACAACGGGTTCTAAATTTCAAGGCCTACTTCTCCCGTGGAATGTCCGGTACAAGTATGATACTCAGTACTCGATACTCGGAACAAAATTCTCAATATTTTATACTCAGAACTTGATATTCAGTACATATACTCAGTACTTAATATTCAGTTCTCGCTGCTCAGTACTCTATCTTAGTATTCGATACTCTGTACCCGATACTCAATACTTAATAACCAGTACTCGATACTTAGAACTCGATACTCGGTTCTCGATACTCAGTACCCTATACATATTAAGTTCTCGATGCTAAGTAGTCAATCTCAGTACTCAGATAATTTTACTCAGTACTCGATACTCTGTATCCGATACTCAATATTCGATTTTCAGAACTCGATAATAAGAACTCGATACTCAGTACTTGATACTTAACATTTGATACTCAGTACTCGGTACTCAGAACATATACTCAGTACTTAATATTCAGTTCTCGATGCTCAGTACTCTATCTTAGTATTCGATACTCTGTACCCGATACTCAATACTTATTAACTCGATACTCGGTACTTAGAACTCGATACACAGTACTCCATACATATTTAGTTCTCGATGCTCAGTAGTCAATCTCAGTACTCAGATAATGATACTCAGTACTCGATACTCTGTATCCGATACTCAATATTCGATTTTCAGAACTCGATAATTAGAACTTGATACTCAGTACTTGATACTTAACATTTGATACTCAGTACTTGGTACTCAGTACTCAGATAATGATACTCTGTACTCGATACTCTGTATCCGATACTCAATATTCGATTTTCCGAACTCGATAATTAGAACTCGATACTCAGTACTTGATACTTAACATTTGATACTCAGTACTCGGTACTCAGAACATATACTCAGTACTTAATATTCAGTTCTCGATGCTCAGTACTCTATCTTAGTATTCGATACTCTGTACCCGATACTCAATACTTATTAACTCGATACTCGGTTCTCGATACTCAGTGCCCTATACTTATTTAGTTCCCGATGCTCAGTAGTCAATCTCAGTACTCAGATAATGATACTCAGTACTCGATACTCTGTATCCGATACTCAATATTCGATTTTCAGAACTTGATAATTAGAACTCGATACTCAGTACTTGATACTTAACATTTGATACTCAGTACTCGGTACTCAGAACATATACTCAGTACTCAATATTCAGTACTCGATGCTCAGTACTCAATCTCAGTGCTCAGATAACGATATATTGTATTATAATACTCTGTACCCGATACTCAATAAACAGTATTCGATACTTGGAACTCTATACTCCGTACTCGTTACTCAGATCTCCATACTTATTACTCGATACCCAGTACTCGACCACGGAAATATCCTTAGTTTCTCGTTGTTTCGCTCAAAGTACCAGCACCGGGACTCTGCAACGCATTAGTTGACAAAATCTGTTGCTTCAAGTAAGATACAAATAAAAAAGAATTTGGCTTTCTCACTCAACTCATTATATTCCATTTCCCCATAAAATGTTACCTGCAAACTTGAGAATTTGTAATTTTGGTTTAAATTTTCTCAAAAAAAAAGAAAATGTAATTCTTTAGGTTTTGACGACAAACCATTTCATGTGCAAGTTAAAATGTAAGCGCACACCCGCCATTTACCGTCCGCCCTACCCCCACACCCACACCCACACCCGCTAAGCCACCAAGTTTGGCTTTTCCATTATCCGCCAGCGGGCATCCTTTTTGTGTCTTCCTGGCTTTCCTTCCCTTCCCCCTTCATCTCCCATACACATATTGTACGTACGTTTATGCGTTCACTAATTACATTCTTGGCATAGTTTCAGTTCTAACCGAATAAAATTATTTTCAGCGACTCAACCCACTTCACCGGGGCCCAGAAGAGCCAGGCACACGCATCCTTATCTTGCTACCCCAAGTCAAGTCAAAGAAGAAGACGAGTTACTAGCAGAGGCAGAGACACAGCAGACATGGCCAAATATTTGGGAAACAGAAGGGGTGGGTGGGGTGGGATGGGTGGGCCTCATATTGATTTCTGGTTGAATTAATTGAATATAAATCTTACTTCTATACAAACTATGGGCTTTAAGTCAAACAATCCAAATGACAAAATGACCCCAAAAAATGACCAAAAACAAAACGTTCAATTGATGAATGCTGACAAGGTGACGCTGGGAGGGCAAACTTGTTGCATAAATTGCATAAAACAAAATCAAAAAAGAATTAGAAAATATTTTTTTTGTTCTTGTCTTTGATAATAAAATGATCAAATGTTGTGTATAAATTATCACCCCACACACGCACACACACGCACAGGCACAGGCACACAGACATGTATAACAGGGTGCGGCAAAAGGTTAATCAGTCAGTTTAAATGTGCACCAGACAGGAGGATCGCACAGTGGTTGCAATAGCATAAATAATGCTGGAAAATGTTTAAAATTTTCCAGAACTATTATAATTCCCACTAAATTAAAAACTAAAACGTTTTTCTCACTAAGAGCGATTTTCCGATCATAGGATCGTTAAGTTACCTATATAATATATACGGGGGTGCCACAGAAATTTCCCCCAGGCTTATTTATAAGCTCGAAAATACCTAACCGAATGGAGCTAATCATGATTTCGATCTCTGAGTCTGGTATTTTGGACCATTTCTCAATAACAGCTTTTCGAAGCTCTTCAGTCTGCGAGCATAAACACAACGTGTAAGCTTACGCCACATGTTTTCAATTGGATTCATGTCTGGAAAACGCGCAGGCCATACTGTAAGCTGCCCATATCGAAGATCAAGATCGCTTCCGACACAATTTCCAAACGATTTGTATCGTTTTTGGGTTGAAAGCTAATGTTAAAATATACGAATATGTATACATTATGTGTATTTGGAATTGATTTTCTTCTATGCATTGCAAACTTGTGGTCAAAATTAAAATATAATTTTCGAAAACAAATATAACAAGTAAGAGTGTTGCGGTCAAGTGCCCCGACTGCGAAATACCCTGTACAATTAAGACAAACACACACACACACATAAACTAACGCGCACACCACCTTCAGTATGCTGGGGAGAAAACAGCAAAAACGACGGCTGCGCAGGCTAGGCTGATGCCCAACATCGGTGGACCCAAGCCCCCTACAAGACGGCTGAAGCCAGTAAAACCACACGCATACGCCCCTATGTCGAGGCAACGAGTTCGACACAGAAAGGCGCACCGGCGTATGTCGATTCGACTCATAAGCGGCTTTCGAACGATTTCGGACGCTGCAGCAGCATACCCCTCGACCTGGAAGCAATGGCGAGTAAAGCACGACGGACGGGACTACCTGCGCAGCATAGCAAGAGAGCTGGAACAGGGCGGATACAGGAAGGTGGATCCACCAACTTATTCCTAATATAGAGGAGTGGTTTAACCGAAAACATGGAGAAGTAAACCACCACCTGACCCAGTGGCTTACAAACCATGGATGTTTTAGGGAGTACCTACACCGCTTCAAACACGTTGATACACCCTGGTGCCTATTTTGCACTAGCCAAGTGGAGTTTGCAAAACATGTGGTATTTGAGTGTCAGAGGTTCGCCCAGGAGAGGCGCCTACTGCACGCACTAGCGGGAGAGCCTTTCACGCCGAGAGGACTGGTCAGAAGGATGATAAATTTGCAGAATGTTTGGGAAGCTGCTGCATCGCTCATCTCAACAATAATGAGACAAGTCAGGATTGACGAGCAAGCGCAAGACAACAACATTAGCAGATATGGCAAAACGCCACTACCTGCCCGCCGTAGTAATACCTTAACTGGCAGTCCCGGCAGGGAAAAAAGCAGGTCAGAAGGCGTCTGGTTGGGTTTTAGTCCGTAGGCGTTCCATAGAACGAATCGGGCATACTCCATGCAACGGTGCATGGCGTATCTTTGGAAGATCACCCAACCATACGCCTTAGCTGCATGCAATAAGCACAGTGCAGTTCAGTTTCCTTCTCCCTGTTACATATATTTTGCTTAGTAATATTTGGCCTAATTCGTAAAGAGCATGAGCAAGAGAAAACCTAAATAAAGAAGAATTGATGGGAAGATCTTGAAGTGCATAGCAATGTCATATGAGAGGGCTATATAAATTATATCAAATTCAAAAGAACGGATTTTGCTAATAAAGTTTAAGTATTGGGAATTAAATCAATCATTTTCTACTTGGCTTGAACATATTCAAGACTAGCCAGATTTTGATTTCGTAAATGCACACAGAGGGAAAAACCGGTTCAGAAAATGTATTGCCTTCAACTTAAAATAGGAACAAGATGGGTCTCAAAATTCTTGAGAACAAATGTTCCAAATGTTCCTGGAATGAGTAAAGTTGTTGTCAATCGAGTAATACTTGCTTAAACCACAGTAAAACTGGCTTTCAACAGAGAAATATACAAGAGAGAGAGAAAGACAGAGAGAGAGAGCGAGTTGGCTACCAAGAATAAGTAGCCCTCTAGATGTGATCCTGCAAAACGGAATGTGCTGGCGCGTTTAGTGCGTAAGTTACTGGGTTCAATTCCCAGTCAAGACTGAACTAATTTTTCTGTATTTTTTTGAAACGAGTCAGGTGGAGTGGGGGGTTGAAGCGATGTTTCTGATTCCTGTGGAATATATAGATGGAGGGAGAAGCTCTAGAGCGCATATTCAGGAGATTTGTTTCCCTTTACTTCTAATCAAAAGAGCTATGTCCCCGTTTCCTATTCCACCCAAATGTGAGGAATCCGCTCACATCTGGTCCAAAATCAATGATATTTTTTCCCCAGTTGAGTTTAAAATGTTTTTGAAACGGATATAACTCAATATTCATATTACTCAATCAAGTTTTTAAAAAAATGGAACAATATCAATTCAACTTAAAATTGATCTTGAAGTAAAAACATTGTACTAAAAATGATAAAACCCGTTTCATGAACTGTTTTTGGTAACGTTCGTGCTTGTTTTGAGTATGAGTATGAGTATAAGTATGAGTATGAGTATGAGTATGAGTATGAGTATGAGTATGAGTATGAATCTGAGTATGAGTATAAGTATGAGCAAAGACATTAGAATAATAAGATGAGTAACGCCATACGATTTTTTTGGCGTGGCGTGGCTTTTCAAGTGGCTCTTCGATCTTCAAAAGCCAGAGAGAGAGAGAGAGCGCTCTAGAGCCAGCCGCTTTTTTGTATGCATACAGCGAAAGCTACGCCTGTAAGTGTGCACACGTATTCCCAGTGGACTTGACTGCATGCTAGAAGCACATCTGGCTACAACTTTTGCCTCTGAGAAGCAGTTGCAAAAACCTGCAATCTTCCATTCGCTTTTGTACAGCGGCGGAACCAGCAGGAACTGTTCTAATAGAACGCGTTTTTGCATGGGTTGTTGTTGTAGGTTCAACTTCGTAAAATCGGCTCCTCCCTTCCAACTTTAGTTTCCATTTGCACGCTGTCGATGGCGTTCTCTTGGCAGTGGTATTTGCACGCGTGCGGATGGTTTCCAAAAAGAACGCATTTGGAACGTGTGCTACTAGAACGTATTTAGCATGGCATCCTGCACCAGTGCTATTAGAATTGTGCAGCATCGCATGCCAAAGCAGTTCCAAAGGAACGTACCCGTAACCCAAATTTGAAAAATTATTTAAAAAATAAAGTAAAACACAAAATTCTCTTTCTTAATGAATATCTTTTTTTTATTAAAGTCAGTATTGGGACTACATAATACATACTTGTTTAGTGTCGTACATAGTTGTTTAGTGTATAAAAAACATCTTTTTAAAATATTAGGTTCCCTTGAGTCGCCTTCAGGTAGAGTCAATGCGCGGGCCAGCCAGCAGCCTTGAAATATTATTATTCGTGTATTTACTTACTTTATTTACGCACTACAAAATGGTTGCCTCGATCTCTCGCCTAGACTAATAAAATAAAAAAAAAAAATATTAAATATTAATCATATAGTCACAATATTTATTACTACTACCTACCATTGATCCTGTTTTCAATTCATGCGCATCGCCAACTCAACAGGAAATATAAACGGCTACCTGAAAACATGTGTTTTTCTGTTTCCTTTTCTCTTAATTTTTAGCTATTGCTTTTCCTGATCCTGTTCGGTCTCATTTCCATTTTGGGTTCTAAAAGCACAGTGCTACATGCGTGCTTAGACGTTGTGTTATCGATTTTATGCCTTCCAATATGCTACCAAGGACATGCTGTAACGAACGACGTTAATCGTTCGGGTCTCACTTCCGTTTTAGTTCTAATAGCACAGGCGTGCCTAAGACGTTTTGTTATGCGATTTTTCCCTTCTAACCCACTGCGACGTCATCCGATTTCTACAGATGCATGTCGTTTTTCTACTGCAAATTGGTAGTGCTCTCCTTGTAAAAAGAACATGCCAATGATCCTTTTGGAACACGTCCGTAAAGTCCGACTGGGTTCTCAAGCATTACACACACAAGCAAGTAAATTCTATTTTTAGAATTTTTACGCTCTCAACTTTGTGTGAGCGAAGAGAGCGCAATTTTCGTCGCCACCAAAAAAAATAGCTGCATATTGCAAAACCAATATATGGCCGTTCCGCATCTTAGAGATTATATTGGTCTTTGGTATGAGTATGAGCATGAGTATGAGTATGAATCTGAGTATGAGTATAAGTATGAGTATGAGTATGAGTATGAGTATGAATATGAATATGAATATGAGTATGAGGATGAGTATGAGTATAAGTATGAGTATGAGTATAAGTATAAGTATAAGTATGAGTATGAGTATGAGTATAAGTATGAGTATGAGTATAAGTATGAGTATGAATCTGAGTATAAGTATGAGTATGAGTATGAGTATCAGTATGAGTATGAGTAGTAAGTTAGAGTTTAAGTATGAGAATTCACTAAATGTAATGTCGATTTTATCTTCAACACACTCTAAAACGGCCCTTGTCCTTTAGAAGAACTTTCGAAGATACGAGAACGTGAGAAAAAAATACTCAAAAATTATATTTAACCTTAGGTCAACCGTAGGACAGCTAGATCTTCAGTTTGCTAAGGAAATAGAACAATATCCGCGTTCCTTAAATAACAACAACCTCAAGCAAGAGATGCAGAAATATTGTTGGTGTCTCGTTCCTATCTTCTATAGCATGCGGCAGCGACAGTATACGAGCTTATTTAGCTCTCTTTTGCAACAACAAAGAAGTACTAAGTGAGGGTCTCGTGTGTTTGACAGGGATAGATCTGAATTACACTTTCCTTTCGAATGTTGTGTTTTCCCCTTATTTTGGCCTTCAACTTTTTGAAAATTGGCTAATCGAAGCTGCATGTAATCTGCTAAGCTGCCACCACATCATGGCGCATATTCGTGGCGGCCAGCACCAGCAGCAGCAACAGCGGCACCGTCAGTAAGTAAGTTTTAGGCCACAAATTTCACAGCCCCAGCCTAGAGCAAGTGGGTGTCGAAGGGGGGGCAGCCCCAACTGATGATGCAGTTGTAAGTCTCGCGCTGTGTCATGTGTCATAACAGGGAGCCGCCGTCCCTGTTGCCCGCCGCCCCTCAACATCATCGGCGAGACTATGTAAATATTTGGAAAATTAACAACCAAACAATGGTTATATTTTCACACATAACAGCGGCGACAGCGCCACCAAAATGTGCTGCAGTGGATGCCCTTGCCTTGTGTTTTTCACATTTTTTCTAATTTTCTGGCCAAGCTTTTGGTTCTTGTGCTATGTAGAGTAGATGATTTTTGTTCAATTTTATGCTCAAAGCTGTGAAAACTTTCACTGTTTGGCCAAAGGGAAAGAATGTTTGGAGTGAAGGTTGGGTTGAGGGGGTCACGAACTAAATTATATTGTTATTCTAATAAGCTTTGAACGGAATCGAAATCGAAGCTTATAGTTTCCCGCTTTCAATTAAATCAAATAAATTTCGAGATGCAAACAATTTTCATTTACAAATATTGTGTCCCATAGATTGTTTGCGGTTAACGGTCGAAAAAGCTTTCTCATAAAGGTGTCGTTGTCGGTACGAGACCAAGTGAAAAGTGAAAATTAATTACTTCACACACACACACACACACACACACACAGGCACAGTGCATGCAACAACAATATAATAGTCCTGGCAGGCCCACAAAAAAGGCTCGTCGTCCTTTTTGCTGCAACATCCCAAGCCTCAAAGGGCATAAACAGACACGAATGCCTCATGCCTGCGCCCAGGCACGAATGGCAACAATATCCTTTGGGACATAAATTACAAAACTTGTTGTTTATGCGTGTAGACGTCTCTCAAATAAAGCACGCAGGATGCGGCCAAGCCAAAACTGTGCAATTCCACCTTGTCTCATTCGGGGGCCGGGCACGTACGGATTATTTTTGGGCATGAATTTTGGTATTCAAATAAAATTTGTTAAATAACACTCTTCCTAAGGGACGATTCCTAATTTGCTTTTAACATTTTTTTGGTGAAATTGAAAATAGAAATGATACGTTTCTTACGAACAGGTAGAGGTACCAGAAGAGTGTGCTGCTCTCATTGCCGACCCCTGTAGAAAATCTTACACAAGAGATTGTGAGGCAGACTCAGAATAAAATCCAATATTTATTATTAACAAAAGAAGTGGAACAAAGTTTAACTCTCCAATTCATTAAAACAATTTTTTTTTTGTTCAGGTCGGTCAGACCAGCCGAGCCAAGGGCCCCATTAGATCATGCGGAACTCTTTACTGAGAGCGAGCTGACCAAAGCGGAAAAAAGCCTTAAAAAAGGAAAAGCACCAGGCCCGGATAATATTCCTGCAGAGGTACTTAAAGTCATTGCAGAGCAACGATCACAAAGGCTTTTGGATATGTATAAGGTTGTCAAAAAAGTCTTGCTGTATTTTTTTATTGAATTTTCTCTCTAGCGTGAACCGATGCGACAAATACAACTAGAACTACGCGCTTGCAAAGACAAGCTTGCGGAAATACCTCAAGACTTTTTATATAATGCGTGCATTCGTACGGGAACATTCCCCGAGCCTTGGAAGGTACAGCAATTAGTCTTGATAAGCAAGGGGAAAGGTGACCCCGATACCCCATCAGCCTATCGACCACTCTGTATGCTAAACACAGCAGAAAAGCTTCTAGAAAAGCTCATTAAGCCCCTGTTGAGCCCCGAGATCACTAAAGCGGCGATTGCGAGCCACCAAGGCAATCACTACTCACGGCCAATAGTTCTGCTGGCAACGCTAGACGTAAAAAAACGCTTTTAATAGCGCAAAATGGACGGATATGATCGAGGCTCTACAAAAGCGCTTCCGAATACCGGAGTATCTACTGCGTATAATACACAGCTATCTCGAAAATTGAAAGCTGTTGTACCAGAAAAATGTATTCCAGTAACAGCAGGAGCTGCGCAGGGATCCGTACTTGGGCCGGATCTCAGGAATATCAGCAATGACGAGGTGCTTCGCATAGAAATGCCTGATGACGCATTTTTTGGTAGGATACGCTGACGACATTGTGGCAGTCATCATGGCGCGTAACACACAACGCCATTCTTCTATATGGATGCAAGATCTGGGCTGACGCTCTAAACGCAAAATGCCGAGCAAATCTATCCAAAGAAGAAGTGCGCTGAGAATAATAGGTACATATCGGACAGTGTCAGAAGCAGCAGCGATGGTCATCGCAGGTGTTACGCCGATCGACCTATTAGCCAGAGAACGAAGCCAAATATATGGATTGCGCCAAGCTGGACAAGTCTTAAGGCAACCTGTTGAATCGATTAAAGAAGAAACCCTCACCGTGTGGCAAGAAAGATGGGCTAATGAAATAAAGGGCAGATGGACAAAAAGGCTCATTCCAGAGATCAAAAGTTGGCTTTGCAGGAAGCACAGAGACGTCGATTTCTACGTACCACAGATGATCACAGTACACGACTACTTTAGCGCATTCCTACACTCAATTGGGAAAAGCTCAGAGTATTGCAGCGTGTATGGTGACGCAGAGCACACTGTGATGCACTGCGAACGATGGGCCGATAGGCGAGGCAACCTAACACAATGTGTAGGATATATCACAGCAAAAAACATCGTATCGAAAATGACCTCGAGCGAAGAGCGTTTTGTTGGGTATCTAGACGCAGATAACACAAGTTTACAAATAATTAAACTTTTTTCATCCTCTACATTCTTTTAATCGTTCTTATATCATTTTATTGTCAAATTTGTGGTGTAGCTGCTAATTACAAAGATATCGAGACGAACTATATATTACACCGTTATTTTCACCAAGAAAAATTTTTTTTTTAATTTTTTTCTCTTTTGGATGATGTAACCTAATGTATAACGATTTCAAAAAGTGTTCATGGATCGAAATCTGTTAAAAATTGTAGAAGTTATTAGCATTTATCTAAAAAATGAGCAATTTCAGTTTTACCGTTCAAGTGGTATTAAAAATGTCTATGGTCCGTTTTGCTCCCCTCGTTTGTGTGCACAGTTTTCCTCTCATGTAAGAAACCATCAAAATTCACCCATCATGGCCGCATCCCAAAATCCTTGATAGCGGCGTTCCATACTCTTCATATCCTGATGAAATCGTTCACCAAGCTCATCACTCTCATCGCCGAGGTTCCCAGGGAAGAAATCCAAATGGGAATCCAAAAAATAAAGTTTCAACGACATTTTTACTCCTGTTTGCAATACAATGTGCAGCGTTTGAGTGTAATGAAAATTTTAATATAATATACAAACTTTACCTATTTTTTCATAGTTTCTTATTAAATTTGCGACGACTTCTTTATAGTTAGGACTTCTGAAATTTCCAAGAAATGAAGTGACAACACAACGGAACGAGTTCCATGCGTCCTCCTCATCCTTGGACAACATTAAATTGAATTGTGAGTCCTTGAAAAGTTTTTTAATTTGCGGCCCAACAAACACACCCTTTTTGATTTTTGCTTCGGATAGATAAGGGAACACACTCTTCAGATATGCAAATGCATTACCGTCTTTTTGTGAGCCTTCACAAAATTTTTAAATAAACCCAGTCTTATATGAAGGGGAGGCAGTATAATTTGCTCCTTACTGACAAGTGGCTCGAACTTTACATTTTATTGGCCAACTATGTAATTCGTTCTGACCGGCCATTCTTTTCGAATGTAGTGCTTGTGGCGTGCTCGCCTGTCCCATTTGCACAAAAAACACATGTGCGCAAATTTTCAAGTTATGTTCCTTGTACTTCATAAAATCAAGCAATATGGCCATTGATTCATATGATTCTTTTATATTAACGGCATGCGCTAGCGGTATTGAAGGCTTGTTGTTTCCCTGGTGCAACAATACAGCTTTTAGACTGAGCTTGCAACCGTCGATAAACAAACGCCACTCGACTGGATCATACGGCTCGTTTAACTCCTCAAATAAACCACACACATCATTACAATAACAAATATTATTCTTTTTCGAGTAATACTTAGCGTAGCGCGTTTGACGATTTGACGATCATCCTTTAACAAATTCCGTTCTAGCAAACGTGATGCTAAAATCTCGATTTTTTGACTAAAATCATTGTACAACAGATCAACTAGTGTCTGTGCTGCACTCTTAAAGCTTTGCAACAAATTCAAATACTGTGCACACAAGCGGCGGAACAAAACGGACCATAGACATTTTTAATACCACTTGAACGGTAAAACTGAAATTGCTCATTTTTTAAATAAATGTTAATAACTTTTACAATTTTTAACAGTTTTCGATGTATGAACACTTTTTGAAATCGTTATACATTAAGTAACATAATCCAAAAGAGAAAGAAATTAAAAAAAAATTTTTTTCCTGGTGAAAATAACGGTGTAATATACAGTTTTTTCAAATTTTCGACAAAAATGAAACGAAATTCTCGATATCTTTGTAATTAGCAGCTACACCACAAATTTGACAATAAAATGATATAAGAACGATTGAAAGATAACACAAGTTTACAAAAAAAAGGCCATTTTTTGCAACAGAGAACTTTGCAACCGTTCCTTATGTATTTTTGGCCGCTGAACTCAGATAAATTGTCCGTTTTCTTCCAGCACGTCAGGGTCACGAGATTTTTGCATTAGAACATTTGTTGGTCGTGTGGCCACATTAAGTGTCCTATTCGAACCAACTTTGTTTTAATGTAAGCTGCATTGAATGACGTTAAAGAAAAACCAAACACGAAGTTTTGATTTTGCTGATAAGGTACCAATTTTTGGATTTGAACATTAAAAAGGTGTTTTTTTTTTTAAAAAATCGATTTTTTTGCAAGTTTAAGAAATTCTGTAAATTTTTCTGCTAATATTAAAAATCTTAGAAAAAAATAGTTGGTAGCCTTTTGATTCTTCTTATTTCAATTATTTTCAGTTTTCCAATATCCAATATATATTATATATTTCCGAATTGTGGGTATAAGAAGCATTTGTCCCTCTCTCTTTCTCTTACCATCTAAGAGTTTTGTTTGTTTATACGAGGAAACTAACAGATTACTTGCAGTGAATGTGTATCATTATTGTCTGCTTGTAATTCTCAAGGTTTAATTCCACACTCGGACAATATAAATAGCGCATTCGAAATTCGCGTAGAATAAATTAAAAGTGTTAGCAGTTCGAAATCAAAGGCACACCAAGTTAATTTTGAATATCTTTTGTCAAAAAGAAAAATCATTGGCTAAAAAGTCAAAAACGAAAAAGGAAAAGCAAAATGCTTACTTCGTATTATCAAGATGAATTCGAAAAGAGTAGGAAGACCCTCTATATAAAATAATCGATTAACCCATTAGGAACTGCCCATAGATCGTCTCGTTCGATTTTGATGAAATTGTAAAATGTGTGTCTGGGAGACCAAAGGAGTTGATAGAATAACGTCCTTAAAGCATTTTTTCAAAATTTGAAATACTTTGGAAGATATAGTCTTTTCAGTTGATCAATGTCTTCGCTAAAACGAGAAATTTTTGAGTAAATAAAATTCGAGTGTGAAATAACGGCTGGTTTTTGAATTGGAATGGTAACATGTTCGATATAGATTATTAATCGACTTTTAATCGATAATTATCTAAGGCTATCCTACACAATGCTCAGGATGCCTGAGCCGAAAGCGAGCAAACGATATAATTAAACATGCTTGATTGTTTCAGCAAAGCTGAGCTTACGACTGAATTTTGAAGATCAACCCGAAGCTTTAGTTCATCTTTCATCTACATGTGTGCGCGCACCCACCTCCAGAGCTCTCTTCGTTCGATATACAAATACTTCATCTTCGTTTTAAACACAATTCATTTAATTTGCATCAAGACCCAATCGTCCTTTTCCTTGATTTCTGTGTGTAACACAAGTGACAGCCGGTTTGCCAAGTGAATAAGGTAGGTGTAGACAGAAACATTTTGGGTGCGGCAACAAAACGCTGCCAAAGAAGAAGAAGAAGACGACACTCAGCCGTGTTGGGGTGTCGCATGTCCTTTATTTGTATTTTTCTCTGCTGAAGAGGGGCGAGGTTTTATTATAAAATACGAACTACAGTTCACAGTTTTAGTTGTCAGCACATTTTAGGTGGGGTAGCATGTCAGTTACACCGTGTCAAAGTTTTCTGCCTGTTGCCCTTACCAACATACCACATGCCCCAACCCATTCCAACCACCACCCTCTGGGCACAAAGCTTTGCCTCAAAGAGACGGAGAGAGAGAGAGAGAGAGAGCGGCAGCTTTCAGAAGGATGGGGTTCAAGGTTCAAAGTACGGAATTTATGTTTACTTGCCCCGCCGCAAAACACACAACACTACACACGTAAAAGAGGAGGATACACCCAAAAACAAGAAATGAAAACAAAAATCAAACAAAAACAAAAAAAAACGGCAACAGTAAACCGCAAAATTCCTGTTTGTTATTTGTTTTGTTTTGTTCGTTCTGCGGTTTAACTTTCCGGAGACAGAGAGAGAGAGCAAGTGAAAGCGACTTACCATACATTTTACCCTCATCGGATAAGATGATTTTTCGGCGTCCACATGGCGGATATATTGAAAGGGCCTCTTGAAAACTTTGCTCGATATCTGGACTCCAGACACCTTCGGCATCGGCGGATGAGAGATCCTTTTCATCCTGCAATGGGACAAAGATTTGTATTCCATTTTTGTAATTTTTGATATCGAATTTGGTTTGCACTTACATCGCTCATATCGCCAACATCCAAATTTTTACTATCCACCATGCTGCCATTTGTGTCTGCCGATCCCAGAGGACCCGGAGGACCGGCATTTACTGGTGTCCACGGAGATGGTATGGTGCCGGGTCCAACTGTAAATCGAAGAAAAAACGGAAAAGGATTTGTTAAATTTGAGGTATTTTGGAGTGAAGAAATGAAACCCACTGAAACTCGCTGCCATATTTCACTAACACACATTAGCGTTTTGCGCAAAAATTTGTGTGGTGTATTCGACGCTTAAGCACAGGGGGAGAAGTGTATGTACCCCCCTTTATTGAAAACCGACTGCACCCATGAGTTGGGCAGGGCCAAGGCAAGCCTCAAGTGTTTCATTGTCTTATATATGAGTCCCGCAAACCAGCTATCGTGGCGGGAAGAGTATGATGCTTCAATTGCAGACAGAGCAGTCCAATCAGCAACTTTAAGCAATACGAGAGGACTTAGACTAAGAAGTGAACATTCTGCACTTTCTTTTAAGCAGTCTTCTAGGCGATGAGAAGGCATTTCATACCCAGATCCCGTGTGCTTACCACAAAATAAGTAAAATTTATAAAATTTATTCTTTTTCAGAAAGTCTGAATTGCTATGAGACATGCTTAAGCCACCTAAAAATAAGGCTAAGTGAGCATCACTGATGTTAACGCGCTCTCACTCTCTCTCTCTCTAAGAGATTCCCACCAAAGCTCACTAGCATTTACTGTAGGGTCGGTTAGCCATAGCCACCGGGGGCCGAAGTCATTACTGAGTATCAGAGAAAGAGACAGGTATATTTTTCTGTCCTTTCTGATTTACTTCAGCTTTTAGGAGTAATCGTTGTTAGAAAGTAAATAAGTGAAAATTTAACGCAATTGAAGTCAAAACAAGTACGCCTTCTACCTATTTTGATTGGTAAAAAGAAAGGATTGCGATGATCAGAAGCCACCCCCCATAATAGCCTTCGGTCCTTCGAGCCGTATTGCAGCCCTACTTTGTGATTTTTTCCTTTCCTTTAGGCCTGCATGTTCGCTTGTCAATAACATGATCGAACATGATTGCATGCCTGCCTCCTAGATTATCATGTCTCATATGTCCATTTGATGATGTTGTTTTAAATGCATTTCAGATCGATATAATATATATGTTTTTTGCTTCCCTCTGTGTAAGGATGACAATTTGAAGTGCGCTTATAAATCTGTGTCACATTCAACTTGGCCCACCAACCTGAACCTGTCCAACTGCAAAACAAACGCCAAACAAGGCCGGGTGGTTGTGGTGTTGATATGTATTATGAATTTGCGTGTGCTGACTCTGTCCGTTTGTCCGTCTGTCCCAGATGAAAAGCGCTTCAGCACGCACTTAAGTACGTTTTTCATTTGATATATTTAACAATGCCGCCGCCAGAACGTTCTCTCTGTCTCTCAGAGGGAGGGAAAGGGTAGAGTTGGGGCATTAGATGTGGATTGCACCTATTTGCAGGATTGAGAATCGGCCAAGTTATGCATCATCCAACACAGCTGGAGTGCAATTGTTGTGCGCATAGTTTTACATAGTTGAAACATACTCATAATCAGATTAATTTTGAATGGCATTTAGATGGAAGGTGATGGGAATGAAAAGGGAACCGGAAATGTTTGGTTGGAAGTGATAAGGATTCACTAAAACCTTTATTTGTACTTATTTGAAAGAGAACAAGACTTTCCAGACAGAGCAATATTTTAATGCACATAGATACTATATATAGGTCGCTGGTACTTATCCGGCTCGAAGGACCAAACTTAATGTAGAAGGTGGATCACAAGCAAGACAAAATAAGAGTTTTATTCAAGTTATAAGAGTTCAATAAGAGTTTAATTCGTTACTAGAAATTACTTACAAACTGGATTCTTATATATTTATCTGTAAAAAGTCGGTTGTCAATAACATGTCCTATTCCTAAATTACTAAGTCTTTAAATTTATTTGATTTGCTACTACACTATTGTCAGAGAGTCTCTTAAGAGATTTATGACAAGTGTAAAGTCAGCTTAACGAAACCGCCCTTCTGATGTCATCTTCTAAGTTAATCGTGACCATCGTGCTTGACATCAAGTTTGATCCAAAAATGCAAATACTAAAATCAAGCAGGCAAATTTCAACTCGAATTTCCAAGTATTACATTAAGTTTGTTACATATAAAGTAGTGGCCGGCAAAACACACATACTCATTTTGCCTTTGCATGTGTGCGTTTAGACACGCGAGAGCGCTCTCAGTTAGCACATGTTTGTTATTGCAGAAGAGAGCAGAGTAAGCTCGTATAGTGTCTGTGTATCAACCCCGCTGCTACAAAGGATGGACTTCCCTGCTTGTATACACAGAAAATTGAACGTTGCCTGACTCTGATATAAAGCATTATCTTGGATCTTGGAAGTAAGCATCAAAAAGTCTCCAATTAAGGAATAGATCTTCTTGATTTCGTAAAAAGCGAGGGCGTGAAAAGTTCTGATATTCGCCTAGAAATTCAATGTCGAGATCAGTTATCTTTTTGTCTTCCAACACTTTTCGTGCTCTAAAATTAGTCTATCCCATTCTAAATGAGGAAAATTAATGAAAAATCTACAACACCGAAAAATAAAGGCTAAAAATAATGATTTCATAAGTCAATCCGATTCGGGTTTACTTTATGCCGGATCTTACTTAACAGTCAAGTGAGAGAGCAAAGAAACCTATAGCAATTGCCGATTTGATCTCTTTGCTTCTCTCATCGCTGATGCGTGCCTGAGTTTATTATTTAATGTCAAATGGCAGATGAGAAAATTGTTAAGTGTCAGGACAACAAACTACACACATCACGATGTCGAAGCGCTACAAAGTGAAAGAATACTGATATGTATGCATGTCTGCACAAAGCTGTATTCTGTTTTTGAGCTTCGACATAACTTAATCTTTGTACATATTTTCCATATTCCAATAATAAACGGCCTTTTTAGAATGCATGAAACAAAATTGAGTTCAAAAAGAAGGATCAGTTTAAGCTGAATAAAAATGCTGATCCCTGACGGGCACAATTCAAGTCATCAACCCATTATTAATCCCGTTTTGGATTGAATTGATCAATTTTTTGCTTTGTTCCAACATTTTTTAAATTAAACACAAAATAAACTATCTAAAAACTCTTATACAACATAAAAGTAATCAGGGATTAGAAAGGTCTCAGGTAGGGACACAGCATAAGAATCTGATATGTTTGCTATTAAGTTTCGAAATTCATTTAAAAATTTCTATATTAATAGAACTACTGTTCAAAAAAATTCAGATAAATGCCAAATATCTGTACATCAGGTGAAAACAAGTGAGAAAGTCGGTCAAGCCCGACTATAACATACTCTGTACCTGGAGTAAGAGCTGAATGCAGTGCTGCTGTTGTGTCTCTCAATCTCTCTCTTTCTCTCGCTCTCTCTCTCTCTAAGATTGTGCGGTGTTGGTTGTAAAAGGCTGGTAGGGGGGTGACGGGGTGCTTGGTTCACTTTTTTTCTTATAACTTGAGAATCGCTCATCCGATCCTTATCATTTCTTCAGCAAATCGATTCATTTTGCCAATTACTAACTATCTTTAGAAGGTACAAACCATCTATCTACAAAACTGTGGAAGATATGACGTTTTTTTGAAATTGCGGGGGCGGGAGGGGGCGTGGCAAAAATTTAAAATAAACTTGATCTGCCTGCAGCTATAAGAAACATTTGTCCCAAACATGTCAAACCTCTATCTCTTACCATTTTTGAGATCGGTTTGTTCATACGGACGGACGGATAGACGTAGATGGCTATATCGACTCGGCTGTTGATGCTGATCAAGAATATATATACTTTATAGGGTCGGAAATGATTCCTTCTCTCTGTTACATACTTTTGCACATACTTAATATACTCTATGTACCTTCGGTACAGAGTATAAAAATCAAATAAATTGTTTTGCGAAAATCAAACGGGCTTTAGCAAAGGGTTTATTCGTACTCACTTCTGGAAATAAAAATAAAACTATAACTGTTTTTCATAGACTTTAAAGTGAAAAAGTAAAAAAATCTATTTAACTAGAACTTTGAACTTCAAAGGATCGCAGAGTCTCGATGCTTGTGTATTGAGAGGAGTAAAGAGTCGCACTTCGAGGGCGGAACGGGCCTTCGGTCACAAAGACTTTGCTTTTTAATTGCTTTTCTAAAAAATTGTCTAATTTTAAACGTGTTTTATAACAACACTGATGCACCTAGAGCAGCGTTTGTCAACAAGATCGAGCCCAAAAAGCGAGAAAGTATTGGTTAGCGACTGAAAAGCTGTTTGCTCTCTTGGCACAAGCCTCGGCTCGTGTCGCTGTGAATAGAGAAATGTGTTCGGCCCCTGCGGGCCAGGCGTGACAATCGCTGTCTAGAATATAGGCTGTGAATATCCCTGACATGGAGAGTGGAAAGTGTTGTGGAAAATTTTTAAAATTGTTTTCGTTGAGAAAAACTTTTTCGTTCTTAAGCTTAGCTTTTA
Organism: Lordiphosa clarofinis; assembly: GCA_018904275.1. Lineage (NCBI taxonomy): Eukaryota > Metazoa > Arthropoda > Insecta > Diptera > Drosophilidae > Lordiphosa > Lordiphosa clarofinis. The sequence continues at coordinate 3,037,909 of JAEIGQ010000020.1, forward strand.
TCAACGATCGGACCAAACATTAAGAAAGCCTCTTCTTTGGCATGGAATTTGAAATTTGAGAATTTTATTTGCTTTTAAAAAGACTGTGAACCAACGTTGTACACTGAAATCTAACGAAAGAGCGCTAAATTGTGTCTCAGAGTCTGAAAAAGAAATAATGGGTCCAGCGTTAAGGGTACAATGTGCCATTGGTTGCCCATCGACCTGAACAATCTTCGTTTGATCCGTTATAACTACTTTCGCATTATACATCTTAAACACTCGGATTCAAAGCCAGCTTAAGTCTGTAATCACTCTGTTGTCAATCTTCAAATTCATACTTGGATCGGGAGTTCCAAATATAAAGATTCTTTATGATGAATGAACTTTTTATCCATGAGTTTTGAACACTTTCTGTATCCAATCTCCCTTAGCCCTTAGTATATGGAATAAGAACGATTTTAAGAACACAAAATTCTTTAAAATTCAAGAACGAGCTAATTTTTTTCAGAAACGTTCGAACTTAAATTTTTCGTTGAGAAGCTTGGCTTTGTAGCCAATTATACATTTACCTTTTCTTAGCGTTAAATTTTAAAATTTTGTTTAGTAGGAAAAACTTTCTTATTATTGCAAATTATCATTACAAAATAAAGCATATGTTAGATCTTATAAGGTTTGAACGAATGCGGAAGATTATTTCATTTAGTTTAGAGTAAAAACATAGAGAATTTTATACTTGAATGAAAAATTCTTAGAGCAAATTTTGTGAATCGAAATAAGAAAAGAAATTGAGATCAACAATTCAACACCTACTTTTCTCTAAGTGTAAGCAATTGCTACATTCTCTTGATGTGGTGAAAGAAAACCCTTCTTCTTCATCATTTGCATACCCGGCGTTATTTCTATCAGCAACATCTCAATTGTTAATTCGAGTTAAAGAAAGTTTGTTCGTTTTTTTTTCCCCCCCAAAATTTAATGGGTCTCCAACGGTAATTCTGTTGTAAATGCGCCTCGTCTTCTTTGTTTAATATGCCAGCCACATTTGTCCATTAAAGTGACTTAATATGTTTGACCCAATGTTATTCAATAGCCTGCCTTGGCTATCGGTTTACCAAAAAGGTTGACCACCTTATCATCGTTTACCTAGGCACAGGTAAAACTCACCCGATAACGTTTTGAATTCCTCGAGGGAATCCAAATGTTTGGAGAACGGCGCCACGTTAGAGCCGTTGTCTAAATCGTTTTTTAAATAAATTTTGAAAAATTTTTCACAACACCAAAAGCACCCACAAAAACGAAATCAAACACAAACACAAAAAAAAACAATAACAAAAATCACTGCCAGAGGGTTGTTGTGCGCGCGTGTGTGTGTGTGTGTGAGAGTGTCCCTTCTGGATTTTTTATGAGTTTACAATTCGTCGCATTTTCAATTATCCTTTTTTGCGTCACATTCTCATCATCATCAGCATCGTCGTCGTCATCAAAACCGATTAACCGACTTCTCTTTATTCCCAGCGACAAGGAGGAAACCAACAAAAACGCGTCTGTTTGATAGGAACGCGCAGTTGAAACTGAAAATGCCTTTTATTTTCCACTAATTTCTGCTTTTTGTTTTGCCCGCTCCTTCGACAGGGGATGGTTCTGGTTCTGGTTCTCAACAGGATGCAGTGCACACACAATTAAGGGAAGGCGGCGGTCCCCGGCCGAAATGTCGACGTCGTCGTCGACGCTGACTGCGACTGCGTGCGTCATTTATACATTGAATTGAAGGGAAATTCCAAGAAAGCGGCGGCGGCGGCGGGAGCGGCACAAGAATGTAATTTTCAAGAAATATTCAAGGGAAAACAGCTAGAAGACAAATCAAGCTTAAAGCTTTTAGACGGAAAAATGCCTTAAAGTTTAGCAGAAAAATAAGGTACAAAATAGTGTGTGAGTGCAATGGCCCTACGATAAAAACATTTGAAAGACAAGAAGGTGAGGTTATTCAGTGATATTTGGCAACATGTTGGTTAAGGTTATGTCTGCCGTAGATTCTAGATTCCACCTGGTGGGGTCAATGGTCAAATCTTTACAATTAAAGCCCGGCATCCTTGACTAAAGATCATTGGAATACCTTAGGCTGCCTTCACACTGTTCGACACATGACCCATGACATCTAGTAGGCCCACATTTCCCCATGAAATTCTATGAATTGGACAAGCTATTCAAATTTAAAACAGAACAAAATGCAGAACTACTAGACTATCATGGGTCATGTGTCGAACAGTGTGAAGGCAGCCTTAAGAAGGTTAAAATAAAACAATGCTAGAAGTCGATTTTACTTTAAAAGTATTGAGGACTTTTTATAATACATAAAACCAGAACAGTTCTGGTTTTGATCTGGTTTAGTTTAGTTTATTTGCTACAAGAATTTCTTATAATTAAGTGCATTAGTCACATGTTTAAGACGACGATAAAACTGCAATATTTTAAGAATAAAACATTCTTAGAAGAATCACATTTGCAACCTGGCTTATAATTCCGACGACATAACTTTGCCAATTAATCTTCGCGCGGGATTATGACGATTATAAACTTCGAATGTTTACAAAACGGCGAAGCTATGTCTTAGTGATCAATGTCGGAACTTAGTCGTTTCATAACTTGATAATTTTGATAATTCCACGCGGAAAACTATATAATTTTACAAAGCGGCCCATTTCTATAGCTTTAAAGTGACATAGTCTTGCTCTAGTCGCTGGCGGAATTAAGTCGTTTCAGTTTTAAAAGCGCACACATCTTTGTTTGATCACTGACTGAACAGTCTTTTGTCAAACGGCATTTTAAAACGTACATTGATCTATGGCGGAATTATGTCGTTTTGAAAAAAGATAATTGATTCGGCCGGCAAATTGTATGGCGGAATAAAGTCGTTTCAAAACGTCATAATTCAGCGTCAAGATACTTCAATTATATAAAACGAAAAACAATAGACAATTGTTATAAAACGACATAATCTCGCGGTGATCTCATGCGAAACTATATCGTTAGCTAAATGGCCACATTATGTCGTGTTAAAAGAACAAACTACTCTTATTGATTCCTCACTGAACTTTCGCGGATCATTCACGCGTCGATCTATGGCGGAATTATGTCGTTTTAAAGGAAAAATCATAATTATGGCCGGTATGTTGCATGGCGGAATTAAGTCGTTTCATAACGTCACAATTCAGCGGCAAAATACTTCATTTATATAAAACGGATCAGGTCTATTGTTATAAAACGACATAAACTCGCGGTGATCTCATGCGCAAACAATGTCGTTTGCAAAACGGTCACATTATGTCGTGTTAAAAGAACAAGCTACTCTTATTGATTCTTCACTGATCATTTTAAAGCTACATAATTACGCGTTGATCTATGGCGGAATTATGTCGTTTTGAAAAAGAAAGATAATTGATTCGGCCGGCATATTGTATGGCGGAATTAAGTCGTTTCATAACGTCACAATATAGCGACAAGATACGTCATTTAAAACGGAGCAGGTCTAGTCTCGCTGTGATCTCATGTTGTTTGTAAAACGGCGGCATTATGTCGTTTTGAAAAAACAAACATCTCTCATTGATTCCTCACTGAACTTTCGCGGATCATTTTAAAACTACATAATCACGCGGTAATCTATCTGTCGTTTTAAAGGAAAGATAATTAATTCGGCCGGTTTCATAACTAAATAATTCAGGGACAAGATACGTCATTTATATAAAACGGAGCAGGTCTATTGTTATAAAACGACATAATCTCGCGGTGATCTCATGTCGTTTGTAAAACGGCGGCATTATGTCGTGTTGAAACAACAAACATCTCTCATTGATTCCTGACCGAACTGTAGCGAATCATTTTAATACTATCAGGTGAGTTCCCGTTTTCGATTTCTATCAGATCATGCGGAATCAAAATTGAAAACCGTTATACTTCTTGTCTATCAAATATTTTTATTCTTATGAGACAAATATTGTGAACATTTTGAAGTATCCATTAATATATTGAATTTAATTTTTCAAAATTGTACCCCAGTTACTGCATGTAGAAAATAAAACAAAAACGTTTAAAATGAAACCGAGCTGTTTGCAATTTCACATCAGCGCACGCGCAGTGTTGATCAAAATTTTTAAGGTCTCCATTCAAGATAAATGCAAAATTTAAGTCAAATAAATAAGGTCATATAAAAGTGTTAACATTTATTCCACAAGATCTGAACGAAGTTAGTAAAATAATAGAGAAAGTTCAACCTACGATTCAAGGGTCTCCAAAAACACGAATTCAGTTTCAAATTTAATCTACTCTAGGTAAATATAAAAAATATTGAAAGAATTTTTTGATGTGAAACATCTTCGGTACGGAAGATTTGAGTTGGAGTAAAACTTGATTTCAGCGTCACGTGACGCGAAGAGGTAGGAAAGTTGCTGAAGAGTGGAAAGGGGGGATTGGGAACTGGGTGAGAAAGTTGGGAACTGTGATTTTTGAATACCATTTTAAAAAAATAGAGGCCAGCTAACTTCGGCTCGACCGAAGTTTATATACCCTTGGAGCTTGATATGTGCCTAACAGTTTGTATGGCAGCTATACCATATAGTGGTCCGATTTCGTCACATCTTGTTGAAATTATGTAAAATCATTGAAAACTTATAAGTACGAGCGTTGGGAGCGATAACATTGAAAACAAAACAGTTTTTCTTACTAAGACTTTTTTTCAGACCTAACTTTTGTATGGCAGCTATACTATATAGTTGTCCCGAATTGAACATTTTCTTTTCATTTCGATAAGCCTTGGTGAAATTATGTGAAACCATTAAAAACTTATAAATACGAGCGTTGAGAGCGATAGTATTGAAAACAAAAAAGATTTTCTCACTAAGTCTTTTTTTCAGACCTAACTTTTGTATGACAGCTATACTATATAGTTGTCCGATTTCGATAAGCCTTGGTGAAATTATGTGAAACCATTAAAAACTTATAAATACGAGCGTTGAGAGCGATAGCACTAAAAACAAAAAAGTTTTTCTCACTAAAACTAGTTTTTCAACCGATAGTTCCTATGGCAGCTATATGCTATAGTCATCCGATCCGGCCGGTTCCGACAAATGTGCAGCGTATTTGTACCAAAAGACTTCGTGCAAAGTTTGGTTAAGATAGCTTTAAAACTGACAGAGGAGATAGCATAGAAACAGACGGACGGACAGACGGACAGACGGACATGGCTATATCAACTCAGTTCGTCTTACTGATCAAGAATATATATACTTTATGTGGTCGGAGATGCTTCCTTCTATGCGTTACAAACATCCGGACAATTTTAATATACCCTCTCCAAGGGTATAAAAACGCTGTCTCTTTTAATGTGATCCACAAATCGGTTCAGTTTTGGAGTTCTTTAACAAAGCGAAGATACTGCTCCTCAGGGACATGAGTCATTGACGAAATCAATTTTTTAGCTATTATCTTTTTGCCAACTCTGGTTTAAACAGCTTACGCACGTTTCGTGTTTTGTTTCACTGTCAAACATCTTCAGTTTGGCCATGAATCGCCTCACAAACGAACAACTCTAGCAAATTATTGAGTTTTATTATAAAAATGTTGAGAAAGTACATATAAGGGTTTTATCGCGCGCTTCTTCCATTTTATGGTCAGTTTAATCGACCCACTGAAGCGGCTATTCGGGCTATTGTGACTAAATTTCGCACCAAATTTACATTGTTGGACATTAAACCACCAACACGCCTACGTAGAGTGCGAACTGAAGAAAATATCGCAGCTGTATCGGCCAGTGTTAATGATGAGCATCAATTACCGATTCGTCGCCGTTCGCAGCAATTGGGCTTCTGTTACTCAACAACTGGCCTAGATCGTGCGATTTAACGCCTTTAGACCTATTTTTTGTGGGGCTATGTTAAAGCTCATGTCTATACAGACAAGCCCTTCATTGCCATTGGAAGACAACATTGAAGTATTTATTCTTGAGATACCGACCGAAATGTTGGAAAGAGTATGCCAAAATTGGACTAAGCGGATGACCACGGTCAACATTTGCCTGAAATAATCTTCAAACCTTAAATTATAAGGACCCTACTATCCATTCAAATAAAGATTTCATGCATTTTTCTGAATTTTATGTGTTTTTTTTTTTGAAAGTCCAAAAACTTTCCTATAGCTCTTAAAAATTCACCCTTTAGTAGTCGAAGTGCGGTAGGATTTGCCATTTCAGCGTTACTCGGGAATGTTCTGAATGTTGGCTGCGCAACATTTGGCCGAGCATAGTCATGTTGCAGAATTATCTTGTCGTGCCTTTGCTCACAGAGACAGAGAGTTTACTCAGTTGTAGCAGCTCAGAATACACCACGCCCAATTGGTCCCACCTAATACAGAGCATGACATTGACATATTTTGCTGCTCCGGATTTACTAAGGGACCATTATCGACAACTAATTTCAGCTTCGAAGACAATAACAATGTTAAGAAAAGCGGTTAGATTTAATACAGTTCGAACTTGGCTGAGGAAGAGATCAGGGATTTATAACCTTCAAAAAAATCTTCTTGAGCAGTACAGAAATCAAAATTAACTAAACCTTAACTCGAGCGACCTGTTAATGATTCACAACTCCCCCTCATCCCTTTCCCAAAATCAAGCTAAAGACCTTACACTACTGTACACTCAATTCAAGCTGTACAATTGCAAATTTTCGCTTTTGTTTTGTTTTTTTTTTTTTTGAGGAAAGCCCAACCCGGTTTAACGGACAACTATCTAATGCATTGGGCTGCAACCAACGAGAGGGGTTGCTGGCCTTATACTCTAAATATTTTTAGGGGTGACTCTGTGCCATTTTTCATACACATATTTTGGGTTGCAGCCACGTTTCCGGTTCATTGTAATTTCCAATTAGAAATTACAAGAAAACCTATGGGTCTAGGCTCAGAGTTTGGAATTCACAATTCAGCTTCAGCATAGATCAGTTCACAGCTGCTGTCTTGCAGTTGAGGTTTGAGAATTAATAAGGGAATGCGTGTGCGTGTGTGTGTGTGTGAGAGTGTCCCCAGCTACTAAATATTTCCTACCCCTGTGTGTTGGCAATTGGAATTTATGGTATGTATGCTTTTTTCCCTTTATTCACGGTTCGGCGGTGTGACTATGAACAGCTGTGCCTGGACAGGATCAGGATCAGTAAGGCACAAAACGCAGAGTGCGCGCTCAACCCCACTGAGGCACTTGAAATGCCTATGACCTCGCCAAGCGTACAAGTACAGTGGGAACTAACTAGAAGGGTTTTAAATGGAATTTAAGGAATTTTCGAATGCTTTTATAAACCTTTTATAACCTCAATGCATAAAATTACCTTAGAATTAGTCTAAAACAGAGAATTGTCGCAGAATAATCCTAAACAAATAAGAAAGTTGATCAAACCCGACTGAAACATACTCTAAACCTGCTGAAGCAGCACCATTTGCTTTGAACAATGCTGGTTAAGGGATTTTAACAATTGACCAATAGATGATGCCACTATTGTGCTTCGAGCAATGCTGCTTCAGTGATTTTAACAATTGACCAATATATGTTGCCACTGATGTGGCCTTTTTAATTCCTGCTGCGCTCCATCCATAAATAATCTTGAGTATCTACCTGATCTTTTTTATTCCTTACAAATAATCTACCTTTAGAACTGTGGGAGATATTATATATGCTTAAAATAAAATAACCCTCTTAGATACTTCTTACAACTTACATCTCCCTCCCACGCACGACCACATAGTGAATTTCGGGTCGAGCGATATTTCCGTTTCTCGCCCGTATCTAGTAAGTATATGAAGATTGTGGATTTTACAGCAGCATTAGCTTTGCTGGCCCATAATTGGGACTTATAGATTCATAAGACTTTCCCAAAAATAAAAGAGACACTATTTTTGGATAAAACTTCGACATAAGTCGCGTTCCTTGGCTGACCACTTCAAATTGGCTTTCCCTCTCTTGCCCCGCCTTCTCTTCCACGCCTCTCAAGTCTTTCCAATCGCCCTCCTCCATCTTCCTCCGCTCTTCACTCTTTCCCGTCCCGTCTTATTTCTCTGCTCCCTCCATCTTCCTGCGCTCTCCACTCATTCCTCTCCTCCTCTCCTTTCTGCGCTCTCCACTATTTCCTGTCTCCCCTCATTCCTCTTTACCCTCGTCCTATCATTTCGTTCTGTGTGTTCTCTCTCACGTTAATTGTTATTTCTTTCTTACACGACATGTGTGTGTGAAAGAGTGGAGAGCGCAGGAAGAGGGAGGAGGGCGAGAGGTAAGAGTCTGAGAGGCATTCCCATATCAGCTATCATCTGTCTCAGAGAGCCCTGACAAATTCATACAACGCATACCTAAAATGTGTAAGTGTGAGTCGTTCCCTCTCACTCTCTCGCTCTTAGTGAAACATCTTATATTGCCTAAGCGCCTCAGTTCATTTAAGGTGGCCCATTCCCACTTTGTGGACAAATTTTTCAAATTTTCTTATCGAAGGTTTATGCCAAATCTTAGATCTCTATGATAAGCAGTTTTGGCTGTGGGTTGATTATATGTCAGTCAATCAGTCAGTCGGGCCTACATATTTCTAAGCATAGATAAATTCGCAAATGATTTCACTTCCCTGTTACATGATTATAAAATTGATTTTTTTTTAAAGTTTAGCTCAAATTTAATTGAAAATTTCATCAATTTTATATTTGAAAGTTCTAGGAATCTTCTCGGTTTACTTTCCTAGTCCTTACTGTACTAGGCCTTGTTAAATCTGCCCAAAAACTGCATCAACCGTACCATAACGTGTAAGTGTCCTGCAATGTGCTTGCTTTACCAACAGCAAAAGTTCACCCTAACCTACACTAAACACACACACACAGACACAATGACTTCTCCCTCCCCTTTCTATCAGGCAGTGCCAGCCTGCCCATCCCCCTACAATACGGTCTGAGTGTGTGTGTGTGTGCTTGCATACACAATTGGCATTCCATGGTGTGCGCGAGTTATCAAAATATGTATCGTAAATATTTCGTTGGGCATGGCATACTTTGCTGGCCAGGCACGTATATGTATGTACGTATGCATGTTTGTATGTATTTATGCGCCCAGTGTAAGAAGCCTGTCGAAAGGCGCGTCCATTGTGTGTGTGGAAAGTTCTATATGTGACATAAACTACACACTTTGAGAAAATGTTTGAAAAAAAAACAACAAAAAAAACTGTAAAGAAAATGCACTTGTTGTGCGGGAAAAGTTTAAGCAGGTATATGCTAAAGATGGGGTCGGCAATGTGAGCAGAGAAGTGGCAATTTTTAACTGAGAACATATTTTTAAACATTTACCGACACGAGCTGATACCGTCTGCTAAGCACAAAAGATGGCTAAGCTTTTATGTTTGCTTAAAGTTTTTTTGCTCGGCCGCTGCCTACTTGGCAAGCAGAGACAGAAACTTTAGAGGTTTTAAAGATCATTTCAATTTCATTTTTTTCACAGTTTTTTCTGCGAAATTGACCTACTATTCCCACATTTCTTTATCAATTTCAATATTTCCAAATTTGAGAACAAAGTTCTTATTGCAGCTTCGTTCTTTTAACCAATTTAAGTCCTTAGCTTGCAAACTAACAGAGCTCGGAATATCAATGTCGGATCAATGGAACATCTTAAAAGCAATGTGAGGAAAATGTCTTTCTTTAATCTATACTTATAAGTCTGTAGGCCCTACTGACTAACAGACTGACATATTATCATTCCAAAGCCAAAACTGCTGATCCTACAAAGATTATTCAAAAATTTCGCATAGACCTTCGTTTAGTTAGGTAAGAAAATTTTCAAAGTCAGAGAATGTTGAATTTGACCATTTTCATTTTGAAATCATTTCCAAGCTCAGAAGATTACGACTTCAACAAGCATAAGTTCTAGTTGTTAGATGACAAAACAAATCCGTATGTGTAACTACTAAGAAGGTGAGAAAAAAATGCATTCTAAATCTGCCAAAAGCAAACCCATTCATTGACAAAACTAGAGTAATCCCACTTTTTCTTGAACCATTTGTGCTTATTTTGTGCTCGCAAGAAAAACGCTAACAAATGGCTTAGTTTTTTGTTTCAAAAGTAAATTAATTTTACATCAGTTTTCTTTCTGATATCCTCTTTTTTATATTTTATTGACTTTGTCTTTCTTCTCTGGGGATCGACTGTGAAACCTCTCGGCTATTTGCTTAACAGAAGAGTGGGCATCTCAACCATCACGGCTATTGACCTCGCTCGAAATATAGGCAAAGCTTTGGTGGCTGAGAGCTTTTTGCTGAGATCTTTAGCTTGAATGTTTTCCTTGGGCTGTACAATCACCCAATGTTTTTTTTTGTTTTTTGTTTAAGCACGGTACGGAGTACTCCAAACTATTTGCGCGGGTGGATCCTAAAAACAAATTGGTGCACTGAGATAGCCAAGTTTAAGATTTTTAAGTCAGATGTGATACCCTGTACGGTGCATTGAAAATTGCATACGAATCAACGAGCCTGGATGATAGCTCCCAGGAGACGGGAGAAGTATCCCAAATAGCCATTTAAAAAGAAAATTGTCGGATATGACTATCCGAGAACGGCTTCATTCGATTGCAAATCGCTGGCTTTGCGATCAAAGCATCGAACTTGCATACGCAACATGCTCGCCCTTAAGTTTAATTCAACTCAATTGTTGGCACTCTGAGTATAATTAAGCTCGCTTCATTCCACTCAGCTCGGGTGATTTGTTCGCTTACCTCGACGACGATTATTTTGAGCGAACGCAAATCATCTCGTATGAATAAACTCATGCAAAGACGCATATGCACAGTGGCGCCCGGCCTAAACTAGACTTGATTGTCGGTCGAAAGTTTTCTCTGACCGTTTTTGTCACGCACTCGAACGAGCATCATGTGTCACTCCACCACCAGCAGGCAAACAAACTTCTCTCAGTTCAATCAGGTAACTCGTCGCAAACTTTTATCTAGGTTTACCTCATCTTGGCCCAACATTAAGTTGTTCTGTTGTTGTCGGCTCTGACTGCAACAACAACACAAGTGTCTCTTTTTCTCCTATGTCTCTCAAGAAATACAAGTTCCTCAAAAATTCCGTTCAATGCGATTGCGGTATGAGTTGAGTTTGTTCGATTGAAAATATTTGTTCGATGAATAAATATGAACAAAAATGTTGGATCAAAAAACACGGGCTCAACTCTGAGTTGATTAATTGAGTTTAAAGTTTTGTTAGATGAATAAATGTGAGTTAGAATTATTTTGTCCATGACGCAATCAAGAAAAAAGTGATTTTTGCATTTCTTTGATGACTATTCCGGTGGATAAAGAACTCCAAGTCGCTTAGTTTAGAGGGTAAGGACTGGGCTCACAATAGTTGTCAGGCCCGTCATGATGTTCCCTGTCATCATCCCCCATTCGGGACGTTCTTTCCCACAATAATTCGAGACAAAACATTCCAAACTTTTAAATGAGCGCCAACAATTTTATTTGCCTCTTTAAATTGTTGAAAGAGCACTTGCAAGCCAAAATGAAGCACCCCAGCAAGATCAAACTGTATAAAAATAATATTATTTATTTGTTTTTTTATTTTAAAAAACTTAGTATAACTATTGTTGCTTTTAGAACGGACATGCTTGTTGCAGATTTTTCTGGACTACTGCTGGAGGCTGCATTTTGTTCAAATACTTATCTTTGCCTCTATGGGATTAATCAGCGCAATTTGTTTTACCTCATGAAAACTTTTCAGATGATTTTTACGCTTCTTGTCGGACATTTTTTTTTTTTTGCTTCTAAATAAATTTAATTCCTTTGGGCGCCCAAAAAAGGCTCGAACAGCTTCTTATACCATCCACAAATTCAGAGTTCGACGTTCGAGTTGGATGTTCGCTTGGATCGGCTTTTCGTTACTCTGCGTACACACCGTAAAACGTTTGACGCCAAACCTTTTACGAGTGGTTTGATTATATGGAGTTTTTTGTTTGCAAGCGCTTTTTTGAGTACTCCGTACCGTGCTTTATTTTGTGTTTTTTTTTAATGGTTTTTAAATATTAATAATTATTATAGAATTTGAAGAATTTCTCCATGTTCGATGTGCGATGTTCGCACTTCTGTTGTAATTTGTGTCAGTTTTATACATATATGTGGAAGTCCAACTTTGTAAGCCGGACGCTTTCATTATGCTTCCCTTATTTTCTTCCCCAAAAATGTCTTAACAGTCTACCAATTAATATATCAAGGGTCGATCCAAAGCCTTAGGATGGAAATGGTTGGCGAAACGAATCTTAGACTTTCCACAGGGTTCGAGACCCACAATTTCAGAGAATAAAGTTTTCCGTTGAAATTAACCGTAAAGTTAAATTGTTCGGTTTGATTTGACAATTTTTTCAAATAAGTTTTAAAATAAAATATATTCAGTCAAAGAAGTTAACTCAATATTAACTTAGGTAACTTGGTAAAGGGTATTTTGCAGTCGGGACACTCAACTGCAACACTCATACTTGTTTATATTTTTTTATTTATTCCAATTTTGGGTTTAAAATTAAATTGATTCAAAGTAAAAGTTTCTGACCTAACAATGATTTTAATCTGCTTTATTTTAATTATAAATTGTTCTTTTGATTTCAACTCTTTCGCTGTGCCTTTGAGTGCATGTACATATGTGTGTGTGTGTATGTATGTCGTTCCCAAAGGGATGTACCCCATGACTCAGAACACTGTCCTTGGCCTTTGAGATTCATCCAACGGGAGGGAGCTAGGCGGTAAATGCTCTGTGAAGTGTTTCCATATTCATGTCCGGGCACTTTGTGCATATTTTCCACCCTTAACATGTTCGCATTCTTCACTGCGAAAGTGTGTGTGTGTGCGCGTGTGTGCGTGTGTGTGCGTGTGATAGTTCATCATCAATCAACTACGCAGCAGAAAGCAGCTTTAATAAGTGCGTACAGATGATGCACATAAAAATAAATATATTTAAGAGTGAGAACAAAACAATATTGTGTATTCAATCATAAAAAAGTCTGGGGTGCGTGTAGTATACCAAACGGAGCAAGTTTTCATTTTCCAAAATGGCATTCATACGAATGATTAAGTTTCAGTTTTAAGAATTGACCGGTGCGTCACTAAAAAGATCTTATCAAGTTTAACAATGAGATTCTATGAATAATTAATAGAGTTTTTTATGCTGTTGCTAATCACACAGAAGAGCCAGAACAGGATTTCACAAAAAGAGATGACGAAAAATGTGACTGTCTTTTTTTGTGACACTCAGTGATGCAGTCGGTGGGCCCCCCTGTCTTGAAGTAAGTGAACGATTTACTTGAATAAAAGTGTAAATGGAAGCCACATTAAATTTCCCTTGCCTTTACAAATCACAATCAAACCGTTTAGACCGTTTTTCTAAAAATGCTTTTTTTTTTTTATCATTTTACTTAGGAACATCATTATGGTCCAGATCTTTTGTGGTTCTCAGCATTTTGCTTTTTTAATTAAGTACGCTTTCTCTTTACAGCAATCGTATATTACTTCGGGATATATTATATATGTTTCGAACTATTTAAAATTTTTGGATTATACCCTTAGGTTGTAAAAGTCTTTTATAATAGAAAACTTCTTGTTTAGTTTCACAATTCGAATCAACCCCATACTTCTTGAACCTAATTAAACAAATGCTCTTGTTTTAGCCCTTATTGTTAGCTTCCCATTTGTTGATGAATTGAGGTCTTTGATTGATAAAATAAGACTTGGAGATTCAATACAAAAGGTATTCAGAATCTACCACCACTCCTAGTTGATTGGAACAGTTTGATTATACATCTATACTTTAGATTTGCAATGAATCTTTTTCGACTGAATGTAAGTTCTAGATTTAGATCGTTTGTTCTCTTTCATAATATTAACAGTTCTTTACGTTTACGTTTGAGAACAAACATAACAGCTTTGAATTCCTTCCCTCGCTTTAGAACTCTACCTAATCTGTTTTAAAAATCTAAGCTCAGGAATCTTTTCTTCTTAATAGCTTTTCTCATAAATTGATTTATTCTTCCCTTTAGTTTGAATTTTTGGTTTTTAGGAAATACTGCGGTTGCTTTCTGATTGAAAACTGAGAATATTTTTATGGACTTAGTCTCAAATTAAGCGAAGAATAGCAGAGATTGCGTATACAATCGTTCAAAACTAAACATTTTCCTTGCTAAAAACTCGAACTCGAGGTAGTTGTGTTCTGCCGGCACGACCAACCATTTTCTTAAGCTCCAACACGACCTGATCGCTCGATGAGTTTCGTCAGACGAACACTTAACTCGATAAATGCCACTCGAGATGCTCAGGCCAATAAACCGTTCTATTTCGTCTGATCCGACTGATAGCCACCAGACGCCTTTACACGTCGACAGCAACAGACGAAACTCATGAGTGATTAGTCGGTAATAAAGCTTCACGAAAAGTCGGAAAATGTTAGTTAAACTTTTAATCCTACGAGGGAAAAAGTACAAAATACACAATTCAACTCAACTCATTTACCATACAGAAAAGTATAAGTAGCAGTTAAGACGTGTAGTTATAAAAGCAGGTAATTGCGCAAAGTGCTAGCACGCCATTCCATACATTGGTCCAGAGTTGAATACCCAGTCAATCCCGAAAAATGTTTTCTTTGCTTTCCTGAACGTCACAAATGAACCAAGTCGGGTGGAGTAACAGTGGGTCGTTCTGTGGAATATCCTCTCCCTGCCCTTCCCTTAACCTGATCAAATCCATCAAAATTGGTTTATCCAGTTGAGTTTAAAATTATATTAAGGTGGGAACATTTTACTAAATATGACAACTCGGTTTTTTCCCCTTTTTTTTGGATCATCGAAGCTGACTAATTTCTGACAGAAGTGATGTCTACAGCGCAATCGTTCAGTCTATACTTTTTATGATGGTTCATTTCTCTTAAAACAAGACAATTACACCGAACAAAACGTGTGCAAGTTAATCATTAAAGTGTCTTCCATCAATCTTTCGTTATTACTGACTGAAAAATGCGCTGGACTGATGCCTGTGTTGCGGGAAGTGCTTGTTAAGTTCTTTACAACCTTAAGTCATACAGATTACTTTTCATCTTTACCAGAAGATGAATATTCCTAATTGTTTTATTTATATTTTATTAGCTCTTATCTATACAGACAGACTCATATATTATCGACCCACAGCCAAAACTGCTTATCCTACAGATCTAAGATTTGACAAAGACCTTCATTTAGTTATGCAGGCGCGCACTAAGAAAGAAAATTTGGAAAATTTGTTCGCGAAGTGAGTCAAAAAGCAAAAGAAAAATGTGTATGGAGCACATAACATGATAAGCTGTTTTAATAAGAGCGCGAAAGAGAGAGAGTGAGCGACTCTCTGAGTGACAGTAAGTGCTGTGTGTTTTGTTTTTGTACAAGAACAAAATAAAACCAAATAGCAAAAGGCTTCATGCAATTAACTTAAATCTTATGGCACATGCTAAACACCTTGATAGCTTTAAAGATATGTTGACCCTATTTCAAAATAAAGAAGTTGGAATTTCACAAAGCTAGTAGCCAAAGAAAAACGAGAGCGTAAGTTAAAGTCGGCTCTAACCGACTTCGATATACCCGTTACTCATAAAAAAACATGTATAACAGTGTTCGTGCGTTCCTTAGAGTGATCATCCGAAAAGTATGCAACATTTTGTGGGAGGGGGGGTAGCGGGGGGCCTTGGTTCACTTTTTTGCTCATAACTTGAGAACCGTTCATCCGATCTTTATCATTTCTTCGGCAAATTTATTTCTTTTGCTAATGACTAACTATCATTAGAAGGTACAAATCGTGTATCTTTAAAAATGTAGAAGATATACCGTTTTTTCCAAATTGTGAGGGCGGGAGGGGGCGTGGCCAAAATTTGAAACAAACTTGATCTGCGTGCAGATAAAAGAAGCATTTGTCCCATACATGGCAAACCTCTATCTCTTACCATCTCTGAGATCTAGGTGTTCATACATCTCTTGGCTCTCTGTGTTAGAATAAGGGGGGTAGGGCAATGAGTAGAGAGCGTTGGAAGATGGAAAGAAGGGGGTGAAGAGAAGATAAAGAAAGGCCAATTTGAATTGTGTTATAATAGTATAGAGTGCTGATGCTGTTCAGAAATTTACATCCATCTAATTCTAAATTCACTATCAGGCCTGTTCCTGTTTTCGATTTCGATAAAATCATGCGGAATCAGAATTGTGAAATGTTCTCGCTTCCAAAAACCGATTGTGTTATTCGAACTTTAACTTCAAAATCCTAATTACCTTCTTTCGATAGACTAGATAGCAAAAAGATTGGACCGAATTCTTTACTCTTTTTAATTCCGATTAATCGGATTCGGAAACGGGAACAGGTCTCTATGAGGTCGTGCGAAAGAGGTATGTTTTCAGCATCCACTTGACTGGCAGGGACTAACATATAATTCGGAAATTTTGGACAGCCTACGGAACGGGATTACGGGTAACTCGAAACTGTCTACGAGATAATACAACACAATTTCTTAAAATCTTGGACGCGGATAAAGTGGCGGCGGTTTCAGCTAGTGTTTTATATAAGGGGAAAAGACATGGTAATAAGAGTAAACCACCAATCCGAAACCAAACCGCTATAAACCGAACCTGTGGTTTAACACAAGGCTGCGTCTTTTGAGTTCTTTGAACTAGGACCATGAACTGAATCTTCAAAACTAAAGACCTCCCGAAACCGAAACGGACATAATCAGTTTGGAAATGGGTTAGTTCCGTCATATACTTCCTTATAAAATGCGATTTTTGTGCTATTTTGGTATTGTTTTTATACTCTGTACCAAAGGTACATAGAGTATATTAAGTTTGTGCAAAAGTATGTAACAGGGAGAAGGATTCATTTCCGACTATATAAAGTATATATCTGTCCGTCCGTCCGTATGAACAATCAGATCTCTGAGATGGTAAGAGATAGAGGTTTGACATGTATGGGACAAATGTTTCTTATACTTGCAGGCATATCAAGTTTATTTTCAATTTTTACCACGCCCCCTCCCGCCCCCGAAATTTAGAAAAAACGTTCTATCTCCTACAGTTTTGAAGATAGACGATTTGTACCTTCTAGAGATAGTTAGTAATTAGCAAAATGTATCGATATGCCAAAGAAATAATAAAGATCGGATCAGCGGTTCTCAAGTTATGAGCAAACAAGTATATCACCCCCCTACCCCACCCCCTCCCACCCTATTACAACTAACACCGCACAGTCTTAAAGAGAGAGAAAGAGCGGGAGTGAGAGTGAGAGAGAGAGAAAGAAAGAGAGCCTTAGAGATGAGCGCAGCACCAGCATTGCATTCAGCTTCTACTCCAGGTACAGAGTATGTTATAGTCGGGCTTAAACGACTTTCTCACTTGTTTTTAGAATAGAACGAACAGAGCTTGCAATCATGGGACGAAGCTCATTTTTGGGCTCAATAGGCATAGAATTGCCGAATTTGATCTAAAGAGCAGCTAGAGGCAGTTCAAGAGCAGCCAATACATCCTGAAAAATGCACAGATTGGTTCGGATAAAAGGCTGGTGGCATCATTACACTCAATAGAGCAAGGTACCATGCGATGATAAGCAAAATTTTGAGGCGCAAATTGAAAGAATGGGATTTGGTTTCAACAAGACGGTGCCACATACCACAAGGCATACAAAACCAATAGACCTATTGGGAGGCGAGTTTGGTGAGCAATTAATCTCAGGCCTAACATAACATTTGCCATTGATCTCACCGGCCGAAATGCGGAAAAAAGTATGTTAAAATTTAACCTTATAGATGATCCACATCAGGAAGAAAATGTACCCATCGACCTAAGCCAATTCAGAGTTTTTACCGAAAATATAGAAACAATTCTTAAACAAACTAAGAAGCTATGAACCAAGTTTCGACAAGCTTTAAAAACCGGTTCGCGAACCAAAGTATAGATTTCTTTAATAGAACAGAATATTAGAGAATTGCAGCCCGTAAGCCTCCAACTAATCTTTGTCAGTGACGCCAAGCTGTGAACATGTCCAATTGTTGTACTGATAAGTGGGCCCCTCGTTTTCTATCATTATCAAAAGTCATCCATTTACTGTCTGCTCTGTCCTCCTTTACCAATTTATACTATTCTGACGTTTTGTACTTTTGTGAAAGGGTATCTAAAGAGCATAAATATTTCGTTCACATGTCTCTTTCTTGGCATAGACTTTCCTTTTGCCTGGGGTAAACACGATCACCCGATGATGTTTCTGGTGATCCATCGCAGCAGCAACATTTGTGAATGTGCTTAATTGGTTTTGCTGCCAGATGAGGAAAGAAAAAAATATAAAAGCGTCGCACATACTAAGACGTTTATGTATAACAGTTCTTGCCGCAGCAGCCAAACGGCACTAAACCGGTTAACAGATTTTGCCCTGTGCTCCGAAGGAGCGGCATTAACTGGGGAACTGGTTTCCGTTTCTTTTTTAATGGGCAGCTGGGTGAGCGGTGGAGCTGGAGCTCCAAGCCCAAGCCCGGGTTTAGCGGGTGGCAGGATGCATTTTTGAGGACTGACACTTGGGTAATTGCCTGTTGCTACTGTGTACTTTGAACTACTTTCCCAAGCAGATGTGTACGGGGGGGGGCGTAACCTGTGCTATCCATTCCAGAAACTATGATTAATGATTTCACAAATATTGTAAATTTGTGTAGTGCAACGCCACCGACCGTCTGGTGGCCATGTTGTGTGTTTGTGTTCATTGACTAACATCTCAAATAGCATTTAAAATTAAAACGATGACTCACACAGGTGCCTCTCTCGTGAAGAGCACACTAGAGTAGTTCCATTTATTCTAGTTTAGGGCCAAGCAGTGTGTGTGTCACATTGATTTCACTTTGGACCAACGCGGCGCGATTTTTATTTATTATTTGTTTATGTTTTTTTGTCTGCTTCTTAACTCAATCGCAACCAAATTGGCAACACTTTTCCCCAACCAAACAACGACAAGAGACGCAAACAGGAAGTGCGAGGCAAGTCACGTACCCTCCCCCTTCACCACCCCCCGACAGCGGCGCACTTAACGCAGCAGAACGAAGAGCGTGCAAAATGAGTGCAAAATAAGGTTTAGCGGGAGATCAACACACAAATTTGCGTAAACAATTGAAAAACAATTTCCTAATAGTCGATAAACAGAATTATTCAAAAAGAATAACTGAACCTTAATCGTTTTGACCTGGGTTCTGAATCACACGCAACTTTGACAAATTTTAATTTAAATTTTAATTTTTCCTTATTATTAATTGGTCTCAAACATTTCGGACAAACAAAATTAATTTGGGAAATGTAAACATTTTTATTCTTTGTTGTATAGGTTGCATCGCATGAATGAACTATTGGAGACGGCGTGTTGCTAGTAAGAATGAGTGTAACACAATGGCGGACACTATAAGTCAGTGTATGTTTAAGTCAGCTGGGAGTATCGAGCATCGATAGTTGTTAGTGATGTGTGAACTAGTGTGATTGGAGCAGGATGAACTGGATCTATCTATGGTGGCGCCATCTGTGTGACAACAAACGGGTGGAGAATCGATAGCATCCTCGCACTATCAACATGGTCTGACAGTGTATATCAATAGTTTGGTTTAAATATTAATATCGATAATATCAAAAATCAAAATTTTCAATCTGGATCCAAAAACATCGATATATCGTTATTTCCTAAAGCTTAAGTAAACCAAAAATATTTTTAAGAACATACTTAATGACAATTGATAATTTCTTATTATTCTAAGGCGATAGCCTTAAGATTTAAATGATTAAATTTTCTGAAACTAGATTATAGTTTTGGGGGGTTCAAAGAAATTTTCGGAAAATGGGTCTAAAACAGTGGTGCCCAAATGTCAATTGCCCTATCCCGTATGATGGGAAGTCATAATTCTGCCAGCGTCGCAGCCGACACACAAGAAGAGAATACGTACTATAAATACACGCACACACATTTGAGTATTTGCTTATAGCCCATATTTGACATTCGGATGTGTCACAGAAACTCTAGAGGTTTGTATAAACGTCAGCATTTTATATCAAAGCTGTTTAAATTTATATGTTATGGGCTAATATGCCCGTACTGATTAGATGTCAAAAGTTGAGAGATTTGAAACCGCCTGCTCAAAGTCAAGTAGATTTAATGCGTACGGTTTTCACCAGTAATCTAGTGCGGTCTGATTCTTGGCACTTTGCATAAGTAGTCAGTTTGCGAACAACGAACGAATAGCACTTTGCTACACACGCAATCGCAAAGCTTGATAGTGTGTGTTTGGGCACCACTGTTCTAAAATGAATTCCTAGCCTGGCGCAAATCGATCTCAAATAATTTTTCTTTTCGAACCAGACTGAAAAGAACAAGTTTTATTTATTCTACTGAGAAATCGCATTTCTAAGAAGAAAACTAGGTATATGTGAAGAAAATTCTCACCAAGAATCCATGGGTCCAAAATGAATTCCTTGCCTGCGCAAATCGACTTCAAATAATAAAGATATTTTAGGATTTTGTCTTAACCAACAGGACTGAACAAATTTTTTTCTATATTCTACTAAGTCGGGATTTACACGATGAAGCAAACTTCATGAAGTTTTCCTAGTAGGCTTGAAAATCAAAGGGATTTTCCTAGATTTGTTTATAAAAATGTATAGAAACACATGTGTATGTATCGCTAACTTCATGAAGTTTGCTTCATCGTGTAAATCCCGACTTAGAAATCAAACTTCAAGAAATAACGTATAAGAAAAGAATATCCATGGCGAAATACCGAGTTGAATGGAGGAATTAATTTTAGACCTATGCCAGAGATTTCGTTTTTCGTCGACTGTCCCAATAATAAAAAATGTCGCTTTCAGAAAAATTTTTGGATATCAAGTTCGAATTTGCTCTAAGAACCGGTTTGAATTCGCAAAAGCTTTGAGAAAGTGGAAATGGGAGCATGGCTGATAGTAATTTTTCTTGATATAGATTTCGCCTATATCGGGCACAAAAAATATTAAATAGGAATAACCCTTATCGTCTTACCAAAAATAACTTATTATACAGCTTATTGCCAACTCTAGCTTACACATTATTGGTTCAAAAATTGCGCCTACATGACAAAAATTCATCATGATTCTTCTATGAATTTAACAAGCTCTTCAAATTGAAAACATAATACTAAGCAGGACTACTAGAATGTAACAAACAGTGTGAAGGCAACCTAAAGCTTTATTTACAAGACCTGATCACTCATCTGAGTTTTAGTCTGATTTGCTGTCTGACCGTGTAAAAAGGCGTCTGAGTAGACATGAAGCTACTCAGATGAGCGTTCAGACAAAATAGAACCGGTTCCATTTTTACATTTTACTCAGCTGAGTGGCATTTATCGAGTTACAATGTTCGTCTGAGCGATCAGGTCGTGTAAATGGAGCTTAAGCAATATTCGAGGCGAGGAGGATCCCACTCAGGTGAACTAGTCGCTGCAACGCAAGATGAATGCAGTGCTGGTGCTGCTCTCATCTCTAAGTTTCTCTCTTTCTCTCTCTCTCTCTTTCTCTAAGAGTGTGCGGTGTTGGTTGTGAAAGGATGGTAGGTGGTGGGGCGGGGGGTGAATTACTTATTTACTCATAACTTGAGAACCGCTTATCCGATCTTTATCATTCCTTTTGCAAATCGATACATTTTGCTAATTACTAACTATCTTTAGAAAATACGAATCGTCTATCTTCAAAACTGTAGGAGATATAACGTTTTATCCAAATTGCGGGGCCGGGAGGGGGCGTGGGCAAAATTTAAAACAAACTTGATCTACCTGCGGCTAAAAGAAGCATTTGTTCCATACATGTCAAACCTCAATCTCTTACAATCTCTGAGACGGGCGAACCTGGCTATATCGACTCGGCTGTTGATGCTGGGGCTGGGATGCATGGGATGTTTGAACTGTTTGTGGATGATAAATATATCTACAGAACTACAGGAGGGAGTACAATTTGGACAGATGAACCCAAAAATGTTCATGTACGCGCACGATATGGTCCTTTGGATTGCAGGACTATTTCAAACATTTTTAAAGCTGCGAATCGTCCAATAATAAAAGAGTTCCGTTCGACATATGGAAAAAACCCGAGTTTCATGGAATGGGGATGAAAACGGTGTTAAACGTATCAGACTGGAAGGGGCTGGCTAAATTTTTTATACATGCATTCCGTTACCGAAAAAATAAATTTCTCAACGAAAGCTTTTAACATAATTCCAATTAAATCACAAAACTCTAGAAAAAAACGAGAGCGTAAGTTAAAGTCGGCTCTAACCGACTTCGATATACCCGTTACTCATGAAAAAACATGATCCTCAGGGTGACCATCCGAAAAGTATGCAACATTTTTTTTTTTTTGCTCATAACTTGAGAACCGTACAGTACATATTACTACTGACAAACTATTTCTAAAAAGTACGAATCATCTATCTACAAAACTGTGGGTATCTCAATTGTACAAGGTATTTCGGAGTCGGTCCACGCGACTGCAATGTTCTTACTTGTTATCAACAAAGAAAGTTAACAATCGCTCAACATTTCAAGGTGTACATAATTGCTGTAGCAGTTTCCCAAATATTTTGCAGACGTAACCCTTTTTGGTTCAGTTTCATTTCCTCTTTCGACTTGTTATATTTATTTGCAGATTCCACAACTGACAATAGTTGAATAGAACATCAATCATTGTCTGCATACAACAAAGTTTGAATACATTTTGTAAATATTATTTGGAGATCTTTATAAGGTCGTCAGAGAGGTGTAAAGACTGCTTTAGCATAGCCTGCTATACCTAATTATGGGACTTAAAATTATTTTGTAGTCAAAAATTGCACATTTCATTTCTTATCGTAAGAAATACATGAACAATTTATTTTTGTTTCAATTTCCATTAAAGTTTCAAAATATTTGAACAACTGAACAAGCTTAAGTCTAGGCGTGTGTGTGTGTGTGTACGAATATCCTGCCCTATTGATCCTATCCTTAGGCCATTAAGATCATATCTAAGAGTTCAAAATAGGCCTTAATGCATGACAGCGGCAGCAGCAGGTTCTGTAAAGTAAACAATATATGAAGTTGGAGTGTGTCTCTCTCGGTCAGGTTTCTCTTTTCGCTCACTCTCTATCTCTCTCTCTCTGCGGCAATAAAAGTCAACAACGTTGTTGTCGCTGGTGACAAAGCCCCAAGCCTTTAGATGCGAATGCGATGTTGGTCTTCTTATACAGGTTTATGTTGTTGTTGTTGCGTGTGTGTGTGTCTATTCAAGCGCGTCGAAGGTGGGGTTCACAGAACCCAAAACTTAAACGCCTCATCATCATCATCATCATCATCGTCGTCGAGTCTTGCGCAATATTTTTCTCCGGACTTGGCGCCCAAAATTGTTTTGTGCTGATCTGGCCCGTAGTCTGTTGCAGACACCGCGACGGAGTTGGAGTCGATTTCGCTCTGTTATCGCGCTGTTATGCAAATTAGGCGCAACCACAGAGAGACTGAGCAACAGAGCGAGAGAGAGAGAGAGAGAGAGGGAGAGAAAAACACATTCGACTTCGACGTGTGTGGATTTCTAGCAGGCGAAACAAAAAGTTGTCCTACCAGTTTTTTTTTTCTTTATTTTTTGTATTTCTGCTTTTTGGGGCCATTCTTTTTTTTTTTATTGTGCAGTTGTTTTCTTCCATCAATTCTTCTGGCAGTTTTGTCTAGATATTGATATTACGCAACTGATCTGGGTTCTATATAAAGCTATAGCTTCTCCTGCAGTTACGCTACGAATCCAATTGGATATGCCTCTTAATCCCAACTAATTTCAATTAGTTTATGGCATTTAAATAATTCTCACATTGGAACAGTTGTACATATGTATGTATGTACGTTTGTTTGTATGTAAATGCTTCCGTAATCAAATGCCAATTCTTAGAAAATACCCAATGGACCGACTCGCCTGCACATAGCTGTAGGAAATGAGATTTGAAATAAAAGCATAAAATAAAATAAATGAAAAAAAAAACCAAAAAACCGCTTACTTGCCACAATTTGAGATTTCATAAATTTCCGCTTATATTTGCATCACAAAATACAAACTCTGTCAAGTTTTAGAGACGATTCAACTGAAGAATGTTTAAAATTAAATCAAGGTACAATGAATCTTCCTAGGTTGGGGATACCTGGACCCGTTCTGGGAACAGCTGACAAGATTATTGATTATGATCAAAAGATATCGTTTAGTATGTCATAGTTTTAGATTCTATAACAAAATATAAGAATTATAAAAAAAAATGGTAGTAAATCTTTATTTGATAAGAAGTTGCCAACCGACAATCGAGATTACCGAGAAAAGCGAAATTGAAAATTGCAGGTGTGTCATACGACAGGGGCAATCAATAGTTTTAAACGAAGACGTCAAGTGAGAGTAAATAAAAATAAATAAATTTTTATCAATCTAGATTGATTCTCTTTTTCGAGAATCTTGCAATCTTATAAAAACAAGATTGAAAAATCTTAAAATGAGCAAAGAAATTTTAAAAACAAGATTTATTATCTAGCAACTTATTAACCATCCTACACTAAAAACAAGTGAGAAAGTCGGTCAAGCCCGACTATAACATACTCTGTACCTATCTCTCTCTCTCTCTCTCTCTCCCTTCTAGGAGGTGGTGGGGGGAGAGTGGTTTACTTTTTTACTCATAACTTAAGAACCCCTCATCCGATCTTTATCATTTCTTTGGCAAATCGATACATTTTGCTAATTGCTAACTATCTTTATATGGTACAAATCATATATCTTCAAAACTGAAGGAGATATGACGTTTTTTCCAAATTGCGTGGGCGGCAGGGGGTGTGGCAAAAATTGAAAATAAACTTGATCTGCCTGCAAGTATAAGAAGCATTTGTCCCATACGTGTCAGACCTCTATATCTTACCATCTGTGAGATCTGTATGTTCATACGGACGGACGGACGCTCGGACGGATAGCGGACAGACGGACAGACGGACAGACTAACAGACGGACATGGCTATATCGACTCGGCTGTTGATGATGATCAAGAATATATATACTTTATAGGGTCGGAAATGATTCCTTCTCCCTGTTACATACTTTTGCACAAACTTATTGTACTCTATGTACCTTCGGTACAGAGTATAAAAAAAGCAGAACGATTCGGCCTTAAAAAACGTTCTTGATTTGATCCTGTTTCGGTCTAGAATTGATTTTGATTGAATTTTTATCCCAGTGCATCAAGGTTAGCCCTTTTAAGTTACAGCACTAGTCACGACAATATGTTACAATGTTTTCTTTTAAACTTATATTACCTTAACACTAACAACGTTTTGACTTACATCTATAAACCTAAATCACACAAAAAAAGTGGTTATAAAAACATTTTAAATTGATAATCTGGAGAATAATATATAAAGAAGTAAAGTAGAGTTAAATTGATATTATATGATTTATCTTTGTATAGGTTCTTCAAGTTTAGTTTTATATTATATGTTTGTCTCTGTAGATGTTCTTTAAGTTTAATTTTAAATTGCGTAGCGCTTTTTACGGACTTAATAGAATTTGGTAGTGAGTTCCAGTAGCGAGCAGCATATATGAAGAACTGTTTCTCAGAACTAACCAGTTTATTTTAGGGCATATAAGATTATTTGTTCTGGAGGATATTGCAAAACTAAGCTTCTCATATAAGTAAATTGGTTCTCTGCGGGATATTATGTTGTGTAAAAAGATTAGGGCCTTAAACTTTATCCATTAACTAAGGCAAAGATCAAAAATTTTATTTGCAAAAAACGTTATGTGTTCAGTCCTATTTATTAATGAGTATGAATCGTTCTTAAAATCGAAATTATCTTTTAAAAATTCGAAAAATGGAAATAAAAATTTTGATTCAGGAAAAAAAGTTTTAATTTAAAAGCAATTCGTTCTTGATGTAAAATCGAGCTCTCACTTCGAGTACAAATCGCTCTTAGCTAACATAAATATATCTAGATCATGCTTATTTTGAGCTCTAAAAGTTCTTAAGGCAAATTTTTTTATTTTTTAGCTTAGATATTTTCCGATATTCGAAATGCTTTGGAAGATATAGCCGTTTTTGTCAATAAAACAAGCAATTTGCAATTTCCTTCAAACTTCGAACGCGTTTTTCTCAAAACCACGTTTTTCAAACTGGTGCCCACGTTTTCTCAAGTTCTACCGAACCGATTTTGATGATGTAAGGCTTTATGGACACAGAATTAACATGGCTATCGTCCCTACCTCAATCTTTGAGAAAAAAAAGTTTTTATACCCTGTACCCATTAAAAATGGAAAAAGGGGATCATGAAGTTGTGCAAATGTATGTAATAGGGAGAAGGAAGCACCTCCGACCCCATAAAGTATATATTCTTGATCAGCATCAACAACCGAGTCGATATAGCCATGTCCGTCTGTCCGTCTGTCTGTCTGTATGAACGCGTCGATCTCAGAGACTGTAATAGATAGAGTCAAAAATTTTGGCATGTATATAGGTGTATACTGTACGCACATCGAGTTGTTTCTCCATCTTTAAACAGCGAAAATCTGTCTTTTTATCTGTATAAACGCGTAAATGTGGTGGTTCAGAACTTCTAGTCATAGAGCTCTGGACCTAATGGGGGCGTATGTGGTCAGGGAAAGCTTCTGATCGGTTCAACTTGGCGAACCCAGAGTGATCCTGGCTTACTACGTCTCAAGTCGACTCACACCTCCTCGTGGTGACCACCGGAAGCAGTGGCAATGCACCCGCATTGCTGCTGACTAACGTGAGCGGCGTCCCCCCCCCCCTTCCCTACAGGGTATAATATATAGGGTTAGTGCGTCGGGTTTGGTACCCACCATCGTAAAAAATCTCCACCAATGAAAACTGCGACTACAATGCCTCGGATACGGACCCCCCCTGATGACGACTCACGCAAACGTTTTAAGGACCACGATTTGAGAATAAGCACCTGGAATGTCCGCACCCTCAACGGAGATGGTGATGATATTTCCTTGGTGAATGTCCTCAAGGAATATTCATCGGACGTTACTGCACTCCAGGAAATGCGATGGATTGGATATGGAAGCAAGAAAATAGAGCCACCACAGGATGAGACAGGAAATAAAACACCCCCTGGAAGATCTACTACAGCGGTCATGCTACCAAGCACGAGTTTGGGTGCGGCTTTGCAGTGAGTGATAAACTGCGCCACTCTGTCATCAGCTTTACACCAGTTGACGAGCGGCTTGCCGCGCTCAGACTTAAGGCAAAATATTTTAATATTAGTCTTATCTGTGCTCACGCGCCAACAGAGGACAAGATAGACCCGATAAAAGACGAATTCTATGAGCGCCTGGAACAACTATATGAGCGCTGCCCCGACCACGACATAAAGATCGTGCTAGGCGATTTTAACGCGAAAATCGGGAGAGAAGGAGTTTTCGGTTCGACAGTCGGACGCTTTAGCCTTCATGAAACAACCTCTGGTAACGGAGAGAGGCTAATAGACTTCGCCGCGGGCCGGAACATGGTCGTAAGTAGTACCAGATTTGAACATAGAGACATCCATAAGGCGACCTGGAAGTCCCCTGATCAACGAACTCGAAACCAGATTGATCACGTTGTGATCGACGGAAGGCATTCATCAAGTGTACTAGATGTGCGCGCGATTCGAGGAGCCAATATTGACTCGGATCATTGCCTTGTTGCAGCCAAGGTACGCACACGGCTCAGTGTGGCGCATGCCGCACGCACTGGCACACGTCGAAAGCTAAACGTCGAGATGCTGCAATCACAAGGGACCTCCGAAGCCTACAAAGCTAAACTCGCCCAACTGCTCAAGGAATCCTCCCCATCCCCTTCCGATATAGGTGAACAATGGAATCAAATATCACACTCCATGAGAGCAGCTGCCGAGGAGGTACTCGGGTACTCCGAGTCCCCTCAAAGGCGGTCTTGGTACGATGAGGAGTGCCGACGCGCTACTGCAGAGAAAAACGTGGTGTACAAGACATTTCTGCAGACGAGAGCGGATGCTGATAAAATTGTTTACAAGAAGAAAAGGAAAGAGGAGAAGCGCCTATTTAGAAGAAAAAAGAATGAGCAGGAAAGGCGCTTGCGCGAGGAAGTCGAGATGTTATTCGGCATGAGCGAGACTCGAAAATTTTACCAAAAGATTAAGCAATTAACAGAAGGTTTCAAGCCCAGAGTCCCACAATGCAAAGACGAACACGGGAATCTAGTCACAGATCCGCAAGTGGCGCTTAACAAATGGAGAAGTTACTTCTCCAACCTACTGGGAGGCGATGACGAACAGGATGCCGCCACTAGAGAAGTAACGATGCCACCGATCGACAACATAGAGATAGACCCGCCGACCCAACAGGAAGTCTGTTTAGCCATACGAAGGCTAAAGAACAACAAATCACCAGGCGCTGATGAGCTGCCCGCTGAATTGTTCAAGGCTGGAGGCGATGAGTTGGTAAGGTGCATGCACCAACTTCTGTGCCGTATATGGGTTGACGAAAGCATGCCCGACGATTGGAATCTAAGTGTTCTCTGTCCAATCTTTAAAAAAGGAGACCCTGCAATTTGCGCCAACTACCGCGGGATCAGTCTCCTCCCATCGCATATAAGGTTCTGTCCCGCATTATTTGTGAACGTCTAAAGCCGTTTATTGATACACTGATTGGACCTTATCAGTGTGGCTTTAGACCTGGTAAATCCACCACAGACCAGATTTTCACACTTCGACAAATCCTGGGAAAACCTATGAAAGAGGCAAACAAACACACCATCTTTTTGTTGATTATAAATCAGCCTTCGACACACCGATAAGGTCAAGCTTCTTCAAAGCCCTGTCTACTTTAGGTATTCCAGCAAAGTACGTTCGACTTTGCATGATGACGTTGAGAAGTACGCAAAGCTCCGTCAAAATAGGAAAGAACCTCTCCGAACCATTTGATACCAAAAGAGGTTTTAGGCAGGGCGATACCTTATCGTGTGACTTCTTTAATCTACTGATGGAAGATATACTGCGCAAGTGCGAACATGCCAACAGAACCGGCGGATTTATTTATAAAAATCTAATGCTACTTGCATATGCCGATGATATTGACATTATCGGCAAAACCACACGGGCAGTAAGCAAGGCGTTTTCAGAGATTGAGAAGGAGTCTAGATTAATGGGTTTAGCGGTAAATGAGGACAAGACGAAGTACCTAGTAACCGCGGACAAAAAGTCATTGCGACTTGGGCAATCTGTTACAATGGAGGGGTACAACTTTAATGTTGTAGAGGATTTCGTCTACCTCGGAACGATGATAACCAGCAAGAACAACATCAGTCTGGAAATCCGACGAAGAATCACTCTTGCGAACCGATGCTACTATGGGCTAAGTAGGGAGTTCAAGAGCAAAGACCTCAAGCGAAGAACAAAAATAGCCCTTTACAAGTCGCTTATCATCCCAGTCCTGCAATATGGCGCAGAAGCATGGACAATGACAGCAGCGGATGAAGCGGCGATTGGCGTGTTTGAACGAAAAATTCTTCGGAGGATTTATGGACCTTTAAAAGTCGGCGATGATTTCCGCATTCGAAGAAACGACGAACTGTATAAGCTCTATGGGGACACCAGCCTGGTTAAGCGCATAAAGCAGCAGCGGCTGCGCTGGCTAGGACATGTCGCCAGGATGAAGGAAGAAGCTCCAGCAAAAAAGGCGTATAAATCGAAGGCGGCTGACTATGGAGGCGGCAAGGTGGGAAGACCACCACTAAGATGGGAAGACCAGGTGCGGGAAGACATTGCCGAGCTTGGTGTGACCAACTGGTGGCAGCTCGCACAGAACAGAAGCGAATGGAGAGCGTTAATCGCAGAGGCCCAGACCGTCTAACGGTTGTAATGGCCATTAAAGAAGAAGAAGAAGAC